>CM064527.1:28675620-28731588 GCA_032716605.1 Paralithodes platypus
GAGTCACACACACATACACACACACACACACACACACACACACACACACACACACACACAGAGGTAATTAGTGCTCATTCACGCGAAAACAAGTAAATGCCAATCTATCTATTTCGTTAATAGCATGTCTTTGTTCATAAACACTATGCATGAACATAATATGTTAATTTGATTTAGTTCATTGTTGCCCCACTTATGTTGAAGAGTTAATAATTGCTTATGTTGAATAGGTAATACTTACTTATGTTAGAGAGTTAAAACTTGCTTACGTGAAAGAGTTAATCCTTGTTTATGTGAAAGAGATAAACCTTGCTTATATGACCGAGTTAAGGGGAGATTTCCACTTGAGGGATTTTTTCTTTACCCCTTTCTCCCTCATGTTTAGCCCCATTGCTTTGATATTTTAAGACGTTCGCCCCATTAGTTTGGCGATTTTAAGAACTTTCATCCCATTTATGTAACTTTTAAGACCTGTCGTCCGATTTAGGTGTCGATTTTTTCCTGGCGAGCGATAGCGAGCCTGTAATTTAAGAGGAACCGGCCTTCGGCCGGGACATTTTTCTACTGAAAAATTTACAAATTTATCTTGAAAGGGGGTCAAGGGGGTGTAATTTCAAGCTTGATGGAAGTCTAGGAAACACACTAACAACCTCCCCTTAACGATATTGACTGGGATCTATTATACATATTATCCTAAGTATTCTACTGTTACTGTGTATGTCTTGTGTGTGTACATTATGTGCCCATAACATTTATGTTAATAACACTTATTGTATATCTGATACCATTTGTTTGCGTTATTCAGCTGAGCATGCACTAGGCCCAGGTGAAGGTATTGAGGATAAGCCTTTACAACGGCACCTCGGATCTACATTCTACTTTTTTTCCTATTTTTCTGAAGAGTGTAGACCCAAGCCTTAAAATTATTTCACTATATATATATATATATATATATATATATATATATATATATATATATATATATATATATGTGTATATATTGGCGTTAGCCAATATTGAATCCACTAGTAAGACAAAATATATAATACCAGGATAAAACGCAGTTCAGAATGCAACACAAGCCAACTGAATATATTATTGCACATAGTCAAGTGAATGTTTATAATAAAATAATAATGGTTTGAGATATAATATAAGAATAGAACAACCAACACAAAGGTTACACATTATTATACCCCCGAAGTGAAATGCTAACCGTGACAGAGATGACATGACAAACTTAACATTATGTGACGAGCGGAAGTGTGGGGGGGGGGGGGGGGGGGGGGCACTGTTTCACTCTTGGGGGAGGGGGAGGATGGGCTGGCACTGTTTCACTCTTGGGGGGGAGGGAGGGAGGGCACTGCTTCACTCGTGGGTGAGGGGGGGGGGGGGGAGGAATGGCTGGCGAGTGTGGTGAGGATACATGGATACATGTGGTGAAGGGGGAGGTAGTCGCTTTTTCTGGATCTCCTTCTCCCTCATGTTTAGCATACTCATTTTGAGATTTTGTGACGTTCGTTCCGTTAGTTTGGCGATTTTGAGACCTTTCGCCTCATTTCTTTGTCAATGACAAGACCTTTCGTGCCATTTAGGTGTCGATTTTTTTCCTGGCGAGCAATAGCGAGCCTGTAATTTAAGAAGAAACCGGCCTTCGGCCAGGCCATTTTCTACCAAAAAATGTACGAATTGATCTTGAAAGAGGGTCTTGGGGGTGTTATTTTAAGCGTGATGGAGGTCTAGCGAGGAAACTAAAACAATATATATTACAAGATAAATATATACACCAAAAAGAAAAGAAAAACAAGCTCTACCCCCTTAATGTAGGGTCCTATGAGGGTGGGGGATATGTGGAGCAGGGTGGGGGTGGGGGGCGGTAGTTCGGGTGGGGGATGAAGGGAGGGGAGGGGAGGAAGTGGGGTGGAGAGTCTTCTTATCTCGGCCCATTTTAATTTAGTCACTCCACATTATTTTAAGGGAGCCCACCTCGCTTTTTTTTTTTTTCTCTCCCTCTCTCTTTGGCTTGTATCCATTCGGCCCCATTCAGCCTACTGTTTTAAGACGTTTACCCCATCCATGTGCCTATATTTTCCTGGCGAGCGGGAGCGAACCAGCATATATATTTTTTTGTTTTAACAGCAAGCTAAATTTGTACATTTTTCGATAGAAAAATGTCTCCGGCGAAGCCGGATTTTTCCATACAATGCTGGCTCTCTATCGCTCGCCATGAATAAATCGACACCTGGATGGGGATAAACGTCTTAAAACAGTTGGCTGAATGGGGCCGAATGGATACAAGCCAGGGAAAGAGAGAAAAGGAGATAAAGAAAAAAAATGCCGGTGACCCCCCTTAATTCGGCGTAAATCATTAAATAACGGAAATCCTGGTTCGGAAGTTTGGGTTCCTCTCACAGACTATAGGCGCCTCTCCACTCTTATCGCGGGGAGACAGTTTGGATTTAATATTAGTTATATTGTCTCTTTTGTCTGGTTTTATTTATATATATATATATATATATATATATATATATATATATATATATATATATATATATATATATATATATACATATATATATATATATATATATATTTTTTTTTTTTTTTTTTTTTTTTTTTTTAGTAAATTGCCATGTCGTCGTTTTGATCTAATACGTAGAGTTTGTAGGAAAATATGTTATGCATTATGAAAACTTTGCATTGATACAATAGTTTCAAATTATTACCATTAAATATCAAAAAATTAGTTTCTAAGGGATTGAGTTTACCACCAGCTGAAAACAAGCAGACTATAATGATGTAAATGTGTACAGTCGAGGTTAATAAGTGTTGTCAGATATTTCACAAAGTTTCGGACACTGACTAATACTCTGAGGGATAAGCACTTTTCCCAGTAACTATAAAGCTACCAATAACACTTGTTGAGCGAAAACCACTGGAATCTATGACAACACTTAATACCCCCGATTGTACCCACAAATCATCGAGAACCTGATTTGGTTATTACAATATAACATCACAAACTAATATCATATATTATATAACAGGTGAATAAGGGGAGGCAGTTGGTTTTTCGAGTCTTCCTCCTCCCTCATGTTTAGCCCTATTAGTTAGGAGATTTTCGCTAAAAATGAGCTAATGTCAGGGAAGGAGTGTAATTATATACTTCAGTTTATAATTAAGTCTTCCAACCATTACAATTGTCACTCTAATTATCTATCGTGAAGTACTTCCTGGTATGTGTATATTATCAATACCTTTAACATTTATAACCACTCGAATTAAATGTTCTCTTGTTCTGCTCTTCATTAATGGGGGTCACCTGCTTTTGTTCTCTCTTTCTCTGGCTTGTATCCATTCGGCCCCATTCATCCAACTGTTTTAAGACGTTTACCCCGTTCCAGGTGTCAATATTTTTCTGGCGAACGGTAGCGAGCCTGCATATATATATTTTTTTGTTTTGACAGCAAGCTAAATTTGTACGTTTTTCGATAGAAAAATTTCTCCGGCGAAGCCGGAATTCCCCATATAATGCTGGCTCGCTATCGCTCGCCAGGAAGAAATCGACACCTGGATGGGGATAAACGTCTTAAAACAGTGGGCTGAATGGGGCCGAATGGATACAAGACAGAGAAAGAGAGAAAAGGAGCTAAAAAAAAACAGGTCCCCCCCCCCCCTTAAGTCTGTAAATCATCTTAGTTACTCTCACCTGTACTTTTCATTTTCATACCAAGTCTATTTTATGAAGACCAAACATAAACACAGTATTCTGGTGGAGTTGGAAAATATGGCTAAGGTGATGCTTAGGGTGAAGAAATGAGAGTAGGAATTTTTGGCATAAATTATATGTTCTCAGTTAATAAATAATGTGTAGTTTGTAGCAAAAGATATCAATTGACAGTGGACAATATGAGATGGAACTGTAGATGGCAAAGATATCAATTGACAGTGGACAATATGAGATGGAACTGTAGATGGCAAAGATATCAATTGACAGTGGACAATATGAGATGGAACTGTAGATGGCAAGAGATGGAACTGTAGATGGCAAAGATATCAATTGACAGTGGACAATATGAGATGGAACTGTAGATGGCAAAGATATCAATTGACAGTGGACAATATGAGATGGAACTGTAGATGGCAAAGATATCAATTGACAGTGGACAATATGAGATGGAACTGTAGATGGCAAAGAGTTGAGAACATACGGTCATACTTGGCTTTGAGTTAATATAAGGGGGTAGTGCTTGTTTTTTGGTCTATATATTTATTAATTCATTTATTTTTTAGTTTCCTCGCTAGACCTCCAACAAGCTTAAAATAGCACACCCTAGACCCCTTTTCAAAATAAATGTTTACATTTTTCCGTAAAAAAAAATCCCGGCCGATGGCCGGTTCCTTCTAAACTTACAGGCTCGCTATAGCTCGCCTGGAAAAAATCGACACCTAAATAGCACGAAAGGTCTTAACATTGACGAAGAACTGGGGCGAAAGGTTTTAAAATCTACAAACTAACGGCACGAAAATCTTAAAACCTCAAAACTAATATACTAAACATGAGGGAGAAGGGGGTCCATATCAAGCGAGTACTACCCCCTTAGGAGAGATGAAAGGGGCATGGATGTATTGTTACCAGAATGTAATTGATGTATTGTTACCAGAATGTAATTGATGTATTGTTACCAGAATGTAATTGATGTATTGTTACCAGAATGTAAACTTTGGCAGCTAATTAAATGAACTGAAAGAGTGTATATTAAGTTAAAAGAACTAGAAGCATTGAAGCCATGGTATAATAAGAGTTCAAAGAGTGTATATTAAGTTAAAAGAACTAGAAGCATTGAAGCCATGGTATAATAAGAGTTCAAAGAGTGTATATTAAGTTAAAAGAACTAGAAGCATTGAAGCCATGGTATAATAAGAGTTCGTAGCAGAAGCTGATATATATCTATCTATCTATCTATTGCCTGACGCCGTGATCCCCGAAGGGGTGGCCACGAACGAACCGCCCCTATGCACCTCTGTCCCCAGTCAGTCGACGCCCCTCCCCCCAACCAGCACCGCCTTCGTTCATGTACTTCCTCACTCCATCCTTCCACCTTTCATTCGGTCTACCTCTCCCTCTCTGTCCCTCCACCTCGCTCTCGTACACCCTCTTAGTCATTCTCTCGCTTTCCATACGTTCCATATGGCCGAACCATATCAAGTTGTTCCTTTTCACACTTTCCAGCACATCTACCTCCACACCACACCTTCTTACTTCCTCATTAGTCTGTCTATCCCTCCATGTAACTCCGCACGCTCTCCTTAAGTAATTCATTTCCACTGCTCTCACTCTTGGTCTGAGTCAATCAACCAACGTCCATGCTTTGCTTCCGTAAGTCAGTGTCGGGATTACCACACTGTCATGCAAGGACTTCTTCACTTCCATACTGACCACCCTATTTCTTGTTACTGCTTTTAGCGTTCCTACAACCCTCTTCCCCTGTTGTACCCTCTCCCGCACTTCTTCATCCATAGTCCCATCTTTACTCAACACACTGCCCAGATACTTAAAAGAGTTGACGATCTCCATAGCCTGACCGTTCAGCTTCACCTCACACTCTGTGACTTCACCCCTTTCGAAGACCATAACCTTGCTCTTCCCCGCATTTACCTTCAAATTCCGTTTTTCGCACACTGTTCCAAACTCATTTACCAGACCCTGCACTCATCAGAACTGTATCATCCGCAAACAGCAGTATAGGTAGCTTCCACTCAATTCCCTCCCTTTTCAGCAATACACCAACATCCTAATACACTAATATTTATCAGCGAGTTAAAAGATATTCAAAAAGGGGAACTGAAATCTCTTTTATTAGCGAGTTAAGACATATCCCAATGAGGGTGGTAGGAGTTAGCAACCGAAGTTAATTTTTGTCAGTGAGTTAGGAAAGATGGCAGGAATAGTTTGATAGCATTAATAATCTGCCAGTGGAAGATTGAAGGGGAGTTGATGGCAGTAGTTCAACTTTGGCAGTGAATTATATGATAGGGAAGAGGAGATAATAAATTGGAATATATGGCAAAAGACCTGATGGCAAAGAGAGTTAAAATTTGGCAGTGAGTCAGACATTGAGACTCCCCAACACTCGACACAAGTAGGGAGGTCTGGCCAAACACACACACCCCCACACTTAAGGCCTCGTATCAGGGAGGAAATATATAGCTACTGTGTATAAATAACTCCACTCCGAGGGGGCTAGTACGGCTCTGTGCACTCTAAATATTCATGGTTAGGAAAATATGAAGTAACCCATTCGATATCATCATATTCTTGCGACTATCAGACAAATGTATTTAGCTTGGGAAGGACCACTATCAATGATAAGGCTTCATACTATCTCAACCAACCCTTTCAATTACCACAAATCCTTCCCAAGCTGCATAATATCGTCTAAATTATAGCTATAATATAATATAACACACGTCGCTGGTGATCAGAGGGTTAAAGTTACCGTAATATTCTACACACGAATTGTGCAGTGTATGCATAATTTACTGATAATTGTGCAGTGTATGCATAATTTACAGATAATTGTGCAGTGTATGCATAATTTACTGATAATTGTGCAGTGTATGCATAATTTACAGATAATTGTGCAGTGTATGCATAATTTACAGATAATTGTGCAGTGTATGCATAATTTACTGATAATTGTGCAGTGTATGCATAATTTACAGATAATTGTGCAGTGTATGCATAATTTACTGATAATTGTGCAGTGTATGCATAATTTACAGATAATTGTGCAGTGTATGCATAATTTACTGATAATTGTGCAGTGTATGCATAATTTACTGATAATTGTGCAGTGTATGCATAATTTACTGATAATTGGCAGTGTATGCATAATTTACAGATAATTGTGCAGTGTATGCATAATTTACTGATAATTGTGCAGTGTATGCATAATTTACAGATAATTGTGCAGTGTATGCATAATTTACTGATAATTGTGCAGTGTATGCATAATTTACTGATAATTGTGCAGTGTATGCATAATTTACAGATAATTGTGCAGTGTATGCATAATTTACTGATAATTGTGCAGTGTATGCATAATTTACAGATAATTGTGCAGTGTATGCATAATTTACAGATAATTGTGCAGTGTATGCATAATTTACTGATAATTGTGCAGTGTATGCATAATTTACTGATAATTATGCAGTGTATGCATAATTTACTGATAATTGTGCAGTGTATGCATAATTTACAGATAATTGTGCAGTGTATGCATAATTTACTGATAATTGTGCAGTGTATGCATAATTTACAGATAATTGTGCAGTGTATGCATAATTTACAGATAATTGTGCAGTGTATGCATAATTTACAGATAATTGTGCAGTGTATGCATAATTTACTGATAATTGTGCAGTGTATGCATAATTTACTGATAATTGTGCAGTGTATGCATAATTTACTGATAATTGTGCAGTGTATGCATAATTTACTGATAATTGTGCAGTGTATGCATAATTTACAGATAAGTACGGTCGCGCTAATAAGTCATGTCTCAGCTGGCATTTGCCTGGCTCGCTCGGTACTGCATTAAGGGGAGGTATTTAGTTTCTTCCCTAGAACTCCATCAAGCTTAAAATTACACCCCCTTTCAAGATAAATTTGTAAATTTTTCGGTAGAAAAATGTCCTGGCCGAAGGCCGGTTCCTCTCAAATTACAGGCTCGCTATCGCTCGCCAAGAAAAAATCGATACCTAAATGGCACGAAAGTTCTTAAAATTGACAGAAATGGGGCGAAAGTTCTTAAGATCGCCAAACTAAAGGGGGCGAGCGTCTTAAAATCTAAAAAGCAATGGGGCTACACATGGGAGAGAAAGGGGTCCAGACAAAAATCCCTCAAGTGGAAATCTCCCCTTAATGTCTGTCAGATGTTGAATAGAGTGGGTAAGTGTAGGATCATGTTTGTATGTCTCACTCGAAACGAATAAATCAAGTTTTCGATATTACTGATACCAACTATTGATCAAAATATACTTGGTGCCGAGACATCACTTATTAGGCCGATTGTACATTTTGAATCTTACACTTGTAAAGACACATGAGTATAGAAAGGGTTATTAAAGTGGCCATAATATCATACCCATTAAAAGACACATTGGTAGTCATAAACCCATCTTAAGGAGGGATGGCGTATTTATTTGCTCATATATATATATATATATATATATATATATATATATATATATATATATATATATATATATATATATATATATATATATATATATATATATATGAGCAAATAAATATATCTTAAATCAAAATAATAACCAATAAGAGAATCACTTGAGAAACAACGATCAAGTCTCTGTATTGTCAACATTGGTTACGAAAACATCCTTTCCGACTGACGAAAAATATAAAAATGTATCTGTATAAGGAGGGTAGCTAGATAGACATAATGTATCTGTATAAGGAGGGTAGCTAGATAGACAATGTATCTGTATAAGGAGGATAGCTAGATAGACATAATGTATCTGTATAAGGAGGGTAGCTAGATAGACATAATGTATCTGTATAAGGAGGATAGCTAGATAGACATAATGTATCTGTATAAGGAGGATAGCTAGATAGACATAATGTATCTGTATAAGGAGGATAGCTAGATAGACATAATGTATCTGTATAAGGAGGGTAGCTAGATAGACATAATGTATCTGTATAAGGAGGGTAGCTAGATAGACATAATGTATCTGTATAAGGAGGATAGCTAGACATAATGTATCTGTATAAGGAGGATAGCTAGATAGACATAATGTATCTTTATAAGGAGGGTAGCTAGATAGACATAAATAGAACTGTATAAGGAGGGTAGCTAGATAGACATAATGTCATTGTATGAGGGTAGCTAGATAGACCATGTATCTGTATAAGGAGGGTACATAGACAACCTGTATCTGTATAAGGAGGATAGCTAGATACACATAATGTATCTGTATAAGGATAGCTAGATAGACATAATGTCCTGTTTAGGGTAGCTAAATAAAATTGCATCTGTATAAGGGGAACAATAGACATAATGTATCTGTATAAGGAGGGTAGCTAGATAACACCTTAATGTATTATGGAGGGAGCTAAGTACATAATTTGGCTATAAGGAGATAGCTAGATAGACATAATTTCTGTATAAGGAGGATAGCTGATAGACATAATGTTATCTGTATAAAGGGTAGCTAGATAGACATAATGTATCGGTATAAGGATAGCTAGATAGACATAGTGTATTCTGATAAAATAGCTAGATAGTAAAATGTAAGTGTTTAAGGATACCAGATAGTTAAAATGTGATAAGGAGGATAGCTGATAAACCAGATAGTTAAAATGTATAAAGTGTGTGTCCTAGATAGACAAGATATAGAATGTGAAAGTGTGTCCTGATATAAAGATAGTTGAAAATGATGTAAAGTGTGTGTCCTGATACACAACCATGGTCATACTAAATGTGAAAGTACCAACCCTGATCATAACCAAGATAGTTAAAATGTGAAAGTGTGTGTCCTGATACACACAAGATAGTTAAAATGTGCACAAGTGTGTGTCACTGATAAACCAAGATATTAACAAAATTCAGAAAACTGTCCTGGCTTTAGGGCAGTTACCTCAAAATAAATATTTTGCACCTGAATAGGGCGAACAATCTATATATTGTCCATCTAATGGGGCATTACGGTTTAACACCTTAAGAATTAAGGCGTGCTTTAAAAGTACATTTTGGCTATCATCAAACGACTTTATATAACTTAGGAAGGTTCTTTAGGAATATGATATTTCAATTAACCCTCAAACATTGAAAGTGTGTCCTAAACCAAGAATAAAATCGTCCTGATAAACCAAGATAGTTAAAATGTGAAAGTGTGTGTCCTGATAAACCAAGATAGTTAAAATCGCCAAACTAATGGCTCAATCCTATATACTCAGGCCCAATCCCCACTGTGTGTTTTTTCTTGGGGGAGGGGGGGGGGGGGGGGGCCGACTCAAGACAGAGCCAAAACGTGTTAAGATGACTTACTTTTGATGGCAGTGCGGACGTGTTGAGAGGCGTAGGCTGAATAGTGGTCAGCAGCAGCAGCACTAGCCCAGCCCCCGGACATATCATAGGTTCCGTAACTCAGGCTAGTCCGGGGGGGCAGCGCCATACCGCCCCCTTGTAACTGCTGGGGGAGAGGCACCTGTAAGTCATGGATATATTATATATACTGTATATATATATATATATATATATATATATATATATATATATATATATATATAATATACAGTATATATATAAGTTTCTAATCTCTCAGTGGGGTTCGAACCGCCGACCGTCAGGACGATAGCCGACGCTTTAATCAACTACACCACGGGAGTCTAACCGCCGACCGTCAGGTCAACTACACCACGGCAGTCTAGACTGCCGTGGTGTAGTTGATTAAAGCGTCGGCTATCGTCCTGACGGTCGGCGGTTCGAATCCCACTGAGAGATTAGAAACATTTAGTGGCTCACGTGTATTTGTGATATATACTCAATATACCGGTATACATAATATATATATATATATATATATATATATATATATATATATATATATATATATATATATGTGTATATTGTATATTTAAAATTATTCAGAGTATCCATAAATAATGATCTTAAGAACCTTAAGATGTAGTGCATACCACAATTGAAACGTCAAACTTGATGTTCTAAGTTCAAATCCTAGCCGGGCAGAAAGGTTTCTACATGTAGCATGTACGGTGGCGCTAATAAGTCATGTCTTAGTTGTTATAATGTTTGGCTCTCTCTGTGCTGTATTAACCCTTTCAAGATCCAAGACGCATTTCTTTTCTGTGTTTTTGGTAATTATTAGACGATTGGATTCAGATTAGGAAGGGTATACGGAAGTCAGAGGGTTGATTGAGGTAGCCTTTACCTTTTTAATACCCACAGATCCTTCCTAAGCTGCATATAATCATCTAATGATAGCCAAAATAAACTGTTAAAACGCGTCAGAGCTTCAAGGGGTTAATGTCTGTCTGATGTTGAGAAGGGTGGGTAAGTGTAGGAATATGGTTGTATATCTCACTCAAAAAGAAGAAATCATGTGTAAATATTGCTGATACCAATTATTGATCAAAACATAATTGGTACCGAGACATGACTTAATAGGCCGACTGTACGTATGTATGTGAATAAAAACGACTTGGTTAAACGACAATGAGGTTATTTAAGGGGGGTCACCGGCTTTTATATCTTTCTCTCCTTTTCTCTCTTTCCCTGGCTTGTATCCATTCGGCCCCATTCAGCCAACTGTTTTAAGACTGTTATCCCCATCCAGGTGTTGATTTATTTCTTGCGAGCGATAGTGAGCCAGCATTGTATGGAGAAATCCGGCTTAACCGGAGATATTTTTTTGCTGTCAAAACAAAAATATATATGGTGGCTCGCTACCGCTCGCCAGGAAAATATTGACACCCGGATAGGGGTAAACGTCTTAAAACAGTAGGCTGAATAGGGCCGAATGGATACAACCCAGAGAGAGAGGGAGAGAAAGAGAAAAAAAGCGAGGTTGGACCCCTTAACAAGCGAACTAGGCATATCCTGTGAGAACTGACCTGGTTGAGAGCTGGTATCTGTGCTGGGGAAGTGATGGGGTGGCGCTGGGGGACCTGGGGCACCACCTGGGGGTTGCTGGAGTACACTCGTGGACTGAAGTTTAGGGCTGGGGGTGGGGTGGTGGGGGTGGTGGCGGCCTTCATCACGTCCAACTGGCCCATGCCGTAATCCACAGCTAAACACAGAGGAAAACAATGTTTACAATATTTTATTTAATGTTGTATTATCGCATTACTTTTGCCTAGTGAATAAAAGCGAGCCTGCAATTTAGGCGAATCCGGTCTTTGCCCAATACATTTTTCTACCGAAATATACAGATATATCTAGCTGGAGTCTGGAGGAAGTCTTTTGCCTGGAAGGGATCTATGGGGAAAGCTAATAATAATGATAATAATACTAATACAAATAATAATAACACTGCACAGTCACTAGTCGAGGAATCTGTGTGTACCTGTACGGCAGATAAAGAGTCGAGTACACCAACAGAGGAAGTCTGAGTTGGAAGACGAGGCGCCACGATCACCAACTATAGTCTATTCGCTGTAAGTAGGCGAGAAATCATGACCTCTATCCTCTGTAATCTATATTTTATTAATTTCACCACAACACCAAACACCCCCAATGAAATTAATTAAAGTATATATGATCCGCCGGGATTCGAACCCGGGTTATCACACACCGATTTTTGCCACCTTAACCATTACACCACCAGGACGGTTAAAAGGTTTATGCATACGCCTACGACTTATTATCCATTCTCGAATACTGGATATTAATCTAATCATGTTCATACTCCCAACCGCGCTATGGTAGGCCTAATGTTTAAGTGAGAGGAAAGAATATTCATGGGGCACAGATCATATTTTTTTTTTTTTTTTTTTTTTTCAATATTCCAACTTACTTCCTCTCGGGCATAGGCTGAGAGCCTTAACATTCACCTCTTTACAATGAACAGTGAAGCCCGTAAGGTCTTGTTCCAGTCTAGGGAGTGAGACATGTGAAGCACGTAGAGTACAACGAGCACCTGCCATCTTGCCTTCACATGAGGCACGGTGCTTACTCATGGCCCGAAACGACCCCATCTCTGAAGCCACCTCGTTCCCGTGCTTCACTGTCTCACCCCCTACACTCGGACTCTCACACTTACACACACACAACGCCACCTGTTGAGCAGATAACTCATCAGGCATTGCACCCCTATAGCACATTTAGAATATGGGATTATTCCTACAGTGCTATTTAATCAGGGAACAATGAGGGTATTTTATTGACGTTTCGGTGGGCTTGTGGTAATGCACTGATACTAGGTACAGCACAAATTCCATCCCAATAATATCTTCCCATTGATACATCGGGATTTGAACCCGGGACCTTTGGATTACCAGGCCAGTGGCAAGACCACTGCACCACACCTCCCCAATATAGACCGGCCTCGCTACGAAATATCCCTGAACCTACTGATAATCTATATTTTATTAATTTCACCACAACACCAAACACCTCCAATGAAATTAATTAACTCAAACAGGGCTAAAGCAAATTGGCTGTAAATTTCCACATCTGTTCCTTGACTGACTCTTCCCAATTGGTAGAAATATTTGCTCGATTACTCTAGTCGTTTTTGAGCTACAGAGGTTAGGTCATAATTTCTCGCCTACATACAGCGAATAGACTATAGCAACACCCCAGAGAAGAGACGACTGAAGAAGAGAAAGCAAATCCAGAGTTCTGCCCTGCCCGAGACTGAGCAACGTACATTTGAGTGACAATGTTGCTCTCCTTTGATGATATCCCTAACCAACATTAAATACATTCAATTATGCACACTACTATCCCTTGCTTTTATAATGAAGGAAATAGGCGATAATAAGGTTTAGCTCAACATGTTTTTTGTTTCAGCCGGTATCACACGAGAGTTTAATTCAATGATCAACATTTTTCTGGCAACATTTCTGGAATATTTTGCACTGGTATCGGAAACTAGACTGATGATAGATGAATTTAGGTGACCGAAACATTGTAAATATTGACCTCATAAGCTGCCAGACCAGTGTTTAGGATAAATGTTAGGTGAAAAAGTGCTCGTGTGATACCGGCTTTACTCAGATGCCGTGACTCCTATACACCCGGCCAAAGTCACTCCAACACTTTTGGCAACGAATGTACAAAATATATTGTAATCAAAAGTTTTAATCTGCTGAGTTTCACCTCAAAAATACTATATTATGAATCCTGTAGTTCATAATCTTGTGAACTACGATTAAATGCCAGAATACTAAAAAACACATCTAAGTATTATGAATTCCAGACTGATACAAATTTGTTGGTAATAGTGTTCGTATCAGATCAGCTTAGAATTGCCTGTGTATATTTTCTATTACACAGCAACTTATTTCCTTCAATACTAATTAATATGCCAGATTCAACAGCTCCCACACACATCTCGCGCAGCTGCCATCACCTCATCATTGGCCAACACCACCAGACCAACACTTCCGGCAGTACCAACACCATTGTCTTTCATCACACCAGACACACTACCACTTATCACCCCTTTACCAAAGACCAAGGAGAAACAGAACAACAAACCCAGCGACAACGATTCAGTCAACCCTGCCAGTCACCAGAGAAGACTAGAGAACCAGAAACCAACTCCACAACAACACCTCCAGACAATGTTTTTTTTTTCATATTCTTTATTTACCACTCAGTACAATCAGTACAAGCCCCAACACTTTGGGGAACGTTGTTGCTAAAGGCCATGCTCCAGACAAAGATAACAGGACAGAATAGTCACCCCTGCCAACAAACCAAATGGAAATGTGGTTCACTGCATCTACCTCCCATCTCCTTAACCCTTTACCTGACCACTAAGTACAGGGAGGGCACAAGTCCAACCCCCTAAGGAGGATACCTGTGGCACCTGTTCCCCTGAAGCCGGACCCCAGCAAGAAACACCTGAAGAGGGTAGAAGCAAAGATGAAGCGGTTATTCGGCAGCTTACCCACTCCTTTGAGAACTTCCCATTCAAAAGTACACCTTTCGCTTAGGCAGGGCAAGTAACCAGCAAGCACTTACGCAGGCTGAAGGACTATCGCTTCCGCAGGATTGTCAGAGGATTTTGTCTACGGAGGATTTTTTTTCTATGGGAGTGAGGGAGACAAAAGGCAGAATTGCCTGTGGCGAGTTCAAAGCTCAAAGAGTGACAGGGCCAAAATCAATGGACGTTCGAGCCAAAATGCCTGGACACACAGAGTTTGAAGCAATTTCAGTCATAGGAAAAGGGAAAGGCTGATTCTGGGAGAGAATTCCAGAGCTCAGCTGTTGAATAGAAGAAAGATTAAGAATAACGTTTACCCCTAATAAGTAACTTACGCAGGTCTCATGAATATTGCTTACGCAGAATACTCAACCAGTGTTGCTTACGCAGAACACTGCAAAGTCGCTACTCGAGAAATCTGTGCGTACCTGTACGCCACATAATGAGTCTCCCTTGTCGAGTACACCTACAGCCCAGCAGAGCAAGTCCGAGTTGGAAGACGAGGCACCACGATCACCAACAAGCTACATCCCAGAGAAGAGACGAGGCACCACGATCACCAACAAGCTACACCCCAGAGAAGAGACGACTGAAGAAGAAAAAGAATAACCAGAGTTCTGCCCTGCCTGAGACAGCAACAACGTACATTTGAGTGACATTGTTGTTCGCCTTTGATGATATCCTTAACCAACATTAAATGCATTCAATAATACACACTACTAGACCTTGCCTTCTTAAAGATGATGGATTTATATATTCTGTATATGAGTTCTATAGGCCGGTTTGCCTATACTACTAAGATATAAATATACCTTTCCTTAATTCATAGGTTATTCTAACCTTCGCACTCTTGATAGGTTATTCTATCTACCCCCAGGTTCGTGGCTGATAAATACAGTTACACAGTTAAGGAAGGATCTCAAGGAATCCAATTCCCCTTATAATGTAACAAAAATTATACACTTAAAATGTGTTTTAAATGTTTGTGTGCTAAGATAATCCCACAAATGGTTGAGACACTTAGTATGTATATCATTGGCGTTACATCAGACCTTCAATATTTACAATTTAAGTAGAATGTACAAATATATATATATATATAATGACGTCATGTGATTGTAGGTATTAAATTGTAGCTGATGACTTACCCTGTTGTGGCCACATGGCAGAGGATGCAGTGGGCACCATCTCCTGCGGGTACATGGTGCTTCGGCCGCCGTACATCCCACTGCAAGGAAACACTCTATATTAATACACTTGTCTGATACACTACGTCAGGATAAAGTTGAAACAGTATACACATTGATTAAGGGGGTACTGCTTGTTTTTTGGTCTATATATTTATGTATTACCTTTATTTGAGTTTCCTCGCTAGACCTCTATCAAGCTTGAAAAAATACCCCCTAGACCCCCTTTCACGATACATTTTTTTTTATTTTATTTTTTATTTTTTTTTTATTTTTTTTTAGAAAAATTTCCCGGCCGATGGCAAGTTCCTTCTAAAATTACAGACTAGCTATCGCTCTAAATGGCACGAAGCTTCTGAATATTGACAAAGAAATATATAAATATATATAATATATAAATTAAAAAAATAGACGAAAAGGTGAATCATTCCCCTTAAGGGAGGTTTTTAGTTTGGTCTCTAGATATCCATCAAGCTTAAGATTACACCCCCTTCAGCCCCTTTCAAGATAAATTTGTAAATTTTTCGGTAGAAAAATTTCCCGGCTGAAAGCCGGTTCCTCTTAAACTACAGGCTCGCTATCGCTCGCCAGGATAAAATCGACACCTAAATTGCACGAAAGGTCTTAAAATTGACAGAAATGGGTTGAAAGTTCTTAAAATCATCAAAATAATGGGGCGAACGTCTTAAAATTAGAAAAAACAATGGGGCTAAACATGAGGGAGAAAGGAGTCCAGAAAAAACTCCCTCAAGTGGAAATCTCCCCTTAAACCGGTTCTTGCTTGTCCGTCTGGGTGGTGGAGACAAACAAATATGTTGGAATGACATGAAAATAAGCATACAAAAAAAAGTATATACATAATATATACAATTAGAGGTGGATCGGATATTGATTTCTTGATATTTGCGGATGTAGATGCGGATATTTATTTTCAGTATTTGCGGATGCGGATGCGGATAGTTTTAGCCCTCAAGAGTTTTAGCCACAGATAATGGAAATTTTAAGATACAAGTGAGAGAGGAGGAAGGAGGGAAGGAGGGAGAGGAAAGTAACTGTACTAAACTAGTCCTACTATCTAGGCATATAATAGTTATATTTATTATTGATTGCTTAATTTTGATAAACATAAATATATTTCAATATTAGCCCTATTTACTTCTTAACCCTCTGAGGATCCATGAAAAGGACCATGATGCACTTCTTTTTTTTTGTACTCTGACTATTATTAGACGTTTTGTTTTCAGATTAGGAAGGGTATATGGAAGTCAGAGGGTTGATTGGGATAGTCTTTAGTTCTTTACCCTTTTAATACCCACATATCCTTCCTAAGCAGCATAAAATCGTCTAATGATAGCAAAAATAAACTGCTAAAACGTGTCAGAGCTTCAAGGGGTTAATAGTTAATTAGTTATTCTGTAAAAGTGTAAATATAATAAATTTTTATGACATTAGTTACGAAAATATCCGCACTATATCCGCATTATTGGATGCGGATGCGGATGTACAAAATGATGCGGATATCCGCGGATGCGGATATCCGGTCCACCTCTATATACAATAGACAAGTAAGACGCTAAGCAAAAGAGAGAGTGAGAGAGATGTCAAATAGTGAAATATCATGAAGGATCCACCAAAATCATTACCAATTCCCCACTTGCGAGTTTCAGGCTATAAGGAAGTTGGAGCCGTAAACATTGATATAAAATAGAAATACAATAATAATGTAGGTTTTTGATGGATAAGAGGTATGTTGAATTGGGTTTTATGTATATTTAAATATGTACTACGACCGTATTTTAGCTGGTAATTCTGCTATATATCGATTTCTACAGCTCCAACTTCCTTATAGAACGAAACTCGCAAGTAGTCAATTCTTAAGGGGAGAAGGGTCGTTTATATTTGATCATTTATGTTTCTCTCGCTCTCGCTCTTGCTCTCGCTCTCTCTCTCTCTCTCTCTCTCTCTCTCTCTCTCTCTCTCTCTCTCTCTCTCTCTCTCTCTCTCTCATAAAAGAATATAATTATAAAAATGCAATGCGATACCGGATGGAAAACAACATCGAAATGCCAAAAAAATACCCTCATTGTTCTCTGATTAAATAACACTGTATGAATATTCCCATATTCAAAATATGTTACAGGGGGACAATGCCTAGTGAGAGTTCTGAGAGTGAGGGTCTGAGTCTGGAGGGTGAGACGGTGAAGCACTTGAACGAAGCAACCAGCCGCTTCAGAGATGGAGCTGCTTCGAGCCATGATGGATGTTTCACATGTCTCACTCCCCAGACTGGAACAAGACCTCACGGGCTTCACCGTGTTGAGCGGTGGAATGTACAGGCTATCAGCCTATGCCCGAGAGGGAGTAGGTGGATTATAGAAAAAAAAAAAAAAAAACATAAAATTATTATTTCCTTGGATCTACAGTTGACTATATAGAACAATGTGTTCTCTCTCTCTCTCTTTCTTTCACTCTCACTCTCACTCTCTCTCTCTCTCTTAAAAGTAAGTCTTGACCATCTCGCTTGGATATCTCTCTCTCTCTCTCTCACACTCACTCTCAAACACTCACACTCATTCTCTCTCTCACTCTCAGTCTCACTCACTTTCTCTCTCACTCACTCACTCTGTCTCCTCAAAGTAAGTCGTGAGTCACCACCTTGCATGGATCGTAAGGTCTGTGTCGTCAGTGTTTATACGTACATCCATGTAAATCAATGTAAATCTCTCTCGCCACATATTCACTGTTAAGGGGGGTGACCTGTTTTTGTTCTGTCCTTTTCTATCTTTCTCTGGCTTGTATCCATTTGGCCCCATTCAGCCTACTGTTTTAAGACGTTTATCCCCATCCAGGTGTCAATTTTTTACTGGTGAGCGGTAGAGAGCCAGCATATTTTTTATTTTTGTTTGACAGCAGGCTAAATTTGTACATTTTTCGATAGAAAAATTTCTCCGGCGAAGCCGGATTTCTTCATATAATGCTGGCTCGCTATCGCTCGCCAGGAAGAAATCGACACCTAGATGGGGATAAACGTCTTAAAATAGTTGGCTGAATGGGGCCGAATGGATACAAGCCAGAGAAAGAGAGAAAAGGAGAGAAATAACAAAAAGCAGGTCACCCCCCCTTAATGCCTCCAGGAAGCGAGAGCCATTGTTTTCCTCTCTATGTTAATATTATCATTTAAGGGTGTCTCTCTCTCACTCACTCACTCACTCACTCACTCACTCACTCACTCACTCACTCACTCTCACTCTCTCTCTCTCTCTCTCTCTCTCTCTCTCTCTCTCTCTCTCTCTCTCTCTCTCTCACTTTTTGGTTTTTGGTCTGTGTATTTATTTATTTTTCTATTTTTGAGTTTCCTCGCTAGACCTCCATCGAACTTGAAGACAAAAAAATAGACCCCCTTTCAAGATAAATTTGTAAATTTTTCGGTAGGAAAATGTCCTGGCCGAAGGCCGGTTTCTTCTAAAGTTACAGGCTCGCTATCGCTCGCCAGGAAAAAATTGACACCTAAACTGGCACGAAAGATCTTAATATTGGCAAAGAAATGGGGCGAAAGGTCTCAAAATCGCCAAACTGACGGAAATGACGCCTTAACATCGCAAAATAAATATGGTAAACATGAGGGAGAAGGGGGTCCAGAAAAAGCAACGACCTCCCCCTTAATATACTCACACGGCTGGGTATGTGTGCGATATATGATTATGGGGTTTTGGGAGTGTGTGTATGTATATGTACGTATGTGTACTTGTTATTCTTTAATTTGTACTTTAGTGAAATCAGAACGTATGCAAAACGATCTTGAAACTCTTATCATAACTTTCATTGCGTATTATTTTGATCAATTGTAAAATATCTTATTTTCGTATATAAATATAATTCCCTTTTAAAAAAAACTATATGTGTGTGTGCGTGTGTGTTAATGTATATGTCCGTATGTGTTCTGTATGTGTGTGCGTGTGTGTGTATGTATATGTACGTATGTGTACTATATGTGTGTGTGCGTGTGTGTTAATGTAATATGTCCGTATGTGTTCTGTATGTGTGTGCGTGTGTGTGTATGTATATGTACGTATGTGTACTATATGTGTGTGTGCGTGTGTGTTAATGTATATGTCCGTATGTGTTCTGAATGTGTGTGCGTGTGTGTGTATGTATATGTACGTATGTGTACTATATGTGTGTGTGCGTGTGTGTTAATGTATATGTCCGTATGTGTTCTGTATGTGTGTGTGCGTGTGTGTGTATGTATATGTACGTATGTGTACTATATGTGTGTGTGTTAATGTATATGTCCGTATGTGTTCTGAATGTGTGTGCGTATGTGTGTATGTATATGTCCGTGTGTGTACTATATGTGTGCGTGTGTGTGTGTGTATGTATATGCGAGTGTGTGTGTGAGAGATGGTGTGTATGTGTGTGCGTGTGTGTGTATATGTATATACTGTATGTGTGCTATGTACAGTCACGAGCAACAATACTGCGACACCAACCAGATAATGTTCACCCCTTCGTTTCCAAAGGTATTGTTATTCAAACTTACAATGATTTCTCGATTTCATTCTAGCTACCGTCAGACGATTTTATTCAGCTTAGTATAAACCTCTCGTGATGAAGGAGTTGACGTGATCTGGTTGATGTCTCAGCATTTATGCTCGTGACTGTACAATCGCGCTAATAAGTGATGTCTCGGCACCAAGCACGTTTTGATCAATAATTGGTATCAGCAATATCTAAGCTTCATTTCTTCAAATTGAGTGAAATAAACAAACACGTGCCTACACTTAACCACCCTATTCAACATCTGACAGCCATTAATACAGCACAGAGCGAGCCAAACGTAATGACAGCTGGGACATGACTTATTAGCGCCACCGTGCCCACCCTATTCAACATCTAACAGACAGTAATACAGCACAGAGCGAGCCAAACGTAATGACAGCTGGGACATGACTTATTAGCGCCATCGTGCCCACCCTATTCAACATCTAACAAGCATTAATACAGCACAGAGCGAGCCAAACGTAATGACAGCTGGGACATGACTTATTAGCGCCACCGTACCCACCCTATTCAACATCTGACAGACATTAATGCAGCACAGAGCGAGCCAAACGTAATGACAGCTGGGACATGACTTATTAGCGCCACCGTACCCACCCTATTCAACATCTGACAGACATTAATTCAGCACAGAGCGAGCCAAACGTAATGACAGCTGGGACATGACATATTAGCGCCACCGTACCCACCCTATTCAACATCTGACAGACATTAATACATCACAGAGCGAGCCAAACATAATGACAGCTGGGACATGACTTATTAGCGCCACCTGCCCACCCTATTCAACATCTGACAGACATTAATACATCACAGAGCGAGCCAAACGTAATGACAGCTGGGACATGACTTATTAGCGCCACCGTGCCCACCCTATTCAACATCTAACAGACATTAATACAGCACAGAGCGAGCCAAACGTAATGACAGCTGGGACATGACTTATTAGCGCCACCGTACCCACCCTATTCAACATCTGACAGACATTAATACAGCACAGAGCGAGCCAAACGTAATGACAGCTGGGACATGAATTATTAGCGCCACCGTACCCACCCTATTCAACATCTGACAGACATTAATACAGCACAGAGCGAGCCAAACGTAATGACAGCTGGGACATGACTTATTAGCGCCACCGTATCCACCCTATTCAACATCTGACAGACATTAATACAGCACATAGCGAGCCAAACGTAATGACAGCTGGGACATGACTTATTAGCGCCACCGTACCCACCCTATTCAACATCTGACAGACATTAATACATCACAGAGCGAGCCATACGTAATGACAGCTGGGACATGACTTATTAGCGCCACCGTACCCACCTTATTCAACATCTGACAGACATTAATACATCACAGAGCGAGCCATACGTAATGACAGCTGGGACATGACTTATTAGCGTGACTGTACATGTAGGAGTTCAGCTGTATGTGACTCTGGTCGGTGCACCAGCTAGCCTTGCCAACGTCCGGTGCTCTTCTCTCACTCGCTCTCGCTCTCGCTCTCGCTCTCTCTCTCTCTCGCGCTCTCTCTCTCGCGCTCTCTCTCTCTCTCTCTCTCTCTCTCTCTCTCTCTCTCTCTCTCTCTCTCTCTCTCCCCTTTTTCTTCATTTTCTCTTCTCCCTTAAGGGGGGTGACCCTCTTTTTTTCTCTCTGTCACTGGCTTGTATCCATTCGACCCCATTCAGCCTACTGTTTTAAGACGTTTATCCCCATCTAGGTGTCGATTTATTCTTGGCGAGCGATAGCGAGCCAGCATTATATTGAAAAATCCCACTTCGCCAGAGACATTTTTCTATCGAAAAATGTACAAATTTAGCCTGTTGACAAAAAAAAAACATAAAAAATATGCTGGCTCGCTATCGCTCGCCAGGAAAAAATCGACACCTGGATGGGATAAACGTCTTAAACCAGTAGGCTGCATGGGGCCGAATAAATACAAACCCAGAGAAAGAGGGAGAGAGAGAAAAAAAACCGAGGTGGGCTCCCTTAAGTACTTAGGTAGAGTTCGCCAGCCTCCTAGCAGCACCGAAGAACGCGACGCCCCCCTTTGTTTGTTGTGCTTTGATGCAGCAGACTGTTCGAAGGGGTGAACTAGGGAAGAAATCGACACCTGGATGGGGATAAACGTCTTAAAACAGTAGGTTGAATGGGGCCGAATGGACACAAGCCAGAGAAAGAGAATGCAGGCGAGAACAAAAACCTGTCTACCCCATCTTAAGACAAGGATAGAGAAGATGGCCTCACATGGAACTTCTAGCAGTTCCACATCGATGGCTCGCTGGTGTAGTGACTAGCGTCTTAGACTTCCACCCAGAAGGCCCGGGATCGTGCCCACGCTCGGCGCATTAAAGATTTTTCACAAGCACTGAGTCGTTACCGTCCCTCATGAGCAAGGGGATGGGGTAGTAGTACAGGACCCCAATGGAAATATGCCTAATCGGCCTTATTGGGCTATCCTTAGCTGGCTTAGCATGCGCTAGCTTTTAGAACTATTACTCTCTTGAAGTTGCCTAACGAGACGCCCCTCCTGCCTCTTGCTTGCCGTGGGAGTTTGTTTAAGAGAGCCCACCTCGCTTGGTTTCTCTTTCTCTCCCTCTCTCTCGTGCTTGTATCTATTCGGCCCCATTCAGCCTACTGTTTTAAGACGTTCACCCCCATCCAGGTGTCAATATTTTCCTAGCGAGCGGTAGCGAGCCAGCATATATATATTTTTGTTTTACAGCAAGGTAAATTTGTACATTTCTCCATAGAAAAATGTCTCCGCCGAAGCAGAATTTCTCCATACAATGCTGGCTCGCTATCGCTCGCCAGGAAAAAATCGACACATGGATGGAGATAAACGTCTTACAACAGTTGGCTGAATGGGGCCAAATGGATACAAGCCAGAGAAAGAGAGAAATAGAGAGAAAAATAAAAATAAACCCGGTGACCCCCCTTAAGAGCCGCTGTCCTCTACGTGATCAGGGCTCAGGGTGTGATAACCAAACCTATCGCAACGAGCCCATACCGGTACCACCCCGATTTTCATCCAGGGAATATCGCTTCCCCAGCCTCCTGAATAGATGTGGAAATTTACAGCCAATTTGCTCTAGCCCTTTATGAGTTACAGAGGATAGAGGTCATGATTTCTCGCCTACTTACAGCGAATAGACTAGAGCTCGTATATATAGGCAGAAATATACCAGTAGCAGATATATACCAGTAGCAGATATATACTAGTAGCAGAAATATACCAGTAGCAGATATATACCAGTAGCAGATATATACCAGTAGCAGATATATACCAGTAGCAGAAATATACCAGTAGCAGATATATACCAGTAGCAGATATATACCAGTAGCAGATATACCAGTAGCAGAAATATACCAGTAGCAGATATATACCAGTAGCAGATATATACCAGTAGTAGATATATACCAGTAGCAGAAATATACCAGTAGCAGATATATACCAGTAGCAGATATATACCAGTAGCAGATATATACCAGTAGCAGAAATATACCAGTAGCAGATATATACCAGTAGCAGAAATATACCAGTAGCAGATATACCAGTAGCAGATATATACCAGTAGCAGAAATATACCAGTAGCAGATATATACCAGTAGCAGATATATACCAGTAGCAGAAATATACCAGTAGCAGATATATACCAGTAGCAGATATATACCAGTAGCAGATATATACCAGTAGCAGATATATACCAGTAGCAGCAATATACCAGTAGCTTGACCGGTACCAAACTAAACCATTTCAGCCTCAGATGATAACCCTTGGAGCATGATCCAAGATAATTAACCCGTTCAGTAGCGGGGACGTCCATTTTATCATACTCTGGTAACTCATAGACGATTTCACGCAGCTTAGGAAGGACCTATACCAATAATAAGGCTTCAAACTATCTCATTCATCCCTTTTAACGACCCCAGCTCCTTCCTAAGCTGCATAATATCGTCTAAATCTAGGTAGACTACAATACAACACACGTCGCTGGTACTCAAGATAATTAATGTGAAGTTAACCTTTAGATAACTACGTGATAAACACTGCGGCGGCCAGATAACACGACCCCCCCCCCCCTACACACACACATACACACACACAAACACTCCCGTGGATCTTCAAAAATATTAGGTTTGAAAAGGGTCATTATAATGGTATAATCATTTACCCATTAAGGGGAAATGGGCAGGTTTTCTGGACCGCTTTAATTCTCCCTCGTGTTTAACCCCATTCGTTTTGAGACTTTAAGTCGTTCGGACCATTAGTTTGACGATTTTAACACCTTTCGCCCAATTTCATTGTCAATTTTAAGACCTTTCGTGCCATTTAGGTGTCTATGCTTTCCTGGCGAGAAATAGCGAGCCTGTAATTTAAAGAGGAATTGGCCTTCGGCCGGGATATTTTGTAATCGAAAAATTTACAATTTTATCTTGAAAGGGGATCTAGGGGGTGTTTCATCTTGAAGGGGGATCTAGGGGGTGTTTCATCTTGAAGGGGGATCTAGGGGGTGTTTCATCTTGAAGGGGGATCTAGGGGGTGTTTTATCTTGAAGGGGGATCTAGGGGTTGTTTCATCTTGAAGGGGGATCTAGGGGGTGTTTTATCTTGAAGGGGGGTCTAGGGAGTTTCATCTAGAAGGGGGATCTAGGGGTTGTTTATCTTGAAGGGGGATCTAGGGGTGTTTATCTTGAAGGGGGATCTAGGGGTGTTTATCTTGAAGGGGGATCTAGGGGTGTTTATCTTGAAGGGGGATCTAGGGGGGTATATCTTGAAGGGGGATCTAGGGTGTTTCATCTTGAAGGGGGATCTAGGGGGTGTTTTATCTTGAAGGGGGATCTAGGGGGTGTTTTATCTTGAAGGGGGATCTGGGGGTGTTTAAGTTGAAGGGGGATCTAGGGGGGTTTATCTTGAAGGGGGATCTAGGGGTGTTTATCTTGAAGGGGGATCTAGGGGGTGTTTTATCTTGAAGGGAGATGTAGGGGGTGTTTTATCTTGAAGGGGGGTCTAGGGCGTGTTTCATCTTGAAGGGGGATCTAGGGGTGTTTTATCTTAAAGGGGGATCTAGGGGGTGTTTATCTTGAAGGGGGATCTAGGGGGTGTTTTATCTTGAAGGGGGATCTAGGGGGTGTTTATCTTGAAGGGGGATCTAGGGGGTGTTTTATCTTGAAGGGGGATCTAGGGGGTGTTTTATCTTGAAGGGGGATCTAGGGGGTGTTTTATCTTGAAGGGGGATCTAGGGTGTTTCATCTTGAAGGGGGATCTAGGGGGTGTTTTATCTTGAAGGGGGATCTAGGGGGTGTTTTATCTTGAAGGGGGATCTAGGGGGTGTTTTATCTTGAAGGGGGATCTAGGGGGTGTTTTATCTTGAAGGGGGATCTAGGGTGTTTCATCTTGAAGGGGGATCTAGGGGGTGTTTTATCTTGAAGGGGGATCTAGAGGGTGTTTTTTACAGCTTGATGGAGGTCTGGACAGATCCAGGGTAACATCTTGCCAGATTGCAAGACCTCTTTTGTGGCCAGTGTGGTTAGCACGAGTTCCTGTTGATCACAAGGTCCAGGGTTCGAATCCCGGGTGGGTTGTATGAGGTTTTTCTTAAGTGGCATTACTTGATATAAAGATTATAAGCAATAAACAAATATATACGCCCATCTCCCTTTAAGGGGAGACTGGCCGTTTGTTTGGTCTATTAATTCATTTATTCATATATTTTTTTAGTTTCCTCCCTAGACCTCCATCAAGCTTAGAAAAAACCCACCCTTCAAAATAAATTTGTACATTTTTCGCTAAAAAAATGTCCCGGCCGGTTCCTCTTAAAATTGCAGGCTTGCTATCGTTCGCCAGGAAAAAATCGACACCTAAAGGTCTTAAAATTGACAACGAAATGGGGCGAAAGGTGTTAAAATCGCCAAACTAATGGGCCGAACGTCTTATAATCTCAAAACTAGTGGGGCTAAACATTAGGGGTGAAGGGGGTCCAGAAAAACGGTCTTCCTCCCCTTAACCTATCGAACACATGGTCTAGAGACAGTGTTGAGAGAGGAACATGAGAAAACTTCTACAACACCAAATAAAAAGTACAGTCGCGCTAATAAGTAATGTACCAGCTGTCATTACGTTTGGCTCGCTCTGTGCTGTATTAATGTCTGTCAGATGTTGAATAGGGTGTGTAAAGATTGGAACATGTTGGTATATCTCACTCGAAACGATGAATTAATGCTTAGATATTGCTGATACCAATAATTGATCAAAATATACTTGGTGCAACGACATCACTTATTTGGCCGACTGTACGGTCGCGCTAATAAGTCATGACTCAGCTGTCATTACGTTTGGCTCGCTCTGTGCTGTATTAATGTCTGTCAGATGTTGAATAGGATGGGTAAGCGTAGGAAAATGTTGGTATTTCTCACACAAGAAGAAGAAATCATGTGTAAATATTGCTGATACCAATTATTGACCAAAACATAATTGGTGGCGAGACATCACTTATTAGGCCGACTGTACTCCAGGATACCACTACGCATTGTTTGATATTTACTAGTTTTTATTTGTTTAATTTATTATTTTGTTTCATATATTATTTTGTTTCATTTATTATTTTGTTTCATTTATTATTTTGTTTCATTTATTATTTTGTTTTATTTATTATTTATATTTTTTATTAGCAACTGATTCCTCGATACGTAGTGAAAAAGTACGAATCGTCTCTATATCTGCGTCGTAGTGATGGCAAGTTTTCCTAATTAACCCCATGAAGCTCTGACGCGTTTTAGCAGTTTATTTTGGCTATCATTAAACGCTTTCATGCAGCTTAGGAAGGATCTGTGGGTATTAAAAGGGTAAAAACTATCTCAATCAACCCTCCGACTTCCATATACCCTTCTTAATCTGAATAATATCGTCTAATAATTACCAGAACACAAAACATAAATGCGTATAGGATCTTGAAAGGGTTAACAACATATTTCGCTACTAAATATTCGTAACAGCAGAGTAATCAAGCTAGTAGGATAGCAATTGCCGACTTGCGAGTTTCGTTCTATAAGGAAGTTGGAGCCATAAACATCGATATTAAACAGAAATACGATAATAATGTAAGTTTCTAATGGATAAAAAGTATATTGAATTGGGTTTTATGTATTTATAAATGTACTACAACAGTATTTTAACAGGTAATTCTGATATATAACGATATCTACAACTCCAACTTCCTTATAGCCCGAAACTCGCAAGTGGTTAATTCACTATCAGCTGAACAAAATCGACTATAGCATTAGGCGATTTTCTTCAGATTGGTAAGGGTATATGGAAATCAGAGGGTTAATTGAGATAGTCTTTACCCTCTTAATTCCCATAGATCCTTCCTCAGCTGTAATTTAATTGTCTAATGGCAGCCAAACTAAACGGTCAAATCGCGTCATAATCCTGATTATATATATATATATATATATATATATATATATATATATATATATATATATATATATATACTAGGAGGGGTACCCGGCGTTGCCCGGGTTTAAATTCTACTACCATAATCACCATCATCAATCACTACTACCACAATCATCACAATACTACTACTACCATAATCACCGGCCTCGACCTCCCTGTGCCTCATTAAACGGCGACCTCGATTTCGGCCGCTAAATGACCTCCGATTTTGAATCTGACCTCATCCGTACCCCCATTTTGGGGAGCTGCGAACAACTTTCGTTCCATACACCTTTTCGATCGGAGGCCTCCTTCTGCCCCAAACGGCCATTTGTTTCGCATTTTTTTCGCTCCCGTATACTACATAAGTTTGCCGAAATTTGTATAAAACAAAAGTGTCTCTGATTTCCACTAAACTCGCCTAAAACCATCTCCAAAGCCTGGGCTTTCCAACGGTGCCCCACACTCCCACCTGGCACCAAAACTGTGGGAGGAGTTTAGTAACAAAGGTACAAAGGTCGGGTAACTGACAAACAGACAAACATTGACTTTTATTTATTAAGATATATATATATATATATTATACATCTCTATAATAAATATATATTGTTTTAGTTTCCTCCTTAGACCTCCTTCAAGTTTACCCCCCCCCCCACACACACACACACTCCACCACCAAGACCCTCCTTCAAGATAAATTTGAACATTTTTCTATAGAAAAATGTCCCAGCCGAAGGCCTATTCCTCTTATTTTACAGGCTCGCTATCGCTAGCCAAGAGAAAATAGATACCTAAATGACACGAAAAGTATTTATATTGACAAAGAAATGGGGCGAAAGGTCTTAAAAATTTGAAATCTAATGGAACTAAACATGAGGAAGATGGTGTACCAGAAAAACGACCCATCTCCCCATAAATTATGTAGCATACAGGCTAAGGTTGGCGGGGGACTATTGATGGTGACTGTGTGGTTGGCCAAATAAATCGTGTCTCCGCTGTCATTACGTTTTGATCGCTGTGTGCTGTATTAATGTCTGTCAGATGTTGAATAGGGTGTGTAAAGATTGGAACATGTTGGTATATCTCACTCGAAACGATGAATTAATGCTTAGATAGTGCTGATACCAATAATTGATCGAAATATACTTGGCGCCGAGACATCACTTATTAGGCCGACTGTACAATCGGCCTAATAAGTGATGTCTCGGCACCAATTATGTTTAGATCAATAATTGGTAGGTTATCAGCAATATTTACACATGATTTCTTCTTTTTGAGTGAGATATACCAACATGTCCCTACACTTACCCACCCTATTCAACATTTGACATTCATTAATACAGCACAGAGTGAGCCAAACTTAAGGGGAGGTATTTAGTTTGTTCCCTAAGGCCTCCATCAACCTTAAAATTACACCCCCTTCAGTCCCTTTCAAGATAAATTTGTACATTTTTCGGTAGAAAAATGTCCCGGCCGAAGGCCGGTTCCTCTTAAATTACAGCCTCGCTATCGCTCGCCAGGATAAAATAGGCACCTGAATTGCACGAAAGGTCTTAATATGGGGTGAAAGTTCTTAAAATCGCTAAACTAATGGGGCAAACGTTTTATAATATCAAAAGCAATGGGGTTAAACATGAGGGAGAAAGGGGTCAAGAAAACAATCCCTCAAGTGGAGACCTCCCCTTAAGGACTGCTGAGACATGACTTATTAGCACCACCGGATCCAAGTGCACTAGTCCCCAATGGTAAAGTCGGGCGCGATAGTTCACCGATAACTATCATGGATAACTATTTAAGGGGGTGACCTGCTTTTTGTTATTTCTGTCCTTTTCTCTCTTTCTTTGGCTTGTATCCATTTGGCCCCATTCATCCTACTGTTTTAAGACGTTTATCCCCATTCAGGTGTCAATTTTTTACTGGTGAGGCGTAGTGAGCCAGCATATTTTTTATTTGTTTGACAGCAGGCTAAATTTGTAAATTTTTCGATAGAAAAATGTCCGGCGAAGCCGGATTTCTTCATATAATGCTGGCTCGCTATCGCTCGCCAGGAAGAAATCGACACCTAGATGGGGATAAACGTCTTAAAATAGTTGGCTGAATGGGGCCGAATGGATACAAGCCAGAGAAAGAGAGAAAAGGACAGAAATTAATAAAAAACAGGTCACCCCCCTTAAAGGGAGATGGGCCGTTTTTCTGGTCTCCCTTTTTCGCCATGTTTAGCCTCATTGGTTTTGAAATTTTAAGACGTTTGCCCCATTAGTTTGTCGATTTTAAGACCCTCCGCCTCATTTCCTTGTCAATATTAAGACTTTTTCCTTTCATTCACGTGTCAAAATTTTTCTATCGAAAAATGTACAAATTTCTCTTGAAGGAGGGTCTTGGGCGGGTGTAGTTTAATAGACACGCGTTCAAATTAGTAGAAATACAACAATTGAAATATTTAAGGGGGATGGGCTGTTTGTTCTGGCCCTTTTCTCCCTCATGCTTAGCCCCATTAGTTCTCAGACTTAGACGTTCGGCCCATTTTTAGACCTTTCGCCCCATCTACTTGTCAATATTAAGACTTCGTGACATTTAGGTATCGATTTTTTCCTAGCGAGCGTTAGCGAGCCTGTAATTTAAGAGAAACCGGCCTTCGGCCGTAACATATTTCTATCGAAAAATGTACACATTTCTATTGAAGGAGGGTATTGGGCGGGATTCTTTCAAGCTTAATGTAGGTCTAGAGAGAAAGCTAATAAAATAATAAAAAAGTACATAAATAGGCAAATAAATACGGCCATCCCTCCTTAATAATATAATGATGTACTATATTATTGCTACAATTGAACCCATACAATTTAGAGAGTATATTGAACACACAATAATTATATATACATATATATATATATATAGTAGTGTAGGTGTCCAGGCCTTGGGTGCCAGACAGAGGAGGAGGAGGAGGGCAGCTATTATCATGACCACCTTGATTTTCACAGATAACGACAGATAACCAGACCATTACCTGTTAACCTCATTGTAAGGGCACCTGTAACCCTGGACAACTTAATTAACAGGTACATCATTTATACCAGTACACCATTTTCCAGAACACCATTACCAGTACACCATTTATACCAGTACACTATTTTCCAGTACACCATTACCAGTACATCATTTATACCAGTACACCATTTATACCAGTACACCATTTATACCAGTACACCATTTATACCAGTACACCATTTATACCAGTACACCATTTACCAGTACACCATTTATACCAGTACACCATTTATACCAGTACACCATTAATACCAGTACACCATTTATACCAGTACACCATTTATACCAGTACACCATTTATACCAGTACACCATTTATACGAGGACACCATTTTCCAGTACACCATTACCAGTACAGCATTTATACCAGGACACCATTTATACCAGGACACCATTTATACCAGGACACCATTTATACCAGTACACCATTTATACCAGTACACCATTTATACCAGGACACCATTTATACCAGGACACCATTTATACCAGTACACCATTTATACCAGTACACCATTTATACCAGTACACCATTTATACCAGGACACCATTTTCCAGTACACCATTACCAGTACACCATTTATACCAGTACACCATTTATACCAGGACACCATTTTCCAGTACACCATTACCAGTACATCATTTATACCAGTACACCATTTATACCAGGACACCATTTTCCAGTACACCATTACCAGTACATCATTTATACCAGTACACCATTTATACCAGGACACTATTTTCCAGTACACCATTACCAGTACATCATTTATACCAGTGCACCATTTATTATATATTTTCACCAACCCACTTTTCTTCTAAACTCAATTAATGAAATCATATATCAGTACACCATTTATAACAGTAGACAATTTTAACCAGTACACCATTTATACCAGTACACCATTTATACCAGTACACCATTTATACTAATAGACCATTTCAACCAGTACACCATTTATACCAGTACAACACAACCAGTACACCATTTATACCAGTACAACACAACCAGTACACCATTTATACCAGCACACCATTTATACCAGTACACCATTTATACTAATAGACCATTTCAACCAGTACACCATTTCAACCAGTACACCATTTCAACCAGTACACCATTTATACTAATAGACCATTTCAACCAGTACACCATATCAACCAGTACACCATTTATACCAGTACACCATTTATACTAATAGACCATTTCAACCAGTACACCATATCAACCAGTACACCATTTATACCAGTACACCATTTATACTAATAGACCATTTCAACCAGTACACCATTTCAACCAGTACACCATTTCAACCAGTACACCATTTATACTAATAGACCATTTCAACCAGTACACCATATCAACCAGTACACCATTTATACCAGTACACCATTTATACTAATAGACCATTTCAACCAGTACACCATTTCAACCAGTACACCATTTATACCAGTACACCATTTATACTAATAGACCATTTCAACCAGTACACCATTTCAACCAGTACACCATTTATACCAGTACACCATTTATACTAATAGACCATTTCAACCAGTACACCATATCAACCAGTACACCATTTATACCAGTACACCATTTATACCAGTACACCATTTATACTAATAGACCATTTCAACCAGTACACCATTTCAACCAGTACACCATTTATACCAGTACACCATTTATACTAATAGACCATTTCAACCAGTACACCATATCAACCAGTACACCATTTATACCAGTACACCATTTATACCAGTACACCATTTATACCAGTACACCATTTATACTAATAGACCATTTCAACCAGTACACCATTTCAACCAGTGCACCATTTATACCAGTACACCATTTATACTAATAGACCATTTCAACCAGTACACCATATCAACCAGTACACCATTTATACCAGTACACCATTTATATCAGTACACCATTTATACTAATAGACCATTTCAACCAGTACACCATATCAACCAGTACACCATTTATACCAGTACACCATTTATACTAATAGACCATTTCAACCAGTACACCATATCAACCAGTACACCATTTATACCAGTACACCATTTATACCAGTACACCATATCAACCAGTACACCATTTATACCAGTACACCATTTATACTAATAGACCATTTCAACCAGTACACCATTTATACCAGTACACCATTTATACCAGTACACCATTTATACCAGGACACCATTTTCCAGTACACCATTACCAGTACATCATTTATACCAGTACACCATTTATACCAGGACACCATTTTCCAGTACACCATTACCAGTACATCATTTATACCAGTACACCATTTATACCAGGACACTATTTTCCAGTACACCATTACCAGTACATAATTTATACCAGTGCACCATTTATTATATATTTTCACCAACCCACTTTTCTTCTAAACTCAATTAATGAAATCATATATCAGTACACCATTTATAACAGTAGACAATTTCAACCAGTACACCATTTATACCAGTACACCATTTATACCAGTACACCATTTATACTAATAGACCATTTCAACCAGTACACCATTTCAACCAGTACACCATTTATACTAATAGACCATTTCAACCAGTACACCATTTCAACCGGTGGATCTCAACCAGTAGATTTCATCCAGTGGAATCACACTTATGAGTATAAATTTGATTTGATTCGATTTGATTTGTATAATTATTTGGACTATATAAAAATCAAATGGATGGAGTAGATTCAATGTCATAATCCTACCCGATATATTGATGTCCGTCTAGGGGTCCACATATCTATCTATCTATCTATCTATCTATCTATCTATCTATCTATCTATCTATCTATCTATCTACTCAGGCCAAATCCCCACTTTTCTTTTCTTTTTCGGTTTTTTTTGGCGGGGGGGGGGGGGGCGACTCGATTCATATATTATGAAGTATGGCAGTGTTGTGTTGAATACTGTACAACTTTATTTTGTCCAAAACATGAAAATATATTGCATGTAATTTATGTACAGTACGTCACCTCGCGCCTGAATTCCTTGACCCGCGATAAACTAATTAAGGGGGGTGTCACCTGCTTTTATTCTCTTTCTCTCCTGTTCTCTCTTTCTCTGGCTTGTATCCATTCGACCCCATTCAGCCAACTGTTTTAAGACGTTTATCCCCATCCAGGTGTCGATATCTTCCTGGCGAGCGATAGCAAGCCAGCATTGTATGGAGAAATCAGGCTTCGCCGGAGACATTTTTCTATCGAAAAATGTACAAATATAGCTTGCTCTCAAAATAAAAACATATATATGCTGGCTCGCTACCGCTCACCAGGAAAATATTGACACCTGGATGGGGGTAAACGTCTTAAAACAGTAGGCTGAATGGGGCCGAATGGATACAAGCCAAAGAAAGAGAGAGAGACAGAGAACAAAATTCGGGGTGGGCTTCCTTAATATTATGTAGTGATAGACAGTACAATATCCTGCAGTGAAAGGTGGTACAGCCAGCTCCCTGGTCTATAGTCTTTATTCTAGGAGGGGCAGAAATTGTAACCCCTAACCTCTCATAACTTAGAAAGAACTAGAGTAATCGAGCTAATATTTATATCAAAGAGGAAGATTTTGCTAGGGAATAGGTGTGTAAATTTACAGCCGATTTGCTCTAGCCCATTTTGAGTTACAGAGGTTAGAGGTTAGGATTTCTACCCAACCTAGAATGAACGGACTGTAGTATATAGCGTCTTGGCTTCCTACCCAGGAGTCTGCAGTTCGCGACCGCTCAAGCATGAAGTGTTTTCCCACTAGCCCTGATTGGTTCCTTATTCTTTGAGCAAGGGGATGGGTAATAGTATCTGTTGGCTGTTACAACGCTATTGAATCTCGGAATAGAGGCTAGAGAGAACTGGGTTTTAATAGAAATTACCTGATATTATTAATAATATTATTATCATCATTATTAGTAGTAGTAGTAGTAGTAGTAGTAGTAGTAGTACATGTTGATATTATATTTTGAAGCATTCCCCTTAGAAACATACCCGATTCAGTGTTTTCACTTAATTACTGTTCAACGTTTCAAATATATAATATAGTAGTGTAGGTACCAACTACTGACATGTCAGAGATGTACAGTCGGCCTAATAAGTGATGTCTCGGCACCAATTATGTTTGGATCAATAATTGGTATCAGCAATATTTAGACATGATTTCTTCTTTTTGAGTGAGATATACAAACATGTTCCTACACTTACACACACAATTCAACATCGGACAGACATTAATACAGCACAGCGCGAGGCAAACGTAATGACAGCTGAGACATGACTTATTAACGGGACTGTACAGTACCACTAACTAGGGAAAACAGCAAGCGACGAGCCAACTGCAAATACCAAACTGCAAGTACTCCAGAATTCGTCATGACATGATCGAATTTATATGCTATAAAGAGAGTTAGCTAAAGTGTGTGTGTGTGTGAGAAGAAATGTGGAGTATACTAATAAGATAATTGGAACGATATACAGTATATGGCTGCGCGCGCGCGCACGCGCACGCGCACGCACACACACACACACACACACACACACACACACACAAGGCAAAGTTAGATAATTGTAACTCAGGAAGCGGGACAATACGAGCCTAAAAAGCTCAACTCCTGTATACTACAATTAGGTAAATACAACTAGGTAAATACACACACACACACACACACACACAGATACACACACACTCACTCACTCACTTTCTCACACACACACACACACATACACACTCACACATAATAGCCGGAAGGAAGGACGGAAGTATTGAAGCTTGGTATCTCGCTGTATCGTGCGAGGTGATACAAGAAGAGATATAAAAGAGATTGAAGCGATATAGAGCGATATAGGAGAGATACAGGTGAATGAAGCTGTTCCAATAATCTAACCGGCACCTCGATACGTTATCCCAACTCTGATTGTGTGTGGGAGAATTATTAACAGTGAGAGAGAGAGAGAGAGAGAGAGAGAGAGAGAGAGAGAGAGAGAGAGAGAGAGAGAGAGAGAGAGAGAGAGAGAGAGAGAGAGAGAGAGAGAGAGAGAGGAGAGAGAGAGAGAGAGAGAGAGAGAGAGAGAGAGAGAGAGAGAGAGAGGTGGGAGAGAGAGAGAGGGGTGGGAGGAAGAGAGATTTACATAGTTTTACATAGCTACACTGACCACACAGACCATACGATCCAAGCGAGGTGGTCAGGACTTAATTCTAGTAGAGAGAGCTAACCCGAGAGTAAGGGACAGTGGCAGGAAAGGATAGCAAAGAAGAGAGAGAGAGAGAGAGAGAGAGAGAGAGAGAGAGAGAGAGAGAGAGAGAGAGAGAGAGAGACTAGCACATACTACTCCAGAAAATACTGTCAACAAAAAACCACATACCTTTCAATTCACTGTCACATTTATCTATTTATTCTGACGATGTTATTTAGTTTGTGAAGGAATTGTGAGAGTCAGAGAGAATACTAAGAAAAACAACTTTACCCTCTTGATTCCTCGGGGGCCTTCCAAAGTCAGACCGTTTTTCTGGACCCCCTTCTCCCTATGTTTAGCCCCACTAGTCTTGAGATTTTAAAACGTTGGTGCCATTAGTTTGGGGATTTTATGACCTTTCACCCCATTTCTTTGTCAATATTCGGACCCTTCGTGCCATTTAGGTGTCGATTTTTTCCTGGCCAGCGATAGCGAGCCTGTAATTTTAGGAGGAATCGGCCTTTGGCCGGGACATTTTTCTACCGAAAAATGTACAAATCTATCTTGAAGGGGGGTCTAGGAGGTGTTTTTCTAAGCTTAATGGAGGTCTCGGGAGGAAACTAAAAATATATATATGAATAAATGAATTAATAGACCAAACAAACAGCCACTGTCCCCTTAAGCTAAAACATCAAATATTAGCCATAATAAGTGAAAACAAACAACAACAAACCCATAATCGTATACTGAAAGACTGCTCCAGAAAACAATACTTAATAAAAAAATAAAAAAATAAACGACTCTACCCTGTTTCTTTTCAACTAACGGTAAATTGCAAAGTTTTCCATCAAGATTACTCGGTTATTTTGAAGATTTTGTAGTTGTTGTTGTTGTTGTTGTTGTTGTTGTTGTTGTTGTTGTTGTTGTTCCCCAAGCTGCCTGGCCGAACAGCCCCAAGGCCCCGAGCAATTCCAAGGCCATAACCGAGCGCCCCCACAGATTTTGTAGTGAGATAAGGTGCTACTTCTATAAACTTCTATAGTCTTAATAGATGATGGAGAGACAGAGTAGGTTCATATTTTGTCATTGAGTATCGAGAAATTAGCTGCTAAGGGATTCAATTTACCGTCAACTTAACCCTTTCACCACCATGACGTAATTGTCCTCATATGCTGGTTACCATTATACGATTTGCTTTAGTTTGTAATCTACCTCGACGACTCCAATGGGTAAACACGATCTCCATAAACCCTCTTAGTAACATAGGTCCTTCTTAAACTGCTTAAAATCATCTACTTTTAGCCAGAATAAAATACAATATACACTAGTGTCATGGGTCTGAAGGGGTTAAGTATCGAGGAAATTAGCTGCTACGGGATTCAATTTACCATAAACTTAAGGGGAGATTACCACTTGAGGGATTTTTTTCTTGACCCCTTTCTCCCTTATGTTTAGCCCCATTGCTTTTGATATTAAATATAAAACGTTCGCCCCGTTAGTTTGGCGATTTTAAGAACTTTCACCCCATTTTTAGACCTTTCGTGCCATTCAGGTTTCGATTTTATCCTGGCGAGCGATAGCGAGCCTGTAATTTAAGAGGAAACGGCCTTCGGCCGGGACATTTTTCTACCGAAAAATGTACAAATTTATCTTGAAAGGGACTCAAGGGGGTGTAATTTTAAGCTTGATGGAGGTCTAGGGAACAAACTAAATACCTCCCCTTAAAAGAAACAGTATAAATAACAAAAGGTAACGTTTGTCACATAATACATAATAACAAAAGGGAACGTTTGTCACATAATACATAATAACAAAAGGGAACGTTTGTCACATAATACATAATAACAAAAGGTAACGTTTGTCACATAATACATAATAACAAAAGGTAACGTTTGTCACATAATACATAATAACAAAAGGTAACGTTTGTCACATAATACATAATAACAAAGGGTAACGTTTGTCACATAATACATAATAACAAAAGGTAACGTTTGTCACATAATACATAATAACAAAAGGTAACGTTTGTCACATAATACATAATAACAAAAGGTAACGTTTGTCACATAATACATAATAACAAAAGGTAACGTTTGTCACATAATACATAATAACAAAAGGTAACGTTTGTCACATAATACATAATAACAAAAGGTAACGTTTGTCACATAATACATAATAACAAAAGGTAACGTTTGTCACATAATACATAATAACAAAGGGTAACGTTTGTCACATAATACATAATAACAAAAGGTAACGTTTGTCACATAATACATAATAACAAAAGGTAACGTTTGTCACATAATACATAATAACAAAAGGTAACGTTTGTCACATAATACATAATAACAAAAGGTAACGTTTGTCACATAATACATAATAACAAAAGGTAACGTTTGTCACATAATACATAATAACAAAAGGTAACGTTTGTCACATAATACATAATAACAAAAGGTAACGTTTGTCACATAATACATAATAACAAAAGGTAACGTTTGTCACATAATACATAATATATTAAACAATACTCACTTGGCAGTATCATAGTGTGTCATATCCACGTCAAACATGAGACCTTGGGGGGCGCGGGCCCCTGCGTACCCCTCTCGATCCAGCTCACCCGGGGAGTACACCTGAGGACAAACACAACAACATCTGTCAGACATCATTACATTTTTACATTTTGGAGTAATAGGTAGACTTATCCTCGCAAATTACAGTTCACCTAAATCACTGTGTATAACCTGAAGCCGTAATAAGTACCCCCTGCGAAGAAGCACATTAACATCCGTCAGACATTAGTTAGTTCAAATGGGACTTCAGAGGCTATCAATGTTTCTGGATTATTTAGCCAGCACACTGCAAGTCAAGTACATTTTCAGGACTGGAGCCACTTCTGGAAAACCCTAGTCCCTTGTCAGACAGCATTACATAGTGTACTATTTATATGGAAGTTCGGATCAAATGATACCATCGTACAGTAAACTCTAAGACACAATGTCTGACCCTTTCTGACTCCTCGATTTGCTTAAGGGGAGGTTTTTAGTTTGGTCTCTAGATATCCATCAAGCTTAAGATTACACCCCCTTGAGCCCCTTTCAAGATAAATTTGTACATTTTTCGGTAGAAAAATGTCCCGGCTGAAAGCCGGTTCCTCTTAAATTACAGGCTCGCTATCGCTCGCCAGGATAAAATCGACACCTAAATTGCACGAAAGGTCTTAAAATTGACGGAAATGGGGCGAAAGTTCTTAAAATCGCCAAACTAATGGGGCGACTGTCTTAAAATCTCAAAAGCAATGGGGTTAAACATGAGGGAGAAAGGGGTCCAGAAAAAAATCCCTCAAGTCGATATCTCCCCTTAAGTTAACCCCAGAAATATATATTATACTTGGCAAAGTATTTTAGCCTGCCAGTATTCAAGGGCAGACTAAAGAGGCCCATTTTAGAAGATGATAATATAGAGTGATATATTGATCACGTTCTACTGTATATATTTAATATTTGTAATCTATTTTCGGTAGGAACTATGTATCTATACATTCTTACCGACACTGTGTATGTATTATGCATTATGTAATTTGTTTAAGATGGTTTTATTGTATGAACAGCCATTGTAAATTTAGTGGAAATAAAATAATCTGAATCTGTTATTAGTACGACACCTTCCTATTTTGCAGAATATCGCCAGAAAAAAATACCAAAATACATGATAATATCGAAAGGGTTAATGATGAGCGAGGTATAGGGAGGTTGGTGTTTATGAAGCGAGGTAGATTTGTGTTGATACTACGCCCAAGTCAATAGTGGATAGTTAAGGGGGTACTACTCGACTGTTATGGACTCCCTTCTCCCACGTGTTTAGCATATTAGTGTTTGAGGTTTTAAGACGTTCGTTCCGTTAGTTTGGTGATTTTGAGACCTTTCGCCTAATTGTTTTGTCAATATTAAAACCTTTCGTGTCCTTTAGGTATCGATTTTTTTCCTGGCGAGCGATAGCGAGCCTCTAATTTTAGAAGGAACCGGCCTTCGGCCGGGATATTTTTCTAACGAAAAATGTTACAAATTTATCTTGAAAGGGGGTCTAGGGGGTGTTTTCTAAGCTTGATGGAGGTCTAGCGAGGAAACTAAAAAATAAATTAATAAATAAATATATAGACCAAAAACCAAGCACTACCTCCTAATATTGGCTTGTTTTTCCTCGGGCCTACTGTATGTAGGCTATAAGCTTTGAGGGCTATCAGTGGACTATGTATAAGCTTTGAGGGCTATCAGTGGACTATGTATAAGCTTTGAGGACTATCAGTGGACTATGTATAAGCTTTGAGGACTATCAGTGGACTATGTATAAGCTTTGAGGGCTATCAGTGGACTATGTATAAGCTTTGAGGACTATCAGTGGACTATGTATAAGCTTTGAGGACTATCAGTGGACTAGTATAAGCTTGAGGACTATCAGTGGACTATGTATAAGCTTTGAGGGCTATCAGTGGACTATGTATAAGCTTTGAGGGCTATCAGTGGACTATGTATAAGCTTTGAGGGCTATCAGTGGACTACAGTATGTATAAACTTTGAGGGCTATCAGTGGACTATGTATAAGCTTTGAGGGCTATCAGTGGACTATGTATAAGCTTTGAGGGCTATCAGTGGACTATGTATAAGCTTTGAGGGCTATCAGTGGACTATGTATAAGCTTTGAGGGCTATCAGTGGACTATGTATAAGCTTTGAGGGCTATCAGTGGACTATGTATAAGCTTTGAGGGCTATCAGTGGACTACAGTATGTATAAGCTTTGAGGGCTATCAGTGGACTATGTATAAGCTTTGAGGGCTATCAGTGGACTATGTATAAGCTTTGAGGGCTATCAGTGGACTATGTATAAGCTTTGAGGGCTATCAGTGGACTATGTATAAGCTTTGAGGGCTATCAGTGGACTACAGTATGTATAAGCTTTGAGGGCTATCAGTGGACTACAGTATGTATAAGCTTTGAGGGCTATCAGTGGACTATGTATAAGCTTTGAGGGCTATCAGTGGACTATTTACACTGACACACGTACTTCATTATCTGTACATAGATATATTGACATTATGGACACAGACATACCGAGGGTCATGTTATCTGTATTTGGGATAAACATGCGGTTATATAGGGAGACATGTTTAGTAATACAGAGATGGATAGTAGACTGGCTTGGAAGGTATATAGACATGATTATGCCAAATATTTAAAATGGGCGAGAGATAATGTGTGTGTGTGTGTGTCTTTGACTGAATGTACTTTACAATTAGGCCTACATGCATGCATACGAGCATGTGTGTGTGGGGGGCGAGGGGGGGGGGGGTATATATGTGTGTGTGTGTGTGTGTGTGTATGTGTGTGATAATGTTTGAGTAAATGTACTGTATGAGTGAATGCATGAGTTGTTGTGTGTGAGTGCATGCACAACATATACAGTATGTGTACACTCGGTCCAAGAAGTATCTGCACCCCTATGCTGATCATCTGGTGTGTACAGCTAGATAGGGTTGGCACCTCTGCCTGCAACTATATCCATGTGTCAGAGACGATCCTCTCTGACACATGGATATAGGTGCAGGCAGAGGTACTAAACCTATCAAGCTGTGCACACCAGATGATCAGCATAGGGGTGCAGATGCTTCTTGGACCGAGTGTACATTATTATATTTTTTCCACCAACCAACTTCACCACTAAACTCAATTAATGAAATCAACAATTACATGTGGCACTCCAAGGACTCGAACCTAGGATACTCACATCGAAATTCCGCGCACATATGCATTACGCTATCAAGAGTGTGTACGTGATTGAGGGTGGGTGATTAAATAGATTTGCGGATATATTTTGTAATCTATATAACTCCTTCATGATTGTTATAGTCAATGTCTGGCAGTTAGCTCGGTACTTCGTTTGACTTCTCTACACCAGTATCATCACTGCTTTGTTATCTCAGACTTATTCACTCTCCACGCTACCTAGGTACTGTCTCCCACTTCACATTTATAGTATATGGAAATACTAGTACACTACTATAGTCCGTTCATTCTAGGGTGGCCAGAAAAAGTAACCCCTAACCTCTCATAACTCAAAAAGGACTAGAGTAATCGAGCTAATATTTCTACCAAACAAGAAAACTTAGCTAGGGAATATGTGTATAAATTGACAGCTCATTTGCTCCAGCCCTTTTTGAGTTATAGAGGTTAGAGGTTACGCTTTCTGCTCAAGTGTGTTCTATGGCGTGTGTATGGGTTTGGTGGTAAACGTCAAAGGTGTGTTCTATGGCGTGTGTATGGGTTTGGTGGTAAACGTCAAAGGTGTGTTCTATGGCGTGTGTATGGGTTTGGTGGTAAACGTCAAAGGTGTGTTCTATGGCGTGTGTATGGGTTTGGTGGTAAACGTCAAAGGTGTGTTCTATGGCGTGTGTATGGGTTTGGTGGTAAACGTCAAAGGTGTGTTCTATGGCGTGTGTATGGGTTTGGTGGTAAACGTCAAAGGTGTGTTCTATGGCGTGTGTATGGGTTTGGTGGTAAACGTCAAAGGTGTGTTCTATGGCGTGTGTATGGGTTTGGTGGTAAACGTCAAAGGTGTGTTTCTATGGCGTGTGTATGGGTTTGGTGGTAAACGTCAAAGGTGTGTTCTATGGCGTGTGTATGGGTTTGGTGGTAAACGTCAAAGGTGTGTTCTATGGCGTGTGTATGGGTTTGGTGGTAAACGTCAAAGGTGTGTTCTATGGCGTGTGTATGGGTTTGGTGGTAAACGTCAAAGGTGTGTTCTATGGCGTGTGTATGGGTTTGGTGGTAAACGTCAAAGGTGTGTTCTATGGCGTGTGTATGGGTTTGGTGGTAAACGTCAAAGGTGTATTCTATGGCGTGTGTATGGGTTTGGTGGTAAACGTCAAAGGTGTGTTCTATGGCGTGTGTATGGGTTTGGTGGTAAAGTACTGAATCTAAGTACAGTTCTAATTTTAGCCCAATAATATTTTCTATTAAACTCATCGGGATTTAAACCTGGGACCTTCTGGTTGATAGCTGAGTAGCATGACCAATCCACCTCACCTCCCGTGTGTATGTGTGGATGGGTGGGCGGTAGGGTTTTTCGGTTGTGTGGGTTGGTGGGTTTGGGTGTGTGTGGGTGGGTGGGTGGGTGTTTTTTTTGGGTGAGTTTTATGGGGGGGGGGGGGGGGGTTGGATGGGTTTTTTGTTTTTTGGTGGGGTGGGTGGGTGAGTGGGTTTCTTGGTTGGTTGAATAGGGGGGTGGGTGGGTGTTTAGGTTTTTTGGTTGGGTGGGTGGTTGGGTTTCTTGGTTGGGTGGGCGAGTGGGTTTTTTGGTGGGTGGAGGGGGTGGGTGGTTTTGTGGGGGGGGGGGGGGGGGTGTTTAAGTTTTTTAGTTGGGTGGATGGGTGGTTATTTTAGTTGGGTGGGTGGGTGGGTGGATTTTTTGTTTTTTTTTGGTTGGGTGGGTGGGCGGGTGTGTGTATGTAGGTATATATGTATGTACAGTCTGTTATCATTTAAGGGTCCCACAGTCCAGGGTGACTCTACCACTACTCTCCACTCGGCCACCCTTATCTCTCAAGATTATCTCCTTCAAACACATACTATCTCTCTCTCTCTCCCCCCCCCACTCTCTCTCTCTCTCTCCCCCCCCCCCTCTCTCTCTCTCTCTATCTCTCTATCTCTCTCTCAGATTATGATGTATGATGCATTATGTATTATGTAATTTGTTTAAGATGATTTTATTGTATGAACAGCCATTGTATATTTAATAGAAATAAAATAATCTGAATCTGAATCTCTCTCCCTCTCTCTTACAAGGTGAGAGAGAGAGAGAGAGACACTACATCATAGTCTAATGATAACCAAACTAAAATGTTAAACTGGGTCCTCAAATCATGAAAGAGTTGATCATTGTAATTGTTAATTTTAAGGGGAAGTGAGCTGTTTTTTCTGGCCCCCTTCTCCCTCATGTTTAGCCCCATTGGTTTTCAGATTCTAAGACGTTCGGTTCATTAGTTTGGCGATTTTAAGACCTTGTGCCCCATTTCTTTGTCGATAGTCAGACTTTTCGTGCCATTTAGGTTTTGATTTTTTCCTGGCGAGCGGCAGCGAGCCTGTAATTTTACGAGTAACCGGTCTTCGGCCGGGAAATGTACAAATTTATCTTGAAAGGGGGTCTAGGGGGTCTTTTTTACAGGTTGATGGAGGTCTACGGAGGAAACTAGGAAAATAATAAATAAATTAAAAAACTAAAATCCACCACAAATTGAACCATAAGGTGAGGAAGGTATTACTAATCAAGTGTGATAACCCCCCAATAATCGTGATTGCCACTTTATCTAGGCTTGTGTCTCTCTCTCGCCCGGCACTCTCCGCTCGCAACCATTTTTAACGTAACTTGTCCACGTTAGAAGCTACAGAACTAAATACAGACTCGGTGTTTTGGTCCTAAACTATTTGATAATGTAGAGCTAAGGGGGGTGACCTGCTTTTTTCTCTCCTTTCCTCTCTTTCTTTGGCTTCTGTCCATTCGGCCCCATTTAGCCTACTGTTTTAAGACGTTTATCCCCATCCAGGTGTCGATTTCTTCCGGGAGAGGGATAGCGAGCCAGCATTGTATAGAGAAATCCGGCTTCGCCGGAGACATTTTTCTACCGAAAAATATACAAATTTAGCCTGCTGTCAAAAACATTTATTAAAATATGCTGGAAAAATCGACAGCTATATAGGGATAAATATCTAGAAACAGTAGGCTGAATGGATACAGCCGAGAGAGAGAGAGAGAGAGAGAGAGAGAGAGAGATACTCAAATATGCAATAAGTTACAGAATACTAAACCCTCTCCGACATATGACGCGATTTTGAGCCTATTAGGGATACTTTAAAGCCTTTGTTTCCATCAGGGGTATTTAGAAACCTTTAGTTTAGTTACTTCAACCTCTGCAGTTGTCTTTGAGTTAGCTGTGTTGAGCCTATTGGGGATACTTTAAAGCCTTTGTTACCATCAGGGGTATTTAGAAACCTTTAGTTTAGTTACTTCAACCTCTGCAGTTGTCTTTGAGTTAGCTGTGTTGAGCCTATTGGGGATACTTTAAAGCCTTTGTTTCCACCAGGGGTATTTAGAAACCTTTAGTTTAGTTACTTCAACCTCTGCAGTTGTCTTTGAGTTAGCTGTGTTGAGCCTATTGGGGATACTTTAAAGCCTTTGTTTCCACCAGGGGTATTTAGAAACCTTTAGTTTAGTTACTTCAACCTCTGCAGTTGTCTTTGAGTTAGCTGTGTTGAGCCTATTGGGGATACTTTAAAGCCTTTGTTACCATCAGGGGTATTTAGAAACCTTTAGTTTAGTTACTTCAACCTCTGCAGTTGTCTTTGAGTTAGCTGTGTTGAGCCTATTGGGGATACTTTAAAGCCTTTGTTACCATCAGGGGTATTTAGAAACTTTAGTTTAGTTACTTCAACCTCTGCAGTTGTCTTTGAGTTAGCTGTGGGCAGAAAACTAATTTTGGAGAGGTAATTATAAGAGTGAGAGAACTCTATTTCTTATTGCTAATCTGGCAACCTCTGCGTCATAAAAGCGTGAAAGGGTTAATTGTTACACGTCCTCTCTAAGCTACATAATATCTTGTAATAATATCCAGATTATAATGACAAGGATAACTCGGTACTAAAAGGGTTATGGATATGACGATCAAAGGGAGGTAAGGTGATGTAAATGTTTAGAATATCCTAGACTTAAGGGAGCCCACCTCGCTTTTTGTTTTTTCTTTCTCTCCCTCTCTCTTTGGCTTTTTTATCCAGTCGGCCCCATTCAGCCTACTGTTTTGGAACGTTTACCCCCATCCAGGTGTCAATATTTTCCTGGCGAGCGGTAGCGAGCCAGCATATATATATTTTTGTTTTGACAGCAAACTAAATTTGTATATTTTTCGATAGGAAAATGTCTCCGGCGAAGCCGGATTTCTCCATACAATGCTGGCTCGCTATCGCTCGCTAGGAAGAAATCGACACCTGGATGGGGATAAACGTCTTTAAAACAGTTGGCTGAATGGGGCCGAATGGATACAAGCCAGGGAAAGAGAGAAAAGGAGAGTAAGATAAAAAAACAAAAGCCGGTGACCCCCCCCCCCCTTAACCCTTTCAACTTTCAAGAACGCTTTTTCACTAAATGTTGGCTTCCATTGGACGATTATACTAAATGTTGGCTTCCATTGGACGATTATACTAAATGTTGGCTTCCATTGGACGATTATACTAAATGTTGGCTTCCATTGGACGATTATACTAAATGTTGGCTTCCATTGGACGATTATACTAAATGTTGGCTTCCATTGGACGATTATACTAAAGGTGGCTTCCATTGGACGATTATACTAAATGTTGGCTTCCATTGGACGATTATACTAAATGTTGGCTTCCATTGGACGATTATACTAAAGGTTGGCTTCCATTGGACGATTATACTAAAGGTTGGCTTCCATTGGACGATTATACTAAAGGTTGGCTTCCATTGGACGATTATACTAAAGGTTGGCTTCCATTGGACGATTATACTAAAGGTTGGCTTCCATTGGACGATTATACTAAATGTTGGCTTCCATTGGACGATTATACTAAATGTTGGCTTCCATTGGACGATTATACTAAATGTTGGCTTCCATTGGACGATTATACTAAATGTTGGCTTCCATTGGACGATTATACTAAATGTTGGCTTCCATTGGACGATTATACTAAATGTTGGCTTCCATTGGACGATTATACTAAATGTTGGCTTCCATTGGACGATTATACTAAATGTTGGCTTCCATTGGACGATTATACTAAATGTTGGCTTCCATTGGACGATTATACTAAATGTTGGCTTCCATTGGACGATTATACTAAATGTTGGCTTCCATTGGACGATTATACTAAATGGCTTCCATTGGACGATTATACTAAATGTTGGCTTCCATTGGACGATTATACTAAATGTTGGCTTCCATTGGACGATTATACTCAAGTTTGGAAGGCGGCTGTCAAACGAGAGCTAAGTCCAATATTGGTTGTCTGCATTATGTGAAGATAAATTATGGTTCAAATTATGTCTTGTGAGTGATAAAATGGCCAAAACAATGCTATTTCATGATAATTGTCCTGTATTATTTCTCATAGTCATTCAAGTATTTCATATTCATTTAATTTCATTTCATTCCATTTCATTTAATTTCAAGTATTTCATATTCATTTCATTTCATTTCAAGTATTTCATATTCATTTCATTTCATTCCATTTCATTTCATTTCATTTCAAGTATTTCATATTCATTTCATTTCATTTCATTTCAAGTATTTCATATTCATTTCATTTAATTTCATTTCAAGTATTTCATATTCATTTCATTTCATTCCATTTCATTTCATTTAATTTAATTTCAAGTATTTCATGATCATTTTCCTGTATTCTTTTTCATAGGCATTCAAGTCTTCAAACAAAACTGCTGCGGTTGGACATTGTTTAAAATTGGAAGGCCCTCTAAGAATCAAGTGGGTTATACCTATCCCTAGTTACCCTCTGACGCCCATAATGCCTTCCAAAACTGAAGAAAGGAGAGAGAGAGAGAGAGAGAGAGAGAGAGAGAGAGAGAGAGAGAGAGAGGGAGGAGAGAGAGAGAGAGAGGGAGGAGAGAGAGAGAGAGAGAGAGAGAAAGGGAGGGAGGGAGGGAGGAGAGAGAGAGTACAAAGGAAATCAAGCAACAACAGGTCTAGTGACCCTTCTAGGGTTAGAGAGAGAGAGAAAGGGAGGGAGGGGGGAGAGAGAGAGAGAGATTCACCATTTCTTCGTTGTGAAATACATAGCTCTAATCAGGGACCATACGAAACACATAGCGACTGCCAGAGAAACTGTATATAGTAGCCTAAGATAACACAGTTAACTCCTTCACGCATTTATGACACAGAGGTTGCCAGATTAGCAATAAGAAATAGAGTTCTCTCACTCTTATAATTACCTCTCCAAAATTAGTTTTCTGCCCACAGCTAACTCAAAGACAACTGCAGAGGTTGAAGTAACTAAACTAAAGGTTTCTAAATACCCCTGATGGTAACAAAGGCTTTAAAGTATCCCCAATAGGCTCAAAATCGCGTCATATGTCGAAGAGGGTTTTAAGGGGGGATGGGCGTATTTATGTCCTCATTTAAATATTTATTATATTTTTTTTTAGTTTCCTCCGTAGACCTCCATCAAGCTTAAAAAAAAATACCCCCCAAGACCCTCCTTCAAGATATATTTATACATTTTTCGATAGAAACATGTCCCGGCCGAAGGCCAGTTCCTCTTAAATTATAGTCTCGCTATCGCTCGCCAGGAAAAAATCGACACCTAAATTACACGAAAAGTCCTAGTATTGACAAAGAAATGGGGCGAAGGGTCTTAAAATCGCCAAACTAATGGGCCGAACGTCATATAATCTGAACACTAGTGGGGCTAAACATAAGGGAGAAGGGGAACCAAGGTTGTCGGTAAACTGTTGATTTAGACTGTACTGGCACAGACCCATGAACAACTGGACCCCAAAACTAATCAACAACCAAAGCAGATAATAATACTTATTGCATTTTTCTACCAACAAATGTACCACGAACAACTGCACTGGTTACAAATACATTATTAACATTGAAGACTGCATGGTAACCACAAATACATTATTAACATTGAAGACTGCATGGTAACCACAAATACATTATTAACATTGAAGACTGCATGGTAACCACAAATATACACCAATGTTTTATCGTTTAAATGCACTCTTTTGAACACGGACACGATTGACAAACTTAATAACTGTGTTGGTGGTGTAATGGTTTAGGTGCTTATGTTCTGGGTGTGGTGTCCTGAGTTGGAATCCCGGGAGGACCATATGCTTTCATTAGTTTATTCAAGTGCATTGGGGTTTGCAATTGATGATTAATGCTAAGAACGGGGTGTTACTTAATGTTTATATTTTTTGGTATAAGATTAAATGTAGTAATACACTATTATTTAGAATAGCTCAACTAAAACGAAAGCTCAATAAAGGGACGCTTTTGTTTTTTATCAAGAGTTATATTATCCCAGGTTCTAGCCCATTCTACTGAGTACACAGCATACTTGGTAAAGTTTGAGCCCACGTTTGTGAGATTCTGGGCTCTTTATAATGGAGTTGGACCTGTGTGCCAGTCAATATTATATTCAGAATTATCAGCTAAAATATCGGTCAACAATACATATATAAATACACAAAACCAAATGTAAACACCATGAGACCCTCTAATCCATCAGAAACTCCAACATTATTATTGCATTTCAACTTTAATATCGATGCTCGCTGGCTCCAACTTCCTTATAAAACAAAATTTGCAAGTGGTCAATTGGGCCTAGCACGACGCCCTACCCACAATTAAAAGCTAAGAAACGAAACTAAGCATCAACGGGTAATAATGGAGGACGATTCGTTTCGTGGGCCATCCCCTCCAGGAGGAATCATCAAGTAATATGATGGATCTAAAGTAATTTCACCTTACCATGGTTCGGTGTTGTTAAATTAGAACCGAAAGCGGATTAAGGAACAACACTCGTAGTTGCCAGTAGCTAGAAGTCGCGGAGAGAACCACCACCCAGATAGATCACGTACAGGTGAATGTTGGGGAGGGCAGGTACAACACCAGGGTATCTTATCTCTTTTCTAGACCACCATCCATCCATTATCACAACTACCACCACCCCCACTAACACCACCACCATTATCACCAACTACCACCACCATTGTCACCAACTACCACCACCATTACCACCACCATTATCACCAACTACCACCACCATTATCACCAACTACCACCACCATTATCAACAACTACCCACCATCCCACTAAACTACCACTCATCATTATCACCATTACCACCACCATTATCAACAACTACCACTACCATTACCACCACCATTATCACCAACTACCACTACCATTACCACCAACTACCACTACCATTACCACCACCATCATTATCACCACTACCACCACCATTACCACCACTACCCAACCACCACTAAACACCACCAATCATCAGCAACCAAATACCACCAACATTATCACAAACTCCACCAACAATACACCACCACCCCTACCACCACCATTCATCACAACTACCACCACCACCACCACCACCACCACCAACACCACCATCATTGCAAACTACCACCACAACCACCACACAACCACAATCTAACACCACCATCATTATCACCACTGAGACACACCACCATTTATCCAACTACCACCAACACCACTACACCACCATCAATATTATTCACCCCACCAAACTTACCACCACCATTATCACAACCAACCACCACCTACTCAACACCACCATCATTATCACCACTACCCCCACCATTTAATCACAACTACCACCACCACTAACACCACCAATCATTATCACCACTACCACACAACCATTATCACCACTACCACACCACCACTGAACACCACCAGCATTATCTCCACCACCACCCACCATCATCTCAACGAACCGACCACACCACTAACACCACCATCACATCTACCACCCACCACTACTCACCATTCCCATTATCACAACTACCACCACCACTTAACACCACCACCACCACCCACATACATTATCACCACTACCACCACCACCATTATCAACAACTACACACCACCACTAACACCACCACACACCACATCACCATCACTATCACCACTACCACAACAACAAAACACCCACCACCACCAACCACAACCACCACCACCTAACCACCACCACCACCACCACCACCATTATCACACTCCACCACCACTACCCCCACCACCCACCCATCCCCCCTACCACCACCAGCCCCCCCACCTCCACCCCCACCACTACCACAACACCCCCACCACCACCCCCCCCCCATTATCCCAACTACTCTACCACCACCACTACCCTCCACCACCACCACCATCACCCACCTACCACCACCACAGACAGACCACCACCCTACCCACCACCACCATCTTTACCACTACCACCACCACCACCACACACCACCACACTCACCACCACTCACCATCACTACCAACTAACCACCACCACCACCACCACCACCATCACCACCACCACATAACACCACCACCACACCATCCAACAGCACCACCACCACCACCACCACCAACCACCACCACCACCACCAAACACCACCACCACCACCACCATCAGATATCACCACTACCACCCACCCCAACCACCACCACCACCACCGCACCACCTCATTATCACGCACTACCACCACACCACCCAACACCACCACCACCACCACCCACCACCACACAATCATTATCTCACCACTACCACCACCACCACCACCACCACATAACACCACCACCATCTACAACCATCATTATCACCACTAACCACCACCACCACCACCACCATCATTATCACCACTACCACCCCACACCACCCCCAACACCAACACCACCCACCACCACCACTTACCACAGACAAACACCACCACCACCACCACCACCACCACACCACCATATTAACATCACCACCACCACACCACCACTACCACCATCACCACTACCACCACCACCACCACCACTACCCACCACCACCACCACCACCATTCTACCACCACACAACACCACCACCACCACCACCATACAACACCACCACCACCGTACCACCACCACCATCATTATCACCACTACCACCATCCACCATCACTAACCACCGACCACCACTACCACAAACCACCACAACCACCACCACCACCACCACTACCACCCCCCGCCACAATCATTATCACCACTACCACCACCACCACCACCACTACCACCACCACCACCACCACTACCACCTCCACCACCATCACCACCACCCCCACTCACCACCACCACCACAACAACCATCACCACCCACCACTACCACCACCACCGCTACCACCACCACCACCATCACTAAGAAATAAAAGAATAATTGAATTAATAGACCAACAAAATTGCCTATCTGCCCTTAAACGGTTTCCAGTTGTTTTTAAACATCAGTATGATATCTGGAAGTCAAGCTCACACATCCGTGTGTGGGGGAAAACTAATAATTATAAGATAATGTCGATGAGGAATTATCAGACACCATAACGATAATATAGCCACAAAGAGCGATAATGACAACAGCTACCTGAAGTTCACAAAGAATTACGATAAAGATTACGATCAAGCAACAAGAGAAGGGGGAAACCGTAGGAAGGATCGTTAGTGTAACTTTTGATGTTAGGTTATCTAAATCTTTCAGCCAAGCACGAGGGTTAACATTAATCATACAATTATATCTCACACATACATTTGAGTTTCATGGATATAAATGGTCTTACACCCTCACGGAGATTCAAAACCAAGGACAGCTCAGGGCCTAGAGGCCATGCTTTAACTGGTTCTATATTTCGATCATGAAACTCCACGTGTATTTGCGAGATATATCCTTATATGAATGTACCTTCGTGTTATATAAGTCAATCTCTTTCTCTTTTCCCCTCAATCCATCTTTCCCTCATCCTATGACTTAACATTGTTTTTAAACTCCCGTTGTGGCCAGACATTGTGGCACGAACGGTTCCCCTTGATTTTGGCCCTGTCACTCTTTTAAACTCTGGGGGGGGCACGTCAGTCCACAGGTAGTTTTGCCTTTTGTCTCCCTCATCCCACATTGAAAAAAACAAAAATTGAACTGCATTGCGATGGAAATAGTTGTATAAATCTCTGTATGGTACTCTGGAATATGGGGTTCCTACGACTTAAGCTCGGCCACTCAAAGGACCTGTGTCACAAACGTCTTTAAGAACCATGCCATGTGCGAGGATAGTTTTGGATAAATACCTTGCTTGTATGGTACAACCCATTAATGTACTTGCCGCGGCGCCGCATATACACGGAATATGGGCGACCTTCCTCCTACCAAGATATCCAGTAGTCTAAGCCTCGCCTCACTACCCAGTACTTTGTCTAATACACGTCCTAAGAATGTTTGGGTGTGGACTAAATACCTTGCCTCCTACCAAGATATATGTTTGGCCGCGGCGTTAGTCTAATATACCGCCTCCTTACCAAGATAAACCCGGTCCCATTGTTAATATACCTTGCCTCCTACCAAGATATACCAGTAGTCTAATATACATTGCTCCTACCCGATATACCGTACAGTAGTACTAATATACCTTGCCTCCTACAAGAATATACCGTACAGTAGTCTAATATACCTTGGCCTCCTACCAAGATATACCGTACAGAGTAGTCTAATATACCTTGCCTCCTACCAAGATATACCGTACAGTAGTCTAATATACCTTGCCTCCTAAAAGATATTAACCGTACAGTAGTCTAATATACCTTGCCTCCTACCAAAGATATACCAGTATTAGTCTAATATACCCTTGACTCTATACCAAGATTTACAGTAGTCTAATATACACTTGCCTCTACCAAGCTATACAGTAGTCTAATATACCTTGCCCTCCTACCAAGATATACCGTACAGTTAGTCGTAATATACCTTGTGCCTCCTACCAAGGATACAGTAGTCATAATATACCTTGCCGCTACCAAGATTACAGTAGTCTAATATACTTGCCTATTACCAAGATTACAGTAGTCCAAATATACCTTGCCTCCTACAAGAACGTTGGACAAATTGAGTGAAAAACGGGACAAACCACCTAATATTACGTTTCAGGGACGGTTATTTGTTTTTCTGACCTTTGACCTCGTCTGTTGTGTTCGTTCTTGTTTTATAGAGATTACAAAGGCTGAACAAGGTCGATTGATGAACGGTAGATTGACAGGAAACCTGCGTAGTGCACGCCCCCAGCATGACCATCCCTTTAGATTTTAAGACGTTGGCCCTTTAGTTAATCGATTTTAAAAGACCTTTAGTCATATTTTTCTATCAATATCAAGACCTTTGCGTGGCAATTTAGGGTGTAATTTTTTTTTCCTGGCGAACGATAGCGATAGGTTTCCTCCCTAGAATATCTCCATCAAACTTAAATTTACACCCCATAGACCACCCCCCTTATTAAACGGATAAAACCTAAGAAAAAAAATCATCCCCTAGAGCTCATCTCAAGACTAAATTTATAAAAATTTTGGTGTAAAAAATATTTTGTAGCCGAAGGCTCACTATCGCTGTTCAGAAAATAAGTCAGCGCCTGAATAGGATTTCTTATAATCTGTCAACGTAATGGGTTAAAACATCTAAAGATCACCAAACTACTGGGGCGAAACTGACCAGGGCCCGCGGACTTAGAGCGCTAGTAAACGATGATAACACACCTTGATAAAGCAGATAATATAAACAATACGGACCAAAATAGAGCTGATAGTGGGGAGGTATCTTTTATACCTAAGCCACCACATTAACACTATTAACAAGACTATCAATACCTAACCTGCCATACGACTACAACACTATGATAATTATACTCTAACATTTCCATTTCAATTCAAAACCTTCAATTCAGTATTTAACCCCTTCTGTGCCGGTGATGTACTTTGCATTATATTCTGGCAACTATTAGACGATTTTTATTCAGCTTAGGCAGGACGTCTACCCATGAAAAGGCTTAGACTATCCCAATATTAAAGTGCGTATTGTTTTGTGTTTATTAACTTTATCTATGTATTATTTCTGTTTAGTTTTCCTCCCTAGATCTCCATCAAAAACCCCCTAAAAAATTAGCCTGGTCATCCCCTAGACCCCCTTTCAAGTGAAAGGTGACATTTTTCGTTAGAAAAATAAGGCCGTTTCCATCCTAAAATTAACAGGATTCCTTATCGCTCGCCAGGATAAACTCGGACACCTCAAATGGCCCGACATGGTCTTAATATTGACAGCAAATGAGGGCGAAAGTTGATAAACATCGCCAAAACTAATGGGGGCTAAAGATGAGGGAGAAGATGGGTCCATAAAAAGCGATTACCTCCCCCATAGAACCACGATCACAAACATCCCTAACACACACTACCAACACCTATACACTTATAAGCCTTACCGGCCCTAACTACAACATCTATGTTAGTGTACACTAACCACCGCTATACCTATAACTTACCGGCCCTAACTACAACACTATGCTTATTGTACACTAACACCCTCCTCTCATACCTATAACTTACGTGCCCTCCCCTAACTACAAACACTAGGCTATTGTACACTATACAACCTTCTCCCCTACCTATAACTTACCGGCCCTAAACTACCAACACTATGCTATTGGACAATACACCACCTTCTATACCTATAACTTACAGGCCCTAACTACAACACTATAAGCTATTGTACACTAAACCTTCTCCCTCATACATATAACTTACCGGCCATAAATAAAAAACTATGCTAACGTAAAACTAACCACCTTCTCCCTCATACCTATAACTTACCGGCCCTAACGACAACCTACCGGTATGCTAGATGGACACTAACCACCTTTCTCCCTCGTGTTTATCCACATTAGTTTTGAGAATTTAAGCCGTTGGCCCTTTAGTTTATTAATTTAAGAGATCTTTCGTCCCATGTTCTGTATCCAATATCAAGAGCTTTCGTTTCATTTAGGTGTCCTATTTTTCCCGACGAACGGTTTTAGCGATAGGTGTATCCCTAGATCTCAATCAAACTAAGAATTTCACCCCTTAGACCCCCTTGCAAGCTAAATGTGTACAGTTTGTCGATAGAAAAAATGTCCGGCCCAATTGCCGATTCCTCTTAAATTACAGGC
>CM064527.1:28736688-28792178 GCA_032716605.1 Paralithodes platypus
ACAGGAAACCTGCGTGTGCACGCCCCCAGCATGACCATCCCTTTAGATTTTAAGACGTTGGCCCTTTAGTTTATCGATTTTAAGACCTTTAGTCCTATTTTTCTATCAATATCAAGACCTTTCGTGCAATTTAGGTGTAATTTTTTTTCCTGGCGAACGATAGCGATAGGTTTCCTCCCTAGATCTCCATCAAACTTAAATTTACACCCCATAGACCCCCTTTTAAGATAAACCTAAGAAAAAATCATCCCCTAGAGCTCATCTCAAGCTAAATTTATAAAAATTTTGGTAAAAAATATTGTAGCCGAAGGCTCACTATCGCTGTTCAGAAATAAGTCAGCGCCTGAATAGGATTTCTTATAATCTGCAAAGTAATGGGGTAAAACATCTAAAGATCACCAAACTACTGGGGCGAAACCTGACCACCCCGGATTAGACGCAGTAAACGATGATAACACACTGATAAGCAGATAATATAAACAATCGGACCAAATAGACTGATAGTGGGAGTATCTTTTATACCGCCACCACATTAACCTATTAACAAGACTATCAATACCTAACCGGCCATAACTACAACACTATTATATTATACTCTAACATTTCCATTTCAATTCAAAACATTCAATTCAGTATTTAACCCCTTCTGTACCGGTGATGTACTTTGCATTATATTCTGGCAACTATTAGACGATTTTGTTCAGCTTAGGAAGGACTTCCACCCATTAAAAGGCTAGACTATCCCAATTAAAGTGCGTATTGTTTTGTTTATTAACTTATCTATGTATTATTTTGTTTAGTTTCCTCCCTAGATCTCCATCAAACTAAAAATTAGCCTTCATCCCCTAGACCCCCTTTCAAGATAAAGGTGTACATTTTTCGTTAGAAAAATAAGGCCGTTTCCATCTAAAATTACAGGCTTCCTATCGCTCGCCAGGATAAACTCGACACCTAAATGGCCCGAATGGTCTTAATATTGACAGAAATGAGGCGAAAGTTGATAAAATCGCCAAACTAATGGGGCTAAAGATGAGGGAGAAGATGGGTCCATAAAAAGCGATTACCTCCCCCATAAACCACGATCACAACATCCTAACACAACTACCAACACCTATAACTTACCGGCCCTAACTACAACACTATGCTATTGTACACTAACCACCTTCTATACCTATAACTTACCGGCCCTAACTACAACACTATGCTATTGTACACTAACCACCTTCTCCCTCATACCTATAACTTACCGGCCCTAACTACAACACTATGCTATTGTACACTAACCACCTTCTATACCTATAACTTACCGGCCCTAACTACAACACTATGCTATTGTACACTAACCACCTTCTATACCTATAACTTACCGGCCCTAACTACAACACTATGCTATTGTACACTACACCCAACCTTCTATACCTAACTTACCGGCCCTAACTACAACACTATGCTATTGTACACTAACCACCTTCTATACCTATAACTTACCGGCCCTAACTACAACACTATGCTATTGTACACTAACCCCCTTCTATACCTATAACTTACCGGCCCTAACTACAACACTATGCTATTGTACACTAACCCCCTTCTATACCTATAACTTACCGGCCCTAACTACAACACTATGCTATTGGACACTAACCCCCTTCTCCCTCGTGTTTATCCCCATTAGTTTTGAGATTTTAAGACGTTGGCCCTTTAGTTTATCAATTTTAAGACCTTTCGTCCCATTTCTGTATCAATATCAAGAGCTTTCGTTTCATTTAGGTGTCATATTTTTCCTGACGAACGGTAGCGATAGGTGTCCTCCCTAGATCTCCATCAAACTAAGAATTTCACCCCTTAGACCCCCTTGCAAGCTAAATGTGTACATTTTGTCGATAGAAAAAATGTCCCGGCCAATTGCCGATTCCTCTTAAATTACAGGCTCGCTATCGCTCACCAGGAAATGTTGTACAACTAAATGGCACGAAAGGTATATTGACAGAGAAAGGGGTCGAAAGGTATCAAAATCGTCAAACTAGTGTAACGAACGTCTTACTTAATATCTCAAAACTAATATGCTAAACATGAGGGAGAAGGGGGGGTGGAGTCCATAAAAATCGAATACCTCCCCCTTAAGGGGAGATATCCACTTGAGGGACTTTTTTCTTGACCCCTTTCTCCTTCATGTTTAGCCCCATTGCTTTTGAGATTTTAAGACGTTTGCCCCATTAGTTTGGTGATTTTTAAGAATTTCCGCCCCATTCTGTCAATTTTAAGACCTTTCGTGCCATTTAGGTGTCGATTTTATCCTGGCGAGCGATAGCGAGCCTGTAATTTAAGAGTAATCGGCCTTCGGCCGGGACATTTTTCTACCGAAAAATGTACAAATTTGTCTTGAAAGGGGGTCAAGGGGGTGAAATTTTAAGATTGCTGGAAGAGTAGGAAACAAACTAAAAACCTCCCCTTAAACCTCGACCACAACCTATTAACAAAACTATTAAATCCTAACTTAGCGGCCATAACTAAACCACTAGTCTATTATAAACTACCATTTAAGGGCAGGTTTTTAGTGTGTTTCCTAGACTTCCATCAAGCTTGAAATTACACCCCCTTGACCCCCTTCAAGATAAATTTGTACATTTTTCGGTAGACAAATTTCCCGGCCGAAGGCCGGTTCCTCTTAAATTACAGGCTCGCTATCGCTCGCCAGGGAAAAATCGACACCTAAATGGGACGAAAGGTCTTAAAAGTGACATACATGGGATGAAACTTCCTAAAATCGCCAAACTAATGGGGCGAACGTCTCAAAACTTCAAAAGCTATGGGGCTAAACATAAGGGAGAAAGGGGTAAAGAAAAAAATCCCGCAAGTGGAAATCTCCCTTTAAGGGGGGTGGGGGGGGAGGAGGATGTGCGTATTTTGTTGCTTATTAACTTGTATGTTTATTATTTTGCAAAGAAATGGGGCGAAAGGTCTCAAAATCGCCAAATTAGTGGGTCGAACGTCATATAATCTGCATTAGTTTGTCGATTTAAAAATCTGTCGTCAAATTTCTATATCAATATCAAGACCTTTCGTGCCATTTAGGTGTCGATTGTCATTCCTGGCGAGCGACAGCGAGCCTGTAATTTTAAGAGTAACCATACTTCGGCTGAGACATAATTCTATCGAAAAATGAACAAATTTATCTTGAAGGGGGGTCTAGGGAGTATTTGTTTAAGCTTGATGGAGGTCTAGCAAGGAAACTAAAATATATATATATATATATATATATATAAATATATATATATATATATATATATATATATATATATATATATATAAATAGGCCCCCCAAAATAACAACTGCCCCTTAATGTAAATAATCTACGTAGTTTGACTGATAAAGGTAAAGGTTTACCGGTGATTTATAGAGCAGGTGGTGACTTCAATGCTGTGATAATTAACCTCTTACCTGCTACCTACCTACCTACCTGCAGTCCACGTAGACAACCCTTCCCATTCCCTACATTATAGGGTAAGGTTTACTGGGGGATGGTTCATTTATTAAGCGATTTCTTCATGTATTTATTATTTGCCTAGTGTTCTCCCTATACTTCCGTCAAACTTTAAAAACATCCATTAGATCCCCCTTCAAGACTAATTTGTAAATTTTTCGATAGAAAAATGTCACGGCCGAAGGCCGGTTCCTCTTATAATTACAGGCTCGCTATCGCTTGCCAGGAAAAAATCGACACCTAAATGGCACGAAAGGCCTTAAAATCGCCAAACTAATGGGCCGAACGTCATAAAATCTGAAAACAAATGGGGGACCAGAAAAACGGTCTGTCTCCCCTTAAAGTAAATATTATCAAACGTACCTGTAGTGTCGGCGACCGTTCCCCTTCCGTACAGTCCGATACCGACCCGGCTTCGGATTCCGCTACGGAGTTGTATCGCGTTTCTCTCAGCCGGGACCCTAACAAACTCCTCTGGATGCTTTCTGTTTCCGGTGAGGCTCGGCAGGCGGCGGAGAGCGTGGAGGAGGAGGATAGGTGGTGGTGTTGGAGGTAGGAGTAGTTGTTGAGGTTGAGGTGGTGGTTGGCGTGGGGGTTGAGGTGGGGGTGGGGGGTGGTGAGGTGGTGGTTGGTATTGCTGGCGGTGGGAGAGTTTATATGAAGGTTGGTAGGGGAGTTGAGGTGGTGGTTGATGTTGCTGGTGGTAGGGGAGTTGAGGTTGATGTTATGTTGGTTGGGGGAGTTGATATTGTGGTGCTGGTGGTGGTGGTTGGGGTTGGTGGGAGAGTTGTTGTTGGCGGTGATGGTGGTGTTAGCGGTGATGTTGCACGGGAAGAAGATATTGGTGTCCGTCCTACCTCCCGCCGGCGACACGGGGGAATAGACAGGGGGAGCAGGGGCAGGGGGGGAGAAGATGGGCGGGGTGCTGCAGGAGAGGCTAGCAGGGGAGAGGAGCTGGGGCGTGAGGGCGGGATGGTCCGGGGATCTGGTGGTGGTAGAGGTGGTGTCCAAGGGTGTGGCGGTGAGGGGCGTTTCTGCACTCATGGTCCCGCCCACTGAGGATTTAAGCTCCGCCCCCTCCCGCCCCCCTGATGACGTCACTATAGGCTCCGACAGGGACATGGTGGCCAGTGTTCTTCCTTTTTCCTACGACTGTCCTTGTTGTTTTAGTGTTTTCTGTGTTCTTAGGCTTCCTTATCTTTGTTCTTCCTGGTGTAGTGCCGGTATAAAGGCCAGTTCCGGAAAATATAGTCAACTGCAACTCATTATTTGCTCAAGGGATGTGGGCACTCTCCTCAACTCGATTTTCCTTATGACTGAGGTGTTTATTGTACCCCAAGTCGTTGGTTGAAGCTATGCAAATCTGTGAAAGAAACAAAAATAGAATGTTAGTCGGGTAGGCAGTTATTTCATTAATTTCATCGGAGGAGGTGTTTGGTGTTGCAGTGGAATTATAAACATCGATATACAGATCTCTTGCCGAACTACTGGTAAAGAGGATTTACACTAGGGGGTTTTGAGCAATTTTCATGTGACACCATTTTAAGGGGAGGTTTCCACTTGAGGTATTTTTTTTCGAACTTCCTTCTCCCTCATGTTTAGCCCCATTGCTTTTGAAATTTTAAGACGTTTGCCCCATTAGTTTGTCGATTTTAATAACTTTCGCCCCATTTCTGTCAATTTTAAGACCTTTCGTGCCATTTAGGTGTCGATTTTTCCCTGGCGAGCGATAGCGAGCCTGTAACTTAAGAGGAGTCGGCCTTCGGCCGGGACATTTTTCTATCGAAAAATGTACAAATTTATCTTGAAAGGAGGTCTTGGGGGTATTTTTGTAAGTTTGATGGAAGTCTAGGGAGCAAACTAAATACCTCCCCTTAACATATGTAACATAGAACAATAAAGCAATACATTTCAGAAGCTGCCAGATCGGAGCTGCTGAAAAAGTGACTGAAAATAAAGCTCGTTTAATTTCATCTTTTGGACTAATTTTCCTTCTCTTCTTCTTTTTAGGTAGTTTTACCATTATACTTTAGTTGAAATTAGTTACAATCCCCGGAAAATATATTTTTCCCAGTTATCCAACGATCTTAAAACACTCAGATGTACAGTACAGTACGTCATTTTCTGAGTATAAACACTCAGATGTACAGTACAGTACGTCATTTTCTGAGTATAAACACTCAGATGTACAGTACAGTACGTCATTTTCTGAGTATAAACACTCAGATGTACAGTACAGTACGTCATTTTCTGAGTATAAACACTCAGATGTACAGTACAGTACGTCATTTTCTGAGTATAAACACTCAGATGTACAGTACAGTACGTCATTTTCTGAGTATAAACACTCAGATGTACAGTACAGTACGTCATTTTCTGAGTATAAACACTCAGATGTACAGTACAGTACGTCATTTTCTGAGTATAAACACTCAGATGTACAGTACAGTACGTCATTTTCTGAGTATAAACACTCAGATGTACAGTACAGTACGTCATTTTTTGAGTATAAACACTCAGATGTACAGTACAGTACGTCATTTTCTGAGTATAAACACTCAGATGTACAGTACAGTACGTCATTTTCTGAGTATAAACACTCAGATGTACAGTATAGTACGTCATTTTCTGAGTATAAAAACAATAATTTGTTTGCCTTGGGATACAGGATGGGTTGAAGGGGGGCAAAGCCCCATGACTTAATGAAATCAGCATCTATTTTGTTAGTAAGGGGTTTAATTAGAGTTTTACCGCCGTCAATAGGGAGAGGGTTTTTTAAGTGCTTTATAGGGTACAATTAAAGTGCATTTCCGGTGGTTGAAACAAATTTTAACATGATATTTACAATATTCTTATTATAGGCTATAATAGGTTTATTATACCTGTAGGCTATAATAGGTTTATTATAGGCTATAATAGGTTTATTATAGGCTATAATAGGTTTATTATAGGCTATAATAGGTTTATTATAGGCTATAATAGGTTTATTATAGGCTATAATAGGTTTTAAATGGCAAGAACAAAATTGTGGTAGTTTCGGTAAAAAGTACCCATCTTTACATATGTTTGCAAATATTGTTGAACTTAATTCTCTCAGAAAGGTTGGAATTGATATTAAATTTTGACTAGCATTAAACGTGTTTGTTGAGATTATACAGCGTCTCATGGTCAAGTGGCTTAAAACTACCTCCAATAGCTCATGGAGTTCGATTATGACGTATTCCGTTGTTTATTTCGGTCACAGTCGTTATTACCAACATAATACCTTATTATTAACTCTTTGAAGCTCTGACGCGTTTTAGCAGTTTATTTTGGCTATCATGAGACGATTTATATGAAGTTTAGGAAGGATGTGAGGGTAGTAAAAGGGTAAATACTATCTCGCTCAACCCTTTGACTTCCATATACCGTTACTAATCTTAATAAAATCGTATAATAGTAGCCAGAAAAGCGTATTGGAGCTTGAATGGGTTAAAGGTCACAGGCGTACCTAATCATCAGCATTACTATAATAGGGTGACCACGGGATTGGGCCCATACGGGATTGGGCCCACTTAGGTTAGGTTAGGTTCCAATCCCGTGGGCCCAATCCCGTATGGGCCCAATTCCGTATATTCCGTATGGGCCCAATCCCGTATGGGGCCCAATCCCGTATGCGCCCAATCCCGTATGGGCCCAATCCCTATGGAACCCTATAATAGTTCCTTATTGTCTTATTACCGTAATTTAGAGGCATAAAACAGTTAACCGTAAACTAGAATAGGGTGCGCAACAATACCCCGATCGGTGTGACCCTTGGTGTGGACTCCTCTATAAATCCTGGACCTCTCCCTACTACCCTATCTATCAGTATATCTGTAGCATTCACCGCCTTTCCTCTATAAACCCTGGACCTCTCCCTACTACCCTATCTATCAGTATATCTGTAGCATTCACCGCCTTTCCTCTATAAATCCTGGACCTCTCCCTACTACCCTATCTATCAATATATCTATAGCATTCGCCGCCTTTCCTCTCACTTCCTCTCTGTGGAATACCATCTCTCTTCAACCAAACCTGACTTACTTATCCTCACCGAAAACCAGTTGTCTAAGGCAACAGATAGCAAACCCTTCTCTGTATCCTCCTACTATCTCTATCCTCAATTTAAAACCAAAGGTGGATGTTGTGTGTAAGTATGCAACATTGCAACACTATCTCTTGCTCTCGTGTTTCCAACTTTGACTCATCTGAATTCTCAACTCTCTGGCTTAAGCTATCTTGTCACTTAAGGGGAGATGGGTCGTTTTTCTGGACACCTTTCTACCTCATGTTTAACCCCATTAGTGTTCAGATTCTAAGACGTTCGGCCTATTAGTTTGGCGATGTTAAGACCTGTCGCCCCTTTTCTTTGATATCAGTGTTATTAGGTGTCGATTTTTTTCCCTAGCGAGCGATAGCGAGCCTGTAATTTAGGAGAAACGGGATATTTTTCTACCGAAAAATAATACAAATATATGTTGAAGAGGGATCCTGTTTTTTTTTTTGTTTAAGCTTGATGGAGGTCTAGGGAGGAAACTAAAAAATATTATAAAAAAAGATACATAAATGATCAAATAAATACGCTCATCCCCCCATAATATATCTGTGCTGTTTATCTCTCAACTAATTATACTGACTATCCAAAATTGGAACTAAACAGACTGTAGTTATTTGTATTGGCGAATGTGCCAGTATATTGCGACATGGTTTATAAACTCGATATTTAGTTTTTAGTTGGATATTAATGTTTTTTTTCTTTTTGCATAATATATTTTGGTTTCCTGCAAACTACTATATGTATGCATTATTTGATTGTTCATAGAATCAACATAAAGTACTGCAGAAAATATAGAAGAGTTTCGTCTTATTCGTAGAGCTTCTCATTTTTGTGATTGTCCTTATTGACCTAAAATGCTGTGTGTGTATGTGTGTGTGTGTGTGTGTGTGTGAGTGTGTATATGTGTGTGTGTGTGGGGGGCGGGGGGGGGGGGTGTACTATATGTGTCCTGAGTTGATTACATGACAACATTCCACTTCTACAACCCTGTTTCCAAACCCATGCTTGATTTTAATTGTTCGTTTATTTGAGAAGTGCAATAATTTATCAAGGTCAAATCGCAGTTATTCAGAATTGATACTCTCAATTTCATATAATTCAGTTACACATTGTTATTGCCACAGATACAAAAATATATACTGTATTTCCAACGTATAAGTTAGAGAAATATTATAATGCTTTGTAGACATCCGTGGGGTTTCAAGTTGGGTATGCAGTTTTGGCTGTCAAGTGATATGGTGTACTACGTTGGTCTTATCCCGTACAGTACCGGTGACGTCCTTTGCATTATATTCTGGAGATTATTAGGCGATATTATTCAGCTTAGGAAGGACCTCTAGCAATAATAAGGCTTCAAACTTTCTTAATAGGGGGGGTTACCTGCTTTTTGTTATTTCTGTCCTTTTCTCTCTTTCTCTGGCTTGTATCCATTTGGCCCCATTCAGCCTACTGTTTTAAGACGTTTATTCCCATCCAGGTGTCAATTTTTTACTGGTGAGCGGTAGCGAGCCAGCATATTTAAAAAACAAAAATTGACAGCAGGCTAAATTTGTAAATTTTTCGATAAAACAATGTCTTCGGCGAAGCCGGATCTCTTCATATAATGCTGGCTCGCTATCGCTCGCCAGGAAGAAATCGATGGGGATAAAAGTCTTAAAATAGTTGGCTGAATGGGGCCGAATGGATACAAGCCAGAGAAAGATAGAAAAGGACAGAACAAAAACAGGTCACCCCCCTTAACCCGACCCTTTTAACTAGCACAGATCCTTCCTTAGCTGCATAATGTCGTATAAATATAGCTAGAATGCATTACAAAACACGTCGCTGGTACTGAAAGGGTTAATAGAGTCAATGCGGGCCAACTGACCACTTGCGAGTTGCAGGCTATAAGGAAGTTGGAGCTGTATATATCGTTATTAAGCAGAAGTTGGAGCTGTATATATCGTTATTAAGCAGAAGTTGGAGCTGTATATATCGTTATTAAGCAGAAGTTGGAGCTGTATATATCGTTATTAAGCAGAAGTTGGAGCTGTATATATCGTTATTAAGCAGAAGTTGGAGCTGTATATATCGTTATTAAGCAGAAGTTGGAGCTGTATATATCGTTATTAAGCAGAAGTTGGAGCTGTATATATCGTTATTAAGCAGAAGTTGGAGCTGTATATATCGTTATTAAGCAGAAGTTGGAGCTGTATATATCGTTATTTAAGCAGAAGTTGGAGCTGTATATATCGTTATTAAGCAGAAGTTGGAGCTGTATATATCGTTATTAAGCAGAAGTTGGAGCTGTATATATCGTTATTAAGCAGAAATACAATAATAATGTAGGTTTCTAATGGATAAAAGGTATGTTGAATTGGGTTTTATGTATTTATAAATGTACTACAACCGTATTATAGCTGGTAATTTTGCTATATATCGATGTCTACAACTCCAACTTCCTTATTGAACGAAACTCGCAAGTCGCCAATTATGAACACAGTATCTCAACAAATAAAACGATTTTTTCTTTTCTTCGTATAACTGGCCTCATCTGATGATCCCAAAATATAAGAACAACAAAAACAACATCTACAATAATATCAGCAACAACAACAACAACAAAAGTCGATCATTCAACGCACTGACTGCTTTTTTGGCCTATAAATTCATTCATTCATAAATTCTTAGTTTCCTCGCTAGACATCCTTCAAACTTAGAAAAACATCCCCTAGACTCCCCCTCCAGATAAATTTGTACATTTTTCGGTAGAAAAATGTTCCGGCCGAAGGCCGCTTCCCCTTACAATTACAGGCTCTTTATCGCTCGCCGGGAAAAAAATCGACACCTAAATGGCACGATAGGTTTTATAGCGAAATGGGACGAAAGGTCTTAGAATCGCCAAACAAATGGGCCGAACGTATACAAATCTAAAATATAATGGGACTAAACACGAGGGAGAAAGGGGACCAGAAAAACGACCGTCTGCCCTTAATTCCAAATGAGCCTCTAAGCCTGTACTGTATTAGAGCAGAGAGCGTCGTGCCCCTACGAGTTATTTATATCCTTCACTGTTATCTGTGTCACTCAGACCCAGCGTAACGTGAGTCCTGTGTCATGTGTCAACAGTGGGATATGTAGGTTGTGTCATGTGGACCCTGTGTCACTCTGTCTGTGTGCGTGTATGTGTGTGTTGTGATGTTTACATGTGTATATTTGCTGTTTGTGTGAATGTATGTATTGTGTATGTGTGTGGTGTGAGTATATAATGTGTGTGCATATGTCTGTGAATATGTGTGTGTATATGACTATTATGTTTGAATGTGTTTTAATGTGTGTATTATATATATAGGTGTGTGTGTGTGTGTGTGTGTGTATGTGTATGTGTGTGTGTGTATGTATATGTGTGGGTGTGGGTGTCAGGGGGTCAGCCATGTTAGAGGTACCCACCCACCTGTGTTTGCCCTGTACAACTTCCTCCCTCACCCTAACCTTACCTATACACACCTTCCTCCTCATTTACAGTATATATCCTACTCCTACACCCTATTTCCTTCCCTACGATATCTCTCTCCCTATCCTACCTTCTACCTTCCCTCCCTATCCTACACTAGGCAAATAACCCCCAATTAACACAGTTTATATCAGAATAACGCGCAATGAAGTGACAACGCATACCGCAACAAAGGTGTTCTCTTTCAGAATGATAGTACTAGAGTTAGCTTAGATTACAAATCAACTTCATTTTCTCCCTGTCCTATCCGAAATTTTGTATTTTTCCAACTGTTTCCATGCCAGCATTCTGGAGGGAGTGGTGGGTGGGGAGGAGCCTTTTCTTTGCTATCCTTTTATCTACCTCGTAGTCAATAGATTAGTAGTTTTAGATATCCAAACTGCCCCGTAAGGACCAATAGGTATGTTGCAGTTTGTTCTCCTTTGTATATTCCTATTTATATTTGTATATTCTTCCTTCCCTCCCTATTCTACCTTCTCCCTTCCTTCCTATCCTACCTTCCCTCTCTACATTGTCTTCTCCCTTTCCACATTTATATTTTCCTACATACCTTTCTCCCATCATTCCTTCTTTCCCTCCTACCCTTCTATTATATTTTCTAAATTTAATACCAACGTGTAATAATAGCCATAATGTAGTGGAAGAGTGCGTCATGTTATACTGAAAGGGTTAGTTAATCTGTTTCACAACTCACCCAGACTTTCTACATTAATCTTGACGCCTCCCTATGCTAACTTAATAAGTTACACCCCGTTCTTAACATTAATCATTAATTACAAACCCCAATGTACTTGAATAAACTAATGAAAGCATATGGTCCTCCCGGGATTCCAACTCGGGACACCACACCCAGAACATAAGCACCTAAACCATTACACCACCAACACAGCGAAAGGTTGAGTATACGATCACTATTAATATCCATTTTCGAATTTTGGATATCAATCTAATCATGTACTCAGACCCAACTGCATTATGGAAAGCCTAATGTTTTAGTGAGAGGAAAGAACATTGAATGGGGCCAAGATCACTAAGGACCGGCCTCGCTATACATTAGTTCCTGAACCTATATAAATAAATAACACCCCGTTCTTAACACAACATATTTAAAGAGAGCAATTGGAGTATAGTTGGAGGCCTTAGAACAGTCACCCTTCTTTGGGACAGGGTGAATGAGAGCAAATTCCAGCAAGAAGGGAAGATATTAGAGGAATGATAGTTTAGTAATATAATATATAGTAATAATTATACAGTATACCAACATCAGCCACAGTGATAACATGATGGGGCGTTGTTGTGGCAAGACTTTGTTGTACTGTGGTGTAGTAAAGACTGTAGCCACCGTGTTATGATTGCTGTGCACTGTGTGCAGTACTGTCATTGTACCATGGTAGCCATATTCACTGTGGACGGTTGCGGTCTTTAAACCCGTATGTATGTATGTATGTATGTATGTATGTATGTGAAAGTGAATTGTGAGTAGTCATCATATAAACATCATTATTTGATTCCTGTAGCATGCTTTCCCACTTCCCCGTGTCACTTCCTCCCCTTCCTCCCACCACTTCCTCCCTCTCCTCCCCCACCCTTCCTTCCTCCCTCTCCTTCTCTCTCTCTGGAATAGGAAATCACTGGAGAGTGAAAGTTGTAAAAAGAACTTTCCCTCTCCAGTGATTTCCTTCTTCTCCTACTCTTCCTCTTCTTCCTCTTCTTCTTGTATATATGTATGTGTATGTATGTATATGTATGTGTGGGCATATTGGTATATATATGTATGTATTGCGTGTGTATATGCATCTGAATGTATATGTACAATCTAAGTTTATACCTAAGTTAACCCCTTGAAGCTCTGACGCGTTCTAGCAGTTTATTTTGGCTATCATTAGACGATTTTATGCAGCGTAGGAAGGATCTGTGGGTATTAAATGGGTAAAGGCTATCTCAGTCAATCCTCTGTCTCCCATATACTCTTCCTAATCTTAATAAAATCGTCTAATGATTACCAGAAAACAGAAAATAATTGTGTCTTATATCTTGAAAGGAAAGGGTTAAGGGGAGGTTTTTAGTTTGTTTCCTACTCCTCCAGCAATCTTAAAATGTCACCCCCTTGACCCCCTTTCAAGATAAATTTTTACATTTTTCGGTAGAAAAATGTCGCGGCCGAAGGTCGATTACTCTTAAATTATCGCTCGCCAGGATAAAATCGACACCTAAATGGCACGAAAGGTCTTAAAATTGACAGAATGGGGCGGAAATTCTTATAAATCACCAAACTAATGGGGCAAACGTCTTAAAATCTCAAAAGCAATGGGGCTAGACATGAGGGAGAAAGGGGTCAGGAAAAAAGTCCCTCAAGTGGAAATGTCCCCTTAACAGTTAATGTACACTTTGTTATTGGCAATTATGAGCAGCATAACCACTTTTCAGCGGAAATTAACACTTTATTTATACTTTATTATTTATTTATTATATATTATCTTCTTTCCACCTTTGTCATTCCTCCTCCCTGTGTTCTTTATATCCACCTCCTTCTCTTCCATCTTCTATTTGTCGTATTTCTTCTATTCCGCCTCTCCCTTCCTCCTCCTCCTCCTCATCGCCATCCTAATTATCCTCCGTCTTTCCCTATCGTCTACACTCCCATCTTCCTTTGTTAATCGTCAGGTTTGTCCTATTTATCCTCTAATTCTCCTCATTCTCCTCCGTCTTCCCCTCTCCTCCTCCTTCTTTCCTTTACTTCTTCACCCTTATATTCCTCGTCCTCCTTCCTTTCATTTCCTAATTATCCTCTTCCCTCCTTCTCCTCTTTCTTTTTCTTTTCCCTCCTCCTCCATATCACGTATTTTCCCTTCCTCCTCCTCCTCCACGTCTTCCTCCTCTCCCCCTCCTCCATATCCCGTATTTTCCCTTTCTCCTCCTCCACTACATCTTCCTCCTCTCCTCCTCCATATCCCGTATTTTCTCTTTCTCCTCCTCCACTACATCTTCCTCCTCTCCTCCTCCATATCCCGTATTTTCTCTTTCTCCTCCTCCACTACATCTTCCTCCTCCATATCCCGTAGTTTCTCTTTCTCCTCCTCCACTACGTCTTCCTCCTCCTCTCCTCCTCCTCCTCCTCCACCACAACGTCTTCCCTCTGGCCTCCTGACCCCCTGCCCGACTTGTGCCGCCTTCTTATTGACTCTCTTTCAGGAAGTTAGTTCACACCTTTTCCTGAGAAGACGGAAGGAGGAGGAGGAGGAGCTTCGTGAGTTAAGGGAGCCCACCTCGCTTTTTTCATCTTTCTCTCCCTCTCTCTTTGGCTTGTATCCATTCGGCCCCATACAGCCTACTGTTTTAAGACGTTTACCCCCATCCAGGTGTCAATATTTTCCTTGCGAGCGGGAGCGAGCCAGCATATATATATATTTGTTATGACAGCAAGCTAAATTTGAACATTTTTCGATAGAAAAATTTCTCCGGCGAAGCCGGATTTCTCCATACAATGCTGGCTCGCTATCGCTCGCCAGGAAGAAATCGATACCTGGATGGGGATAAAGGTCTTAAAACAGTTGGCTGAATGGATACAAGCCAGAGAAAGAGATAAAAGGAGAGAAAGATAAAAAAACAAAAGCCGAGACTAAAATACTATTTGGCGTCTTGCCGGGAGTTGCAGAACAAGGATTGCCGTTTTCTCTCTGGTTGACCGTGGGGGGAACTGTCTTGACTTTCCTTTCCTTCAGCCGGTGTCACACGAGCGCATTTTCGAACAATTTGTACGGGCAATTATGGTCTGGAAGCTTAACAAATTACACTTTATCAGAATTCAGCCGCCTACCATATTCTACCTTCAGTCTAGTTTCTGATACCAGAGCGAAAACGTCCCAAAATATTATCGGAAAAAGATTACTCATGAAAAATTGACAGAAAAAGAAATCGTGTGACAGCGGCTTTCTTCTCGTTGTGTTGTTTATTCCTCTTCCGGTGTTTCTTCTCCTTAGATTAATGGGGATACTGTCGTGTAATAGCTTCGACGGGCGCGCTATATGTGGTGACAGGTGTACATAGGTATAAAGGAAATCAAGCAACAACAGTATAGCGACCCCTCAAGGCTGCTTGCCCTCCAAAACACTGACTGCTGTGACTGTGACTGCGATGGGCGTGTCACTGAGGGAGGGTTTGACTGTGATGGGCGTGTCAAATGGGAAATGGGGCGTGATTGCGAAGGGCGTACCACATGTTTTTTTTTTTTTTTTTTTTTTTTTTTTTTTGCTGAAGTCAGGTGAATAGTAGGACTAAGTAGGTAGTTTTTCCGTAATTTTTGCCTGCTGGTGGTTTGAGGGCAAGAAGGGTGGAAGGGAGTTGCTGCTGTAGGTCTGTAGGATCCTTCTTAAGGGGGGCCACCGGGATTTGTTTTCTTTTTCTCTCCTTTTCTCTCTTTCTCTGGCTAATTGTATCCATTCGGCCCCATTCAGCCAACTGTTTTAAGCGTTTATCCCCATCCAGGTGTCGATTTCTTACTGGCAAACGATAGCGAGCCAGCATTGTATGGAGAAATCCGGCTTCGCCGGAGAAATTTTTCTATCGAAAAATTTACAAATTTAGCTTGCTGTCAAAACAGAAATATATATATGCTGGCTCGCTACCGCTCGATGGGAAAATATTGACACCTGGATGGGGGGGGCGCGGAATGGGTACAAGCCAAAGAGAGAGGGAAAGAAAGAGAAAAAAAGCGAGGTGGGCCCCCTTAATGGAGGTGTTAATCCGTCCACCTGTGTACTCAGGTAGGGAGGGGGTAGCGGGGAGGGTGGCAGTTCTTTTCTTTCACTTTTTCTGATGTACGTTTCTGGAGTACGGTCGCGCTAATAAAGCCACTTTCACACATTCACGATGTTGGTCCCGATGTGCCCTGATTTGAATATCGGGGCACAACGTGGTGCAATCCCCAACGTATGTCGGGGTCGTCGGGGAGCGTCGTGTTACCCGCGGTGCGGTACGTGGCAAATCGGCCTTGGCCACCAAAGTTTTGGATTTGTTCAAAAATTTCGCACGATGGACTTTTGGCGTGGTACCATCGGGTACAACGTGTCGATGACGTGGGTCTGGCGTGTCTGCATCAGGTTGCATCGGCATCGACGTGGCGGCGTCGGGGTATAAATAGTTATAATATATTACAGTAAAAGTCATGTAATCCGAATGGCAGCGGACCGACAGTGCTTCGGATTAGTGGAGTATTCTGACAACACTATAAATACGCACATGATGAATAAATAAAGACCTGATATGGTATACGGTAGGCCTATACCGTATATAATATTCCATAATCAACTTATATTAAACGAGTTAATAAGTTCAAATGAAAAATCAGTGTACCGGTATGATTACCGAAACACGTGTGTGTTAATTGTCGAGTGAGTGTGTGTGCGTGTGTGTGTGTTATTGTTCTTGTGTGGCTATATCGACCGCCACTGATACACGGTATGCAATAAATGTTATTATAATTATGCTCTATGGAATTGAATTTCATTTTACCTAATACAGTAGTTTTTATAATAGTAAAAGCCAAAGGAAATACTAAGTGTTATTGATTAATTTAACACAAGGTAGTGTTTGTGTGGGTGGATGGGTTTAGATAGAGGAGATTGTTCCTGTGTTTTCGACGATTCCATCCTTACACAAGCTATGTTTATATCGATCCTTTTGCACAAGATAGGTTTATATCAATACATTTTACCTTCCACAATTAGAGAAAATATGATTCATCACGAAGTGTAGCCTACCTGTGGAGATTAAACGCACTGTTATATTATAAACTATAGGAGATATACCGGTACCGGTATATCGTTTTTTTATCGTTATTTTTATTTTCATACTAAATCACAGCTATTTGTTTCCGCTGAACATGATGGCGGTGTTTAGAATATGCTATCATCAATATTGGATTTTATAGAAATAAATCTATAACGATAGTTTTTGTTTTTATAGAATCCCAGCCGCACCAAAATATTCGCTCTCAATTGGTTTTCACCCATAATAATAGTTTTTGTTTTATTTTATTTTTTATGAACGGCAAGAGGAAAGGTTATTATATAAGATTTCAACAACACAATAAATACAAATAATAATATGTGGAATTTCACCGTAGGTGAAGGTTACTGTTCAGTCCGCCCATACTTTCCCTCCCCATTTTCACCGATAAAATGTGGGACAATGAATATTCTGTAAGCAAGTGATATATAGGATTTTTCATTAGCTTTCTAATGGTACATATATGGCCAATGTACGATCAATACTTTTATTTTTCCTGAATATTTTTTGTCCGTCGCCGCTGTCACCCACTGGTAAATATTTTCGCTTCACTTCATGGTCTATTTTCATATAATTTAACGTTCGATACAGTTTTTAGATATTAATTTCGTATACCGGCAATGAATACAGATTGTTATTTACGAAGAACCAGCTCTCTATGACAAAAACTTGAATTTATATAAAAAATAATCATACGCCTATACCTTACAAAGAAATATTTCGACCTTATCTTACCTTAAACTTGACCGTTGAACGTAATACCTTTAAAGGTGGGTGTGCATGCTATTATTTTCCTCCACAATCATTACCGGCAGTGTGCACTATAGCTTTTGGTGCAATATTTTCTGCTACAATGGCTTACTTATTTATATAATGGCCAAAATAGGATATGGGTGACACTTTTCTGGATTCGGAGTTTAAGCGCTCTGATGACGTATGCCCAGGAACACAACAAGCTCTTCTGACAGGTGGAAATGGAGGATAGTGACAGTAGTTCCGATTCGTTTGCCAATACTGAGGGTGATAACCGTGATTATGGCAAAGAACCTCAAGTGATGAATATTGGTGGTGTCCAGGCTTATATGTATGAACCTGTAGGACGAGATCCAGCAGCAGGAGAGGAGGGAGAAGCAGCTGTGATTACCGCCCGCCTTGTTTACACTACTCGGAGCCGCGGCGGACGCTAGCGATCATGTACCCGTCTATTTTGACTGCATTTGGATACAATAATGAAAGCCCGCCCCTCACGCCTCCATGACTTATTGTCATCATCATATACATTGCCAACAGGGTGCAAATAACAGAACAAATCGCCGTAAAAATAGACGGGAACTTAACCGCGGCGATCGACTTATGTAAACATGATGACCGTATCCGTACGCCTGGTCACTACATATCCTTCCCAACAATGTTTGCGCCACTCACTGTTTTTTTTTTTTTTTTTTTTTTTTTTTTTTTCTTTTTTTTTTTTTTTTTTCTTTTTTTTTTTTGTTAGCCTAGTTGCTAGTAGTTGAATTTCAGCCAATAAATTTCTTTAGCCTAGGTTAGGCCTATATCCATCGACGCTGACTATAATTTAGGCTAGGCTTAAGTTAGCCCATATTATCCACTCTCCTGACTCCTGAAATTGGCAAGCACGTATGGGTGGGAGGGTGGTTTGGGGGATGGTGGGGGGAAGGTAGAAGGGTAATTGACTTGTTACAAATATGGATTGGTGAGGTAGTTTCGCCACCACGGATTTTCATTTTTTTATGTGATGATCTACGGATAGGCTGGAAGTGGTGGTGGGAGGAAGTTGGGGTTGTGGTGGGGGGAAGACAGAAGGGTAGGGGACTTGTCACACAAATATGGAACCAATTGGTGCAGTCGTTTCGCCGCCACATATTTTCCTTTTTTTCCTTTGTGATGGCCTGATGCGGCGACCCATGGTCAGCGAGTGGATTGGGGGAGGGGGTTGGGGTGGTGGTAGCAAGAAGCCTGGGCCGGTATTTATAAAAGAATTTAAAATTTCCCTAAAAGTAATTTTAACTAAAAGAAAATCCTTAAAAGTTATTCATAAAACATTTAAAAGCAGCTTTTAGTGGAAGCGTTAAGAAGGCTGCCACAACCGCTAGTTCGCTACATCTAGCAAGATTACAATTGATGAATAACGTTTAATAGGTAAGTATAGGCTTCTAATTGCATATACTAATTACTATAAAACATTAGGGTAATTATGCAATATTTTGTTATTGTGAAATCTATTATATATTGCTAAATTGAAAGGGTAATATATTTACCATACCAAAACAATTGCATACTCCGGTGTGGCAGCATCTGAGATAGTTGCCAAATTCGCGAGTTTTCACAATTCGTAAAGTGGGATAATTTCGGACATTTTTCGAGTTTGTTTTTTACAATTTCTCCTGACTGCAAACACATTGTAGAGATTTAACTAGGTCAAGTGATGTGTAGTGATAATGCGCCGTGCGCCGTAATCCAGGAAGCCTCCTAAAATTATCCCCCATAATATCCTTATCCTTATCCTAAATGATGTCCGAAGTATTCTTGAGAAGTGGAAAACTTCGGACTTGTATGGTAAAAGCGTTTCCATTATATAATGACAATGGCTAATTACTTATTATCGCCAAAGTCCGAAGTTATGACCGCAGTCCGAAATCACCCATTTACGGTAATTTGCGAAAAAAATAGGGTGCAAATAGGCTACCTCGGATGTTATGAAATAGGCCTATCTTGTGACAATCGATTATTATATCTTAGTCCTTCTACACTCCTTTAATTTGGTCTATTTGTTAGTGTTCTTCCAACAAGTACAGTATAGGCGTTTGTCAACGAGGACGCTGGAACTGTCAAGGTTGTGGGCGGAGGAGGAGGATTTACCCATCTAAAAATAGAGAGACCGCGACCGCGGCAAAAAATGTAGTCGGACATAATATATACAGTATGAATCGAAATGTTTAAAGTAGGTTGATATATAAGGTGGTAGGTTACTTTCTAATATAGCTTATTCATTGGAGAACACACAGTGGATCACCTTTGAGTAGTATGATGTGCGGGGGTGGTATATGGATAGAATCAAGAGTTACCTAACATGCTTCATTTGATAATATAGTTAACCTACAATCATGAGTTACTCATACAGTTACATTTTGACCGTTGCCAAATAATGTAGGGTAATACACACTTTCATCTCGGGGTTAGGAGCTTTGTTCCTCTAAGGTTCATTCGTGGTTTATATGGTATCTTTTGATTAACTCAGAGTCGCTATAGGCCTATTAATCCAATTAGTCTTTTTAACATGAAAATTCCTTGGCAGGGGGTGGCGGATTTGTTATTCAACCATCTTCATCGTCATCTAAAAGTAACTTTTAAGCGCTAAAAGTCCTCAGGAGGGCTTTTAGTTTTCGCCGGGTTTAAAAGCTACTTTTAGCCGCTAAAAGTTTTTTTACCCAACTTTTATCTTTTAAAAGTGGCCGCCATCTTTAAAAGCTACTTTTAAGCCTAAAAGTGCTTTATAAATACCGCCCCAGAAGGGTAAGGTACAGTTGTGGACAGATGAAACAGATACAGCCTTGGTCTGTCCAAGACCTCAATAGAGGGCAGCACAATTAGTGCCCATAAATTATCTGGTAACATTGATGGTGTGGGGGTAGGAGATACAAAGGAGTACAAAGGAAATCAAGCAACAACAGGTCTAGTGACCCTTCTAGGCTGCTTGTCCTCCAAAACACTGAGGATCAAGTGTCCAAACAGTGGTTTAGAGTGGGTAAGGGAACATTGGAAAGGGAACTACTGCCCTGGAACTAATGTCCGTGGAAGGACTAGGAAGTTAGTAGGGGACATAGGGGTTAGTAACTGAGGGGAGGATAAAATAAAGTTATTCATTTACAAACGCAGTCAGTCGCAGGTTTGATGCGAGATATTTGTCTAGGCGGAGTTTAAATGAATCAACGGTGCTGCAGTCTATAACGTCTCGGGGAAGCCCATTCCACAAGTTGACAACTCGATTGAAAAAGAAATTCTTAGATTCGTGTGAGTTAAAAGATTTTCCAATAATTTTGCAACCGTTTCCCTGCGTGTAATTAGATTGGTCGATAGTGAAGTACTTACTACAGTTCATATTGTCGATGCCTTTGATGATTTTGAACACTTGAATTAAGTCACCTCTTAATCTGCACTGGGTTAAAGGAAATAGATTTAATTCTCTAAGATGCTCTTCGTATGGTTTGTTCTTTAGGCTAGGTATCATTTTGGTAACTCTACGTTGAACTCGTTCTAGCTTGTTTATATCTTTTTGGTAATAAGGGCACCAGGATTGAACGCAGTATTCCAGAAGAGGGCGGACTAAGGAATTGTAAAGGGTTAGGATAACGTCTTTGGATTTATGCTCAAATGACCTGCCTATAAAGCCAATTATTTTGTTTGCCTTCTTAACAACTTCTAAACATTGTTGACTCGGTTTTAGGTTACTCGATATTGTTACTCCCAGATCGGTTTCTCTGTTTACATTCTTAAGCTGAGTGCCATTCATTGAATAGTTTGCTTTCTCATTTAGGTATCCGATATGTAGTACTTTACATTAATCCGCATTGAAACTCATTTGCCAAATTTGGGCCCAATGTGACAATTTATTTAGATTGTGTTGCATATCGTCAACTTGTTCTTTTGAGAGTACGCTATTTGCAATTTTTGTATCGTCAGCAAATTTTGAGATTGTACAGGTGAGACCCTCATCTATGTCGTTGATGTAAATTAGAAAGAGAATTGGTCCTAGTACCGATCCCTGGGGTACCCCGCTACTTACATTGGTCCATTTAGATGCCTTACCGTTTATGACTACTCTTTGCTTTCTGTCGCTGAGCCAATTTTCTATCCATTTCAACACACCGTCTTGTATTTCATGCGCTTTTAGTTTTAGCAGTAAACGTTTGTGGGGAACTTTGTCAAAGGCCTTTTGAAAATCAAGGTATATAATATCTACAGCTTTACTCTCATCGTAGAGGTTGAGGATATCGTGGAAGAAGTCTAAGAGGTTTGTTAAACAGGAACGTTTTTTACGAAAGCCGTGTTGAGTATCTTTAAGTATGTTATTTTCCTCTAAGTGATTTACGAGTCTGTCTCTTATGACCGTTTCTAGCATTTACATACAACTGAGGTTAAGCTAATTGGACGATAGTTACTGGGTAGGGATTTGCTGCCTTTTTTTAAATATCGGTGTTACGTTGGCTAGCTTCCACTGATCAGGCATCGTTCCAGACGGCAAGAATTTATTGAATAGTAATGTCAGGGGTTTGGAGAGCTCATCCTTAGCTTCCTTTAGAACTCTAGGCGAGATTGTATCAGGTCCAGGCGTTTTATTTACCTTGAGTTTATCTAAACAATTCAATACTTCTCTCTCTGTAACGGTGATATTGCTTTGAACATCTGAATTATCAATCTGAATCGGCGATGGTGTAGGGATATCACTGAGGTCTTCTGTTGTAAAAACTAATGCAAAGAAGGTATTGAGGGCATTACTCATTTGTACTTCGTCTTTGGTGTATTCTCCATTTTCATCGACTAACGGTCCAACAGTTGAAGTAACTACTTTTTTCTTTCTGATATAACTATAGAATTATTTCGTTTTTTTTTTACTTTGATTCGCAATATGTAACTCTAGGGTCTTTTTACTTTGCTTAACCCCTTCAGACTCAAATGACGCAGTGGTTGCCAGATTAGCAATAAGAAAGAGAGTTCTCTCACTCTTATAATTACCTCTCCAAAATTAGTTTTCTGCCCACAGCTAACTCAAACACAACTGCAGAGGTTGAAGTAACTAAACTAAAGTTTTCTAAATACCCCTGATGGTAACAAAGGCCTTAAAGTATCCCTAATCGGCTCAAAATTGCGTCATATGTCGGAGATGGTTAATTAACTTTTTGGCTTTGCGTCGTAGCTCTACAAATTTCACAAAAGAGGTGAAGGAATGGGGTGGAGGAAGGCAGGCGAGGGAGGGGTAACCAGCGGCGAGGTGGGACCAGGTGGGGTTGAAGGGAAGTGCGTGACCAAATACTTTACTGTGTAAGAATTATTAATTTTGTGTTTTGATCATTATGTGGTATCATGATTGCGAAGAATTGGATTCGTGAGGTGTGTGTAGCATAATAAACGTGCTACTTGCTGCTAACCTGCTATTGCTCTCTCTCTCTCTCTCTCTCTCTCTCTCTCTCTCTCTCTCTCTCTCTCTCTCTCTCTCTCTCTCTCCATATACAATATATATGTGACATATAGGCATTCAAATTTATGATATCTTAAATCTCTAATGTAGTACTACTTCATATTTTATCTCTGCTTAGAGCGCCTACTGAGTTGTGATATCGGGATCGTGGTATTCTTCAAACATGGGAGCGTCAGATACAGCTGAACTACCTGTTGGTTACCTAACAAGGGGGAAATATAGTAATTGTTATTATTTGTCAGTTGGTGATTCAGTCAAACTTCCAATATTATAGTTAGTGTTTCAGCATAATGGTGAGTGTATAGGTCATAGTAGTAACGAAAGTATGTAATGCATATATGGTGTATATAATACGGTATCAATGACACGCCAATTAAAGTGTCTTCCAAGTGTACCGGAGGTATTATCAGTGTTGGCATTGTCACGGGTATATAATCGCTTTTCATTATATGCGTCCATAAGAATTTAAACAACACAATATTATAAATTAATAAAACATTATTCAATGTATCTATAAATAATCTATCTTTATTAATTTCACTCCAAAGCAGAAACCAGGAAACAAAGGATGGCTAATATATATTTACATAGCAATACACCTGTTCAAGAAAAGCAACCAGTTATATACAATGTGTCAATACAATCCTCAAAGTTTCGGTATAAAGGCGCAAAAGACCATGTTATAAAATAATATCCCCACATTAAAAACTAAGTTATATTTATTGGTCAAACCTCTTGGTAGATATGCTCAACAATAATGACGCAAGGGTGGTGTAAGCTTAATTAATATCAAATGAAAACACGATTATGCAGAACCTTTCCGGTATACCAGGTATTATGCAGAACCTCTCCGGTATACCAGGTATTTTTTGTTGCGTTTTGACGGCATCAGTAGAAGTGAAGGCGTTAATTGAGATAGCGTTAGGGCCATTCCTTGCTACGGGTTGTAAGCTGTATACAGTTGGTTAGTGGCATATAGTAAATGAGTTCATTAATTATTGGCGGGACGCCTTGTAGTTGGAGGAGTAATTGAGATAGCCATTACCGATTCTGTAGATAAATAACATTCCAAAACTGAGGAACATCATATAATGACCGTGAAATTAAAGTGAAAAAGCTACACGTATTAAGAAAGGGTTAGGAATACATTAAAATGAAAATACTGAATAGGATTGTAATAATTATGGTGAGCAAAGATGCATAGTATATACAACTAGTAAAACGAAAATAATGCATTGTGCTGCTTTATGATATATACTGTAATTGTGTTTAAGATAATTAGAGAAATTCATAATATCATGACATAGGCAAAAGTAGGTTTCGAAGGTTTGAGATATAACTACTAACAATCAATCTAGTGAAAGATGAACCAGGAGAGATACATAAAGTTTCATAAATTAACTTTAACAGATTACAGAAAACAGCAAGAGATTAAAGGCGCAAAAGATAAACGGGAGCAACGAATTATCAGTCCCCATTAATAATTTAAACCTGGTTCTCAAAAAACAGGGGGAATTTTCATTTATGTGAATATATGACCTGTGATTTCGTAACATATTTAACAGTAAATTGTGAATAACATAAAGCTTAACAACAAGGTCAGTATCTAAAAGATGATTGAAAAGAAGGAGTTGCAGCATTGCCTACGTGTTTATTGTTGTCAGAATTAGTGTACCAAAAAACACACTTGGTATGGAATATATACGCATATATTTCATTTATGGGGCTTTCAAACTATTGCACGTAACATAACATTTCTTAATTCAATATTTCTTTAGGATACACATAATTCAATTTTGACAAATATTGCCAATCAATAATATAAAGTCCATTGATTTCTTATATATTTAGTTACAATTCGACTTTACAAAGACATTATTGGTAACTCTAGATTTTATACATCCTTATTAACCAATAAAGAGGGTAATCTTAATCTTACTAAATAATTGACTCACACAAAACCTGTAGAGCGAGACTGAAATAAAAGCATGGTCATTTTATAGTTAGTAGATAATTTTTCTATGTGAGTTAGTGAGACAAAGGGCAGAACTGCCTGTGACGAATGCCTTCCCCATAGTTGAAAGAGTGACAGGGCCAAAATCAAGGAATGTTCGAGCCAAAATGCCTGGATACACGAAGTTTAAAGCAATTAAAGTCATAGGATGAAGGGAAAATGGATTCAGGGTAGAGCGTTCCAGAGCTCATCTGTTGAATAGGGGAAAGATTGGGAATAACGTTTCACTCTTGGGTTGGAGAGTTGCAAAGAGTAGGGGTGGGATTGTGTTGGAAGACGGGTTCTACGTACTCTTTGTAGAGGAGGTGGTATACATTGAAAGAGGGTGAGGGACACTGATTATTGTAATATCGGTAGAATAGCAAGAGAGATGCAACTTTGCGGCGAAGAGAGAGATCACAGAGAGTCAGGGAGTGGACATGAGTTAATGAGATGAAAGGTTTTCTTTTCTACTTTGTCAAGAAATGCTGTGTGAGAGGATCTTCCCCACACATGTGAACACTCTGCCTCTGTACAGAGCAAGAAGCTGTGCCGGGGTAAAGAACCCCCTGAGACGATTGAGCATACCCAGCTTCTGGAAAGCTGTTTTAACAAGGGTGGTAATATGATCTTTCCAAGTGAGATCAGGAGAAAAGGAGACACCGAGAATACTGAGAGAAGATGAAGGGTTAATTTGTGTATTGTTAAAGTATAAGGGAAAGTCCTGTGGGAGTTCTTGATGGGTAGATAAATTGAGAAATGTGTTTTGGAAGCACCAAAAGCAACAATATATTTTCTACCCCAAATGGGAATTGTTAATAGGTCAGAAGATAAGTGTTTTATGGCATCGTCACGTGACTTTTTGAGAGATTGCTTGCTGGGGGGTTCTGAAAAACTAGTTGAATAGTCATCAGCATATGAATGAATAGCGGATAATTGATAGGTTGAGGATGTGAAAGATGGCCGTCCACAACTGCAGCTATGGAACGGCCAGGAAGGGAAATAGAGATAAAGGCACAATTTGAGGGACAAAAACTAAAGGTGGGTAGTTTAGAAGTTAAGTTATTTGTGCCAGACTCTATTAAAGGACATAATGTCTAGCACAAAAGAAAAGGTTTCATCGAAATCATGAAAGGAGGATAACCAAAAGTTAGTAAGATATTAATAAGGTATGACAGAAGATCACCAGTAGAGCGACCTCTAAGGAAGCCATACTGGCGATCTGAAAGTAGATTATATGGGCAGAGAGATGCTTAAGAAATTTCGAAGTAAGAATAGTTTCCAAACCTTTGGAGATGCAAGAAATGAGAGCAATTGGACGATAGTTGGAGGGTTGAGAGCGATCATCCCTTCTTTGGGATAGGTTGATTGAGAGCAAACTTCCAGCAAGAAGGAAAGACATTAGAGGAGAGACAGAGACGAAAGAGTTTGCCTAGGCAGGGAGTCAGCACGGAAGCAAACAATTTTTAGTACAACAGGAGGAACACCATCACGGCTTCTTAGTATTAAGCCCAGAGAGGATAGAGAGCGCATATTTAAAAGAGATTATGATATTAGGTATAAGTTGGAGAGGGAGGAATAACATCAATATCATCCAAAGTGGAGTTTTTAGCGAAAGTTTGGGTGAAGAGTTTAGTTTTGTCAGAGTGACGGTAGTGCCGTCAGAGTGGAAAAGGGGAGGGAAAGACGAAGAAGAAAAATTGGTGGAGAGGTTTTTAGCTAGATACAAGAAAGCTTGGGAAGAGCTTAGAGTTGGATAGTACAGCGAGAGGTAACTTGACCAAGATTCGAACCCACTCACTCCAGGTATATTTGGAAGAGCTGGGCACCATAACTACTCGGCCATGAGCATATGGCTGAGTGCTTATGGTGCTCAGCTCTTCCAAATATACCTGGAGTGAGGGGGTTCGAATCCTGGTCAAGATAACTCTCTCCCAACCTTTCCAACATTAGCATTAGATATTGGATAGTTCAGTGCATTTAATATAGAATCGATGAAAGAGTGTTTGGTGAGTGGAAAAACATATTTGGCTTAATTCTGGGCAGAAACATAGGAAGAATAAGATTCTTGATTTTGAAGGTGTCAGTACCGTTTGAATGCTTCATCCTTAATGCGGACAGAAGTAGAACAAGCGTGAGTAAACCATTTTTGTTTTACATTAGTCTGAGGGAAAGAAAATTAAATGTATGCCTCCATGCCCGAGAGGATTACCTCGGTAATGAGTTCAGCACTCTCCGAGGGTCCCCGGCAACGGAAGCAAACGTTATTCCGTGGGAAATCAAAGAAGTACTACCGGAGAGCCTCCTAGTCGGCAATGCCAAATTGCTACAAGGAGGCGTAGTCACATCTACACAACTACAAAAGTTGGAGTACTGCCACATATCCTACACATAGTCGGTCATAGTTCCTACACAAAAACAAGTATCCAGCACATTTCCTACCCCAAAACTGAGTACCCAGCATATCTCCTACACCAAACGGTGCATCCGGCATAACTCCTACAATTATACTGTCATATCTCCTACAATTCTGATACTGAGTACCCATCATTTCTGCTACACCAAACGGTGCATCCGGCATAACTCCTACAATTATACTGTCATATCTCCTACAATTCTGATACTGAGTACCCATCATTTCTCCTACACCACACGGTGCATCCGGCATAACTCCTACAATTATACTGTCATATCTCCTACAATTCTGATACATAATCCTCTTAACTACCATAAAGCTTCATACCTAAACTTCATAAAATCGTCTAAATGTAGCTGAAGTCAAATAAAAATAAGTCTCCGGTACAGAAGGGGTTAACCCTGTGAGTATGCAGAAGGTGTGTTTAACCCCTTCTGTACCAGCGACGTCTTTTGTATTTGATTTCAGCTACATTATTTATTAAAAGTATTAATTGAGCTAAAAGTATTAATTGAGATAGTATGCCCCCTTTTAATGGGTAGACGTCCTTCCTAAGCTTAATTAAATCATCTCATCATTGCCAGAATATAATAAAAAGGATGACGTTCGGTAAAAAAGGGGTTAATCATTGGGTATATTGATGGTGATTTACGCTACATTCTAAATAATAATAGGGTATAAATATAATATGAAAAAGGTATATTACATCTATTAGGTATATCGATGGTGAATTATCTTTCTAATTGGTCTAAGATGGGTTTGTCACTACCAATATAATAACACGAATATGGGACACTTTTAATACCATGTTCTTACTCCTCCCCGTATACACGGCAGTGTAGGAAATGTGACCGTATAGATTTGTGTGTGTAGGAGATATGCTGTATATCTGTAGGAAATATGTCACTACACTAAAAACTGTGTAGGAGATATGCAGTGTATGTGTAGGAAATATGTCACTACACTAAAAACTGTGTAGGAGATATGCTGTATATCTGTAGGAAATATGTCACTACACTAAAAACTGTGTAGGAGATATGCAGTATATGTGTAGGAAATATGTCATTACTCTAAAAACTGCTAAATGTGTAGGAGATGTGACGTGTAGGAAATACACAGTATACATGGTGTAGGAAATGTGGCGCACCCCCGCTACAAGTGCCGCCGGCTGGCAAGTTCGGCTCAATCGGTTGGCCGTACTGGAGAGATAGGACAGGTAAGAGAGATGGGTAAGAGGAGCCCAAATGAGGGAAAAGATCGACAGTATAAGAAGAAGGGTCAGTAGTTAGAAACAAGTCAAGAATGTTAGGCCGATCTCCGAAGCTATCTGGGATACGGGTGGGTTGCTGAACCAACTGCTGTAGGTCATTTAGGATAGAACATATATAGATTGTTCACCAGGTTAGTCAGTGGAATGAGAGGAGAGCAATTGGTGGTGGTGAGTGTTAAAATCTCCTAATATGGTGATTTCTGAGAAAGGAGAGATGGCTAGGATGTGTTCCAGTTAAGAGTTTGAAGACTCAAAGAATCAGTAGAGTTAAGGGAAAGATAGACAACACAGAAGTATTTAGTATGAGAATGACAGGATAATTTGAGCCATAAAGTGGAGAATTCAGAGGAGTCAAAATCGGGAACATGAGAGCCTGTGAGTTTGCTGCATCCGCCTTTGGCTTTGAAAGTAGGATAGAGAAAGTAGGATGATATAGAGAAGGGGCTGCTGTCAGTTGCATACAATTATGTCTAAACCAATGTGGTAGTATTTATTTTACAAAATCAAGGAACTGCACTGCAAATATATATAGTGTAGTGTGTAAATATAATATATATAGTGTAGTGTGTAAATATAATATATAGTGTAGTGTGTAAATATAATATATATAGTGTAGTGTGTAAATATAATATATATAGTGTAGTGTGTAAATATAATATATACAGTGTAGTGTGTAAATATATACATACAGTAGTGTAGTGTGTAAATATATACATACAGTAGTGTAGTGTGTAAATATATACATACAGTAGTGTAGTGTGTAAATATAATATATAGTGTAGTGTGTAAATATAATATATATAGTGTAGTGTGTAAATATAATATATATAGTGTAGTGTGTAAATATAATATATAGTGTAGTGTGTAATATATATAGTGTAGTGTGTAAATATAATATATATAGTGTAGTGTGTAAATATAATATATATAGTGTAGTGTGTAAATATAATATATATAGTGTAGTGTGTAAATATATATAGTGTAGTGTGAAATATAATATATAGTGTAGTGTGTAAATAATATATATAGTGTAGTGTGTAAATATAAATATATATAGTGTAGTGTGTAAATATAATATAAGTGTAGTGTGTAAATATAATATATATAGTGTAGTGTGTAAATATAATATATAGTGTAGTGTGTAAATATAATATAGTGTAGTGTGTAAATATAATATATATAGTGTAGTGTGTAAATATAATATATACAGTGTAGTGTGTAAATATAATATATATAGTGTAGTGTGTAAATATAATATATATAGTGTAGTGTGTAAATATAATATATACAGTGTAGTGTGTAAATATAATATATATAGTGTAGTGTGTACATATAATCACGGTCGACCCAGTTTGCTATAATGGCAAAACTGCAGACTAAAACATAATGAATATAGCAAATATAAATAGGTAGATAAAGTTTGCTTAATTTACTGTAGTACTGTATATACTGTATATACAGTATATATATATATATATATATATATATATATATATATATATATATATATATATATATATATATGAAATGTTTCAAAGTAAATTAGATATACAACCGACAAACGGTTTGTGCTTATGTTCCAATAGAGAGAGAGAAAAAGAGAGAGAGAGAGAGATATAGCTAGCGAGAGCAAGTTGCCTATAGCGCGGTTATCATTTTACACACACCTCCACCTAATATTATCAAGGTTTATGGTATTATGAGGCTCTGCAAAGATGTTTTTCATAGTTTAATATTTAATGCATAAAAATTCGTTATATTACTATCACAATCGAAGGTGTGTAAGTGAGATGTTAGACAACGTTTTTATTATGCCATTACCAAAGTTTAAATTCATTGTTCTTCATAAAATAATTCACACTCCAGCTACAGGTTTCTTTGTAATCCACCACCACCTACCCCTATCTTGCACTACTGCTAGGTTGCCCTCTATAGTTTGTCACCCCCACTTTGTATCTGGATCTCTTTATGCACGTTCTGTCTCGTGCTCGTCTTTTACCTTTCTGTAACGTTTTTTCCCATAGCTTTGTATCTTTCTTGAATTCGCCTAGATTACCTCTGCCGTTTTAATCATGAGTGTTAGTGCCACATAGTTTTCATGGGCTTGGTGCTAGTCCTTATAATAATAATAATAATAATAATACCTTCTCCCCTCCCCCATCTATGATTATCCAGATAGAAACACACAGTTACTTATTGGAGGGTGCCTCTGTTTCAATTTGCTACAACTTTAGCAGTATTATATGTTTCATTAATACCAGCAATCCAATATTTTGCAGTCATAATACCACATAATGGTCAAAACACAAAATTAATAATTCTTTCACAGTAAAGTATTTGGTCACCCACTTCCCTCCACCCCCACCTGCCGCTGGTTACCCCTCCCACTCCTTTCCCCCTCCCCCGCCTCCCTCCCTCCACCCCATACCTTCACCTTCTACCCCCACACCATCAATGTTACCAGATAATTTATGGGCACTAATTGTGCTGCCCTCTATTGAGGTCTTGGACAGACCAAGGCTGTATCTGTTTCATCTGTCCACAACTGTACATGTGGTAGAAATATGAAAGCTATAGGTGCAGTCGTTTCGCTGCTACGATTTTTTTTCGGTGAGTCCGTATATATACGGACCTGGCACTGGGCGTGACAAGACCCCAGTCCGTATAGGCAATCAGCGGGTGCATCTAGCCATACCCATACTCCACTGCACTTTATTGTCAAAGCATTCATCACGAAAATGTCCATAACATATGAAGCTTGTTTTGGGCTTTGCCTCCCACACTCTGGTTCTTTGTATAAACTTCACCCATTTGTTACAATGGTATGGATCACTTGGAAACTTGTGTAGTGCTATGTTTGGTCCAGGGATGTTGCTGCACCCGAAAACAGCACACCTATTCACCATTTTTGCTATACTTGCTGATGTTTACTTCCCAAATGTTTGCCTGGGCCTACGTCACATCCTCACGTGAGTACTAGTTGCAAGGAATCGCAATTCAATATCTATTTTTGATTTGCTCTCTAATATTGAAGATTAGTTTTGACAAAGGAGTAGTCAGGTTGATAAATGGAGAGCTAAACATCTCTTTAAATACATTATAAATTAATTTTAATTTCGCATGCCCCACCACCTTTAACACCATATATATTGACGATATCTGTCAGGCTGCCTGACATTGTGGCGTCGTCCTCGTCGGGTCGGCCACGTGACACCATCATAAGTCCATCGCCCCTCATCGTGTTCCCCTCGTGCCACGTTGGGGTACGTCTACGTCGGGGTACGGTTTTGACCGGAATTTTGACCGTTACAGCATTGACGTGGCGCCGTCGTGTTGCAACCGTGGTACCATCTGGCCCGTCGTGGCTACGACGACGTGTCACCGTTGAGGCTTCGTCATCAAACGTGTACATCGTGTCACTGTCTCTGCCGATGTACCAATTTGTGTACCTCGAGGTACATCGGGACCAACATCGTGAATGTGTGAAAGTGGCTTTAGTCATGGCTCAGCTGACATTATGTTTGGCTCGCTTTGTGCTGTATTTATGTCTGTCAGATGTTGAATAGGGTGGGTAAGTGTAGAAACATGTTGGTATATCTCACTCAAAAATAAGAAATCATGTGTAAATATTGCTGATAACAATTATTGATCAAAACATAATTGGTGCCGAGACATGACTTATTAGGCCGACTGTACATGGCGAGAGGGAGCACGGAGGGCATGGGGAGGACTATTCTTTTCCTGTTGTCGGTCCGTTGTAGTATATTTATTATCCGATATAAAAAAAAAACGTTATTTACTATTATAATTTGTTTTCTTCTTTTTGTGAACTAATTGCTAAAGAGCTTACATATAATTATTCCGTTTATATGCGATTGGCAAGTTGTTTTCTGTGAACATTTTGGACACCTATTTTGCATTCATATCGGAAGTGGAATGATTGTGGAATTAATTAAATACGGGAGTTCTTATAAAAGTTGTATTAATCCCTTCTATACCGACTACATCCTTTTCAGTTTAATTTGCCTACTATTAAACGATTTTATTCAGTTTAGGAAGGATGTCTACTATTAACCCTTTGAAGCTCTGACGCGTTTTAGCAGTTTATTTTGGCTATCATTAGACGATTTTATGCAGCTAAGGAAGTATCAATGGGTATTAAAAGGGTAAATACTATCTCAATCAACCCTTTGACTTCCATATACCGTTACTAATCTGAATAAAATCGTCTAATAGTAGCCAGAAACAGGACTGAAACGCGTATTGGAGCTTGAAAGGGTTAAAAATAGATATAAACTATCTCAATTAATCCTTTTAGCTACCATATATCCTTAATTAAGCTACATAAAATCGTCTATATCTAGCCGACATTAAATACAAAAGACGTCACTGGTACAGAAGGGGTTAAAAGGGTACCAGGATACAATAATTACCGAGAACAAAATAATAATAATAACAATAATATACATGTTCTTATAAAAGTGATGGTTGTAATATTTGTCCTACAAAAATGTCAGCATGCTTAAGACATCCTGTAAACACACATGAGAGAGAGAGAGAGAGAGAGAGAGAGAGAGAGAGAGAGAGAGAGAGAGAGATTACAATATAATCTCGTATCTGTTTCGACGCTGGAGTTCATGGATTTCGAAAACGGTAAATAATAAGAAAAATAGGTGAATATTTAAGGGGAGGTTTTTAGTTTCCTTGCTAGACTTCCATCAAGCATAAAATGACACCCCCTTGACCCCCTTTCAAGATAAATTTGTAAATGTTTCGGTAGAAAAATTTCCCGGCTCGCCAGGAAAAAATCGACACCTAAATGGCACGAATGGTCTTAAAATTGACAGAAATTGGGCGAGGGTTCTTAAAATCGCCAAACTAATGGGGCAAGCGTCTTTAAATCTCACAAGCAATGGGGCTAAACATGAGGGAGAAAGAGGTTCAGAAAAAAATCCTCCAGGTGGAGATCTCCCCTTAAGGGAGGTCACCTGTTTTTGTTCTGTCCTTTTCTATCTTTCTCTGGCTTGTATCCATATGGCCCCATTCAGCCTACTGCGTTTATCCCCATCCAGGTGTCATTTTTTTACCGGTGAGCGGTAGCGAGCCAGCATATTTTGTATTTTTGTTTGACAGCAGGCTAAATTTGTACATTTTGCGATAGAAAAATTTCTCCGGCGAAGCCTGATTTCTTCATATAATGCAGGCTCGCTATCGCTCGCCAGGAAGAAATCGACACCTAGATGGGGATAAACGTCTTAAAATAGTTGGTTGAATGGTGTTGGAATGGATACAAGCCAGAGAAAGAGAAAAGGACAGAGAGATAACAAAAAGCAGGTCACTCCCCTTAACAAAAACTACACACGCTTGATATGAACAATATAGAAAACGTATAAGCAAAACCAAATATATAATACAATTTATATAAAGATTGTTGAAGAAGATGGTGCCAGAGTTCACTTGTTGAGTCGGAAAAAGACTGAACAAAATGGGTAATTCTTGGGTTGGAGAGCTGGACATAATAGGAGTGCAAGGGTAGCTGTAGATATGCCCCGGTTACTGTTATCTCTCCCGTGCCACCTTTCCTGCTGTTACCCTATTTATATATATATATATATATATATATATATATATATATATATATATATATATATATATATATCTCTCTCTCTCTCTCTCTCTCTCTCTCTCTCTCTCTCTATATATATATATATATATATATATATATATATATATATATATATATATATATATATATATATATATATAGAGAGAGAGAGAGAGAGAGATATATATATATGAGGGAGATCAGTGCTAAGTAGAAAAAGTCGCTAAATATTCCCATAATTATGGGGGCATAATTATGGAACAATTCTTATTAATCTCATGACTGTAGGAGGTATCTCATGACTGTAGGAGGTATCTCATGACTGTAGGAGGTATCTCATGACTGTAGGAGGTATCTCATGACAGGAGGTATCTCATGACTGTAGGAGGTATCTCATGACTGTAGGAGGTATATCTCATGACTGTAGGAGGTATCTCATGACTGTAGGAGGTATCTCATGACTGTAGGAGGTATCTCATGACTGTAGGAGGTATCTCATGACTGTAGGAGGTATCTCCAAAGATGAATAGATTCAACCAAAATATATTTCAAATTAAGGGGAGACAGACCATTTTTCTGGACCCCCTTCTCCCTAATGTTTAGCCCCACTAGTTTTGAAATTTTAAGACGTTGGTTCCATTAGTTTGGGGATTTGATGATCTTTCTCCCCATTTTTTTGCCAATATTAGGACCCTTCGTGCCATACAGGTGTCGATTGTTTCCTGGCGAGCGATAGCGAGCCTGTAATTTTCGGAGGAATTGGCCTTCGGCCGGGACATTTTTCTACCGAAAAATGTACAAATTTATCATGAAGGGGGGTCTAGGGGGTGTTTTTCTAAGCTTGATGGAGGTCTAGGGAGGAAACTAAAAAAAATATGAATAAATTAATTAATAGACCAAACAGACAGCCACTGTCCCCTTAAATGAAAGAAGGCATAATTATGAAGACCTTAGTTTGAAGGGGAAGATGGTAAATACTAAACGTTCATATTGGAAATAATTATATATTGTGAAGGTACGACAGTTTCTTTCGGTTCATCTTGTACCCTCTTCAAGATGAGCAGAAATTATCGTGCCTTCACAATATAAAATGCTTATATATTTGAGTGTCTTCGTGGTGCAATGCATAAGTGTGTTGATTTTCGGTGTGAGCGTCCTGGGTTCGAATCCCCGGACTGCCACATGCGTTTGTTAATTTCATTAATCGAGTTTAGGAGTAAAGTTGGTTGGTGGAGAGAACATAATAATTTAGTTTTTCCCGTGTTTGTGTTCACGCCACTGTACATTTTGCACTCATTGGTTTGAACGCTTTGCATACATTATAACACAGTATATTATATCAATGTGCCTTTATATACAGGGTATATATATATATATATATATGTGTGTTGAGAATATATCACAAATACACGTGAGCCACTAAATGTTTCTAATCTCTCAGTGGGGATCGAACCGTCGACCATCAGGACGATAGCCGACGCTTTAATAAATTACACCACGGCAGTCTACTTCGGCAGACGGTTCGATCCCAACTGAGAGATTAGAAACATTATGTGTGTGTGTGTGTGTGTGTGTGTGTGTGTGAAAGAGAGGGCATCTTTTTCGATTAAATATATATATAATACCACCTACTGTCAAACTATAAAACACACACACAACACATTACTAAAGGCTTACACAAAAACAAAGTGTGATTTTCCTTTAGAACATGACTGAGAGTAAGAGAGTGGCTGTGAACGTAAGTGTGGACATGTAGGTTTTCCCCAGGGCTAGAGACACGTGGCGCCGGGATCATAGCTGGAGGTCCTAACCCTTTCACGCACATATGACGCAGAGGTTGCCAGATTAGCAATAAGAAATAGAGTTCTCTCACTCTTATAATTACATCTCCAAAATTATTTTTCTGCCCACAGCTAACTCAAAGACAACTGCAGAGGTTGAAGTAACTAAACTAAAGGTTTCTAAATACTCCTGATGGTAACAAAGGCTTTAAAGTATCCCTAATAGGCTCAAATTGCGTCATAATACGGAGAGGGTTAAGGGAGCCCACCTCGCTTTTTTTTCTATTTCTCTCCCTCTCTCTCTCTTTGGCTTGTATCCATTCGGCCCCATTCAGCCTACTGTTTTAAGACGTTTATCCCCATCCAGGTGTTGATTTCTTTGCCGGAGACATTTTTCTATCGAAAAATGTACAAATTTAGCCTGCTATCAAAAACATGTTAAAAATATACTGGCTCGCTACCGCTCACCAGGAAAATATCGACACCTGGATGGGGATTAACGTCTTAAAACAGTAGGCTGAATGGGGTCGAATGTATACAAGGCAGAGAGAGAGAGAAAACAAAGCATGTCACCCCCCCTTAATTGTCCATACCTAATACAACACACAAAGCTGGTTATGGGGAGATGGGTTGTTTTTATAGACCCCTTTCTCCCTCATGTTTACCTCATTAGTTTTCGGATTTTAGGATGTTTGCCCCATTTTTTTTTTTTTTTTTTTACCTTTCGCCCCATTTCTTTGTCAATATTAAGACCCATCGCGCTATTTAGGTCTCGATCTTATTTTTCTGGCCTGTACTTTTCTACCGAAAAATGTACAAATTAATCTAGAAGAGGGATCAAATGGATGTTTTTTTAAAGTTTGATGGAGGTCTAGGGAGGAAAGTAAGCCAATAATAAATATATGAAATAATTGACCAACAAAATAACCCCTTCCTCCTTAACATGATTTGGGCAATACTTTGTAGAAAACCTCAGTGATTTAACATTTATAGCAAAACACATATATATTATACATTATATATAAGGTATACCTATTAAACATTTATAGCAAAACACATATATATTATCCATTATATATAAGGTATACCTATTAAACATTTATAGCAAAACACATATATATTATACATTTTATATAAGGTATACCTATTTAACATTTATAGCAAAACACATATATATTATACATTATATATAAGGTATACCTATTTAACATTTATAGCAAAACACATATATATTATACATTATATATAAGGTATACCTATTAAACATTTATAGCAAAACACATATTATATATTATACATTATATATAAGGTATAGCTATATGTGTTACAGTCTGTGTGTATGTTGATAGGGATTTACCCTTCCATCTTTATATTCGACGCTACCAAGGGGGGGTGACCTGCTTTTATATATTTCTCTCCTTTCTCTCTTTCCCTTGCTTGTATCCATTCGGCCCCATTCAGCCAACTATTTAAAGACGTTTATCCCCATCTAGGTGTTGATTTCTTCCTGGCGAGCGATAGCGAGCCAGCATTATATGAAGAAATCCGGCTTCGCCGGAGAAATTTTTCTATCGAAAAATGTACAAATTTAGCCTGCTGTCAAACAAAAATAAAAAATATGCTGGCTCGCTACCGCTCACCAGTAAAAAATTGACACCTGGATGGGGATAAACGTCTTAAAACAGTAGGCTGAATGGGGCCAAATGGATACAAGCCAGAGAAAGATAGAAAAGGACTGAACCAAAACAGGTCACCCCTCTTAACCCCTTCACCACGTACATGACGTCATTTTCATCATAATCTGGTTACCATTACACGATTTTCTTTAGCTTGTAATCTACCTATGCGACTCAAAGGGGTTAATACGATCTCAATAAACCCTCTTGATAACATGGGTTCTTCTTAAGGGGAGATATCCACTTGAGGGATTTTTTTCTTGACCCCTTGCTCCCTCATGTTTAGCCCCATTGCTTTTGATATTATAAAACGTTTGCCCCATTAGTTTAGCGATTTTAAGAACTTTCACCCCATATTAAGACCTTTCGTGCAATTCAGGTGTCGATTTTATCCTGGCGAGCGATAGCGAGCCTGTAATTTAAGAGGAACCGGCCTTCGGCCGGGACATTTTTCTACCGAAAAATGTACAAATTTATCTTGAAAGGGACTCAAGGGGGTGTAATTTTAAGCTTGATGGAGGTCTAGGGAACAAACTAAATACCTCCCCTTAAACTGCATTGCATCGTCTAACGTTAGGCAGAATCCAAGGTGCTGAAGGGAATATAAGGGTGTATTATTATCAACACTTATATGACTATATAAGGGTGTATTATTATCAACACTTATATGACTATATAAGGGTGTATTATTATCAACACTTATATGACTATATAAGGGTGTATTATTATCAACACTTATATGACTATATAAGGGTGTATTATTATCAACACTTATATGACTATATAAGGGTGTATTATTACACTTAATGAATAAGGGTGTATTATCAACACTTATATGACTATATAAGGGTGTATTATTATCAACACTTATATGACTATATAAGGGTGTATTATTATCAACACTTATATGACTATATAAGGGTGTATTATTATCCACACTTATATGACTATATAAGGGTGTATTATCAACACTTATATGACTATATAAGGTGTTATTATCAACACTTATGACTATATAAGGGTGTATTATTATCAACACTTATATGACTATATAAGGGTGTATTATTATCAACACTTATATGACTATATAAGGGTGTATTATTATCAACACTTATATGACTATACAGTATAAGGGTGTATTATTATCAACACTTATATGACTATATAAGGGTGTATTATTATCAACACTTATATGACTATATAAGGGTGTATTATTATCAACACTTATATGACTATAAGGGTGTATTATTATCAACACTTATATGACTATATAAGGGTGTATTATATCAATACTTATATGACTATATAAGGGTGTATTATTATCAACACTTATATGGCTATATAAGGGTGTATTATTATCAACACTTATATGACTATATAAGGGTGTATTATTATCAACACTTATATGACTATTTTGATATGGATTTTCTTAAACTCACCCGTTATACATGGCACATTTTACCCTTTCAATCAGTTTATGATAATATGGGTTTCATTGTGACTACCTCCAGACGACTTTAGCCAACTGACACTCTAAAGATTGTGGATATGAATAGATGAATTAAAGTGTCCATACAAAAAAAAAAAAAATGGGGATTGGGCCTGAGTATATAGATATATAGATAGATAGATAGATGGATATTATAGATAGATATATAGATAGATAGAATATAATGTACCCTCATGAAGGTTGAAGCATAATTCATGTGTATCAATGTTGTGACATTAACCCCTTCTGTTCCGGCGACGTCTTCTTAATTTCATTCTGGCCATATTTAGACGATTCTGTGCAGTTTAAGCAGGATCTGGGGTCGTAAAAAGGGTGAAGTGAGATAGTTCGAAGCCTGTTAATTGCTGGAGACCCTTTTTAAACTCAATACAATCGTCTAATAGCCAGAATACAGTTAAAAGGACGGCACCGGTACTGAAAGGGTTAAAGGGTTAGAACAAACTGGCTATAAAAATCCACATTTATTTACTGTTAGACTCGACCCAAATAGTCTGCCTTCCTAAGCTGCATAAAATCGTCTAATGGTAGCCAAATACAAGGAGGAAAGTCGTCTTCGTGCTGATAAGTTTAAGGGGAGGCAGACCGTTTTTCTGGACCCCCATCCCCCTAATGTTTAGCCCCACTAGTTTTCAGATTATAAGACGTTCGGCCCATTGTTTGGCGATTTTAACATCTTTCACCCCATTTCGTTGTCAATTTTAAGACATTTCGTACCATTTAGGGGTCGATTATTTCCTGGCGAGCAATAGCGAGCCAGCAATTTTAAGAGGAACCGGCCTTTGGCCGGGGAATTTTTCTACCGAAAAATGTACAAATTTATCTTGAAGGGGGGTCTAGGGGGTGTTTTTCTAAGCTTGATGGAGGTCTAGGAAGGACACTAAAAATATATATATGAATAAATGAATTAATAGACCAAACAAACGGCCAGTCTCCCCTTAAGGTGTCTGTGTATATACTGTAGAAGCTTGTGAGAAAATTACAATACCCTGGGAATGTTAGAGATCTGAAGTGTTTCTCGCGCTCTCTCTCTCTCTCTCTCTCTCTCTCTCTCTAATGTAACATCAACTAAGCAAAATTAACAAAATAAATCTCAAATAAAACATCAACTAAGCTAAATAAACAACTCTCTCTCTCGCTCTCTCTCTGTCTCTATGTTTCTGTCTCTGTCTCTCTCTCTCTCTACTTTACTGTCCTATTCTTCCACCATAAACTGTCCCTGTCTAGTAGTATTAAGGCCGGACCACCTAGTTGGGCCCGCAAGGTCTGTGCGGTCTGCGTAACTCTGTGTAACTCTCTCTCTCTCTTTCTCTCTCTCTCTCTCTCTCTTTCTCTCTCTCTCTCTCTCTCTCGGCTCTCGGCTCACTCACACTCGCTCACTCACTCGGCTCTCTCTCTCTCTCTCTCTCTCTCTCTCTCTCTCTCTCTCTCTCTCTCTCTCTCTCTCTCTCTCTCTCTCTCTCTCTCTCTCTCTCTCTCTCTCTCAGTGCGCCCCACATGTTAGATAGGAAATGGTGTCGACAAATTTTGTATATAATCATACTTTCTGTCCACATATACACAAAAAATCAAGCTCTCTGATAACAGCCTAACGTTGCGCTAGAGTCACTATTTATTATTGCGTTTTTCTTAACAATTATTTACTTTTTTCTAATTATTATGATTTTTGTTTCCTTCACCAACCAACTTTACTTATCAACTCAATTATGCTTTCGTTAATTTCATTGGAGGTGTTTGGTGTTGTGGTGACATTAATGACAAATACATTAATGGAATCAACAAATGCATGTGGCACTCCAAGGACTCGAACCCTAGGATACTCACATCGAAATTTCGCGCATTTGTGCATTACGCTATCAAGACAGTTATATTATATTATATTCATAGCTTGTGCAACTATTTTGAAATAAAGTAACATTGTGACAGTGTAGCTGTTTGATACTAGCAGTTATGGTAGATATTGATATATTATTCGTAAATACAGCTTCGAGTTATTTTGTCATTTTTATTGTATAGCCTACAGCTTCAAAGATACTACCGCAAGAAGCTAAGATAATGAGATATATTGTAATGTTTAGTATATATAACTTCAAAAAGCTAAGAACCCGAGTTATATTATCATTATTAGTGCATACACCTCAATTGTGTGTTGTTGTTTTTTTTTTGTTTTTTTTTTACATCTACGATATTGAGTGATATACCGGTAGTCATTGTAGTGGATACATAATATAAAGCCTTATTATAAAGCTAATATATTGAGTTATAGCCATTTTAGTGCTTACAGATTCAAAAAGACTATAATAACACTTGAGATATTACGGTATAGTAATTTCCATCGTATGAAGCTTCAAAGAGTCGTATTATATTATATATGAGTTATGTCAGATGTGAAGCGAAACTATGATCAAATATTTTTTGGTAAAGTAGAGTTGCCAAAATTATACCTAATCTGAAAAACAAACCATACGAGGAACGTCTTAGAGAATTTCATCTATTCCCAGCGCAGTTAAGGGAGCCCACCTTGCTTTCTTTTTTATTTCTCTCCCTCTCTCTTTGGCTTGTATCCATTCGGCCCCATTCAACCTACTGTTTTAAGACGTTAACCCCCATCCAGGTGTCAATATTTTCCTGGCGAGCGGCAGCGAGCCAGCATATATATATATATATATATATTTGTTTTGACAGCAAGCTAAATTTGTACGTTTTTCGATAGAAAAATTTCTCCGGCGAAGCCGGATTTCTCCATACAATGCTGGCTCGCTATAGCTCGCCAGGAAGAATTCGACACCTGGATGGGGATAAATGTCTTAAAGCAGTTGGCTGAATGGGGCCGAATGGATACAAGCCAGAGAAAGAGAGAAAAGGAGAGAAAGATTTAAAAAAAAAGCCGGCGACCCCCTTAACAGGTGACCTACTTCAAGTCTTCAAAATCATCAAAGATAGCCATGGATCCATCACATGGATCCATCACATTTGCCAGATTTTACCCTCCTCCCCTCTCCCCTCCCTTTCCTTCCTCTCCTCTTCTCTCTCCTCTCCTCTTCTCTCTCCTCTCCTCTTCTCTCTCCCCTCCTCTCCTCTCCTCTCCTATCCTCTCACCTCCTCCCCTCCCCCAATACTCACAATGTCAAACAGATTTGAGATATTGGTAGAGATGGAAGACGAACCAGAAGAGACCAGGCTCGTTGGGGATTCCATCCTACGAGGACAGGTCGAAGAGTTCTGCGACAGAGTCCCAATTCAACGAAAAAGATTTTGCATCCCAGGAGCTGGACTGGACGACATTGTGGAAGCCTTCGAAGATACCACAAAGGATGCAAATGAAAATACCCTTTTTGTCATCCATGCTGGTTCAAATGACGTCATGCGCACCAGATCCGAAGAGTTGATGGATAAATATCGCAAGATGATCCAGCACTACAAAAACAAGTCAAGGAATATCATCATCTCAGGCATTCTCCCCAAGATCGACGCACCTGACAAATTCTACGACAAGGCCTTCAGCACAAATAGCCGACTAAAACATTTGTGTCTGAGGGAAGAAGTTGAATTCATCAACCTCTGGGACAACTTCTACAACCAGCCTACTCTGTTCCGCAAGGATGGCACTCATCTAAACCCTGTGGGTTCAGCACGCATGGGTCGTCTCCTACACGAAGCAGTCCGCAGCAGCCATGGATCAAAAAACGCCATCCGAGAAGAAGCAGCAGTGACATAAATCATCCAACGCCAAGAAAAAACAGAGGCAACCGAGGACCACCAGCGATAAGGACCGGAGACAGCGAGGACCGAGGACAGCCATGAACATAAATGTAGATCCGACAAGAACCAAAAATATTATTGAAGAGCGTTCCGTGAGTTCTAAAATAACAAATTTAAAGGTTTTCTATGCAAACGCTCGTAGCATACGCAATAAATTTTCAGATTTAGAGGAGCTAGTGTTTACAGAAAATTATGATGTGATTGGCATAACAGAATCTTGGCTCAATACAGAAGATAGAGACTTTTTAGCAGAGTATTCACTTCCCGGTTATGTAATGTTTGAGAAAAGCCGAATAAATCGAAATGGAGGTGGCGTTTTACTTTATATCAAAGAAAGTCTTAACCCTACCCTCTTGTCAAAACCTCAAATTGTGAACGTCGACGCATCTTTTGTGCTAATAAAGAATAATAAAGGTACCAAAATAATACTTGCATTAATATACAGACCTCCAGCTCAATCATTGCAAACTGACCGAGAAATTTACGAACAAATTGCAGATATAAGTAACTCGCAAGATACCGTAATTTTTGGTGACTTTAATTTACCTGTGACCAAGTGGGGCGATACTCTTACTTCACACTCCGGACATGACTTGTATACGAACTTGCAAGAGAGTTCGCTTTATCAATTTGTTGGAACGCCGACCCGTGGTAATAACGTTCTTGACATTGTACTTGCAACAAAAGAAGAATTAATAGAGAATTTGAATGTTGGTGATGAATTCAGTAACAGCGACCATCATACGATAACTTTCACTTTAAAGTTTACTAGTAACGAACCAAATAGTAGCATCGAAAAAGTCCCTAATTTCAAGAAAGCAAACTTCCATAAACTTAGAGCTATGTTTAAAGAAACTGACTGGAGCTTTTTAATTCACAATAACGACATAAATACATCTTGGAAGTTATTCGAAGCCACTTACCTAAAAGCAGTGCAAGACTGCATACCATCGAAAACTCGGCGTCCAGGCCAAAAAAATAAGCCCAAATGGTGGAATAAAGATATTTCAAACTGCCTGCTTGCTAAAAAATTTGCTAATGATAGATTAAAATCCTCACAAAATGACGAAGAACGGCTGAAATTTGTAGAGCTACGACGCAAAGCCAAAAAGTTAATTAAGCAAAGTAAAAAGACCTTAGAGTTACATATTGCGAATCAAAGTAAAACAAACCCGAAAGAATTCTATAGTTATATCAGAAAGAAAAAAGTAGTTACTTCAACTGTTGGACCGTTAGTCGATGAAAATGGAGAATACACCAAAGACGAAGAACAAATGAGTAATGCCCTCAATATCTTCTTTGCATCAGTTTTTACAACAGAAGACCTCAGTGATATCCCTACACCATCGCCGATTCAGATTGATAATTCAGATGTTTTAAGCAATATCACCGTTACAGAGAGAGAAGTATTGAATTGTTTAGATAAACTCAAGGTAAATAAAACGCCTGGACCTGATACAATCTCGCCTAGAGTTCTAAAGGAAGCTAAGGATGAGCTCTCTAAAACCACTGACATTACTATTCAATAAATCCTTGCAGTCTGGAACTATGCCCGATCAGTGGAAGCTAGCCAACGTAACACCGATATTCAAAAAAAGGCAGCAAATCCCTATCCAGTAACTATCGTCCATTAGCTTAACCTCAGTTGTATGTAAAATGCTAGAAACTGTCATACGAGACAGACTCGTAAATCACTTAGAGGAAAATAACATACTTAAAGATACTCAACACGGCTTTCGTAAAACGTTCCTGTTTAACAAACCTCTTAGACTTCTTCCACGATATCCTCAACCGCTACGATGAGAGTAAAGCTGTAGATTATATACCTTGATTTTCAAAAGGCCTTTGACAAAGTTCCCCACAAACGTTTACTGCTAAAACTAAAAGCGCATGGAATACAAGACGGTGTGTTGAAATGGATAGAAAATTGTCTCAGCGACAGAAAGCAAAGAGTAGTCATAAACGGTAAGGCATCAAAATGGACCAATGTAAGTAGCGGGGTACCCCAGGGATCGGTACTAGGACCAATTCTCTTTCTAATTTACATCAACGACATAGATGAGGGTCTCACCTGTACAATCTCAAAATTTGCTGACGATACAAAAATTGCAAATAGCGTACTCTCGAAAGAACAAGTTGACGATATGCAACACAATCTAGATAAATTGTCATGTTGGGCCCAAATTTGGCAAATGAGTTTCAATGCGGATAAATGTAAAGTACTACATATCGGATACCTAAATGAGAAAGCAAACTATTCGATGAATGGCACTCAGCTTAAGAATGTAAACAGAGAAACCGATCTGGGAGTAACAATATCGAGTAACCTAAAACCGAGTCAACAATGTTCAGAAGTTGTTAAGAAGGCAAACAAAATAATTGGCTTTATAGGCAGGTCATTTGAGCATAAATCCAAAGAAGTTATCCTAACCCTTTACAATTCCTTAGTCCGCCCTCTTCTGGAATACTGCGTTCAATCCTGGTGCCCTTATTACCAAAAAGATATAAACAAGCTAGAACGAGTTCAACGTAGAGTTACCAAAATGATACCTAGCCTAAAGAACAAACCATACGAAGAGCGTCTTAGAGAATTAAATCTATTTCCTTTAACCCAGCGCAGATTAAGAGGCGACTTAATTCAAGTGTTCAAAATCATCAAAGGCATCGACAATATGAACTGTAGTAAGTACTTCACTATCGACCAATCTAATTACACGCGGGGAAACGGTTGCAAAATTATTGGTAAATCTTTTAACTCGCACGAATCTAAGAATTTCTTCTTCAATCGAGTTGTCAACTTGTGGAATGGGCTTCCCCGAAACGTTATAGACTGCATCACCGTTGATTCATTTAAACTCCGCCTAGACAAATATCTCGCATCAAACCCGCGACTGACTGCGTTTGTAAATGAATAACTTTATTTTATCCCCCCCTCAGTTACTAACCCATCTGTCCCCTACTAACTTCCTATCCTGCCACGGACATTAGTTCCAGGGCAGTAATTCCCTTTCCAATGTTCCCTTACCCACTCTAAACCACTGTTGGGACACTTGATCCTCAGTGTTTTGGAGGACAAGCAACCTAGAAGGGTCACTGGATCTGTTGTTGCTTGATTTCCTTTGTACTCCTTTGTACTCCTTTGTACACTCCTCCCCTCCCCCAATACTCACACACTCCTCCCCTCCCCCAATACTCACACACTCCTCCCCTCCCCCAATACTCACACACTCCTCCCCTCCCCCAATACTTACACACTCACCCCCCAATACTCACACACTCCTCCCTCCCAATCTCACAATCCTCCCCTCCCCCAATACTCACACTCCTCCCTCCCCCCATCCCTCCAATACTCACACACTCCTCCTCCCCCCAGTACTCACACACTCCTCCCCTCCCCCAATACTCACACACTCCTCCCCTCCCCCCATACTCACACACTCCTCCTCCCCCAATACACACACTCCTCTCCCCATACTCACACACTCCTCCCTCCCCAATACTCACACACTCCTCCCCTCCCCCAATACTCACACACTCCTCCTCTTCTATGTTTTCTCCTCTCCCTTCCCCTCTCTCATCTCATCTCCTCTCATCTCCTCTCTATTCATCTCAATCCTCTACCCTCTTCCCCTCTCTCAACTCCTCTCATCTCCTCTCCTCTCATCTCCTCTCCTCTCCTCTCCTCTCTCTCATCTCCTCTCCTCTCATCTCCTCTCCTCTCCTCTCCTCTCATCTCCTCTCCTCTCCTCTCCCTTCCCCTTTCTCATCTCCTCTCCTCCTCATCCGAAATTCCGTGTCAGTATTTCCATACTACATGGTAATTTTCCAACTGTTTCCATGCCAGCATTAGCTGGAGGGAGTGGTGGGTGGGGAGGAGCCTTCTTCTTTGCTATCCTTTTTTCTACCTCGTAGTCAATAGATTAATAGTTTTAGATATCCAAACTGCCCGTAAGGACCAATAGGCCTGTTGCAGTTTGTTCTCCTTTGTATTCCTTTGTATATTCCTCTCCTATCCTCTAACCTCCTCTCCTCTCCTCTCCTCTCCTATCCTCTCACCTCCTCTCCTCTCCTATCCTCTAACCTCCTCTCCTGTACTTTCCTATCCTCTCACCTCCTCTCCTCTCCTATCCTCTAACCTCCTCTCCTGTACTTTCCTATCCTCTCACCTCCTCTCCTCTCCTCTCCTCTCCTATCCTCTAACCTCCTCTCCTGTACTTTCCTATCCTCTCAACTCCTCTCCTCTCCTCTCCTCTCCTCTACTTTCCTATCCTCTCGAGCCGACGCGCCAACCCGCCAACAGCACTTCGCTCTCGCTGCTCGAAATTTGACCATAACTTGAGTACTCCATTACTCATCCCCTTATTTGTTTGCATGAGCTGTAGCTAAGCTCTAGCTTAACTGCCCTGTAGTTGCTTTGCATGTAATTTTGCTGTGTTTTTGACTGATAAACGTTTGTTTATCGAGACTGCTTTTGTTTACATTTGTACCGGTTAGTGACGACCGACGCTCTAAAGTAAACAAACTATTTGCTTGTTTCATATTATAAAGTTCTAGCACTTATTGTAGATATTTTAGCCCTTACTGTAGTTAAGTGCTTAGCAAACCACCCAGTAGTTATCTTGCATGACATTGTATTGTAGTTTTGACTAATAAACGTTTGTTTTTCAAAATTCTATTTGTCAAGTTAGTAGAGACGCCGCCGATACCAGCGCCACCTGTGTACGCATAAACAAACCTTCTTCTTGTATTTTATATATCAAAGTCTAGCCAATACTGTACTTGGTTGAACTTTTTATCTTGGTTATCTATATAAATCGCACACACTAACATTTGTCTAGATAGTTTTAATATTGGGTTAGAATAATTTAGTTACTGTAATACTTTTTGATAGCCTATTTATTAATCGCATTTCAGATACTTGTCACCATAATAATAGGCCTCTCACACTCTTGCCAGGGATATTACTAACTCTATTATTAGTATTGTGTCGACCACTGTATAAACTAATATACAGGCTTTAGCCTAACTGTGTCATACTGCTAACATAATTTTATTTTTATTTTCAGGCATAAAATTGTGTTCTAGTGCTAACATATTCTTTTTGTGATCAACATATTCTTTTTGTGATTTACAGACATTAATTGTACCATATTGCTAACCAATATTTGTTGTTACTGTACTGTATACTGCTTTCCAGTTTTCTCACTAGGCTAAATTAACCCTCTCCCACTTTTTTTTCCCAGTAAATTTTCTAACAAATCACTAGTCTATTTACAATTTTCAGGCTTTAACTGTGTCATACTGCTAACATCATTTTTTTTTTCAGGCATAAATTGTGTTCTTGTGATTAACATTCTTTTTGTGATTTACAGGCATTAATTGTACCATATTGCTAACAAATATGTTTTGTTACTGTACTGTATACTGTTTTCCAGTTTTCTCACTAGGCTACATTAACCCTCTCCTTTTTTTTCCAGTAAATTTTGTAACAAATTTCTAGTCCATTTGTGATTTTCAGGCTTTAACTGTGTCATACTGCTAACATCAATTTTTGTTTTATTTTCAGGCATAAATTGTGTTCTATTGCTAACATATTGTTTGTGATTTACAGGCATATTAATGTTATCATATTGCTAACAAAATTTTGTGTGATTTTCAGGAATTAATTGTATCACATTGCTAACATACATTTTTTGTGATTTTCAGGCTTTAATTGTACCATTTTGCTAACATAAATGTGTGTGATTTTCAGGCATATTGTGATTATATCGTCATGGCGCCGCAACGAACCTGCACGAGTTGTTCCGGTAAATTTGGCCCTACCATGTTTGTTGATACTGATGTCCAAATTTGTAGATTTTGCCAGCTCCGAGAGAAGATTGCGGATGAATTGAATGCAGCTCACCGCAAGATCGATGCCCTGACTACGAAGCTTGAATCCCTTCAAGAATTTGCCACACTCAACGTAGGAGTGCCCTCGGCCCAAGAAACCACTACGATGTCAACCGCCATTCCAGTGCATACATTACCGGTACCGGTACCCACACCAGCAGCTACCTTAGATGTTGCAGAAAATAATAATGACTCTACTCTCACTCCCCCCCAGAACAATTTTCAGTTAGTGAGAAACAATGTGCATCCCAGTACCAGTACCAGGAAGGTCATCCCGACAACATGCCAAAACCGCTTCAAAATTCTGGCTATTGACGAGGAAGAGGAAACGGAAGAAGTTCGGCTTGTGGGCGACTCCATGGTCCGTGGCCAACTAACCGAGTTCTGCGCCAGGGCACCCAGGACCAGAAAGCGATTCTGTATCCCAGGTGGCGGCGTGGACGACATTGTTGCGGCTGTGGAAGAGGTTTCCAGGCTCGCCCCCGCAAGCACTACGTACGTCATCCACGTTGGATCTAACGATGTCCAACGGACGCGGTCAGAGGAACTACTTTGCAAGTACCGGCGGCTGATCAGGTCCTTCAAGGAAAAATCTAATAGAATCTTAATTTCAGGAATTGTTCCCCGGATTGATGTAGAAAACCGATTCTACAACATAGCTACCAGTACAAATCGCCGACTAGCCAAACTCTGCAGGGAGGAGGACATCGGCTTTGTCGACACGTGGGATCCTTTTTTACTATGATAAATCTTTGTTTTCAGGAGATGGTGTACATCTCAATGAAGTAGGAGCTGCACATCTTGGTCGTCTGCTGAACGATGCAGTCAAGGATTTCCGTTCGAAAAACGGGGTCAACCAGACCCCAGACAGGGTAGTGTAAGTCAAATACGAACTGAAAATTCAGACAATGCACAATCGGTAACATCCAACTCTAATACTCTTAAGGTGTTTTATGTAAATGTTCGTAGCATACGCAATCAATTTTCAGATCTAGAGGAAATCGTGTTTACAGAACATTATGATATAATCGGCATTGCAGAATCTTGGTTAAATACGGAAGACAGAGACTTTTTAGCCGAATATACGCTTCCTGGTTATACAATGTTTGAGAAAAGTCGGATCAATAGAAATGGAGGAGGAGTTCTGTTTTTTATAAAGGAAAGTCTTAATCCCGTCTTAATGTCAAAACCTCAAATTGCGAATATAGACATATCTTACGTACTATTAAATAATAAACGAGGAACTAAAATAACACTAGCTTTATTATACAGACCCCCATCTCAATCAGTGCAAACTGACAGTGAAATTTATGAACAAATTGCAGAAATAACTAACATACAAGATACCGTAATTCTTGGCGATTTCAACTTACCCGTGACTAAATGGGGCGATATTCTTACTTCACACTCTGGACACGACCTCTATGCTAAACTTGCAAGAGAGTTCACTTTTTCAATTTGTACAATCTCCGACCCGTGGTAATAATGTGCTTGACCTTGTACTCGCAACAAAAGAAGAATTAATAGAGAATTTGAATGTTGGTGATGAATTCAGTAACAGCGACCATCGTACGATAACTTTCACTTTAAAGTTTACTAGTAACAAATCAAATAGCAGCATTGAGAAAGTCCCTAATTTCAAGAAAGCAAATTTTCATAAACTTAAATCAAAGCTTAAAGAAACTGACTGGAGCTTTCTGACTAACAATAACGACATAAATACATCTTGGGAGTGTTTCACAACCACTTACCTTAAGGCAGTGCAAGACTGCATACCATCGAAAATACGGCGTCCAGGCCATAATGATAAGCCCAAATGGTGGAATAAAGATATTTCAGACTGTCTGCTTGCTAAAAAATTTGCTAATGTTAGATTAAAATCCTCACAAAATGACGAAGAACGGGTGAAATTTGTAGAGCTACGACGCAAAGCCAAAAAGTTAATTAAGCAAAGTAAAAAGACCCTGGAATTACATGTTGTGAATCAAAGTAAAACCAACTGAAAGAATTCTATAGTTATATCAGAAAGAAGAAAGTAGTTACTTCAGCTATTGCACAGTTAGTCGATGAAAATGGAGAATACACCAAAGACGAAGTACAAATGAGTAATGCCCTCAATACCTTCTTTGCATCAGTTTTTAAAACCGAAGACCTCAGTGATATCCCTACACCATCGCCGATTCAGATTGATAATTCAGATGTTCTAATCAATATCACCGTTACAGAGAGAGAAGTATTGAATTGTTTAGATAAACTCAAGGTAAATAAAACGCCTGGACCTGATACAATCTCGCCTAGAATTCTAAAGGAAGCTAAGAATGAGCTCTCCAAACCACTGACATTGCTATTCAATGAATCCTTGCAGTCTGGGACTATGCCTGATCAGTGGAAGCTAGCCAACCGTAACACCCGATATTAAAAAAAGGCAGCAAATCCCTACTCAGTAACTATCGTCCAATTAGCTTAACCTCAATTGTATGTAAAATTGTATACAAAAACGGTCATAAGAGACAGACTCGTAAATCACTTAGAGGCAAATAACTTACTTAAGATACTCAACACGGCTTTCGTAAAAAAACGTTCCTGTTTAACAAACCTCTTAGACTTCTTCCCACGATATCCTCAACCTCTACGATGAGAGTAAAGTTGTAGATATTATATACCTTGATTTTCAAAAGGCCTTTGACAAAGTTCCCCACAAACGTTTACTGCTAAAACTAAAAGCGCATGGAATACAAGACGGTGTGTTGAAATGGATAGAAAATTGGCTCAGCGACAGAAAGCAAAGATTAGTCATAAACGGTAAGGCATCTAAATGGACCAATGTAAGTAGCGGGGTACCCCAGGGATCGGTACTAGGACCAATTCTCTTTCTAATTTACATCAACGACATAGATGAGGGTCTCACTGTACAATCTCAGAATTTTGCTGACGATACAAAAATTGCAAATAGCGTACTCTCAAAAGAACAAGTTGACGATATGCAATACAATCTAGATAAATTGTCATGGTGGGCCCAAATTTGGCAAATGAGTTTCAATGCGGATAAATGTAAAGTACTACATATCGGATACCTAAATGAGAAAGCAAACTATTCGATGAATGGCACTCAGCTTAAGAATGTAAACAGAGAAACCGATCTGGGAGTAACAATATCGAGTAACCTAAAACGGAGTCAACAATGTTCAGAAGTTGTTAAGAAGGCAAACAAAATAATTGGCTTTATAGGCAGGTCATTTGAGCATAAATCCAAAGAAGTTATCCTAACCCTTTACAATTCCTTAGTCCGCCCTCTTCTGGAATACTGCGTTCAATCCTGGTGCCCTTATTACCAAAAAGATATAAACAAGCTAGAACGAGTTCAACGTAGAGTTACCAAAATGATACCTAGCCTAAAGAACAAACCATACGAAGAGCGTCTTAGAGAATTAAATCTATTTCCTTTACACCCAGCGCAGATTAAGAGGTGACTTAATTCAAGTGTTCAAAATCATCAAAGGCATCGACAATATGAACTGTAGTAAGGTACTTCACTATCGACCAATCTAATTACACGTGGGGAAACGGTTGCAAAATTATTGGTAAATCTTTTAACTCACACGAATCTAAGAATTTCTTCTTCAATCGAGTTGTCAACTTGTGGAATGGGTTCCCCGAGACGTTATAGACTGCAGCACACGTTGATTCATTTAAACTTCCGCATAGACAAATATCTCGCATTCAAACCGCGGACTGACTGCGTTTGTAAATTAATAACTTTACTTTTATCCCCCGCAGTTACCTAACCCATGTCCCCTACTAACTTCCTAATTCTGCCACGGATATTAGTTCTAGGCAGTAGTTCCCTTTAATGTTCCTTACCCACTCTAAACCACTGGACACTTGATCGTCATTGGAGGACAAAGCGAGCCTCAAGGGGCACCGAAGCGGGTGGGGGTGAGGGCGGGTCTGGACGCCGGGGACGACCCTGCCCAGCGACGACGGCCGGCGGACGGGCCGCAGGCCGTTTCGAGCACGCCGCCCCTCGAAGGGCTGTAGCGCGCCAAATCGTGCGAGCGAGATCGGGCGATAGGAACCTCGCTCCGCTACCGGGGCCGATCCCGCGAACCGCGCGCCGCGCTCCTCCGCGTTCAGTCACCGGGTCGAGCCCGCTGCACCGGCGCCGGACCAGCGACGCGCGACCGAGAACTTAGCCGTGACGCCGACGGGTCGAGCCCCGCAGACGCCCGCGCGATAGGTCCGTAGCGCGAAGGTCCGAGCCGGAACCGGCCGCAGCGATATGGTATCTGATCCGAGCGAATCCGCCCGAGCCGCCACGGCGATGCCCGGACCGTCCGCGCCCGCGAATCCGACGCGCTTCGGAAGGGTCGAGCGGATGTTCCTCACAGCCGGAGGGCCGAGCGCAACCGCCGAGACTGCGTTGACCGGGCTCGCAGTCACTGGAGAACGCCTCGCCGAGACGGTGGCCGATGCAGCGAACCGAGCGACTCGACGCCGAGCCGCGAAACCCGAGCGCGAGCGTGCCGAGGCAGTGAGCACCGCAGCGCGCGCGAGGGCCGAGCGGCACGCAGAACGCCGAAACGGGCCGATCGAGCGACCGCGCGCCGGACGGGCCGATCCGAGGTCAAGCCGCGCGCGACGGGGACGAGCGAGAACCGACCGCGCCGCCACGGCCGAACGAGCTCACAGCCGCTAGCGCTCGCGAAGGGCCCGACGCGCACTCCGCGACGCAATGGCCGAGCCGCGAACGCCTGGCGCTCGCGACGGGCAGAGCCGAGCACCGCCAGTCGCAGCGTTTAACCGGCTCGAGCCGGCCGACAGACGCGCCGAGACGGGTCGAGGCCGAGCCCGGCTAGACCGCGACGGCCGAGCGCGAACCGCCGAGACGCACTGGCCGAGACGAGAACCGCCGGCCGGACTCGGGACTAGCGAGAACTCGCCGCGCTAGGGGAATCGGCCGAGACGAGCAGCATGCTATTGAGCAGCGACGGCGAGCCTGGGCACCGCACGCAGACCGCGCCGGGCCAGCGCGACGCCGCGAGCGACGGGCGAGGCGCGAGAACGCCGCGCCGCGCGGCCGAAGCACAATCGCCGCTTGGCCGATCGACAGGGCGGAGGGGCCGAGCACCGACCCGCCGCGCCGGCAGGCGCGAACACCATTTACGCCGGCCGCGACGGGACGAGTCCGTAGCACACCCGCGGACGCGCAGGGCCGCGCGCGACGAGGCCGTCGCCGCGTACCGGGCCGGAGCCGAGAACCGCCGTCGCCGCGCAGGGCCAGCGCGAACCTCGCGCCGCGCACGGGCCAGCCGCTAACCGGCCGAGCCGCGACGTGCGAAAGCTTCGAGCACGCCGTCCGCGCCGGGAAGGAGCCGTCGACAGAAGCCGGCAGGGAGGGTCCGAGACGACACCGACGCGCTAGCGACGTGCGGCAGCGAACCGCCGAGGATCGAGCCGGGCCGAGCAGCGAACCGACGCGCCGAGCGCGGGCAGAGGTCCGAGCAAGCTCGGCCGCGCAGGGCTGAGGGAGAACAGAATCCGCGCTCCGGAAGGGCATATGCCAGCACAGGCCGAGCTTCGCGACGGGCATTAGAGCGCGAACAGACGAGCCTGACGCGAGCAGGCAAGACGAGCGCGACGGGCCTTAGCCGCCGAACGACGCGCAGGACGGGCCTAGCCGTAGCCATTCGCCTCGCGCGAGCGGGCCAAGCCGCTGAAAGCGGCCTCTACCGGTCAGGAGCCTAGACCGCGCCGCCGCGCCAGTTATCAGTCGACCCGACAACCAACTCTCCGCTCTCCGACAGGGCAAGGAGAGCACCGCAGAGCCGCGCCGGGCTAAGGAGGACCCCGCGCGCCTGACTGGCCGATCCGATCTACCGCCGCGACCGCGATGGCCCGAGCTCGTACCGACACCGCCTCTCCTATCCGTTAGAGCGCGAACCGACGTGAACGAATCATCAGTCGCCGACGCTCAGAGCATCCGGGACTTCCTCGCCTGGCCGAGCCGATAAACTACGTCCGAGGAGGTGGCAGTAGCCGAGTCACAGTCTCCCGTCCGGTCCGAGTCGATAAACTAAACTACTCTCGATACGTGCTATCTTCGGCCCCGCGTTCCGATCAGGCCCTTACCACTGAACTTCACCACCCGAATTGTGACTTCGAGCTCTAGCACAATACGTTGAAGCATCACGCCCGACCAATTACTTAACACCTCCTATACTTGTCACTGCGACAATCGAAACTCCTCAGCACTATTCCGAGACGAGCCGCATACTCCCTCCCTCCTTCGTACCTTCGCTCCCCTACCACTCTCTCGCTACGTTCGCATCCCTATCACTCTCTCGCCTTCTCCATTGTCATATCCACCACGAACTCCTGTCCTCTCCTTTCCATCGAACCTCCTCTCTCTAACACACCAGTATCACCTATCTCTCTCTGTACTATCCTTAACTCCTCTCTTACATGTTCCGATTATCCTAACCACCTCTCTCTCTTGTTACGGTTCCACTACCTTAAACCTTCTCTCCT
>CM064527.1:28792278-28812278 GCA_032716605.1 Paralithodes platypus
CTTCAAATTCGCCCTTTAAGGGGGGATTTGCGTATTTTAATTTTTTCCCCTCCACAATGTATGTGTTATATTATTGTTGTTGTTTCCTTCCCCTTCCCTAACCTCTATCAAGCTTTAAAAAAAAAAAAAAAAACACCTGCCATAGATTATCCTAGATAAATTTGTACATTTGGGTGTTTTTTCCGATACAAATCGGTAGAGTGATGGGTTGGTACCTAGGTATGTTACGTAGGATTGTATTTACCCCACGCCGACACCCACGACCGCCCATCATCCAGTCACACACACACACACACACACACACACACGCACACACACTTTTATCTCACTCACACAGACACTCTCTCTCTCTCTCTCCCAGTACATTGAGGATGGAGGTCAGGGCACGATGAGAGAGATAAAGAGATAAAAGAAGGATTACCGGGGGCCAACTAATGAGAGACCGGGAGGGATTGGCTGGGATTTGCGCCCCCCCCCCCTCCCCCCATCCCTCCCTCCCCCCCTTGATGCCAGGCTGACGTGAGAGAACTGTGGGATTGGGCTTGGGGGAGTCTGGGGTGTGTGGAGGGGGGATTTTTTTTTTTTGGGGGGGGGGGTTACTTCTTTTGTTTCGTTAATTTGTTTTGTGGTACTTTTCTTTTGTTATTGATTTGTTTTGTGGGGTATTTAATATACTTATCTTGCTTCGTATATTTTCTCAGACCTTTTTCTACCGATAAATGCAAAACAAAATTATCTAGTTCCTAGGCTGCATAAACTCGAGTAAGGATAACCAAAAATGTGTAACAACGTATATTGCAAAGGCTTAAAACCTAATTAAAAAAAAAAAAAAAAAAAAAAATCAATTCAATTTGCTAGTTAACCCTTTGAAGCTCTGACGCGTTTTAACAGTTTATTTTGGCTATCATTAGACGATTGTATGCAGCTTAGGAAGCATATGTGGGTATTAAAAGGGTAAATACTATCTCCATCAACCCTTTGACTTCCATATACCGTTACTAATCTGAGTATAATCGTTTAATAGTAGCCAGAAAACAGAACAGAAACGCGTATTGGAGCTTCAAAGGGTTAACATGTACAGTTGGCCTGCTTGGGCATTATACATGTATACATGTATACATGTACAGTTGGCCTGCTTGGACATTATACACCATATCTAAACTTCTAAACGAAGGTCAAAGTCAAGGATTCTGGCCAAATATCATAGTTCACCTATATTTTGTTTTTAGAAACTGACTGCAACAAGTGTCTATGTCTCCCCCCCCCCCCTCTCTCTCTCTTTCTCTCTCTCTCTCTCTCTCTCTCTCTCTCTCTCTCTCTCTCTCTCTCTCTCTGTATCTTATATATATATATATATATATATATATCTATATATATATATATATATATATATAGATAGATAGATAGATAGATAGACTTATATGTTGACGCACCTGCCCCCCCCCCCCCACCCTCCCTTCCTTCACCTTTGATCACCATAGCAACATTAATTAAGCGTGCCTGTCAAAAGTACGCCCCCCCCCCATATCTTCCCGCCCCAGGGGGTCATCTAACTATCATATTACCCTTGAGACCTTATACATATTACCCTTGAGACCTTATACATATTACCCTTGAGACCTTATACATATTACCCTTGAGACCTTATACATATTACCCTTGAGACCTTATACATATTACCCTTGAGGACCTTATACATATTACCCTTGAGACCTTATCCATATTACCCTTGAGACCTTATACATATTACCCTTGAGACCTTATACATATTACCCTTGAGACCTTATACATATTACCCTTGAGACCTTATACATATTACCCTTGAGACCTTATACATATTACCCTTGAGACCTTATACATATTACCCTTGAGACCTTATCCATATTACCCTTGAGACCTTATACATATTACCCTTGAGACCTTATCCATATTACCCTTGAGACCTTATACATATTACCCTTGAGACCTTATCCATATTACCCTTGAGACCTTATACATATTACCCTTGAGACCTTATACATATTACCCTTGAGACCTTATACATATTACCCTTGAGACCTTATACATATTACCCTTGAGACCTTATCCATATTACCCTTGAGACCTTATACATATTATTTGAGAGACATGTTTTCCACTCATTCAGCCACATATAGAGATATATATATTGTTAAAACATATACAAATGATTAAGGGGAGATGTCCATGTGAGGGAATTTTTTCTTGACGCCTTTCTCCCTCATGTTTAGCCCCATTGTTTTTCGAATTTTAAGACGTTTGCCCCATTATTTTGACTATTTTAAGAACTTTCAACACATTTCTGTCAATTTTAAAACCTAACGTCTTAAAACAGTTGGCTGAATGGGGCCAAATGGATACAAGCCAGAGAAAGATAGAAAAGGGCAGAAATAACAAAACAGTCCCCCCCCCCCTCCCCCTTAATGAAGTCCTCTAAATGTAGTTGAAATCAAATAAACAAGACGTCGCCGGTACTGAAGGGGTTAAGGGGAGATTTCCACTTGAGGAATTTTTTTCTTGACTCCTTTTTCCCTCATGTTTAGCCCCATTGATTTTCTAATTTTAAAACGTTCGCCCCATTATTTTGACGATTATAAGAACTTTCGACCCATTTCTGTCAATTTTAAGACCTTTCGTGCCATTTAGGTGTCGATTTTATCCTGGCGAGCGATAGCGAGCCTGTTATTTAAGAGGAACCGGCTTTCACCCGGGACATTTTTCTACCGAAAAATGTACAAATTTATCTTGAAAGGGGCTCAAGGGGGTGTAATCTTAAGCTTGAAGGATATCTAGGGACCAAACTAAATACCTCCCCTTAATGATGAGTTGGTGGTGTTGGTGTTATATTGCCTGTGCCAGTATTGTAACCTGCCCTTTGTCTCCTTCATACACAAAAGCGAGATAAATAAATACCAAATAATAGTTACTGAATATCTTATCTATCTATCAGCTCTTACTCTCCCTTGCTCATACTCTCTTACTTCTTACTCTCCCTTGCTCTTACTCTCTTACTTCTTACTCTCCCTTGCTCTTACTCTCCCTTGCTCTTACTCTCTTACTTCTTACTCTCCCTTGCTCTTACTCTCCCTTGCTCATACTCTCTTACTTTCCCTTGCTCTTACTCTCTTACTTCTTACTCTCCCTTGCTCTTACTCTCCCTTGCTCTGACTCTCTTACTTCTTACTCTCCCTTGCTCATACTCTCTTACTTTCCCTTGCTCTTACTCTCTTACTTCTTACTCTCCCTTGCTCTTACTCTCCCTTGCTCTGACTCTCTTACTTCTTACTCTCCCTTGCTCTTACTCTCTTACTTCTTACTCTCCCTTGCTCTTACTCTCTTACTTCTTACTCTCCCTTGCTCTTACTCTCCCTTGCTCTTACTCTCCCTTGCTCTTACTCTCCCTTGCTCATACTCTCTTACTTCTTACTCTCCCTTGCTCTTACTCTCTTACTTCTTACTCTCCCTTGCTCTTACTCTCCCTTGCTCTTACTCTCCCTTGCTCATACTCTCTTACTTCTTACTCTCCCTTGCTCTTACTCTCTTACTTCTTACTCTCCCTTGCTCTTACTCTCCCTTGCTCTTACTCTCCCTTGTTCATACTCTCTTACTTCTTACTCTCCCTTGCTCTTACTCTCCCTTGCTCTTACTCTCCCTTGATCTTACTCTCCCTTTCTCTTACTCTCCCTTGTTCATACTCTCTTTCAGCACGCATGGGTCGTCTCCTACACGAAGCAGTCCGCAGCCATGGATCAAAAAACGCCATCCGAGAAGAAGCAGCAGTGACATAAATCATCCAACGCCAAAAAAAAAACAGAGGCAACCGAGGACCACCAGCGATAAGGACCGGAGACAGCGAGGACCGAGGACAGCCATGAACATAAATGTAGATCCGACAAGAACCAAAAATATTATTGAAGCGCGTTCCGTGAGTTCTAAAATAACAAATTTAAAGGTTTTCTATGCAAACGCTCGTAGCATACGCAATAAATTTTCAGATTTAGAGGAGCTAGTGTTTACAGAAAATTATGATGTGATTGGCATAACAGAATCTTGGCTCAATACAGAAGATAGAGACTTTTTAGCAGAGTATTCACTTCCCGGTTATGTAATGTTTGAGAAAAGCCGAATAAATCGAAATGGAGGTGGCGTTTTACTTTATATCAAAGAAAGTCTTAACCCTACCCTCTTGTCAAAACCTCAAATTGTGAACGTCGACGCATCTTTTGTGCTAATAAAGAATAATAAAGGTACCAAAATAATACTTGCATTAATATACAGACCTCCAGCTCAATCAGTGCAAACTGACCGAGAAATTTACGAACAAATTGCAGATATAAGTAACTCGCAAGATACCGTAATTTTTGGTGACTTTAATTTACCTGTGACCAAGTGGGGCGATACTCTTACTTCACACTCCGGACATGACTTGTATACGAACTTGCAAGAGAGTTCGCTTTATCAATTTGTTGGAACGCCGACCCGTGGTAATAACGTTCTTGACATTGTACTTGCAACAAAAGAAGAATTAATAGAGAATTTGAATGTTGGTGATGAATTCAGTAACAGCGACCATCATACGATAACTTTCACTTTAAAGTTTACTAGTAACGAACCAAATAGTAGCATCGAAAAAGTCCCTAATTTCAAGAAAGCAAACTTCCATAAACTTAGAGCTATGTTTAAAGAAACTGACTGGAGCTTTTTAATTCACAATAACGACCATAAATACATCTTGGAAGTTATTCGAAGCCACTTACCTAAAAGCAGTGCAAGACTGCATACCATCGAAAACTCGGCGTCCAGGCCATAATAATAAGCCCAAATGGTGGAATAAAGATATTTCAAACTGCCTGCTTGCTAAAAAATTTGCTAATGATAGATTAAAATCCTCACAAAATGACGAAGAACGGCTGAAATTTGTAGAGCTACGACGCAAAGCCAAAAAGTTAATTAAGCAAAGTAAAAAGACCTTAGAGTTACATATTGCGAATCAAAGTAAAACAAACCCGAAAGAATTCTATAGTTATATCAGAAAGAAAAAAGTAGTTACTTCAACTGTTGGACCGTTAGTCGATGAAAATGGAGAATACACCAAAGATGAAGAACAAATGAGTAATGCCCTCAATACCTTCTTTGCATCAGTTTTTACAACAGAAGACCTCAGTGATATCCCTACACCATCGCCGATTCAGATTGATAATTCAGATGTTTTAAGCAATATCACCGTTACAGAGAGAGAAGTATTGAATTGTTTAGATAAACTCAAGGTAAATAAAACGCCTGGACCTGATACAATCTCGCCTAGAGTTCTAAAGGAAGCTAAGGATGAGCTCTCTAAACCACTGACATTACTATTCAATAAATCCTTGCAGTCTGGAACTATGCCCGATCAGTGAAGCTAGCCAACGTAACACCGATATTCAAAAAAGGCAGCAAATCCCTATCCAGTAACTATCGTCCAATTAGCTTAACCTCAGTTGTATGTAAAATGCTAGAAACTGTCATACGAGACAGACTCGTAAATCACTTAGAGGAAAATAACATACTTAAAGATACTCAACACGGCTTTCGTAAAAAACGTTCCTGTTTAACAAACCTCTTAGACTTCTTCCACGATATCCTCAACCTCTACGATGAGAGTAAAGCTGTAGATATTATATACCTTGATTTTCAAAAGGCCTTTGACAAAGTTTCCCCACAAATGTTTACTGCTAAAACTAAAAGCGCATGGAATACAAGACGGTGTGTTGAAATGGATAGAAAATTGGCTCAGCGACAGAAAGCAAAGAGTAGTCATAAACGGTAAGGCATCAAAATGGACCAATGTAAGTAGCGGGGTACCCCAGGGATCGGTACTAGGACCAATTCTCTTTCTAATTTACATCAACGACATAGATGAGGGTCTCACCTGTACAATCTCAAAATTTGCTGACGATACAAAAATTGCAAATAGCGTACTCTCGAAAGAACAAGTTGACGATATGCAACACAATCTAGATAAATTGTCATGTTGGGCCCAAATTTGGCAAATGAGTTTCAATGCGGATAAATGTAAAGTACTACATATCGGATACCTAAATGAGAAAGCAAACTATTCGATGAATGGCACTCAGCTTAAGAATGTAAACAGAGAAACCGATCTGGGAGTAACAATATCGAGTAACCTAAAACCGAGTCAACAATGTTCAGAAGTTGTTAAGAAGGCAAACAAAATAATTGGCTTTATAGGCAGGTCATTTGAGCATAAATCCAAAGAAGTTATCCTAACCCTTTACAATTCCTTAGTCCGCCCTCTTCTGGAATACTGCGTTCAATCCTGGTGCCCTTATTACCAAAAAGATATAAACAAGCTAGAACGAGTTTCAACGTAGAGTTACCAAAATGATACCTAGCCTAAAGAACAAACCATACGAAGAGCGTCTTAGAGAATTAAATCTATTTCCTTTAACCCAGCGCAGATTAAGAGGCGACTTAATTCAAGTGTTCAAAATCATCAAAGGCATCGACAATATGAACTGTAGTAAGTACTTCACTATCGACCAATCTAATTACACGCGGGGAAACGGTTGCAAAATTATTGGTAAATCTTTTAACTCGCACGAATCTAAGAATTTCTTCTTCAATCGAGTTGTCAACTTGTGGAATGGGCTTCCCCGAGGCGTTATAGACTGCATCACCGTTGATTCATTTAAACTCCGCCTAGATAAATATCTCGCATCAAACCCGCGACTGACTGCGTTTGTAAATGAATAACTTTATTTTATCCCCCCCTCAGTTACTAACCCATCTGTCCCCTACTAACTTCCTAATCCTGCCACGGACATTAGTTCCAGGGCAGTAATTCCCTTTCCAATGTTCCCTTACCCACTCTAAACCACTGTTTGGACACTTGATCCTCAGTGTTTTGGAGGACAAGCAACCTAGAAAGGTCACTGGATCTGTTGTTGCTTGATTTCCTTTGTACTCCTTTGTACTCCTTTGTACTTCTTACTCTCCCTTGCTCTTACTCTCCCTTGCTACTCTCTTCACCACTCTTTTTTTTTTTTTTTTTTTTTTTTTTTTTTTTTTTTTAACCTTGGGACTGAAGGCCTATATTAAAGCCTATAACTCTTGCGAGGCCCCGAGATTATCGACTGAAGCTTCGAGATGTTGGGTGCTTTACATATATATATATATATATATATATACACACACACGAGAGAAAGAGTGAGTGAGTAAGTAAAGTGCACGGAGTAATCAGAACAAACCTGTTAGCGACCGACTTTTTCCATTAAGGGGGAGTCACCGGCTTTTCTTTATCTTTCTCTCCTTCTCTTTCTTTCCCTGGCTTGTATCCATTCGGCCCTATTCAGCCAACTGTTTTAAGACGTTTATCCCCATCCAGGTGTCGATTTCTTCCTGGCGAGCGATAGCGAGCAGGCATTGTATGGAGAAATCCGTCTTCGCCGGAGAAATTTTTCTATCGAAAAATTTACAAATTTAGCTTGCTGTCGAAACAAAAATATATATATGCTGGCTCGCTAGCGCTCGCCAGGAAAATATTGACACGTGGATGGGGGTAAACGTCTTAAAACAGTAGGCTGAATGGGGCCGAATGGATACAAGCCAAAGAGAGAGGGAGAGAAAGAGAAAAAAGCGAGGTGGGCTCCCGTTACTGGCAAATGGTTTCTCTCTCTATTGGATGACTCCCTCGTATGAAGATTGATAGTTTTATAGAAGCGAGCGTTAGCGAATATAAATACAATATAATTCTTCTTCTACCAACCCCTTCTAAGTAATAATTCAAGCATTGGTGTACAGTCGCGCTAATAAGTGATGTGTCGGCGGCACCAAGTATGTTTTGATCAATAATTGGTATCAGCAAATATCTAAGTTTCATTTCTTCATATCGAGTGAAATATACAAACATGTTCGTACACTTACCCACCCTATTCAACATCTGACAGACATTAATAAAGCACAGAGCAAGCCAAAAGTAATGACAGCTGGGACATGACTTATTAGCGCTACACTTACCCACCCTATTCAACATCTGACAGCCATTAATTCAGCACAGAGCAAGCCAAAAGTAATGACAGCTGGGGCATGACTTATCAGCGCGACTGTACCTAGGTTAATTACAATTAATGACTTATTAGCGCGACCGTACCTAGGTCAATTACAATTATAGAAACTGTGTATATACAATTTGAGCTGGACCTCCATCAAGCTTTAAAAAAAACACCCCCAAGACTCTTCAAGATAAATTTGTGCATTTTTCGGATCCTCTGAAGATTACAGGCTCGCTATCACTCGCCAGGAAAAAAAATCGACCCCTAAATGGCACGAAAGGTCTTGAATTTGACAACGACATGGGGCGAAAGGTATTAAAATTGCCAAACTAATGGAAGGAACGTCCTACAATCTCAAAACTAATATGCTAAACACGAGGGAGAAGGAGGTCCATAAAAAGCGAGTAGTACCCCCTTAAATAGAGATGTCCATATACCTGTACTGTATACTGCAGTCCTCTCGATGAAGACGAGATGCCCAGCTCTCACATATTATCTCTATCTCTCTCTCTCTCTCTCCTAACCCCTCCTCTCTCTTTTCATTGTCGTCCCCATGCTCTCTCTCTCTCTCTCTCTCCTAACCCCTCCTCTCTCTTTTCATTGTCGTCCCCATGCTCTCTCTCTCTCTCTCTCTCTTTTCCCCTAACCCCTCCTCTCCCTTTTCATTGTCGTCCCCATGCTCTCTCTCTCTCTCTCTCTCTCTCTCTCTCTCTCTCTCTCTCTCTCTCTCTGTGCCAGCTTCCGCGTTTCAATCCCAGGCAATATTTGATGCGGTTAGCAGTGGTGGAGGCGACATTCAGTAAAAGTGACGTAGAGGAATTTACAAGGCAAATAATACTTTTGTTTTTATTTTTTATTTTGTTTTGTACGTCACTTCTTCTCCTTCTTATCGATCGATACCTGTACATATTTACTTGAGGGGAATGTGTGTGTGTGTGTGGGGGGGGGGGGGGGGTCCGGGGGATATTTTCATTTAGTTTAGGGGGCAAACTGAAAAATGCCTTTGCTCGATAGTGGCATAAGCAGTCAAATCCGCAAAAATATGTCAACAGACACTCGTTGACATACAACCTGCGTTTTGTCTCCTTTATACACAGGGGAAAAAAGAACACACACAAATAAATATGACCCAATAATTGTTAGACATGGCAATTTGTTCCACTTCGCAAGACAGAAGGCTTCACTGTGGTAAGGTTAGCGGATATGTGTGTTATTTTTAGCATGGTGGAACCAGAAACCTATCCGCTTGGTCCTTGTTTTATACCAGTCGCCCGAGAGTCCACAGGGAATATATTGTAACCCACCTTTGTGTCTAGGAGAGAGAGAGAGAGAGAGCGAGAGAGAAAGAGCGAGAGCGAGGGAAGGAAGGAAGGGAGGGAGGGACAAGGAGGGCTAGAAGGAGGGAAAACAGAGAGAGGGAGGGATAGGAGAGAGAGAGAGAGAGAGTGTAAAGAAGAGAGGGGCAGGGATTGGAGAGAGAGAGAGAGAGAGAGAGAGAGAGAGAGAGAGAGAGAGAGGGAAAAGGAAGGAGAGGGAGGGAAAACAGGGAGAGAGAGAGAGAGAGAGAGTGTAAAGAAGAGAGGGGAGTACAAAGGAGTACAAAGGAAATCAAGCAACAACAGGTCTAGTGACCCTTTTAGGCTGCTTGTCCTCCAAAACACTGAGGATCAAGTGTCCAAACAGTGGTTTAGAGTGGGTAAGGGAACATTGGAAAGGGAACTACTGCCCTAGAACTAATGTCCGTGGCAGGATTAGGAAGTTAGTAGGGGACAGATGGGTTAGTAACTGAGGGGGGGATAAAATAAAGTTATTCATTTACAAACGCAGTCAGTCCCGGGTTTGATGCGAGATATTTGTCTACGCGGAGTTTAAATGAATCAACGGTGCTGCAGTCTACAACGTCTCGGGGAAGCCCATTCCACAAGTTGACAACTCGATTGAAGAAGAAATCCTTAGATTCGTGTGAGTTAAAAGATTTACCAATAATTTTGCAACCGTTTCCCCGCGTGTTATTAGATTGGTCGATAGTGAAGTACTTACTACAGTTCATATTGTCGATGCCTTTGATGATTTTGAACACTTGAATTAAGTCACCTCTTAATCTGCGCTGGGTTAAAGGAAATAGATTTAATTATCTAAGACGCTCTTCGTATGGTTTGTTCTTTAGGCTAGGGGGAGGGGGGAGGGGAGGGGAGGGATAGGAGAGAGCGAGAGAGAGAGAGAAAGGGAGGGAAAAGGAAGGAGAGGGAGGGAGTGTAAGGAAGAGAGGGGGAGGGATAGGAGAGAGAGAGAGGGAGGGAAAAGGAAGGAGAGGGAGGGAGTGTAAGGAAGAGAGGGGGAGGGATAGGAGAGAGAGAGGGAGGGAAAAGGAAGGAGAGGGAGGGAGTGTAAGGAAGAGAGGGGGAGGGATAGGAGAGAGAGGGGGAGAGTTGTTGTTGTTGTTGTTGTTGTTCTGGGTCAGCCGAAAAACGTATTTCTGGGAGATAGATAGATAGATAGAGAGAGTGATATATACATAGATTTACAGATACGCTGGCCACACATACCTTACTATCCAACCGAGGTGGTCAGGACTTAAGTCGGCACAAACCCCACGACAGGGAATATATTGTGTGTGTCTGTCTGTCTCGGTAACCCACTTTTATAGTGTGTGTGTCGGTCTGTCTCGGTAACCCACTTTTATCATGTGTGTGTCTGTCTGTCTCGGTAACCCACTTTTATATTGTGTGTGTCTGTCTGTCTCGGTAACCCACTTTTATCATGTGTGTGTCTGTCTGTCTCGGTAACCCACTTTATCATGTGTGTGTCTGTCTGTCTCGGTAACCCACTTTTATATTGTGTGTGTCTGTCTGTCTCGGTAACCCACTTTTATCATGTGTGTGTCTGTCTGTCTCGGTAACCCACTTTATCATGTGTGTGTCTGTCTGTCTCGGTAACCCACTTTTATATTGTGTGTGTCTGTCTGTCTCGGTAACCCACTTTTATATTGTGTGTGTCTGTCTGTCTCGGTAACCCACTTTATCATGTGTGTCTGTCTGTCTCGGTAACCCACTTTTATATTGTGTGTGTCTGTCTGTCTCGGTAACCCACTTTATCATGTGTGTGTCTGTCTGTCTCGGTAACCCACTTTTATCACGTTGTGCCTCCGTCATAACTTGCTGTTGTTGTTGTTGTTGTTGTTGTTCTGGGTCAGTCGAAAGAGTTATCACTGGGAGAAAGAGAGAGAGTGAGAGAGAGAGAGAGAGGGGGAGGGGGAGGGAGGGAAAAGGAGGGCTAGAGGGAGAGAAACGAGAGAGAGGGAGGGAAAAGGAAAGAGAGGGAGGGAGGGAGTGTAATGAAGAGAGAGAGAGAAAGAGAGAGAGTGAGAGAGAGAGAGAGAGAGAGAGAGAGAGAGAGAGAGAGAGAGAGAGAGAGAAAAAGAGAGAGAGGGGGGGTGACTATGCCCCATCTTTCACCTGACTACACTCATCACTACAGTCGCTACTACATTAAGGTGACCACTCTAAGTTGCAACTCCATTAAGGGGAGATTTCCACTTGAGGGATTTTTTTCTTGACCCCTTTCTCCCTCAAGTATAGCCCAATTGATTTTGAGATTTGAAGACAGTTGACCCATTAGTTTTGCGATTTAAAGAACTGTCGCCCCATTTCTGTCAATTTTTATGATTTAGGTGTCGATTTTTTCCTGGCGAGCGATAGCGAGCCTGTAATTAAAGAGGAACCGGCCTTCGGCCGGGAAATTTTTCTACCGAAAAATGTACAAATTTATCTTGAAAGGGGGTCTAGGGGGTTTAATTTTAAGCTTGATGGAGGTCCAGGGAACAAACTAAAAACCTCCCCTTAAGTTGCCATTGCATTAAATTCGCTAATACATTAGTATCGCCACAGCACTGGGTGAAGTGGTCTACTGGTTCTAATAGTGTACTGGTTGATATTTACTGGTTGAAATGGTCTACTGGATCAAATGGTGTAGCCTACAACCTGAGATGCACTGGTTGAAATGGCTTACTATGGTTGAAATGGTCTACTGGGTGAAATAGTGGACTGGTTGAGATTGTACTGGGTGAAATGGTCTACTGGTTGAAATAGTGGACTGGTTAAGATTACTGGATGAAATGGTCTACTGGTTGAGATGTACTGGGTGAAATGGACTATAGGTTAAAATGGTCTACTGGTTGAGATGTACTGGGTGAAATGATCTACTGGTTGAAATGGACTACTGGTTGAGATGTACTGGGTGAAATGGTCTACTGGTTGAAATGGACTATAGGTTAAAATGGTCTACTGGTTAAAGTGGTGAACAAACTGAGATGCATTGGGTGAATTGGTCTACTGGTTGAAATAGTGTACTGGTTGAAATGGTTCACTGGTTGAAATAGTGAACTGGTTGAGATGTATTGGGTGAAATAGTGTACTGGTTGAGATTACTGGATGAAATGGTCTACTGGTTGAGATGTACTGGGTGAAATGATCTACAGGTTTATATAGTGGACTGGTTGAGATGGTACTGGGTGAAATGGTCTACTGGCTAAAATGGTGTACAAGCTGAGATGTACTTGGTGAAATGGTCTACTGGTTGAAATGGTCTACTGGTTGAAATGGTCTACTGGTTGAAATGGTCTACTGGTTGAAATGGTCTACTGGTTGAAATGGTCTACTGGTTGAAATGGTCTACTGGTTGAAATGGTCTACTGGTTGAAATGGTCTACTGGTTGAAATGGTCTACTGGTTGAAATGGTCTACTGGTTGAAATGGTCTACTGGTTGAAATGGTCTACTGGTTGAAATGGTCTACTGGTTGAAATGATCTACTGGTTGAAATGGTCTACTGGTTGAAATGGTCTACTGGTTGAAATGATCTACTGGTTGAAATGGTCTATTGGTTGATAGCAACTGGTTGAAATAGTCTACTGGTTGAAATGGTCTACTGGTTGAAATGGTCTACTGGTTGAAATGGTCTACTGGTTGAAATGGTCTACTGGTTGAAATGGTCTACTGGTTGGTTTGGTCTACTGGTTGGTTTGGTCTACTGGTTGGTTTGGTCTACTGGTTGGTTTGGTCTACTGGTTGAAATGATTTACTGCTTGAAATGGTCTACTAGTTGCAATGGTCTACTGGTTGAGAAATACTGGGCAAAATGGTTGAACTAGCTCCACACAACCAGCACATCCACCCTGACCTGACTTGACCCTGACCTTCCCCTGATTTATTGGTGTCTAGCCTAGGGGAGGTCACATAAATTATTAACCCCTTTTAACCCGTTCTGTACCGGCGATGTCATTTAAATTTTGTGTGTGCTGTATTTAGACGATTGTGTGCAACTTAAGGGGAGATGTCCACTTGAGGGATTTTTTTCTTGACTCATTTCTCCCTCATGTTTAGCCCCCATTGTTTTTCTAATTTTAAGACGTTTGCCCCATTATTTTGACTATTTTAAGAACTTTTAACCCATTTCTGTCAATTTTAAAACCTTTCGTGCCATTTAGGTGTCGATTTTATCCTGGCGAGCGATAGCGAGCCTGTAATTTAAGAGGAACCGGCTTTCAGCCGGGAAATTTTTCTACCGAAAAATTTACAAATTTATCTTGAAAGGGGCTCAAGGGGGTGTAATCTTAAGCTTGAAGGATATCTAGGGACCAAACTAAAAACCTCCGCTTAAGAAGGATCTGTGGTTGCAAAAAGGGTTAAGTGAGGTAGTTTGAGGACTGATAATTGCTGTATAGGTCCTTTTTAAACTGAATAGAATAGTTGCCAGAATAAAATTAAAAAAATACGTTCTTGACCCCTTTCTCCCTCATGTCTAGCCCCATTGCTTTTGAGATTTTAAGACGTTTGCCCCATTAGTGTGGTGATTTTATGAACTTTGGCCCCGTTTCTGTCAATTTTACGACCTTTCGTGCCATTTAGGTGTCGATTTTTTCCTGGCGAGCGATAGCGAGCCTGTAATTTAAGAGGAAAATTTGTCTACCGAAAAATGTACAAATATATCTTAAAGGGGATATTAGAGGTATTTTTGTTAAGCTTGATGGAGGTCTAGGTAGCAAACTAAATATCTCCCCTTTAACTGGTTTATATAAGACATTTGTATAGAAGGCTTTTATTTATAACAAATTTGGCGTGGAAGATTTTTATGCAAGACATTTGTGCATATGATTGATTTATATACGAATTTTGCACGGAAGATAGTTAGAGATGAATTGTGTAGTATTAATTATGTTTTTACCACACCAACCAACTTCACCTCTAAACTCAATTAATGAAATCAAGAAATACATGTGGCACTCCAAGGACTCGAACCTAGGATACTCACATCGAAATTCCGCGCACTTATGCATTACGCTATCAAGACCGTTCATATTAGCTTGTTTTATAAGAATTTTGTGTTACTAGCCTACCTATTTGAAACATGGTATAGTGAAGTGATTGTACGGTTTTCCTCTCTCTCTCTCTCTCTCTCTCTCTCTCTCTCTCTCTCTCTCTCTCTCTCTTTCTCTCTCTCTCTTTAGGTAAGTGTTACTGACTGGCTGACTAGTTGAGGGAAGAAATGGGTGAGTGATTTTTTTTTTTTTTTTTTCGATTATTGTTGGAATTATTTAGCATAGTTTATCCTGTTGCCCTATTTTCTGTGTGGTTATTATTATTATTATTATTATTATTATTATTATTATTATTATTATTATTATTATTATTATTATTATTATTATTATTTATTATTATTATTTATTATTATTATTATTATTATTATTAATATTTATTATTATTATTATTATTATTTTGTTTTATTACTTTCCTTCCTAGACCTCTATCAAGCTTAAGATAATACTTCAAAGACCCCCTTCGAAATAAATCCGTGCATTAGGCTCGCTATCGCTCGCCAGGAAAAAAAATCGACACCTAAATGGCACGAAAGGTCTTAAATATGGACACAGACATGGGACAACAAATTTTAAAATAGGCTTACTAATGAGGCGAATGTCTTAAAATCTCAAAACTAATGGGGATAAACATGAAGGAGAAAGAGATCCAGTTCCCCCCCCCCCCCTTTCCTTAACCCTATTTGGTGCAACGTCTTGGGCGTTATTATGGAGGGTTTTAATTGTTTTGGCCATTTTAGAACAATGTGCCTCTCCAGACCCCCTTCAAGCTAACAAAAAATCCCCCTAGACCCCCTTCAAGCTAACAAAAAATCCCCCTAGACCCCCTTCAAGCTAACAAAAAATCCCCCTAGACCCCCTTCAAGCTAACAAAAAATCCCCCTAGACCCCCTTCAAGCTAAATATATACATTTTTCTGTAGAAAAATTTCCTGGCCAAAGGCCGGTTTCTCCCAAATTGCAGGCTCGCTATCGCTCGCCCAGGAAAAATCGACTCCTTATTGGGTTGAATCATCTTATAATCGCCAAACTAAGATGTGAAACGTCTTAAAATCTCCAAGTTAATGGAATAAAACTGGGAGGCTCCAAATTGCCCCGCCCTGCACCTAATAGGGTTAAGAGTGAATTTATGCAGCCTAGTGAAACTCATGGCTGTGTTTTTTGAGGAAGGTGTCTCTATAACGGAAGATCCTTTGTCATCTCCCTTTTAGAATGTTTGGGTATAATCTACCTCTGGAGGTTTTTTCCTTATCTACTCTCCATATGCTGTTTCTCCACGTCATATCCGCCTCTAAACCGCGAGTTCAGACAAGACAGACCACTCCCTCCCTTTCTATTCATTATACAATCAGTTATTTTTCTCTCATCCTCTTATGTTCTCCCTCCACTTTCCTCTATCTAAACCCTTACAACTCCTCCTGTTCTCTCAGGTCCTAACTCTCCAACAAATCATCTGTTTCTCTTGTCCTTATTCTTCCCTATCGTGGTCTATCGGTCTGGGCTTCCTCTCCTCTATCTCCTTTTTCTCTCATTTCTAAGCTCATCTCGTACGCTCCTTCTCTCTTTTACTCTCTTCCTCCTCTCGTGCGCCCTTCCTCCTCAAGAAAAAAAATCTCTCACTCTCTGTTCTCTACACACTCGCTCCATCCTCCTCATTTCTCTCTCTCAGTCTTTACCTCACCTCTGTTATCTATTTATCTCTCACTCTCTCCTCTACTTTCCTATCCTATCACCTCCTCTCCTCTCCTTTCCTATCCTCTAACCTCCTCTCCTCTACTTTCCTATCCTATCACCTCCTCTCCTCTCCTTTCCTATCCTCTAACCTCCTCTCCTCTCCTCTACTTTCCTATCCTATCACCTCCTCTCCTCTCCTTTCCTATCCTCTCATATACTCATACACTCCTCCTCTACAGGTATTCTCTGTGCTTCTCCCTTCCTCTCCCGTATTCCCGTGATGACCTGAAAAGTCCGTCAGCTGAATCGACCGAGTTAAGTGGGGAAGAAGCGGTGAAACTCTTTGATGATACGCAGGACGGAGGATGACCTGGCTGGCGTCATGAAAGGTCAATGTCGCAATGTCGGGAAACCAATACCACTCTCTTAAGGAGGCCCACCTCACTTTTTGTTTTCGCTCTCTCTCTCTGGGTTGTATCCATTCGGCCCCATTTAGCCTACTATTTTAAGACGGTAATCCCAATCCAGGTGTCGAATTTTTCGTGGCGAGCGGTAGTGAGCCAGCATATATTTATGTATTTTTGTACAGCAGGCTAAATTTGTATATTTTTCGATAGAAAAATTTCTCCGGCGAAGCCGGATTTCTCCATACAATGATGGCTCGCTATCGCTCGTCAGGAAGAAAACGACACATGGGTGGGGATAAACGTCTTAAAACAGTAGGATGGATGGGTCCGAATGGATACAAGCCAGAGAAAAGAGAAGAAAAACAGCAGGTGACCCCCCTTAACCCTATGTGTTCCAAAGGGCTCTTTTGGGGGACTCCTGTGTTTCGCTAGTTGATAATTCTCAGACGCTTCGACGCATTAGTTTGGTGGGCTCCCTTAAGGGGATAGTACTCGCTTTTTATGGACCCCCTTCTCCCTAATGTTTGGCATATTAGTTTTGAGGTTTTAAGATTTTCTTGCTGTTAGTTTGTCGATTTTAAGGCCTTTCCACCCATTTCTTCGTCAATGTTAAGACCTTTCGTGCCATTTAGGTGTCGATTTTTTCCTAGCGAGCGATAGCAAGCCTGTAACTTTATAAGGAACAGGCCTTCGGCCGGAACATTACCGATAAATGTACACATTTATCTTGAAAAGGGGTCTAGGGGGTGCTATTTTAAAGGGGTCTAGGGGGTGCTATTTTAAGGGGGTCTAGGGGGTGCTATTTTAACCGGGGGTCTCTATGGTGTGGCGTATTTTAGGGGGGTCTAGGGGGTGCTATTTTAAAGGGGTCTAGGGGGGTGCCTATTTTAAGGGGGTCTAGGGTGTGCTATTTTTTAAAAGGGGTCTAGGGTTTGGTTGCTTTTAAGGGGGTCTAGGGGGATGCTATTTGAAGGGGTGGCATAGGGGGTGCTATTTTAAGGGGGTCTAGGGGGTGCTATTTTAAGGGGTCTAGGGGGTGCTATTTTAAGCTTCATGGAGGTCTAGCGAAGAAACTAAAAACATAATTATGAAAACTTGGCCATAATATGACGCAAGGACACAGCAGTATCAGATGTGTCCAGTAAGAAGCATGACAGCTGATGCTAAAGGATTCAATTTAATGAGAAAATAAATAGGCGGTTGTTTTCATTAGTTTGGATAATACCCTTCCATTGTTCTCCTACGGTAAGAATATGTAACTTAACCCCTTCGGTACCGCCGATGTCTTTTGTTTAAATGAGGAAAGGATGCCTCGTAATGCCATGGAACACAACGGAAAGGGTAATCTGTGGAATTATCTCTTCTTATCAGGGATTACATGGTCATGCCTTAAGGGGAGGTTTCCACTTGAGGGTTTTTTTTCTGGACCCCTTTCCCCCTCATATTTAGCCCCATTGCTTTTGAGATTTTAATACGTTCGCCCCATTAGTTTGGCGATTTTAAGAACTTTCGCCCCATTTATGTCAATGTTAATAACCTTTTCGTGCTACATAGGTGTCCAATCTTTCGTCCTTGGCGAGCGATAGCTGAGCCTGTAATGTAAAGTGAACCGTCCTTCGGCCTGGACATTTTTCTACCGAAAAATTTACAAATTTATGTTGAAAGGGTTCAAGGGGGTGTAATTTTAAGCTTGATGGAGGTCTAGGGAACAAACTGAATACCTCCCCTTAATATAAATACATATAAGAAATTGTCACTAATTTGTCATTTCATTAAAAAAATATTCATTATTAAGGATCCGGGTGGATGGGACTCGTTAGCCTTGGTTGGAAGCCCATCTAGGGGAGACAACCTTATAAAACTCCGGGTGGATGGGACTCGTCAGCCTTGGTCGGCAACCTGTCTAGGGGAGTAAACCTGATACAAATCCGTACTGCTTATCTAAGTGTTAGGCAGGTTAGTGGATGGACTAGCCGAACACCACTGTAGAAAAATAGTGCTAACAAGATACACAGAGGGCCTCGGAGTCGGACGGACCCTAAATTGAGTGGTCAATCCTGTAAGTTCTTCAGTAAACTGGCTCGGGTTGTCCCTCTCACAGGGAATAGGTTCGCTTGGGGGCATTCTCTGTATGGCCACCCTCATTAAGGGGAGTAAGGCGTCCGGCAATAGATAGATAGAATAGATGTGCTCCAGAAAAGAAAAGAAAAATATAATTTAACCAGTTGTTACGACATATATACATATATACCGGCACTATATTGATCTACATATATTACATACCCAAATTTTACAGTGCAGCTTGTTAAGGGGAGTTAATTAGTTTGTTCCCTAGACTTCCATCAAGCTTAAAATTATACCCCCTTGACCCCCTTTCAAGATAAATTTGTACATTTTTCGGTAGAAAATTGCCCTGGCCGAAGGCCGGTTTTTCTGAAATGACAGGTTCGCTATCGCTCGCCTGGAAAAAATCAGCACTTAAATGGCACGAAAGGTCTTAAAATTAACAGAAATGGGGCGAAAGTTCTTGAAATCGCTAAACTACTGGGGCGAACATCTTAAAATCTCAAAAGCAATGGGTCTAAACATGAGGGAGAAAGGGGTCCAGAAAATATTCCTCTAGTGGAAATATCCCCTTAATATTCGTATCCACTATATCCCCCTTTGGAGTATAAGGGGTCAGAATATTCCTCACGTGCCTTCTGCGTGTCGTACAAGGCGACTAAAATGGTTGGGTAGTTGCGCTTGCGACTCTTAAGGGGACAGTGGCTGTTTGTTTGGTCTATTAATTAATTTATTCATATTTTTTTTTTATTTTCTCCCTAGACCTCCATCAAGCTTAGAAAAACACCCCCTAGACCCCCCTTCAAGATAGATTTGTAAATTTTTTGGTAGAAAAATGTCCCGGCCAAAGGCCGATTCCTCCTAAAATTACAGGCTTGCTATTGATCGCCATGAAAAAATCGACCCCTAAATGGCATGAAGGGTCCTAATATTGACAAAGAAATTGGGTGAAAGGTCATAAAATCCCCAAACTAATGGAACCAAGTTCTTAAAATCTCAAAACTAGTGGGGCTAAACATCAGGGAGAAGGGGGTTTAAAAAAACGGTCTGTCTCCCCTTCCCCTTTATCTGAATAAAATATCCAGCAACGAAAAACGACAGAAAGGCCTCAGAACCGGACGGACTATCTGTTGACGACCAATGAACGGATAAGGACTGTTTTCAGCTAAGCTACCTGGTATATAAGAGGTATGAATGGTGGCGAGAGAGAGAGAGAGAGAGAGAGAGAGAGAGAGAGAGAGAGAGAGAGAGAGAGAGAGAGAGAGCGAGCGAGCGAGCGAGAGAGAGAGAGAGAGAGAGAGAGAGAGAGAGAGAGAGAGAGAGAGAGAGAGAGAGAGAGAGAGAGAGAGAGAGAGAGAGAGAGAGAGAGAGAGAGAGAGAGAGAGACTACTACTATAGACTGATGCCAGGCTGGT
>CM064527.1:28817278-28867278 GCA_032716605.1 Paralithodes platypus
CTCCCCTTAAGGGGGGGGGGGAGGTAGTTTTTGGTCGATTTATTATCATTTATGTATTACTTTTACTGTCATTTATTGTCATTTATTGTCATTTATTGTCATTTATTGTCATTTATGTATTACTTTTATTGTCATTTATTGTCATTTATTGTCATTTATGTATTACATATATTGTCATTTATTGTCATTTATGTATTACATTTATTGTCATTTATTGTCATTTATGTATTACATTTATTGTCATTTATTGTCATTTATTTATTACTTTTATTGTCATTTATTGTCATTTATGTATTACATTTATTGTCATTTATTGTCATTTATTTATTACTTTTATTGTCATTTATTGTCATTTATGTATTACTTTTATTGTCATTTATTGTCATTTATTGTCATTTATTGTCATTTATTGTCATTTATGTATTAAATTTGTTGTCATTTATTATCATTTATTGTCATTTATGTATTACATTTATTGTCATTTATTGTCATTTATGTATTACATTTATTGTCATTTATTGTCATTTATGTATTACTTTTATTGTCATTTATTGTCTTTATGTATTACTTTTATTGTCATTTATTGTCATTTATTGTCATTTATGTATTACTTTTATTGTCATTTATTGTCATTTATGTATTACTTTTATTGTCATTTATTGTCATTTATTGTCATTTATATATTACTTTTATTGTCATTTATTGTCATTTATGTATTACATTTATTGTCATTTATTGTCATTTATATATTACTTTTATTGTCATTTATTGTCATTTATGTATTACTTTTTTAGTTTCCTCCCTAGACCTCCATCAAACTTAAAATACCAACCCCAAGATCCCCCTTCAAGTTTAATTTGTACATTTTTCTGTAGAACAATTTCCCGACCGAAGGCCGATTCCTCTTAGAATTTCAGGCTCGCTATCGCTCGGCAGGAAAAAAATCGACACCTAAATGGCACGAAATGTCTTAAAATTGACAAAGAAATGGGGCGATAGGTGTTAACCCTTTCAAGTTCCAATACGCATTTCTGTTTTGTTTTCTGGTAATTATTAGACGATTTTATTCAGATTAGGAAGGGTATATGGAAGTCAGAGGGTTGATTGAGTGAGTTTTTACCCTGTTAATACCCACAGATCCTTACTAAGCTGCATAAAATCGCCTAATGATAGCCAAAATATACTGCTAAAACGCGTCAGAGCTTCAAGGGGTTAAAATCACCAAACTGATGGGCCGAACGTCTTATAATCTGAAAACAAATGAGCTTTAACACGAGGGAGAAAGGGGACCAAAAAAACGACCTATTCCCCTTAACGAGCTTAAGGGGGGTGTGACCTGCTTTTTTGTTATTTCTGTCCTTTTCTCTCTTTCTCTGGCTTGTATCCATTCGGCCCCATTCAGCCAACTATTTTAAGACGTTTATCCCCATCTAGGTGTCGATTTCTTCCTGGCGAGTGATAGCGAGCCAGGATTATAATTATGAAGAAATTCGGCTTCGCCGGAGAAATTTTTCTATCGAAAAATGTACAAATTTAGCCTGCTGTCAAACAAAAATAAAAAATATGCTGGCTCGCTACCGCTCACCAGTAAAAAATTGACACCTGGATGGGGATAAACGTCTTAAAACAGTATGCTGAATGGGGCCAAATGGATACAAGCCAGAGAAAGATAGAAAAGGACAGAACCAAAACAGGTCACCCCCCCTATTGTCTGGCTTGCCAACAATCGTTATCATATCCTTCGTGTTCACTTGTATAGAGACGGCCGTAGTTAACAGACCCCTCCCCTCCCCCTCCCGTTCACAGACCCCCCTCCCCTCCCCCTCCCGTTCACAGACCCCCCCCTCCCCTCCCCCTCCCGTTCACAGACCCCCCCCTCCCCCCCCCTCCCCGTTCACCAGACCCCCCCCCTCCCCTCCCCCTCCCGTTCACAGACCCCACCCCCCTCCCTCCCCCTCCCGTTCACAGACCCCCCTCCCCTCTCCCCCCCTCCCGTTCACAACCCCCCCCCTCCCCTCCCCCTCCCGTTCACAGACCCCCCCTCCCCTCCCCCTCCCGTTCACAGACCCCCCCCTCCCCTCCCCCTCCCGTTCACAAGACCCCCCTCCCCTCCCCCTCCCGTTCACAGACCCCCCCTTCCCCTCCCCCTCCCGTTCACCAGACCCCCCCTCCCCTCCCCCTCCCGTTCACAGACCCCCCTCCCCTCCCCTCCCCCTCCCGTTCACAGACCCCACCTCCCCTCCCCCTCCCGTTCACAGACCCCCCCCCCCCTCCCGTTCACAGACCCCCCCCTCCCCTCCCCCTCCCGTTCACAGACCCCCCCCCCTCCCTCCCCTCCCGTTCACAGACCCCACCTCCCCTCCCCCTCCCGTTCACAGACCCCCCCTCCCCTCCCCCTCCCGTTCACAGACCCCCCCTCCCCTCCCCCTCCCGTTCACAGACCCCCCCCCCCCCCCCCTCCCGCCCCCCCCTCCCCCCCCCCCCTCCCTTCCTCTCCCATCTTCTAAACCGACGGGAAAACCAGACTCTCTCCCTTTTTCTCCCTGCGTACCCTTCAGTGTCAAACTCCTTTGACCTTTATAGTACAGTACATCCTGCCCCTGCCTACCCTGCCCTATTCCACCAGTGTCACCCTGCCTACTGTTTTAAGACATTTATCACCATCCAGGTGTCCATTTTTTCCTAGCGAGCGGGAGCGAGCCAACATATTGTTTACAAATATTTTTTGAGAGCAGGCTAAATTTGTACATTTTTCGACAGAAAAAAAATCTCCGGCGAAACCGGAGTTCTCCAAACAATGCTGGCTCGCTATCGCTCGACAGAAAATAATTGACACCTGAATGGGGATAAACGTCTAAAAACATAAGGCTGAATGGGGCGGAATGAATACAAGCCATAGAAAGAGAGAAAAGGGAGGTAAAACAGCGAATCACCCCCCTTAACCTTTACAGTACAGTACATACCACCCCCCCTCCCCCCCCCCCTGCCCTGCCTACCTTATCTTCCGCAAGACTATCAATTATTATTCAACAATACACAATTCAACCCTTCATCTTCTCTTAATATTCTAGGTGTTTCTTTTTCATCCGACCTTGCTTGGAATGATCATATTATTACCACTCTTGCTAAAACAGCTTCCCAAAAGTTAGGTGTGCTCAACCGTCTCTGTGGGTTCTTCACCCCTGCACAGCTTCTTGCTCTGTATCGGGGCACAGTGCGCCCCTGTATTGAGGCTCCCACCCATACCACACTGCTCGAACGAGTACAATCAAGAGCATACCTCTTACTAGTTCCCTACAATCTCTTTCTACACGCCGCAATGTTGCATCTCTTTCACTCTTCTATCGCTATTACAACAATCAGTGTTCTTCAGAGCTCTCTCAGTGCATACCCCTTCCCTTGCGGCGAGTTTGAGGCACCCACCTTTCAACACAGTCCCACTCTTATTCTGTCCAGCTCTCCAACCCAAGAATTGGCAAATTTTCTGTCTTTTTTCTACTCAACAAGTGAACTCTGGAACTCTCTCCCTCAATCAATCTTTCCTTCATCCTACGATTTAACTGATTTAAACTTTGTGTATCCAGACATTTTGAACCCAACATCCCTTGAAGTTGGCTCTCTGTCACTCTTTTGGCTCTGGGGGTGACACTCGCACAAGCAACCTGCCTTTTGTTTCCTTCATACACATAAAAAATACAAAGTGGCACCCTGCCTTAACAGTACATACCCCCCCCCCATGCCTACCCAATATACCCAGATGACCCTATAAACCCCCCTACACCTTGCCTATACATTACATTACATACCCCCCCCCCTCATGCCTACCCAATATACCCAGATGACCCTATAAACCCCCTACACCTTGCCTATACATTACATTACATACATACCCCCCCCCCCCCCCCCTGCCTACCCAATATACCCAGATGACCCTATAAACCCCCTACTCCTTGCCTATACATCTACATTACATTACATACCCCCCCCCCCCTCCCTACCCAATTTAACCACAATACCCTATAAACCCCCTACACCTTGCCTATACATCTTCATTACATTACATATCCCCCCCCCCCCCCCCCCCTGCCTACCCAATATACCCAGATGACCCTATAAACCCCCTACACCTTGCCTATACATCTACATTACATTACATACCCCCCCCCCCCTGCCTACCCAATATACCCAGATGACCCTATAAACCCCCTACACCTTGCCTATACATCTACATTACATTACATACCCCCCCCCCACCCCACCCTCCCCCACTCACACTCACACTCACACTTTCCAACCTTATATAACCTTTAAATCAATCTATAGCTTCCATAAAGTACACATACTCTTGAGGAGAGACTAAAACATGGGTACCTAGTGTGTGTGTGTGGGTGTGTGTCTGTGTGTTGTGATGTATTGTGTGGGTGAGTGTTGTGGGTGTGTGTTATGACGCATTGTGTGTGTGTGTGTGGGTGTGTGTCTGTGTGTTGTGATGTATTGTGTGGGTGTGTGTTGTGTGTGTGTGTTATGATGCATTGTGTGTGTGTGTGTGGGTGTGTGTCTGTGTTGTGATATATTGTGTGTGTGTGTGTGTCTGTGTGTTGTGTGTGTGTGTTATGATGCATTGTGTGTGTGTGTGTGTGGGTGGGTGTCTGTGTTGTGATGTATTGTGTGTGTGTGTTGTGAGTGTGTGTGTGTGTCGTATGTGTGTGTTGTGAGTGTGTGTGTGTGTTATGATGCATTGTGTGTGTGTTGTGATGTATTTTGTGTATGTTGTGATGCATGTGTGTGTGACGTTTTTTTTTTTTTTGTGTGTGAGTTGTGTTATGTGAATGTTTGCATGCGGTGTATGATTGTGTGTTTTGTAGTGTTGGGTGTGTGTGGTGATGTGTGTGTGTGTGTGTGTGTGTGTGTGTGTGTGTGTGTGTGTGTGTGTGTGTGTGTGTGTGTGTGTGTGTGAGGGCAAGGTTGAGTGTAGGCGTGAAGTGTTCCGGACAATGTTAAATACACCAAGGTGTTTGTTAGTTAGCGTAGGCGGGGAGAGAGAGAGATATTTACATAGATTTACATAGATGCACTGACCACACAGACCTTACGATCCCAGCGAGGTGGTCAGGACTTAATTCTAGTAGAGATAGCTAACCCGAGAGTAAGGGACAGTGGAAGGAAAGGATAGCAAAGAAGAAGAAGAAGAAGAAGAAGAAGAAGAAGAAGAAGAAGAAGAAGAAGAAGAAGAAGAAGAGAGAGAGGGGGGGGGGATCTATAAGGTAAAATAATATAAATAAAATATAGGATAATGTGGAAGTGGAATGGAGGTGGATGTGGAAGGCGATGAAGGAAAGGTTGTGCGTGGAAAAGGAAATAAAAGGGAAAGGGGTACCACTAACAAGTCATATCTCAGCTGTCCTTACGTTTGGCTTTCTCAGTGCTGTAATAATGTCTGCCAGATGTTGAATTAAAAAAAAGAAAAAAAAAACAGTGGGTAAGTGTAGGAATAGGTTTGAATAAATACAATTTAAATATGGCTGAAATTAATTAGAAAGAAGAGGGACCAGAAAACCGACCCATCTCCCCTTAACCCTTTGAGTACCAGCGACGTGTGTTATATTTTAATCTAGCTAAATTTAGACCTGCTTTTTGCTATTTCTGTCCTTTTCTCTCTTTCTCTGGCTTGTATCCATTCGGCCCCATTCAGCCAACTATTTTAAGACGTTTATCCCCATCTAGGTGTCGATTTCTTCCTGGCGAGCGATAGCGAGCCAGCATTATATGAAGAAATCCGGCTTCGCCGGAGACATTTTTCTATCGAAAAATGTACAAATTTAGCCTGCTGTCAAACAAAAATTAAAAATATTCTGGCTCGCTACCGCTCACCAGTAAAAAATTGACACCTGGATAGGGATAAACGTTTTAAAATAGTAGGCTGAATGGGGCCAAAGGGATACAAGCCAGAGAAAGAGAGAAAAGGTCAGAACAAAAACAGGTCACTCCCCTTAAGCGGAGACAATGGGAATATACTGTAGACTCTGGAGAGGAACAGGGTGGGGGGGGGGGGGGGGGGGGGGGGGCTGTGTGGGGGTGGTAACAGGGTGGGGGTTGGGGGGGAGGGGGGTTGCCTGTGTGGGTGTGGTAGGGGGTGTAGGATATATGGACAGTCGGACGTCCGCCCAATCCAAGACGACCTTAGCCCTCTATGTGAAATGCCAATGAGCTCACACATATACACACGCTCTCTCTCTCTCACACACACTCTCACTCTCTCTTTCTCTCACTCTCACACACTCTCTCTCTCTCACACACTCTCTCTCTCTCTCTCACACACACTCACCTCTCTCTCTCTCTCACACACACTCACCTCTCTCTCTCACACTCTCTCTCTCTATCTCACACTCTCACTCTCACCTCTCTCTCTCTCTCTCTCACTCACTCTCACACACACACTCTCTCTCGCTCACGTCACACCAGGAAATACTGCCCATATTGGAAGGCCATTTTCTGCCAATGAGTAATACCGGCACATACTAACTATTTCAACATTAACCCTCTCCGACACATACTAACTATTTCAACATTAACCCTCTCCGACACATACTAACTATTTCAACATTAACCCTCTCCGACACATACTAACTATTTCAACATTAACCCTCTCCGACATACTAACTATTTCAACATTAACCCTCTCCGACACATACTAACTATTTCAACATTAACCCTCTCCGACACATACTAACTATTTCAACATTAACCCTCTCCGACACATACTAACTATTTCAACATTAACCCTCTCCGACATACTAACTATTTCAACATTAAGGGGGGATGGTTCACGTTTTGCATGTATTCATTATTTTTCTAGTTTCCTCCCTAGACCTCCATCAATTTTAAAAAGACATCCATTAGATCCCCCTTCTAGATTAATTTGTACATTTTTAGGTAGAAAAATTTCCCGGCCGAAGGCCGTTTCTTCCAACATTACAGGCTCACTATCGTTCGCCAGGGAAAAAATCGACACCTAAATAGCACGAAAGGTCTAAATATTGACGAAGAAATGGGACGAAAGGTCTTTAAATCGACTAACTAATGGGGCAAACATCTTAACATCTGAAAACTAATGGGGCTAAACATGAGGGAAAAAGTGGTCCAGAAAACCGGTCCATCCCCCCTTAACAAGCTGATGCCATTGTTATTGAAATGATTAACATGTTGATAGGAAATTATTATTAGTGGTATATTCCAATGACTCTATCTTAGGCGAGCACTATTAACATTTACCATACACGTTTTTAAGGGGGGTCACCTGCTTTTAATCTCCTTTTCTCTCTTTTTCTGGCTTGTATCCATTCGGCTCCATTCAGCCAACTGTTTTAAGACGTTTATCCCCATCCAGGTGTCGATTTCTTCCTGGCGAGCAATAGCGAGCCAGCATTTTATGGAGAAACCCGGCATTGCCGGAGACATTTTTCTATCGAATAATGTGCAAATTTAGCTTGCTGTAAAAAAAAAAAAATATATATATATATATATATATATATATATATATATATATATATACTGTATATATATATATGCTGGCTCGCTACCGCTCGCCAGGAAAATATTGATACCTGGATGGGGGTAACCGTCTTAAAGCAGTAGGCTGAATGGGGCCGAATGGATACAAGCCAACGAGAGAGAGAGAAAAAAACGAGGCGGGCTCCCTTAAGTGAAGCCCCTGAGGTTCATGACCCATTACTGATACAGTGCAAGTAATTATATACATAAGGTTTGGTCCAGCTAATAAGTCATGTCCCAGCTGTCATTACGTTTGGCTTGCTCTGTGCTGTATTAATGTCTGTCAGATGTTGAATAGGGTGGGTAAGTGTAGGAACGTGTGTGTATATTTCACTCGATATGAAGACATGAAGCTTTGATATTGCTGATACCAATTATTTATCAAAACATACTTGGTGCCGAGACATCACTTATTAGCGCGACTGTACATTGTGAGATATGCCTCTCATATTTGCAAATATTACAATTGAGCTCTTATATTTGTATTAAAATGAAATATATCTAGTTTGGAATATTCAACTTTTCTCAAGCATTATCAGCCTAACTGGGGCAGACCGAATTTCTGGACCCCCTTCTCCCTAATGTTTAGCCCCACTAGTTTTGAGATTATAAGACGTTCGGCCCATTAGATTGGCGATTTTAACACGTTTCGCCCCATTTCGTTGTCAATTTTAAGACCTTTCGCGCCATTTAGGTGTCGATTATTTCCTGGCGAGCGATAGCGAGCCTGTAATTTTAAGAGGAACCGGCCTTTGGCCGGGACATTTTTCTACCGAAAAATTTACAATTTTATCTTGAAGGGGGGTCTAGGGGGTGTTTTTCTAAGCTTGATGGAGGTCTAGGGAGGAAACTAAACAAAATTATGAATAAATGAATTAATAGATCAAACAAACGGTCAGTCTCCCCTTAATAGACCAAACAAACGGTCAGTCTCCCCTTAATAGACCAAACAAACGGTCAGTCTCCCCTTAATAGACCAAACAAACGGTCAGTCTCCCTTAATAGACCAAACAACGGTCAGTCTCCCTTAATAGACCAAACAAACGGTCAGTCTCCCCCTAAGCTAAACAACATAGACCAAACAAACGGTCAGTCTCCCCCTAAGCTAAACAACATAGACCAAACAAACGGTCAGTCTCCCCTTAAATAGACCAAACAAACGGTCAGTCTCCCCTTAAATAGACCAAACAAACGGTCAGTCTCCCCTTAAATTAATTAATAGACCAAAACAAACGGTCAGTCTCCCCTTAAATAGACCAAACAAACGGTCAGTCTCCCCTTAATAGACCAAACAAAGCGGCACCCTCCCCTTAAGAGACCAAACAAACGGCCAGCCTTCCCATAATAGACCAAACAAACGGTCAGCCTTCCCTTCAATAGACCAAACAAACGGTCAGCCTCCCCTTCAATAGACCAAACAAACGGTCAGCCTCCCCTTCAATAAACCAAACAAACGGCCAGCCTCCCCTTAATAGACCAAACAAACGGTCAGTCTCCCCTTAATAGACCAAACAAATGGTCAGTCTCCCCTTAATAGACCAAACAAACGGTCAGTCTCCCCTTAATAGACCAAACAAACGGTCAGTCTCCCCTTAATAGACCAAACAAACGGTCAGTCTCCCCTTAATAGACCAAACAAACGGTCAGTCTCCCCTTAATAGACCAAACAAACGGTCAGTCTCCCCTTAATAGACCAAACAAACGGTCAGTCTCCCCTTAATAGACCAAACAAACGGTCAGTCTCCCCTTAATAGACCAAACAAACGGTCAGTCTCCCCTTAACTGTCATTATCTTACTTTCACTTTAATAGTTTTTTTTTGTATAATATGTGTTTACAGTGCATGTCTCGCCACTCTGTATAATATGTGTTTACAGAGCATGTCTCGCCACTCTGTATAATATGTGTTTACAGTGCATGTCTCGCCACTCTGTATAATATGTGTTTACAGAGCATGTCTCGCCACTCTGTATAATATGTGTTTACAGTGCATGTCTCGCCACTCTGTATAATATGTGTTTACAGAGTATGTCTCGCCACTCTGTATAATATGTGTTTACAGAGCATGTCTCGCCACTCTGTATAATATGTGTTTACAGTGCATGTCTCGCCACTCTGTATAATATGTGTTTACAGAGCATGTCTCGCCACTCTGTATAATATGTGTTTACAGTGCATGTCTCGCCACTCTGTATAATATGTGTTTACAGAGCATGTCTCGCCACTCTGTATAATATGTGTTTACAGAGCATGTCTCGCCACTCTGTATAATATGTGTTTACAGAGCATGTCTCGCCACTCTGTATAATATGTGTTTACAGAGCATGTCTCGCCACTCTGTATAATATGTGTTTACAGAGCATGTCTCGCCACTCTGTATAATATGTGTTTACAGAGCATGTCTCGCCACTCTGTATAATATGTGTTTACAGTGCATGTCTCGCCACTCTGTATAATATGTGTTTACAGAGCATGTCTTGCCACTCTGTATAATATGTGTTTACAGTGCATGTCTCGCCACTCTGTATAATATGTGTTTACAGAGCATGTCTCGCCACTCTGTATATTACAACCATCAACCCACCGATTGTTGTGTTAGAGGGGTTACCTGCTAGTTTTATCTCCTTTTCTCTCTTTCTCTGGCTTGTATCCATTTGGCCCCATTCAGCCTACTGTTTTAAGACGTTTATCCCCATGCAGGTGTCGATTTCTTCCTGGCGAGCGATAGCGAGCCAGCATTGTATTAAGAAATCCGGGTTCGCCGGAGACTTATCTATCGGATAAGGATTTTTCTATCGAAAAATGTACAAATTTAGCTTGCTGTCAGAAATCATAAAAAATATGCTGGGGAAAAATCGACACCTGCATGGGAATAAACGTCTTAAAACAGTAGGCTGAATAGGGCCGAATGGATACAACCCAGAGAAAGAGAGAGAACAATAAACGAGGTGGGCCCCCATAAACGAAGTCATCTAGTTGAGATCCCAGAAACGTTGGACATTTTCGTGTAATTCCCCTCAAATGAATCCTTTCCTGTGTATTTGTGTTACCATACTGTGTAATGTATATATGTTTCTTTGTTTTAAGGGGAGGTATTTAGTTTGTACCATAGACCTCCATCAAGCTTAAAAATTACACTCCCTTGACCCTCTTCAAGATAAATTTGTACATTTTTCGGTAGAAAAATTTCCCGGCCGAAGGCCGTTTCCTCTTACATTACAGGATCGCTATCGCTCGCCAGGAAAAATTCGACACCTAAATGGCACGAAATGTCTAAAAATTGACAGAAATGGGGCGAAAGTTCTTAAAATCGACAAATTAATGGGGCGAACGTCTTAAAATCTCAATAGCAGTGGAGTTAAACATGAGGGAGAAGGGTTAAGAAAAAAATCCCTCAAGTGGAAATCTCCCCTTAACCCTTTGAGTACAGTCGCGGTAATATGTCCTGTCCCAGCTGTCATTACGTTTGGCTTGCTCTGTGCTGTATTAATTCCTGCCAGATGTTGAATAGGGTGGGTAGGTGTAGGAACATGTTTGTATATTTCACTCGATATGAAGAAATGAAGCTTAGATATTGCTGATGCCAATTATTGATCCAAACATACTAGGTGCCGAGGATACAAAAAGGTTATGAAACAAGTATATAAAATCATTGGGTATACTGTAGGGCTAGTGATGTAGCTTTCTATACTCGTATTATTAAGGACGGTGACCTGCTTTTTGTTATTTCTGTCCTTTTCTCTCTTTCTCTGGCTTGTATCCATTCGGCCCCATTCAGCCAACTATTTTAAGACGTTTATCCCCATCTAGGTGTTGATTTCTTCCTGACGAGCGATAGCGAGCCAGCATTATATGGAGAAATCCGGCTTCGCCGGAGACATTTTTCTATCGAAAAATGTACAAATTTAGCCTGCTGTCAAACAAAAATTAAAAATAAGCTGGCTCGCTACCGCTCACCAGTAAAAAATTAGACACCTGGATGGGGATAAACGTCTTAAAACAGTAGGCTGAATGGGGCCAAATGGATACAAGCCAGAGAAAGATAGAAAAGGACAGAACAAAAACAGGTCACCCCCCTTAACCGAGTTTATTACCACCAATATACCTTTAAATGAGAAGCTTATTATGAACACATTAAATTACCCTATTCATACCCATTTTATTACCCTATTCATACCCATTTTATTACCCTATTCATACCCATTTTATTACCCTATTTTATTACCGTATTCATACGCATTTTATTACCCTATTCATACCCATTTTTTTACCCTATTCATACCCATTTTATTACCCTATTCATACCCATTTTTGATGAGGATGGAAAGATAAATCATTATCAATATACCCCATAATTTTATATATCTTTTTCACAGCTTGGTTTCGAGCCCTCTTTGCCATGTTGGTTATATGCATTCCAAATGTACAGTCGGCCTAATAAGTGATATCTCGGCACCAATTATGTTTTGATAAATAATTGGTATCAGCAATATTTATACATGATTTCTTCTGTTCAAGTGATATATACCAACATGTTCCTACACTTACCCACCCTATTCAACATCTGACAGACATTAATACAGCACAGAGCGAGCCAAACGTAATGACAGCTGAGACATGATCTATTAGAGCCACCGTACCATCTCAGCTGAATGTTACACCGAGATCCCTGAAATGGTCCTTTGTGTGTCAATGTAAGGTCCGTCATGTGCTGTATATGTAACAATATTGACGTTTATATGTGTGTCAATGTAAGGTCCGTCATGTGCTGTATATGTAACTATATTGACGTTTATATGTGTGTCAATGTAAGGTCCGTCATGTGCTGCATATGTAACGATATTCAAGTTTATATGTGTGTCAATGTAAGGTCCGTCATGTGCTGTATATGTAACGATATTCAAGTTTATATGTGTGTCAATGTAAGGTCCGTCATGTGCTGTATATGTAACGATATTCACGTTTATATGTGTCAATGTAAGGTCCGTCATGTGCTGTATATGTAACGATATTCAAGTTTATATGTGTGTCAATGAAAGGTCCGTCATGTGCTGTATATGTAACAATATTCACGTTTATATGTGTGTCAATGTAAGGTCCGTCATGTGCTGTATATGTAACGATATTCACGTTTATATGTGTGTCAATGTAAGGTCCGTCATGTGCTGTATATGTAACGATATTCAAGTTTATATGTGTGTCAATGTAAGGTCCGTCATGTGCTGTATATGTAACGATATTCAAGTTTATATGTGTGTCAATGTAAGGTCCATCATGTGCTGTATATGTAACGATATTCACGTTTATATGTGTGTCAATGTAAGGTCCGTCATGTGCTGTATATGTAACGATATTCACGTTTATATGTGTGTCAATGTAAGGTCCGTCATGTGCTGTATATGTAACGATATTCACGTTTTGTGTGTCAATGTAAGGTCCGTTATGTGCTGTATATGTAACGATATTCACGTTTATATGTGTGTCAATGTAAGGTCCGTCATGTGCTGTATATGTAACGATATTCACGTTTAAATGTGTGTCAATGTAAGGTCCGTCATGTGCTGTATATGTAACGATATTCACGTTTATATGTGTGTCAATGTAAGGTCCGTCATGTGCTGTATATATAATGATATTCACGTTTATATGTGTGTCAATGTAAAGTCCGTCATGTGCTGTATATGTAACGATATTGACGTTTATATGTGTGTCAATGTAAGGTCCGTCATGTGCTGTATATGTAACTATATTGACGTTTATATGTGTGTCAATGTAAGGTCCGTCATGTGCTGTATATGTAACGATATTCACGTTTATATGTGTGTCAATGTAAGGTCCGTCATGTGCTGTATATGTAACGATATTCACGTTTATATGTGTGTCAATGTAAGGTCCGTCATGTGCTGTATATGTAACTATATTGACGTTTATATGTGTGTCTATGTAAGGTCCGTCATGTGCTGTATATGTAACGATATTCACGTTTATATGTGTGTCAATGTAAGGTCCGTCATGTGCTGTATATGTAACGATATTCACGTTTATATGTGTGTCAATGTAAGGTCCGTCATGTGCTGTATATGTAACAATATTCACGTTTATATGTGTGTCAATGTAAGGTCCGTCATGTGCTGTATATGTAACGATATTCACGTTTATATGTGTGTCAATGTAAGGTCCGTCATGTGCTGTATATGTAACGATATTCACGTTTATATGTGTGTCAATGTAAGGTCCGTCATGTGCTTGTATATGTAACGATATTCACGTTTATATGTGTGTCAATGTAAGGTCCGTCATGTGCTGTATATGTAACGATATTCACGTTTATATGTGTGTCAATGTAAGGTCCGTCATGTGCTGTATATGTAACTATATTGACGTTTATATGTGTGTCAATGTAAGGTCCGTCATGTGCTGTATATGTAACGATATTCACGTTTATATGTGTGTCAATGTAAGGTCCGTCATGTGCTGTATATGTAACGATATTCACGTTTATATGTGTGTCAATGTAAGGTCCGTCATGTGCTGTATATGTAATGATATTCACGTTTATATGTGTGTCAATGTAAGGTCCGTCATGTGCTGTATATGTAACGATATTCACGTTTATATGTGTGTCAATGTAAGGTCCGTCATGTGCTGTATATGTAACGATATTCACGTTTATATGTGTGTCAATGTAAGGTCCGTCATGTGCTGTATATGTAACGATATTGACGTTTATATGTGTGTCAATGTAAGGTCCGTCATGTGCTGTATATGTACGATATTCACATTTATATGTGTGTCAATGTAAGGTCCGTCATGTGCTGTATATGTAACTATATTGACGTTTATATGTGTGTCAATGTAAGGTCCGTCATGTGCTGTATATGTAACGATATTCATGTTTATATGTGTGTCAATGTAAGGTCCGTCATGTGCTGTATATATAATGATATTCACGTTTATATGTGTGTCAATGTAAAGTCCGTCATGTGCTGTATATGTAACGATATTGACGTTTATATGTGTGTCAATGTAAGGTCCGTCATGTGCTGTATATGTAACGATATTCACGTTTATATGCGTGTCAATGTAAGGTCCGTCATGTGCTGTATATGTAACGATATTCACGTTTATATGTGTGTCAATGTAAGGTCCGTCATGTGCTGTATATGTAACGATATTCACGTTTATATGTGTGTCAATGTAAGGTCCGTCATGTGCTGTATATGTAACGATATTCACGTTTATATGTGTGTCAATGTAAGGTCCGTCATGTGCTGTATATGTAACTATATTGACGTGTATATGTGTGTCTATGTAAGGTCCGTCATGTGCTGTATATGTAACGATATTCACGTTTATATGTGTGTCAATGTAAGGTCCGTCATGTGCTGTATATGTAACGATATTCACGTTTATATGTGTGTCAATGTAAGGTCCGTTATGTGCTGTATATGTAACGATATTGACGTTTATATGTGTGTCAATGTAAGGTCCGTCATGTGCTGTATATGTAACGATATTCACGTTTATATGTGTGTCAATGTAAGGTCCGTCATGTGCTGTATATGTAATGATATTCACGTTTATATGTGTGTCAATGTAAGGTCCGTCATGTGCTGTATATGTAACGATATTCACGTTTATATGTGTGTCAATGTAAGGTCCGTCATGTGCTGTATATGTAACGATATTCACGTTTATATGTGTGTCAATGTATGGTCCGTCATGTGCTGTATATGTAACGATATTCACGTTTATATGTGTGTCAATGTAAGGTCCGTCATGTGCTGTATATGTAACGATATTCACGTTTATATGTGTGTCAATGTAAGGTCCGTCATGTGCTGTATATGTAACGATATTCACGTTTATATGTGTGTCAATGTAAAGTCCGTCATGTGCTGTATATGTAACGATATTGACGTTTATATGTGTGTCAATGTAAGGTCCGTCATGTGCTGTATATGTAACGATATTCACGTTTATATGTGTGTCAATGTAAGGTCCGTCATGTGCTGTATATGTAACAATATTCAAGTTTATATGTGTGTCAATGTAAGGTCCGTCATGTGCTGTATATGTAACGATATTCACGTTTATATGTGTGTCAATGTAAGGTCCGTCATATGCTGTATATGTAACGATATTCACGTTTATATGTGTGTCAATGTAAGGTCCGTCATGTGCTGTATATGTAACGATGTAACGATATTCACGTTTATATGTGTGTCAATGTAAGGTCCGTCATGTGCTGTATATGTAACGATATTCACGTTTATATGTGTGTCAATGTAAGGTCCATCATGTGCTGTATATGTAACGATATTGACGTTTATATGTGTGTCAATGTAAGGTCCGTCATGTGCTGTATATGTAACGATATTCACATTTATATGTGTGTTAATGTAAGGTCCGTCATGTGCTGTATATGTAACGATATTCACGTTTATATGTGTGTCAATGTAAGGTCCGTCATGTGCTGTATATGTAACGATGTAACGATATTCACGTTTATATGTGTGTCAATGTAAGGTCCGTCATGTGCTGTATATGTAACGATATTCACGTTTATATGTGTGTCAATGTAAGGTCCGTCATGTGCTGTATATGTAACGATATTCACGTTTATATGTGTCAATGTAAGGTCCGTCATGTGCTGTATATGTAACGATATTCACGTTTATATGTGTGTCAATGTAAGGTCCATCATGTGCTGCATATGTAACGATATTCACGTTTATATGTGTGTCAATGTAAGGTCCGTCATGTGCTGTATATGTAACGATATTCACGTTTATATGTGTGTCAATGTAAGGTCCGTCATGTGCTGTATATGTAACGATATTCACGTTTATATGTGTGTCAATGTAAGGTCCGTCATGTGCTTTATATGTAACGATATTCACGTTTATATGTGTGTCAATTTAACGGTCAACGTTTCGGTCAGTACTGTAATCCATGTGTTCAATTTTGTTAGGTACGGTCGCGCTAATAAGTCATCCCAGCTGTCATTACGTTTGGCTTGCTCTGTGCTGTATTAATGTCTGTCAGATGTTGAATAGGATGGGTAAGTGTAGGAACATTTTTGTATATTTCACTCAATATGAATAAATGAAGCTTAGATATTGCTGATACCAATTATTGATCAAAACAAACTTGGTGCCGAGACACCACTTATTAGCGCGAGCGACTGTACACTCGGATACCATAAATATACGTGGACTTCACCTATTTCTAATTATGGAAATATATCTCCGGAAAGGAATTTATGAATATAATTTTCTTTAAGGGGAGATTTCCACTTGAGGGAGTTTTTTCTTGACTCCTTTCTCCCTCATGTTTAGCCCCATTGCTTTTCTAATTTTAAGACGTTCGCCCCATTATTTTGATGATTTTAAGAACTTTCAACCCATTTCTGTCAATTTTAAGACCTTTCGTGCAATTTAGGTGTCGATTTTATCCTGGCGAGCGATAGCGAACCTGTAATTTAAGGGGAACCGGCTTTCAGCTGGGACATTTTTCTACCAAAAAATGTACAAATTTATCTTGAAAGGGGCTCAAGGGGGTGTAATCTTAATCTTGATGGATATCTAGGGACCAAACTAAAAACCTCCCATTAAATCAACTACAAAACTATATATTCTAATTATTGTAATGCAAGTTATATTCAAAAATCAATCCAGATAGTTATAACAGCATAAATCAATCCAGATAGTTATAACAGCATAAATCAATCCATATAGTTATAACAGCATAAATCAATCCATATAGTTATAACAGCATAAATCAATCCAGATAGTTATAACAGCATAAATCAATCCAGATAGTTATAACAGCATAAATCAATCCATATAGTTATAACAGCATAAATCAATCCAGATAGTTATAACAGCATAAATCAATCCATATAGTTATAACAGCATAAATCAATCCATATAGTTATAACAGCATAAATCAATCCATATAGTTATAACAGCATAAATCAATCCAGATAGTTATAACAGCATAAATCAATCCAGATAGTTATAACAGCATAAATCAATCCATATAGTTATAACAGCATAAATCAATCCATATAGTTATAACAGCATAAATCAATCCATATAGTTATAACAGCATAAATCAATCCAGATACTTATAACAGCATAAATCAATCCATATAGTTATAACAGCATAAATCAATCCATATAGTTATAACAGCATAAATCAATCCAGATAGTTATAACAGCATAAATCAATCCATATAGTTATAACAGCATAAATCAATCCATATAGTTATAACAGCATACATCAATCCATATAGTTATAACCGCATAAATCAATCAAGATAGTTATAACAGCATAAATCAATCCATATAGTTATAACAGCATAAATCAATCCATATAGTTATAACAGCATAAATCAATCCAGATAGTTATAACAGCATAAATCAATCCATATAGTTATAACAGCATAAATCAATCCAGATAGTTATAACAGCATAAATCAATCCAGATAGTTATAACAGCATAAATCAATCCAGATAGTTATAACAGCATAAATCAATCCATATAGTTATAACAGCATAAATCAATCCATATAGTTATAACAGCATAAATCAATCCATATAGTTATAACAGCATAAATCAATCCAGATAGTTATAACAGCATAAATCAATCCATATAGTTATAACAGCATAAATCAATCCATATAGTTATAACAGCATAAATCAATCCATATAGTTATGACAGCATAAATCAATCCAGATAGTTATAACAGCATAAATCAATCCATATAGTTATAACAGCATAAATCAATCCATATAGTTATAACAGCATAAATCAATCCAGATAGTTATAACAGCATAAATCAATCCATATAGTTATAACAGCATAAATCAATCCATATAGTTATAACAGCATAAATCAATCCAGATAGTTATAACAGCATAAATCAATCCATATAGTTATAACAGCATAAATCAATCCATATAGTTATAACAGCATAAATCAATCCATATAGTTATAACAGCATAAATCAATCCATATAGTTATAACAGCATAAATCAATCCATATAGTTATAACAGCATAAAGAAAACCATCAATGAATTGCTATGAGTGGGCTGGATGGAGACTATGGTATCCGAGTGTACATTGATAAACTAGAGAACTTCCAAAGAAGCATTACAAGACGGGTTCCCTGCATGAGAACTTCGGAGTATTAAGGGGAGGTATTTAGTTTGTTCCCTAGACCTCCATCAAGCTTAAAATTACACCCCCTTGAGTCCCTTTCAAGATAAATTTGTACATTTTTCGGTAGAAAAATGTCCCGGCCGAAGGCCGGTTCCTCTTAAATTACAGGCTCGCTATCGCTCGCCAGTATAAAATCGACACCTGAATTGCACGAAAGGTCTTAATATGGGGTGAAAGTTCTTAAAATCGCTAAACTAATAGGGCAAACGTTTTATAATATCAAAAGCAATGGGGCTAAACATGAAGGAGAAAGGGGTCAAGAAAAAAATCCCTCAAGTGGAGATCTCCCCTTAAGATAGATGAAATGACATTAACCCCTTCTGTGCCGACGCCGTTCTGTTAACTCTATTCTGGCTACTGTTAGCCGGTTTTATTCAGTTGAAAAAGAGCCTCCAGCAATTAACAGGCTTCGAACTATCTCACTTAACCCTTTTTACCTCCACAGATCCTTCTTAAACTGCAAAAACTCGTTTAAATTTAGCCAGAATAAAACCACAAAGACGTCACCGGTATAGAAAGGGTTAATCTGACTTGACTGAAAGACAGAAGGAAGAGAGGCGACTTTATAACAATGAACAATAACAATAACAATAACAATAACAATAACAATAACTATAACAATAACTATAACAATAACAATACATAAAATAAACAATGAACAAGTACACTAGAGGAAATGAATTCACTGACAAAGAAGACTTAATTATGCTAGTTACAGTGAGAACAAGAACAAATGACTACAAACTTCTGCAAGAAAAAATCAGACGACATATTTGTCTCAACATAATCATTGAAGACTGGAATAGGATGCAAAAAGAAGTGGTATGTGCTGAAACTGCAACAGAACTACGATAAATCAATAGCGGACGGGACACTAGGAAACTAATATCAAATCCTGCAACACAACAATAGATAAATACACACACACACACACACACACACACACACACACACACACACACACACACACACACACACACACACACACACACACACACAAACAGACACACACACATGTATTTTACAGCCACAGTGGCCGAGCGCACTGAGTCACCATACTCTAGTCACTTGGCTCTGGTAGCGGGGGTTCGATCCCTACCTACCAGAGAAGTTTCCGTTAACAAATTTCCTGGTTGTGGAGGCTAGGTGTGGATGCGCCACCTCTGGGTTCCACTTGGTTCCCTGCCCACACCCTACCCCTTCTGGGGGAATGTAGGCTCCCTTGCGGCAGCCAAAGTCAATCTGTTGACTACTTATGATAATTTAGGTTAAGGAATTGTGTATTTTCAGCCTACTTGGCGGCCGATTTTAAATAAACCGATAATATATTTGTATGTGTTTACTTTATTTAGAAAGTGACAATTCCCCAGACAATTCTCCGTAAGGACATCCCCACACAGATAACTAAATAATCTAACACAGCTTATGAATGAAACCATGACGGACCACCGGACAAAATATAGGATAGTTGTTGTAGTAAAAGACAAGGGCTCTATCAGTGAGGGCTTCCGTGGGCTACCCAGTGATAATAAACACTTCACCAGGGACAACAGTCACAACTCCACACCCACCATGTATATATAGTCTATTCGCTGTAAGTAGGCGAGAAATCATCACCTCTAACCTCTGTAACTCAAAACCGACTTAGAGTTATCGAGCTAATATTTATACCATTTGGGAAGAGTAGATGCGGAGATTTACAGCCAATTTGCTCTAGCCCTTTTTGAGTTACAGAGGATAGAGGTCATGATTTCTCGCCTACTTACAGTGAATAGACTATAGTACAGTCCCGCTCATTATTATTATTTTTGTTTTCTATATTCCAACTACTCACTCTCGGGCATAGGCTGAGAGCCTGTACATTCAACCGTACATTCAACGGTGAAGCCCGTGAGGTATCGTTCCAGTCTAGGGAGTGAGACATGTGAAGCACTTTGAGATGCAACCAGCCCCCTCTATCTTGCCTTCGCAAGATGCATGGGGCCCGGTTGCCCACCCACGGCTCGAAGCAGCTCCATCTCTGAAGCTGCCTTGCCCAAGTGCTTCACTGTCTCATCCACTAGACTCGGACCCTCACTCTCAGAAAGCCACCTATTGGGCAATGAACTCACTAGGCATTGTCCCCCTGTAGCATATTCATACAGTGCTATATAATCAGGGAACAATGCGGGTATTTTATTGGCGTATCGATGGGCTCTCTGTTTATGCACTGCTGCTATAGTCTATTCGCTGTAAGTAGGCGAGAAATCATGACCTCTAACCTCTGTAACTCAAACACGACTAGAGTAATCCAGCTAATATTTATACCATTTGGGAAGAGTCACTCAAGGAATAGGTGTGAAAATTTACAGCCAATTTGCTCTAGCCCTTTTTGAGTTACAGAGGATAGATGTTATAATTTCTCGCCTACTTACAGCGAATAGACTATAGTTATAGCACAAATTCCAGTCCAATAATATCTTCCCATTGATATCATATCCCATATCACAACAAAACAATACCGTCCTAAGAAAATATTTAATTTCCATTTGAAAATAAGTTTAAGGGGAGGTTTTTAGTTTGGTCTCTAGATATCCATCAAGCTTAAGATTACACCCCCTTGAGCCCCTTTCAAGATAAATTTGTAAATTTTTCGGTAGAAAAATTTCCCGGCTGAAAGCCGGTTCCTCTTAAATTACAGGCTCGCTATCGCTCGCCAGGATAAAAGCGACACCTAAATGGCATGAAAGGTCTTAAAATGTCAGAAGTGGGTCGAAAGTTCTTAAAATCGTCAAAATACTGGGCGAACGTCATAAAATTAGAAAAGCAATGGAGCTAAACATGAGGGAGAAAGGAGTCGAGAAAAAAATCCCTCAAGTGGAAATCTCCCCTTAAGCCTATAAATTAAAATATAAAACTTGCAAACTAAACAAACCAAAATTGGGACAAGGACAATATAAAGTCAAATTAAATTATCAAAATCGCTATGTGGAAACCACGCTTACTAAAATGAAATCTATGAAATAAAAGAACACAATCAGTAAGTAAGTGATATGTGTTAAGTAAGTGATATGTGTTAAGTAAGTGATATGTGTTAAGTAAGTTATATGTGTTAAGTAAGTGATATGTGTTAAGAAAGTAATATGTGTTAAGTAAGTGATATGTGTTAAGTAAGTGATATGTGTTAAGTAAGTGATATGTGTTAAGTAAGTGATATGTGTTAAGTAAGTGATATGTGTTAAGTAAGTGATATGTGTTAAGTAAGTGATATGTGTTAAGTAAGTGATATGTGTTAAGTAAGTGATATGTGTTAAGTAAGTGATATGTGTTAAGTAAGTGATATGTGTTAAGTAAGTGATATGTGTTAAGTAAGTGATATGTGTTAAGTAAGTGATATGTGTTAAGTAAGTGATATGTGTTAAGTAAGTGATATGTGTTAAGTAAGTGATATGTGTTAAGTAAGTGATATGTGTTAAGTAAGTGATATGTGTTAAGTAAGTTATATGTTAAGTAAGTGATATGTGTTAAGTAAGTGATATGTGTTAAGTAAGTTATATGTGTTAAGTAAGTTATATGTGTTAAGTAAGTTATATGTGTTAAGTAAGTGATATGTGTTAAGTAAGTGATATGTGTTAAGTAAGTGATATGTGTTAAGTAAGTGATATGTGTTTTTTTAGTAAGCGTTGTTTCCACATAGCGATTTGGATAAGTTAATTTGACTTTATATTGTCTTTGTCCCAGTTTTGGTTTGTTTAGTTTGCAAGTTTTACATTTTAATTAAACATAATAATGATATTAAGTTCTCAGTTTCACGGCCTAAATTAATCACGGCTTAAACGACCCACATCCTAAATAAATGACCACGTCCTAAACGACCCATGGCCTAAATTGATCACGGCCTAAACGACCCATAGTTAAAATTAATCACGGCCTAAACGACCAACAGACTAACTGTTCGCGGCCTAAACGACCTACAGCTTAAACTGATCACGGCCTAAAACTAAACGACCCATAGTCTAAATTAATAACGGCCTAAACGACCCACAGCCTAAATTGATCATGGCCTAAGCTAATCACGACCTAACGGCCTAAACAACCCATGGCCTAAATTTATCACGGCCTAAACGACCCATGGCCTAAATTTATCACGGCCTAAACGACCCATGGCCTAAATTTATCACAGCCTAAACGACCCATGGCCTAAATTTATCACGGCCTAAACGTCCCATATTCTAAACTGGCCACGGGCTAAACGACCCATGCCCTAAATTGATCCCGGCCTAAACGACCCACGGCCTAAATTGATCCCGGCCTAAACGACCCATGGCCTAAATTGATCCCGGCCTAAACGACCCATGGCCTAAATTGATCCCGGCCTAAACGACCCATGGCCTAAATTAATCCCGGCCTAAATTAATCCCGGCCTAAACGATCCACGGCCTAAATAGATCACGGCCTAAATTAGACGCTCCACACACAAGCTTCATGGGGTGACCACCAGATGGAGAATGGTCGCTCTGGGGACTAACCAGACTATATTTTAGGACCTATACGGCTTAACAGTGATGACGGCTTTAATGAACCACGGTCACTCCCCTGCCCCCGAGACTATTGTCCCCCTTAGTTTATTGTCCTCGGATAATATATACTGTATATATGAGAGAGAGAGAGAGAGATAATGATAATTATATATTATGAGTGTGTCTCTATACAGCCGTGATACATAACCCAATTACACTCATTGTGTCTCTATACAGCCGTGATACATAACACAATTACACTCATTGGAATTTGTATCAAGCACAAATACAAAGCCCTGTTAAATCCTAGATGTTTTATAACTTGGCTAACACAGTTCAAAGATTCAAAAAGGTCTATACATGTGTGTGTGTGTGTGTGTGTGTGTGTGTGTGTGTGTGTGTGTGTGTGTGAGATTCAAAAGGGTATATACATGTGTGTGTGTGTGTGTGTGTGTGTGAGATTCAAAAGGGTCTATACATGTGTGTGTGTGTGAGATTCAAAAGGGTCTATACATGTGTGTGTGATTCAAAAAGGTCTATACGTGTGTGTGTGTGTGTGTGTGTGTGATTCAAAAAGGTCTATAAGTGTGTGTGTGTGTGTGATTCAAAAAGGTCTATACGTGTGTGTGTGTGTGAGAGAGATTCAAAAAGGTCTATACGTGTGTGTGTGTGATTCAAAAAGGTCTATACGTGTGTGTGTGTGTGCGAGAGATTCAAAAAGGTCTATACGTGTGTGTGTGTGTGATTCAAAAAGGTCTATACGTGTGTGTGTGTGTGTGATTCAAAAAGGTATATACGTGTGTGTGTGTGTGTGTGTGTGATTCAAAAAGGTCTATACGTGTGTGTGTGTGTGAGAGATTCAAAAAGGTCTATACGTGTGTGTGTGTGTGTGTGAGATTCAAAAAGGTCTATACGTGTGTGTGTGTGTGAGATTCAAAAAGGTCTATACGTGTGTGTGTGTGTGTGTGTGTGTGTGTGTGAGATTCAAAAAGGTCTATACGTGTGTGTGTGTGAGATTCAAAAAGGTCTATACGTGTGTGTGTGTGTGTGTGTGTGAGATTCAAAAAGGTCTATACGTGTGTGTGTGTGTGTGAGATTCAAGAGGGTCTATACATGTGTGTGTGTGTGTGTGTGTGTGTGTGACCCTGGTTATGTATGCTTGTCGATGTGGGTCTCACTATCACAGGATGTGCCTTGAAAATTTATTATAAATATTTTAGTTAGATCTGAGAGAGAGAGAGAGAGAGAGAGAGAGAGAGAGAGAGAGAGAGGAAAGAGAGAGAGAGAGACTTAGCGACTACATGACTGAGGGATGATTTAGATTACTGTGAGTTTGACGAATATATACCAAGCTATCTTGAGGGTACACGAATTAAGGCAGCTCAGACGGTTTTGTGCAGCATAATTTACTGGTTTGCCTCAATGGTTTAAGGAAGGGGTTTAGTTTGCTCTCTAAACCTCTATCAACCTTTAAAAAAAGACACCCACAAGACCTCCCTTCGATATAAATTTGTACATTTTTCGGTAGAAAATTTTCCCGGCCGAAGGCCGATTCCTCTTCAAATACAGGCTCGCTGTCGCTCACCAGGAAATAAATCGACACCTAAATGGCACGAAAGGTCTTAATATTGACAAAGAAATGGGGCAAAAGGTCTGAAAATCGCCAAACTTGAAAAAACAACTGCCAACAACCAACTTAAGGAAGGTGACCTGTTTTGGTTCTGTCCTGTTCTATCTTTCTCTGGCTTGTATCCATTTGGCCCCATTCAGTCTACTGTTTTAAGACGTTTATCCCCATCCAGGTGTCAATTTTTTACTGGTGAGTGGTAGCGAGCCAGCATATTTTTTATTTTTGTTGGACAGCAGGCTAAATTTGTACTTTTTTCGATAGAAAAATGTCTCCGGCGAAGCCGGATTTCTTCATATAATGCTGGCTCGCTATCGCTCGCCAGGAAGAAATCGACACCTAGATGGGGATAAACGTCTTAAAATAGTTGGCTGAATGGGGCCGAATGGATAGAAGCCAGAGAAAGAGAGAAAAGGACAGAAATAACAAAAACCAGGTCACCCCCTTAACCCATTCCGTACCGGCAACGTCTTTTTAGTGTATTTCAGCTTTAATTAGACGATATTATGAAGCTTAGGAAGGACATGTGGTGGCCTAAAAGGATTAATTGAGATAGTATGTAGCCTTTCAAGGGGTAGACGTCTTTCCTAAACTCAGTAAAATTGTCTTAATATTGACTAGAATATGATGGCAAGACAGTCACTGGTACGGCGTGGGTTAATGCACAAACTACATGTTCCCTTAAGGGGGGTTATCTTTCTCTCCTTTTCTCTCTTTCCCTGGCTTGTATCCATTCGGCCCATTCAGCCAACTGTTTTAACTCTTTCACGCTTTTATGACGCAGAGGTTGCCAGATTAGCAATAAGAAATAGAGTTTTCTCAGTCTTATAATTACCTCTCCAAAATTAGTTTTCTGCCCACAGCTAACTCAAAGACAACTGCAGAGGTTGAAGTAACTAAACTAAAGGTTTCTAAATACCCCTGATGGTAACAAAGGCTTTAAAGTATCCCTAATAGGCTCAACATCGCGTCATATGCGTGAAAGGGTTAATATGTTTATCCCCATCTAGGTGTAGATTTTGAAATCAGGATTCGCCGGAGACATTTTTCTATCGACAAATTTACAGATTTAGCTTGCTGTCAAACCAAAAATATATATATGCTGGCTCGCTACCGCTCGCCAGGAAAATATTGACACCTGGATGGGGATAAACGTCTTAAAACAGTAGGCTGAATGAGGCCGAATGGATACAAGCCAAAGAGAGCGAGAAAGAGAAAAAAAGCGAGGTGAGCTCCCTTAATTATTACTGCGATATATTATGAACTCACATGCACCACGGTAAATGCTCTAATGATAATGTCGGACAGTTTGGGAGACAGGTATTCTGACCAGGATTCGAACCCACTCACCCCAGGTGTATTTTTGGAGAGTTGGGCACCGTAACCAATCGTAACCACATCAAACTTAACAAAACAACCCCAGGATCCCCCTTCAAGATATATTTGCACATTGTTCGGTAAAAAAAATGTCCCGGCCGAAGATTACAGGCTCGCTATCGCTCGCTAGGAAAAAATCGACACCTAAATGACATGAAAGGTCTTAATATTGACAACAAAAGGAGTGAAAGGTCATAAAATCACCAAACTAAGGGGCTTAAGGGGAGATTTCCACTTGAGGGATTTTATTCTTTACCCCATTCTCCCTCATGTTTAATCCCATTGCTTTTGAAATTTTAAGACGTTCGCCCCATTAGTTTGGTGATTTTAAGACATTTCACCCCATTTATATAACTTTTAAGACCTGTCGTCCCATTTAGGTGTCGATTTTTTCCTGGCGAGCGATAGCGAGCCTGTAATTTAAGAGGAACCGGCCTTCGGCCGGGACATTTTTCTATCGAAAAATGTACAAATTTATCTTGAAAGGCGGTCAAGGGGGAGTAATTTCAAGCTTGATGGAAGTCTAGGAAACACACTAAAAACCTCCCCTTAAGCTAATGGGCTTAACGTCTTACAATATGAAATATAAAGGGGCTAAGCACGAGGGAGAAGGGGGACCAATAAAGCTACCCATGTCCCCTTCAAATAACCCAGTTTATGATCAATAATATCGGTGAACTATTGGTTATGACTGTACGGTTGGCGAACTATTGGTTATGACTGTACGGTTGGTGAACTATTGGTTATGACTGTACGGTTGGTGAACTATTGGTTATGACTGTACGGTTGGCGAACTAAGTCGTGTCTCCGCTGTCATTACGTTTGGCTCACTGTGTGCTGTATTAATGTCTGTCAGATGTTGAATAGGGTGTGTAAAGATAGGAACAAGGCACATGTTTGTATCGCCGCTGTCATTACGTTTGACTCGCTGTGTGCTGTATTAATGTCTGTCAGATGTTGAATAGGGTGTGTAAAGATAGGAACATGTTTGTATATCTCACTCGAAACGATGAATTAATGCTTAGATAGTGCTGATACCAATTATTGATCGAAATATACTTGTTGCCGCGACATCACTTATTTGGGCGACTGTACCAGTCTGAAACCAGTCTTTTCAACCAACTTTACTTCTAAACTCAATTAATGAAATCAACAAATACATGTGGCACTCCAAGGACTCGAACCTAGGATACTCACACCGAAATTCCGCGCATTTATGCATTACGCTATCAAGACAACCCATCTCCCCTTAAGGGGGGGGGGGGGGTTCACCGCCTTTTTTTTTTATCTTTTCTCTCTTTCCCTGGCTTATATCTATTTGACCCCATTCAGCCAACTGTTTTAAGACGTTTATCCCCATCCAGGTGTCAATTTCTTCCTGGCGAGCGATAGCGAGCCAGCATTGTATGGAGAAATCCGGCTCGCCGGAGACATTTTTCTATCGAAAAATGTACAAATTTAGCTTGCTGTCAAAACAAAAATATATATATGCTGGCTCGCTACCGCTCGCCAGGAAAATATTGACACCTGGATGGGGTAAACGTCTTAAAACAGTAGGCTGAATGGGGCCGAATGGATACAAGCCAAAGAGAGAGGGAGAGAAAGAGAACAAAAGCGAGGTGGGCTGCCTTAAACGAAGCACAAGTACCCTAGTTCGGACTATTAGGCCTGTTTGGCTTGTCTTCCTCTGTATTCCTTTGTCATGAGAGTGAGCTTAGAGTACAAAGGAGTACAAAGGAAATCAAGCAACAACAGATCTAGTGACCCTTCTAGGCTGCTTGTCCTCCAAAACACTGAGGATCAAGTGTCCAAACAGTGGTTTAGAGTGGGTAAGGGAACATTGGAAAGGGAACTACTGCCCTGCCACTAACGTGGCAGGACTAGGAAGTTAGTAGGGGACATATGGGTTAGTAACTGAGGGGAGGATAAAATAAAGTTATTCATTTACAAACGCAGTCAGATGCGGGTTTGATGCGAGATATTTGTCTAGGCGGAATTTAAATGAATCAACGGTGCTGCAGTCTATAACGTCTCGGGGAAGCCCATTCCACAAGTTGACAACTCGATTGAAGAAGAAATTCTTAGATTCGTGTGAGTTAAAAGATTTACCAATAATTTTGCAACCGTTTCCCCGCGTGTAATTAGATTGGTCGATAGTGAAGTACTTACTACAGTTCATATTGTCGATGCCTTTGATGATTTTCAACACTTGAATTAAGTCACCTCTTAATCTGCGCTGGGTTAAAGGAAATAGATTTAATTCTCTAAGACGCTCTTCGTATGGTTTGTTCTTTAGGCTAGGTATCATTTTGGTAACTCTACGTTGAACTCGTTCTAGCTTGTTTATGTCTTTTTGGTAATAAGGGCACCAGCATTGAACGCAGTATTCCAGAAGAGGGCGGACTAAGGAATTGTAAAGGGTTAGGATTACGTCTTTGGATTTATGCTCAAATGATCTGCCTATAAAGCCAATTATTTTGTTTGCCTTCTTAACAACTTCTGAACATTGTTGACTCGGTTTTAGGTTACTCGATATTGTTACTCCCAGATCGGTTTCTCTGTTTACATTCTTAAGCTGAGTGCCATTCATCGAATAGTTTGCTTTCTCATTTAGGTATCCGATATGTAGTACTTTACATTTATCCGCATTGAAACTCATTTGCCAAATTTGGGCCCAATGTGACAATTTATCTAGATTGTGTTGCATATCGTCAACTTGATCTTTTGAGAGTACGCTATTTGCAATTTTTGTATCGTCAGCAAATTTTGAGATTGTACAGGTGAGACCCTCATCTATGTCGTTGATGTAAATTAGAAAGAGAATTGGTCCTAGTACCGATCCCTGGGGTACCCCGCTACTTACATTGGTCCATTTAGATGCCTTACCGTTTATGACTACTCTTTGCTTTCTGTCGCTGAGCCAATTTTCTATCCATTTCAACACACCGTCTTGTATTCCATGCGCTTTTAGTTTTAGCAGTAAACGTTTGTGGGGAACTTTGTCAAAGGCCTTTTGAAAATCAAGGTATATAATATCTACAGCTTTACTCTCATCGTAGAGGTTGAGGATATCGTGGAAGAAGTCTAAGAGGTTTGTTAAACAGGAACGTTTTTTACGAAAGCCGTGTTGAGTATCTTTAAGTATGTTATTTTCCTCTAAGTGATTTACGAGTCTGTCTCTTATGACCGTTTCTAGCATTTTACATACATCTGAGGTTAAGCTAATTGGACGATAGTTACTGGGTAGGGATTTGCTGCCTTTTTTGAATATCGGTGTTACGTTGGCTATCTTCCACTGATCAGGCATAGTTCCAGACTGCAAGGATTTATTGAATAGTAATGTCAGTGGTTTGGAGAGCTCATCCTTAGCTTCCTTTAGAACTCTAGGCGAGATTGTATCAGGTCCAGGCGTTTTATTTACCTTGAGTTTATCTAAACAATTCAATACTTCTCTCTCTGTAACGGTGATATTGCTTAGAACATCTGAATTATCAATCTGAATCGGCGATGGTGTAGGGATATCACTGAGGTCTTCTGTTGTAAAAACTGATGCAAAGAAGGTATTGAGGGCATTACTCATTTGTACTTCGTCTTTGGTGTATTCTCCATTTTCATCGACTAACGGTCCAACAGTTGAAGTAACTACTTTTTTCTTTCTGATATAACTATAGAATTCTTTCGGGTTTGTTTTACTTTGATTCGCAATATGTAACTCTAGGGTCTTTTTACTTTGCTTAATTAACTTTTTGGCTTTGCGTCGTAACTCTACAAATTTCACCCGTTCTTCGTCATTTTGTGAGGATTTTAATCTATCATTAGCAAATTTTTTAGCAAGCAGGCAGTTTGAAATATCTTTATTCCACCATTTGGGCTTATTATTATGGCCTGGACGCCGTATTTTCGATGGTATGCAGTCTTGCACTGCTTTTAGGTAAGTGGTTTCGAATAACTTCCAAGATGTATTTATGTCGTTATTGTTAATTAAAAAGCTCCAGTCAGTTTCTTTAAACATAGCTCTAAGTTTATGAAAGTTTGCTTTCTTGAAATTAGGGACTTTTTCGATGCTACTATTTGGTTCGTTACTAGTAAAGTTTAAAGTGAAAGTTATCGTACGATGGTCGCTGTTACTGAATTCATCACCAACATTCAAATTCTCTATTAATTCTTCTTTTGTTGCAAGTACAATGTCAAGAACGTTATTACCACGGGTCGGTGTTCGAACAAATTGATAAAGCGAACTCTCTTGCAAGTTCGTATACAAGTCATGTCCGGAGTGTGAAGTAAGAGTATCGCCCCACTTGGTCACAGGTAAATTAAAGTCGCCAAAAAATACGGTATCTTGTGAGTTACTTACATCTGCAATTTGTTCATAAATTTCTTGGTCAGTTTGCACTGATTGAGCTGGAGGTCTGTATATTAATGCAAGTATTATTTTTGTACCTTTATTATTCTTTATTAGCACAAAAGATGTGTCGACGTTCACAATTTGAGGTTTTGACAAGAGGGTCGGGTTAAGACTTTCTTTGATATAAAATAAAACGCCACCTCCATTTTTATTTATTCGGCTTTTCTCAAACATTACATAACCGGGAAGTGAATACTCTGCTAAAAAGTCTCTATCTACTGTATTGAGCCAAGATTCTGTTATACCAATCACATCATAATTTTCAGTAAACACTAGTTCCTCTAAATCTGAAAATTTATTGCGTATGCTACGAGCGTTTGCATAGAAAACCTTTAAAGTTGCGGTTTTAGAACTCGCAGAACGTTCTTTAATCAAATTTTTGGTTCTGATCGGATCTACATTTACATTCATGGCTGACATCGGTCCTCGGTCGTTATCCCTGGCGGTTTTGAATTTGGGTCGTGTTGGTGGAGCTTTATCCAAATTCACGGTTCTTGACAGATTAGCATTTAATTCCTTCGCAGGTTGCCGCCCTCGCTGTCTTCGGTCCTCCTTCCTGGTTGTCCTGTGCTGAGTCGATTTCTTCTCCGAAAATCCTTCACCGCATCGTTGAGAAGACGCCCAAAACGTGCTGCTCCCACCTGGTTCAGATGAACTCCATCGTCCGAAAACAAATAGTCATCGTAGTAGAAATTGTCCCAGGTGTCGATGAATCCCACGTTTTCCTTCCTGCAGAGGTTTGCTAGACAACGATTTGTGCTGGTGGCTATGTTGTAAAATCGGCTCTCTACACCAAGCCGGGGGACGATTCCTGAGACGATGATCCTTGATGACTTCTCCTTAAACGACTTGATCAGCTGCTGGTACTTTAAAAGCAAATCTTCCGACCGGGTTCGCTGTACATCGTTGGATCCAACGTGGATGACGTACATTGTATTAGCAAAATTAGTATTAGTGAATGAGGCTGCGCTTAGAGTGAATGAGGCTGCGCTTAGAGTGAATGAGACTGCACTTAGAGTGAATGAGGCTGCGCTTAGAGTGAATGAGGCTGCGCTTAGAGTGAATGAGGCTGCGCTTAGAGTGAATGAGGCTGCGCTTAGAGTGAATGAGGCTGCGCTTAGAGTGAATGAGGCTGCACTTAGAGTGAATGAGACTGCGCTTAGAACTAATGAGTGCGTGAGCTTAGAGTGCTTGATAGTATGCGTGAGCTTAGAGTGATTGATAGTATGCGTTAGCTTAGAGTGAATGGTAGTATGCGTTAGCTTAGAGTGAATGGTAGTATGCATGAGCTTAGAGTGATTGATAGTATGCCTGAGCTTAGAGTGGTTGATAGTATGCGTGAGCTTAGAGTGAATGGTAGTATGCGTTAGCTTAGAGTGAATGGTAGTATGCATGAGCTTAGAGTGATTGATAGTATGCCTGAGCTTAGAGTGATTGATACTATGCGTGAGCTTAGAGTGAATGGTAGTATGCATGAGCTTAGAGTGATTGATAGTATGCCTGAGCTTAGAGTGGTTGATAGTATGCGTGAGCATAGAGTGAATGGTGGTATGCGTGAGCTTAGAGTGATTGATAGTATGCGTGAGCGTAGAGTGAATGGTAGTATGCGTGAGCTTAGAGTGATTGATAGTATGCGTGAGCTTAGAGTGAATGGTAGTATGCGTGAGCGTAGAGTGAATGGTAGTATGCGTGAGCTTAGAGTGATTGATAGTATGCGTGAGCTTAGAGTGAATGGTAGTATGCGTGAGCGTAGAGTGAATGATAGTATGCGTGAGCTTAGAGTGAATGGTAGTATGCGTTAGCTTAGAGTGATTGATAGTATGCGTTAGCTTAGAGTGAATGGTAGTATGCGTTAGCTTAGAGTGATTGATAGTATGCGTGAGCATAGAGTGAATGGTAGTATGCGTGAGCTTAGAGTGATTGATAGTATGCGTTAGCTTAGAGTGATTGATAGTATGCATGAGCTTAGAGTGATTGATAGTATGCGTGAGCTTAGAGTGAATGATAGTATGCGTGAGCTTAGAGTGATTGATAGTATGCGTGAGCTTAGAGTGAATGGTAGTATGCGTTAGCTTAGAGTGATTGATAGTATGCGTGAGCGTAGAGTGAATGGTAGTATGCGTTAGCTTAGAGTGATTGATAGTATGCGTTAGCTTAGAGTGATTGATAGTATGCATGAGATTAGAGTGATTGATAGTATGCGTGAGCTTAGAGTGAATGGTAGTATGCGTTAGCTTAGAGTGATTGATAGTATGCGTGAGCGTAGAGTGAATGGTAGTATGCGTGAGCTTAGAGTGATTGATAGTATGCGTTAGCTTAGAGTGATTGATAGTATGCGTGAGCTTAGAGTGAATGGTAGCATGCGTTAGCTTAGAGTGAATGGTAGTATGCATGAGCTTAGAGTGATTGATAGTATGCTTGAGCTTAGAGTGAATGGTAGTATGCGTGAGCTTAGAGTGATTGATAGTATGCGTTAGCTTAGAGTGAATGGTAGTATGCGTGAGCTTAGAGTGATTGGTGGTATGCATGAGCTTAGAGTGATTGATAGTATGTGTGAGCTTTGAGTGATTGATAGTATGCGTGAGCTTAGAGTGAATATGGATGAGCTTAGAGTTAATAAGAGTGAGCTGAGAGTGAATGAGAATGAGCTTAGAGTGAATGAAAGCTTATTGTGATTTAAAAGTGAGCTTAAAGTGAATGAAAGCTTATTGTGATTTAAAAGTGAGCTTAGAGTGAATGAAAGTGAATGAAAGCTTATTGTGATTTACAAGTGAGCTGAGAGTGAATTAAAGTGAATGAAAGCTTATTGTGATTTAAAAGTGAGCTTAGAGTGAATGAAAGTGAATAAGAGCTTATTGTGATTTAAAAGTGAGCTTCGAGTGAATGAAAGTGAATGAAAGCTTATTGTGATTTAAAAGTGAGCTGAGAGTGAATGAAAGTGAATGAAAGCTTATTGTGATTTAAAAGTGAGCTGAGAGTGAATGAAAGTGAATGAAAGCTTATTGTGATTTAAAAGTGAGCTGAGAGTGAATGAAAGTGAATGAAAGCTTATTGTGATTTAAAAGTGAGCTTAGAGTGAATGAAAGTGAATGAAAGCTTATTGTGATTTAAAAGTGAGCTTAGAGTGAATGAAAGTGAATGAAAGCTTATTGTGATTTAAAAGTGAGCTGAGAGTGAATGAAAGTGAATGAAAGCTTATTGTGATTTAAAAGTGAGCTTAGAGTGAATGAAAGTGAATGAAAGCTTATTGTGATTTAAAAGTGAGCTGAGAGTGAATGAAAGTGAATGAAAGCTTACTGTGATTTAAAAGTGAGCTTAGAGTGAATGAAAGCTTATTGTGATTTAAAAGTGAGCCAAGAGTGAATGAAAGTGAATGAAAGCTTATTGTGATTTAAAATTGAGCTTAGAGTGAATGAAAGTGAATGAAAGCTTATTGTGATTTAAAAGTGAGCTTAGAGTGAATGAAAGCTTATTGTGATTTAAAAGTGAGCTTAGAGTGAATGAAAGTGAATGAAAGCTTATTGTGATTTAAAAGTGAGCTTAGAGTGAATGAAAGTGAATGAAAGCTTATTGTGATTTAAAAGTGAGCTTAGAGTGAATGAAAGTGAATGAAAGCTTATTGTGATTTAAAAGTGAGCTTAGAGTGAATGAAAGCTTATTGTGATTTAAAAGTGAGCTGAGAGTGAATGAAAGTGAATGAAAGCTTATTGTGATTTAAAAGTGAGCTTAGAGTGAATGAAAGTGAATGAAAGCTTATTGTGATTTAAAAGTGAGCTTAGAGTGAATGAAAGCTTATTGTGATTTAAAAGTGAGCTTAGAGTGAATGAAAGTGAATGAAAGCTTATTGTGATTTAAAAGTGAGCTTAGAGTGAATGAAAGTGAATGAAAGCTTATTGTGATTTAAAAGTTAGCTTAGAGTGAATGAAAGCTTATTGTGATTTAAAAGTGAGCTGAGAGTGAATGAAAGTGAATGAAAGCTTATTGTGATTTAAAAGTGAGCTGAGAGTGAATGAAAGTGAATGAAAGCTTATTGTGATTTAAAAGTGAGCTGAGGGAATGAAAGTGAATGAAAGCTTATTGTGATTTAAAAGTGAGCTGAGAGTGAATGAAAGCTTATTGTGATTTAAAAGTGAGCTGAGAGTGAATGAAAGTGAATGAAAGCTTATTGTGATTTAAAAGTGAGCTGAGAGTGAATGAGAGTGAACGAAAGCTTATTGTGATTTAAAAGTGAGCTGAGAGTGAATGAAAGTGAATGAAAGCTTATTGTGATTTAAAAGTGAGCTGAGAGTGAGCTGAGAGTGAATGATAGCTTGTTGTGAATGAGAGTGATCCCAGTGTGATCATCTCCGGCGTCAGTAATGTTATATAGTACACACACACACACATATACCACAGAGCTAGTCAGGAAGTTCTACGTCCGGTGTGAGAGAGAGTGAGATTGTGTGTGTATATGTTTGTGTCTGTTTCTGTGTGTGTGTGTGTGTGTGTGTGTGTGTGTGTGTGTGTGTGTGTGTGTGTCTGTCTGTCTGTCTGCCTGTGTGTGTGTGTGTCTGTTTGTGTCTGTTTCTGTGTGTGTGTGTGTGTGTGTGTGTGTGTGTCTGTCTGTCTGTCTGTCTGTCTGTCTGTCTGCCTGTGTGTGTGTGTGTGTGTGTGTCTGTATGTCTGTCTGTCTGTCTGCCTGTGTGTGTGTGTTTGTGTCTGTTTCTGTGTGTGTGTGTGTCTGTCTGTCTGCCTGTGTGTGTGGGTGTGTGTGTGTCTGTTTCTGTGTGTATGTTTCTGTGTGTGTGTGTGTCTGTTTGTGTGTGTGATTATGTGTGTGTGTTTTTCTGTGTGTGTGTGTGTGTCTGTTTGTGTGTGTGTGTTTCTGTGTGTGTGTGTGTGTGTGTGTGTGTGTGTGTGTGTGTGTTCGAGAGATAATAAGAGAAAGAAGAGAGTGAGTCTGAGAGCAAGATTCCATAATATGAGAGATATTATATAAGTAATAATAAACACTCTGTAGTATATTATATAAGTAATAATAAACACTCTGTAGTATATTATATAAGTAATAATAAACACTCTGTAGTATATTATATAAGTAATAATAAACACTCTGCAGTATATTATATAAGTATTAATTAACACACTGTATTATATTATATAAGTAATAAACACTCTGTAGTATATTATATAAGTAATAATAAACACTCTGCAGTATATTATATAGTAATAAACACTCTGTAGTATATTAACTCTGTAGTATTATATAATTAATAATAAACACTCTGTAGTATATTTATATAAGTAATAATAAAACACCTCTGTAGTATATTATATAAGTAATTATAAACACTCTGTAGTATATTATATAAGTAATAATAACACTCTGTAGTAATTTATATAAGTAATAATAAACACTCTGTAGTATATTATATAAGTAATAATAAACACTCTGTAGTATATTATATAAGTAATAATAAACACTCTGTAGTATATTATATAAGTAATAATAAACACTCTGTAGATATATATAAGTAATAATAAACACTCTGTAGTATATTATATAAGTAATTATAAACACTCTGTAGTATATTATATAAGTAATAATAAACACTCTGTAGTATATTATATAAGTAATTATAAACACTCTGTAGTATATTATATAAGTAATAATAAACACTCTGTAGTATATTATATAAGTAATTATAAACACTCTGTAGTATATTATAGGGTATAGAAAACCAGTAGATGTGAAGCCGAGAACAGACGGTCAACAACACAATGGGTACAAATGATCTCTCTCTCTCTCTCTCTCTCTCTCTCTCTCTCTCTATCTATCTATCTCTCTCTCTCTCTCTCTCTCTCTCTCTCTCTCTCTCTCTCTCTCTCTCTCTCTATCTATCTATCTATCTATCTATCTATCACCCACCCACACACACACACACATACACACACACTCGCACAAATAAAGACATAGACACACACTCAGAAAGTATGTAGATTTTCAACCTCGGGTCTTCAAGTGAACAATAAATCCACCAACACACTCAATAGGGTAGGTATAGGTAGCGCCAACCAACTTGACAATTATCTCGATCCCTGACCTCTTCGTAACTCAAAAGGACCTTAAGTAAATTGGCTGTAAATTTCCACACCTGTTTCCTGATGGACTCTTCCCAAATGATAGAAATGTTAGCCCGATTACTTTCATTCATTTTGAGTTATTATGTTACCTCCACCAACCGACTTTACTCCTAAACTCAATTAATGAAATCAACAAATACATGTGGCAGTCCAGCGACTCGAACCTAGGTTGCTCACACCGAAATGCAGTGCATTTATCCATTGCGCTACGAAGACAGTTAACTCTTTCACGCCATTTATGACGCAGAGGTTGCCAGATTAGCAATAAGAAATAGAGTTCTCTGACTCTTATAATTACCTCTCCAAAATTAGTTTCCTGCCCACAGCTAACTCAAAGACAACTGCAGAGGTTGAAGTAACTAAACTAAAGGTTTCCAAATACCCCTGATGGTAACAAAAGCTTTAAAGTATCCCTAATAGGCTCTAAATTGCGTCATAAGCGTGAAAGGGTTAAAGAATGTTGGACAAGCCTAGGATTTATTATGCAGTTTCGAATCCTGCATATCAATCTAAGCATGTACCCACTTTCCAACTGCGCTATCATAGGCTATGCATAGATGAAAGGAAGGAGTAATTAATGGGGCCTTAAGGGCAGGTCTCCACTTGAGGGATTGTTTTCTTGACCCCTTTTTCCCTCATGTTTAGCCCCATTGCTTTTGATATTATAAAACGTTTGCCCCATTAGTTTAGCGATTTAAAGAACTTTCACCCCATATTAAGACCTTTCGTGCAATTCAGGTGTCTATTTTATCCTGGCGAGCGATAGCGAGCCTGTAATTTAAGAGGAATCGGCCTTCGGCCGGGACATTTTTCTACCGAAAAATGTACAAATTTATCTTGAAAGGGACTCGAGGGGGTGTAATTTTAAGGTTGATGGAGGTCTAGGGAACAAACTAAATACCTCCCCTGAACCCTAAGGAAGGCCTCTCTATAAACTACCCTTGAACCTAAATGAACTATTATAAGAAGTTAAGGGGTCCAGATTATTGTCAAGTTCGTTGGCGCCACCTACAGTGTTTTGCATACGGTGTAGTAATTGTAGTTCGTTGGCGCCACCTACAGTGTTTTGCATACGGTGCAGTAATTGTAGTTCGTTGGCGCCACCTACAGTGTTTTGCATACGGTGCAGTAATTGTAGTTCGTTGGCGCCACCTACAGTGTTTTGCATACGGTGCAGTAATTGTAGTTCGTTGGCGCCACCTACAGTGTTTTGCATACGGTGCAGTAATTGTAGTTCGTTGGCGCCACCTACAGTGTTTTGCATACGGTGCAGTAATTGTAGTTCGTTGGCGCCACCTACAGTGTTTTGCATACGGTGCAGTAATTGTAGTTCGTTGGCGCCACCTACAGTGTTTTGCATACGGTGCAGTAATTGTAGTTCGTTGGCGCCACCTACAGTGTTTTGCATACGGTGCAGTAATTGTAGTTCGTTGGCGCCACCTACAGTGTTTTGCATACGGTGCAGTAATTGTAGTTCGTTGGCGCCACCTACAGTGTTTTGCATACGGTGCAGTAATTGTAGTTCGTTGGCGCCACCTACAGTGTTTTGCATACGGTGCAGTAATTGTAGTTCGTTGGCGCCACCTACAGTGTTTTGCATACGGTGCAGTAATTGTAGTTCGTTGGCGCCACCTACAGTGTTTTGCATACGGTGCAGTAATTGTAGTTCGTTGGCGCCACCTACAGTGTTTTGCATACGGTGCAGTAATTGTAGTTCGTTGGCGCCACCTACAGTGTTTTGCATACGGTGCAGTAATTGTAGTTCGTTGGCGCCACCTACAGTGTTTTGCATACGGTGCAGTAATTGTAGTTCGTTGGCGCCACCTACAGTGTTTTGCATACGGTGCAGTAATTGTAGTTCGTTGGCGCCACCTACAGTGTTTTGCATACGGTGCAGTAATTGTAGTTCGTTGGCGCTACCTACAGTGTTTTGCATACGGTGCAGTAATTGTAGTTCGTTGGCGCCACCTACAGTGTTTTGCATACGGTGCAGTAATTGTAGTTCGTTGGCGCCACCTACAGTGTTTTGCATACGATGCAGTAATTGTAGTTCGTTGGCGCCACCTACAGTGTTTTGCATACGGTGCAGTAATTGTAGTTCGTTGGCGCCACCTACAGTGTTTTGCATACGGTGCAGTAATTGTAGTTCGTTGGCGCCACCTACAGTGTTTTGCATACGGTGCAGTAATTGTAGTTTGGCGCCACCTACAGTGTTTTGCATACGGTGCAGTAATTGTAGTTCGTTGGCGCTACCTACAGTGTTTTGCATACGGTGCAGTAATTGTAGTTCGTTGGCGCCACCTACAGTGTTTTGCATACGGTGCAGTAATTGTAGTTCGTTGGCGCCACCTACAGTGTTTTGCATACGGTGCAGTAATTGTAGTTCGTTGGCGCCACCTACAGTGTTTTGCATACGGTGCAGTAATTGTAGTTCGTTGGCGCCACCTACAGTGTTTTGCATACGGTGCAGTAATTGTAGTTGCACTGGGTAATCTACTTGGTGGTTAAGGGGAGGTTATTAGTGCGTTTCCTAGACTTCCATCAATCTTGAAACTACACCCCCTTGACACCCTTCCAAGATAAATTTGTACATTTTTCGGTAGAAAAATATCCCGGCCAAAGGCCGGTTCCTCTTAAATTACAGGCTCGCTATCGCTCGCCACGAAAAAATCGACACCTAAATGGCACGAAAGGTCTTAAAAGTGACATAAATGGGGTGAAAGTTCTTAAAATCGTCAAACTAATGGGGCAAACGTCTTAAAATCTCAAAAACAATGGGGCTAAACATGAGGGAGAAGGAAGTTAGAAAAAAAATCCCTCAAGTGGAAACCTCCCCTTAACTGAATATCTCCCTTTATATGCACCAACTCATTATAGATGCTGGAATGTCCTTCAACTAAGGGTACGTACCAATCGCGATCATTAATGTTATCGAAATAAAATATACATAAACTATTTCGGGATTAATTAAATCATACATATTTATTTTTTGCATTTTTTGTTCAGTTCGGAGGTTCGGTAAATCAGTTGGGGGGCTCGATATGTATGTACAGTATGCATGTATGTATGTATGTATTTACTGAGGCCCATTTTTTGTTATCTGAATTTATTAGCGCGACTGTACCACTCTTCGTTCCCACGCGGAGGAAGGAAGGCCTGAGAACGCAAATATAGAAATGGGTCTGGGGGGGGGGGGGGGGTCTTCTCACTTACCGTCTATAAGTAACACTAAATACTAAATTATAATCCTCATCGGGCTGGACTTTGCACCTCGTTGGGGCGGGGGAGGGGTGGGGTGGGTTGGGGGGGGGGGGGGGCGGGGGGGGGCTTCTTGTCAGGTAAAAGAGCGAGAGCCAGAGGAGTGAGTGGGGCAAACAAGGGAAGGGTAAATAGTTAAGGGGGGGGGGGTCACCTGCCTTTTTTTATCTCCTTTTCTCTCTTTCCCTGGCTGGTATCCATTCGGCCCCGTTCAGCCTACTGTTTTAAGACGTTTACCCCCATGCAGGTGTCAATTTTTTCCTGGAGAGCGGTAGCAATCCAGCATATTTGTTTAAATGTTTTGACAGCAGGCTAAATTTGTACATTTTTCGATAGAAAAATTTCTCGGGCGAAACCGGATTTCTCCATACAATGCTGGCTCGATATCGCTCGCCAAGAAAAAATCGACACCTACAGTAGATGGGTATAAACGTCTTAAAACAGTAGGCGGCATGGGGTCCGAATGGGTACAAGCCAGAAGGAGAGAAAAAAAGCAGGTGAACCCCCTTAATGAGAGACAGGTGAATAAACAGATACATACATAGGTAGATTCGTAGAGGCATAAATATATACATGCATACCTATATATTCCATTATGATAGGCGGATAGATTATATATATATATATATATATATATATATATATATATATATATATATATATATATATATATATATATATATATAATATTATACAGTATATATATATATATAAATATATATATCTTAATAAATAAAGGTCAATGTTTGTCTGTTTGTCAGTTACCCGACCTTTGTACCTTTGTTACTAAATTCCTCCCACAGTTTTGGTGCCAGGTGGGAGTGTGGGGCACCGTTGGAAAGCCCAGGCTTTGGAGATGATTTTAGGCGAGTTTAGTGGAAATCAGAGACACTTGTTTAATACAATTTTCGGCAGAACTTTTGTAGTATACGGGAGCGAAAAAAATGCGAAAAAAATTGCCGTTGGGGGCAGAAGGAGGCCTCCGATCGAAAAGGTGTATGGAACGAAAGTTGTTCGCAGCCCCCCAAATGGGGGTACGGATGAGGTCAGATCCAAAATCGGAGGTCATTTAGCGGCCGAAATCGAGGTCGCCGTTTAATGAGGCACAGGGAGGTCGAGGCCGGTGATTATGGTAGTAGTAGTATTGTGATGATTGTGGTAGTAGTGATTGATGATGGTGATTATGGTAGTAGAATTTAAACCCGGGCAACGCCGGGTACCCCTCCTAGTATATATATGTATATATATATATATATATATGCCGGAAAACGATTCAAAGACTGTCTGCCCCCACCAGAGTCAGGTTGGGGAGAAATACTGGTAGAAGTATCAGATTTCCCCTTTTAACCTTCGTGGTGGTATAGGTGGCTGGACCTCCTGCCTGTACGGTTCGATTCCTACCCCTAGTTATATATATATATATATATATATATATATATATATATATATATATATATATTCATGTGTATATGCATGTACAGTATATGTAATTGTATGTATTTGTAGAAGTATATATGTATATTTACTGTATATGTATGTATGTACAGTGTGTATATATATATCTATACATATGTGTTTGTGTGTTCATGTGTGATATCGAGACGAATTATTTGTAAGATATAGATAGTTGTTAGATTCATAAATAGTTAGAATGAGAGAGAGTTGAGAAAGCGGTAAATGGTTTCTCGTTTACCTCGCGTGTAATTCAATACAATGATAATATATTTCCAGTTTTATGATGCCAGCTCTTGTAAAGATAAACATCCTTTTCTCTCTTTCCTTGGCTTGTATCCATTCGGCCCCATTCAGCCAACTGTTTTAAGACGTTTATCCTCATCCACGTGTCGATATCTTCCTGGCGAGCGATAGCGTGCCAGCATTGTATGGATAAATCCGGCTTCGTCGGAGACATTTTTCTATCGAAAAATTTACAAATTTAGCTTGCTGTCAAAACATAAATATATGTAGGCTGCCTCGCTACCGCTCGCCAGGAAAATATTAACACCGGGATGGGGGTAAACGTCTTAAAACAGTAGGCTGAATTTGGGGAATGGATACAAGCCAAAGAGAGAGGGAGAGAAAGAGAAAAAAAGCGAGGTGGGCTCCCTTAAGGGGAGATTTCCACTTGAGATATTTTTTTCTTGACTCCTTTCTCCCTCATGTTTAGCCCCATTGCTTTTCTAATTTTAAGACGTTCGCCCCATTATTTTGACGATTTTAAGAACTTTCGACCCATTTCTGTCAAATTTAAGACCTTTCGTGCCATTTAGGTGTCAATTTTATCCTGGCGAGCGATAGCGAGCCTGTAATTTTAGAGGAACCGGCTTTCAGCCGGGACATTTTTCTACCGATAAATGTACACATTTATCTTGAAAGGGGCTCAAGGGGGTGTAATCTTAAGCTTGATGGATATCTAGGGACCAAACTAAAAACCTCCCCTTAAGTCGTTCGTTAAATTTTGTCCAGAAATATTTGTATAATTCATTGAACTGCATTTATTGTATGTGTATGTGCTCTGTAAGTATACACACATTCATCTATATGTATGTATGTATCAGTGTTGTGTGTGTACATGTACTGTATATGCTATGTAAGTATACACACATTCATCTATATGTATGTATCAGTGTTGTGTGTGTACATGTACTGTATGTGCTATGTAAGTATACACACATTCATCTATATGTATGTATGTATCAGTGTTGTATGTGTACATGTACTGTATGTGCTATGTAAGTATACACACATTCATCTATATGTATGTATGTATCAGTGTTGTGTGTGTACATGTACTGTATATATGTATATATGTATTAATACACGAACATATTGTTGTGGGCTTATTTGTATGTATTCCCAGTGTATACCACCTCCTTTACGTGGTACCCGTCTTGCAACACAATCCCACCCCTACTCTGTGCAACTCTCCAACCCAAGAGTGAAACGTTACTCTCAAACTTTCTATTCAACAGCTTAGCTCTGGAACTCTCTCCCAGAATCAGTCTTTCCCTCTTCCTATGACTTAAACTGCTTCAAACTCCGTGTGTCCAGGCATTTTGGCTCGAACGTCCCTTGAGTTTGGCCCTGTCACTCTTTCAACTATGGGGGAGGCACTCGCTATAGGCAGTTCTGTCTTTTGCCTCCCTCACTCACATAGACAATATATATATATAATATATTGTGCCGTTGTGAGTAATTAACTAAGTGTTCATATCAATGGTATAATATTGTATTGTAACAGAGCCAAGCGATTACAATACTACACACACACACCAACGTATGTGTGTGTGTGTGTGTGTGTGTGTGTGTGTGTGTGTGTGTGTGTGTGTGTGTGTGTGTGTGTGTGCAATATTCAAGTATGCATGCAATTAAGGGGAGGTTTTTAGTTGATTCCCTAGACTTCCATCAAACTTAAAATTACCCCCCCTAGACCCCCTTTCAAGATAGCCGAAGGCCGAAGGCCGATTCCCTTTATATTACAGGCTCGCTATCGCTCGCCAGGAAAAAATCGACACCTAAAAGGCACGAATGGTCTTCAAATTGACAGAAATGGGGCGAGGGTTCTTAAAATCGCCAAACTAATAGGGCGAACGTCTTAAAATCTCAAAAGCAATGGGGCTAAACATGAGGGAGAAAGGGGTCCAGAAAAAAATCCTCCAGGTGGAAATCTCCCCTTAACCACGTATATATACATGCATGCATGTTCTATGCACACATGTAGCCTATGCAATGAACCAACACATATACCCAGGCTTTATTGTGGTCGGCAGGGAGGGTTCTGTGGGGGCGCTCGTTTATGGCCTTGGCCTTACTCGGGGCCTTGGGGCTGTTCGGCCAGGCAGCTTGGGGAACAACAACAACAACCAATCAACACATATAGGCTACAGTAGATAGAAAGGTAAATAATTATACATAGGGATATCCAAGCACCTACCATGGCCCCAACCATTAAGGGGAGGTATTTAGTTTGTTCCCTAGACCTCCATCAAGCTTAAAATTACACCCCCTCGAGTCCCTTTCAAGATTAATTTGTACATTTTTCGGTAGAAAAATGTCCCGGCCAAAGGCCGTTTCCTCTTAAGTTACAGGCTCGCTATCGCTCGCCAGGATAAAATAGACACCTGAATGGCACGAATGGTCTTAAAATGGGGTGAAAGTTCTTAAAATCGCCAAAATATCGGGGCAAACATCTTAAAATCTCAAAAGCAATGGGGCTAGACATAAGGGAGAAAGGGGTCAAGAAAAAAGTCCCTCTCTGCCGTTAAGGGCAGATTTCCACATGAGGGATTTTTTTCTTTACCCCTTTCTCCCTTATGTTTAGCCCCATTGCTTTTGAGATTTTAAGAAGTTCGCCCCATTAGTTTGGAACTTTCACCCCATTTATGTCACTTTTAAGACCTTTCGTGCCATTTAGGTGTCAATTTTATCCTGGCGAGCGATAGCGAGCCTGTATTTTAGGAGGAACCGGCTTTGAGCCGGGACATTTTTCTACCGAAAAATGTAAAAATTTATCTTGAAAGAGGCTCAAGGGGGTGTAATCTTAAGCTTGAAGGATATCTAGGGACCAAACTAAAAACCTCCCCTTAACCCCTTCATTACCGAGCCGTCCTTTTAACTTTATGCTGGCTACCATTAGACGACTTTCTTCAGCTTGACAAGGAACCCCAGCAATTATCAGGCTGCGAATGATCTCACTTAACCCTTTTTACTACCGCAGATCCTTGCAACTGCATAGCACAACTGCATAGACAACTGCATAGCATTGTCTAAATATAGCTAGCATACAATGAAAAAGACGTCACCGGTACAGAAGGGGTTAACCTTTTCAGTATTTTGACGTTTATTTCCAATCTATTCAGGCAATTATTAAAAATAATTGATCAACATTGTAAGGCTTCCTAATAATCAAAGTTGAGACATAGGCCTTCTAAATTGGGGTTGGGTGTGAGAAGGATCTGCCTTGTGTGGGCCAATCGGCTTTCTGCAGATTCCCATATTCTTATATTTAAAATTGATCCACGGTTTCTAATATGTGTTCCTAAGCTAATAATCGTGTATGATAGCCAGAATGAAATATATAAAAGCGTCCTTAAATACTGAAGGGGTTAAGGTACAGTACAACACATAGTAGCTAAGGTTAAGGGGGGTGGCCTGCTTTTGTTCTCTCCTTTTCTCTCTTCCTCCGGCTTATATCCATTCAGCCCCATTCAGCCTACTGTTTTAAGACTTTTATCCCCATCCAGGTGTCTATTTTTTCCTGGCGAGCGGTAGCGAGCCAGCATATTTCAAAAAAAGTTTTCTACAGCAGGCTAAATTTGTAAATTTTTCGATAAAAAAAAAAATCCGGCGAAGCCGGATTTCTCCATATAATGCTGGCTCGCTATCGCTCGCCAGGAAGAAATCGACAACTGGATGGAGATAAACATCTTAAAATAGTAGGCTGAATGGGGCCGAATAGATACAAGCCAGAGAAAGAAAAGAGAGAAAAGGAGAGAGAAAAAGCAGGTCACCCGCCTTAATGTCAATAACCACGGTGACCTGATCGAGCTCTGACCTGACCAATAGTGACCAGAGATATGAGAGACCTCCTTATAATTTGAGGTCCCACTTGTTAACCCATTTCGAGCTCCAAAACGCATTTATTTCCTGTTTTCTGGTAGTTATTAGACGATTTTTATTCAGGTTAGTAACGGTATATGGAAGTCAAAGGGTTGATTAAGGGGAGGTCTCCACTTGAGGGATTTTTTTCTTGACCCCTTTCTCCCTCATGTTTAGCCCCATTGCTTTTGATATTATAAAACGTTTGCCCCATTAGTTTAGCGCCCCATATTAAGACCTTTCGTGCAATTCAGGTGTCAATGTTATCCTGGCGAGCGATAGCGAGCCTGTAATTTAAGAGGAACCGGCCTTCGGCCTGGAAATTTTTCTACCGAAAAATTTACAAATTTATCTTGAAAGGGACTCAAGGGGGTGTAATTTTAAGCTTTATGAGGTCTAGGGAACAAACTAAATACCTCCCCTTAAGATAGTATTCACCCTTTTAATACCCACATATCCTTCCTAAGCTGCATAAAATCGTCTAATGATAGCCAAAATAACGCGTCAGAGCTTGAAGGGGTTAAAAGTAACCTTCAATAACGCGTCAGAGCTTGAAGGGGTTAAAAGTAACCTGGTTATATAATATGACTGAAGTACAAAGGAGTACAAAGGAAATCAAGCAACAACAGATCTAGTGACCCTTCTAGGTTGCTTGTCCTCCAAAACACTGAGGATCAAGTGTCCAAACAGTGGTTTAGAGTGGGTAAGGGAACATTGGAAAGGGAATTACTGCCCTGGAACTAATGTCCGTGGCAGAAACCTGTGGTTGAGAAAAATTAAACTATAGTCTATTTTTGTCCAGCTGAGGGTAAATTGCCATGTTTCTATCTGTGTTACTCCGCTATAAGGTAGAGTTTGTAGCGAAATATGATGTTAATTATGCAAACTTGGCATTAATAAGACACACAGCCATAGTAGTTTCATATATTTCCGTTAAGTATCGAGAAATCAGCTACTAAGAGATTCAATTTACCATCAGCTGAAAAAAATTAAACTACACACTATTATTCTATGCAATAATAGTGAGTGCCATAGTAGGATCAAGAACGATGGAGAACTTCAAGATAAAATTAGATAGGCACATGGGCGAGATGGGTTGGGTGTGAAGGGAATCTGCCTTGTGTAGGCCATTCGGCTTTGTGCAGACTCCCGTTTTCTCATGTTCTTTTTCTTATGTTCATAATAAGAATACAATATAACACACGTCGCTGGTACTCAGAGGGTTGAACTATTTCAACCAACCCTTTTAACTAGCACAGATCCTTACCAAGCTGCATAATATCGTCTCAATATAGCTAGAAACAATATAACACACGTCGCTGGTACTCAAGGGGTTAACTACCACAGATCCTTACCAAGCTGCATGATATCGTCTCAATATAACTAGAAACAATTTAACACACGTCGCTGGTACTCAAGGGGTTAACCCCTTCTGTACCGAGGACTTCCCTTTATTTTATTCTGGCTACTACTACACGATTTTATTCGGTTTAAATAGGGTCTCCAACAATTAAAAGGCTTCGAACTATCTCACTTAACCCTTTTTACCACCACAGATCCTTCTTAAACTGCACAAAATCGTCTAAATATAGTTAGAATAAATATAAAAAGACGTCGCCGGCACAGAAGGGGTTAAGAACACCACTCCTAATGAAGGGGAGATGGGCTGCTTTTCTGGGCCCCTTTCTCCCTCGTGTTTAGCACCATTGGTGTTGAGATTTTAAGACGTTCGGTCCATTATTTTGGCGATTTTAACAACTTTCGCCCCTTTTTGTTGTCAATTTTAAGACCTTTCGTGCCATTTAGGTCTCGAATATTTCCTGGCGAGCGAAAGCGAGCCTGAAATTTTATGAGGAACTGGCCTTCGGGCCGGGAAATTTGTTATCGAAAAAATTACTAATTTATCTTGAAGGGGGGTCTAGGGGGTGTTTTATCTTGAAGGGGGGTCTAGGGGGTGTTTTATCTTGAAGGGGGTCTAGGGGGTGTTTTTCTAAGCTTGATGGAGGTCTAGCGAGGAAACTAAGAAATATAGGAATATATATAATTATGGGAAGAGTCAGCCAGTAAATACATGTAGAAATGTACTATCCGTGTGACCCAGTCCTGAGCCCTCCCTGGGATGCAAGAGAGTAATGGTCATACTTTCTAAACTCGTCATGATGAATAGAGTTTATCTCTTCTCAAACCACATAACTACTATTATCGTTTAATATTAGCAACAGTTGTATCCTTACAAACAAGTGTGTAACCCCTATAAATTACCTAGGGTTCCTTAAGGGGAGGTTTTTAGTTTGTCTCCTACTCCTCCAGCAATCTTAAAATTTCACCCCCTTGACCCCCTTTCAAGATAAATTTGTACATTTTTCGGTAGAAAAATTTCCCGGCCGAAGGCCGGTTACTCTTTTATTACAGGCTCGCTATCGCTCGCCAGGATAAAATCGACACCTAAATGGCACGAAAGGTCTTAAAATTTACAGAATGGGGCGGAAATTCTTAAAATCACCAAACTAATGGGGCAAACGTCTTAAAATCTCAAAAGCAATGGGGCTAGACATGAGGGAGAAAGGGGTCAAGAAAAAAGTCCCTCAAGTGGAAATCTCCCCTTAACAATCTGAACAACTCGTCTACTATTAGCATGAAGTTAGGACGTGTTAGATAGTCTGTATCCATTTTGTTCAATAATGGTCTTTCCCAAACTGAACAAAATCGTCTAATGTTAGCATGAAGGTGAAATTAAATTAAACTTTAATCACCAGAGGTCCTCCCCCAATCTAAACGTTAGCACGGAATTTACGGGGCTTAGTTGCACTTTTAGGAACTCCCCGATGATCAAGTCGTTTGGGCCATTGATTAGTAGTGATAGTGATAGTGGTGGTGGTGGCGTTGGTGGTGGTGGTGGTGGTGGTGGTGGTGGTGGTGTTTATTATCCAGCAGGTTATCAGGGGTTGGGGGTCAAGTCGCTGGCAGGTAAGATCGCCCACAGGGATTTGCATGTACGGTCGCGCAAATAAGTCATGTCCCAGCTGTTATTACGTTTGGCTTACTCTGTGCTTTATTAATGCCTGTCAGATGTTGAATAGGGTGGGTAAGTGTAGGGACATGTGTGTATATCTCACTCGATATGAAGAAATGAAGCTTAGATATTGCTGATACTAATTATTGATCAAAACATAATTGGTGCCGAGACATCACTTATTAGCGCGACTGTACTCTCGGATTTTAGATATGGTAGGAAAATTAGTATGATTAAATAAACGGTATAGCTTTTGTGTAGTTATTAATGTTTATGATCAATTTACAGTTTTATAGTAATGTATTCGTTTAAGTCTATCACACTACTTTTACTTCCATACATAAAATCATAGATTGGATACAAATTCATGTGGGCAACTGCATATTACGGGCTAGGCGCGCAATTCATGTGGGCAACTGCATATTACGGGCTAGGCGCGCAATTTTAGGTTTGGTACTCATGTGGGGCTGAACAGTTGCAATCCTGAGGGTTCTGAGATCGTCTTCTTGCTCGTCCAAGAAGGGTATCGTTGCTCCTGTTGGATGGCGTCTCTCTAGGGCGTCGTACGCTCGTGGGCTAACTTCAGTTTCCCACAGTTGCACAGCAGGTGGGGAGGGGATACTGTCATCTCCTTGGGTATGTCTGCTTGCCTTGGACTGTGTCCTCTCTCGTGGAGGGATCGACGTACACGTGTCAACTTCAATTTCTCACATACAGCAACAATAATAACGGATCCTCCTCACGCCCTAAGGGGTATCTTCTTCTATCTGAATTTGGTAGTTGGCCATCTACTCTTCTTCTACTTGTAAAGAGTAGGAATCAGGGTATGGGTTGATCAAGCGTATTAAATCTCGTAGTTCTTTGAACAGGTGGGGGTCGGTAGTACTGGCAAAGGTTTGGAAGGTTGCTTCTTCAGGCTTTGGGTAAGGGGTCGTGTATGCAGATCGAGGATTCACGTAGATTGATGGGTTTGAAAGATACTTTTGTCCTAGCGTTTATGTGAAGGGATTTAGAGGGAAAACATTAACGACATATTTATGTAGGCTGATTGTTTAATAACAAGAACTGGCGACGAAACTACCTGTAAACGTTATCGTGGGTTGCAGATAAGAGTTGTTATTGCCTTATCTTCTTTTAGTGGTGGACTTCTGAACCTTATCTTACATATCACTGGCTGTTAGTTGTTAAGGAGAGTTACATAGAGTTACATTGATATACAAACTACACAGACTTTGCAGTCCCTACTAGGTAGTCCGGCCTTTACAAAATCATTGCAGTCGACGTACTAGTGTTGCCAATTTAGCTACTTTTCCGCTAGA
>CM064527.1:28872278-28879778 GCA_032716605.1 Paralithodes platypus
GGAACCGGCCTTCGGCCGGGACATTTTTCTACCGAAAAATGTACAAATTTATCTTGAAAGGGACTCAAGGGGGTGTAATTTTAAGGTTGATGGAGGTCTAGGGAACAAACTAAAGACCTCCCCTTAAGTGAGATAGTTCGACGCTTCTTAATTGCTGGTTACCCTTTTAAAACTTCTAAAATCGTCTAATAGTTGCCAGAATAGAATGACAATGACGTCGCTGGTACAGTCGCGCTAATAAGTCATGTTCCAGCTGTCATTACGTTTGGCTTGCTCTGTGCTGCAATAGTGTCTGTCAGATGTTGAATAGGGTGGGTGTAAGTGTAGGAACATGTTTGTATATTTCACTCGATATGAAGAAATGAAGCTTAGATATGGCTGATGCCAATTATTGATCAAAACATACTAATGGTGCCGAGACATGACTTATTAGCGCGACTGTACATAAGGGGTTATTACACTATGTCTTCGGACGGAGCTCTAAAGGCCATGACATGGAGAGGTCCGTCACCAAGACTTGGTTTATGGGGAGATTTCCACTTGAGGGATTTTTTTCTGGACCCCTTCCTCTCTCATGTTTAGCCCTATTGCTTTTGAGCTTTTAAGACGTTTGCCCCATTAGTTTAGCGATTTTAAGAACGTTTGTCCCATTTCTGTCAATTTTAAGACCTTTCGTGCCATTTAGGTGTCGATTTTTTCCTGGCGAGCGACAGCGAGCCTGTAATTTAAGAGGAATCGGCCATCGGCCGGGACATTTTTCTACCGAAAAATGTACAAATTTATCTTGAAAGGGGCTGGGGGGGGGGGGGGGGGTGTAATTTTAAGCTTGATTGAGGTCTAGGGAGCAAACCAAAAGCCTCCCCTTAATATAGACATAACTATAACCACGTGGCCCATTGAGGATAAACAAATATATATCGGTATATATAAATATAAGTCCCCGCCGAAGGCCGGTTATTATTAAATTACAGGCTCGCTATCGCTCGCCAGGATAAAATCGACACCTAAATGGCACGAAATGTCTTAAAATTGACAGAATGGGGCGGAAATTCTTAAAATCACCAAACTAATAGGGCAAACGTCTTAAAATCTCAAAAGCAATGAGGCTAGACATAAGGAAGAAAGGGGTCAAGAAAAAAGTCCCTCCAGTGGAAATCTCCCCTTAACATTGTGACATGTAACAGAAAGATTGTACAGGCTAAAGGAACATATGTTGCCATAGTTCTTATCTACAAGCCTAACCAGAATTACATATTACTGTGTTTTGCGTTATTCCACTGCAGCATTTTCTTTAAGCCACATGTTCGCCTTGCATTTGAAACTAATCACAGTGTCATTAGTAATAATATTATCTCTCTCTCTCTCTCTCTCTCTCTCTCTCTCTCTCTCTCTCTCTCTCTCTCTCTCTCTCTCCTATAGACTATATAGGTATTGTGCAACCCAATTATCTCCACCTGTAACCAGAACACTTAACAAGGCATGTCCCAGTTGTCATTATGTTTGGCTTGCTCTGTGCTGTATTAATGTCTGTCAGATGTTGAATAGGGTGGGTAAGTGTAGGAACATGTATGTATATTTCACTCGATATGAAGAAATGAAGCTTATATATAATATCTAAGGCTTATAATCTGAAAACTAATGTGGCTAAACATGAGGAAGAAAGGGAACTAGAAAAGCGACCCATTTGCCCTTAATCATGAACTCCAAGAAACAACTACTCTAAGTGATACGGATACTCAGAAGATCTACTGGAAATAATATCTCCACAAATATTATCAAACAACAAAAATATAACTGTCTTGTAAAGTAGCTATTATTGACGCTCTCAGACGGTACGATCGCGCTAATAAGTCATGTCCCAGCTGTTATTATGTTTGGCTTCCTCTGTGCTCTATTAATGTCTGTCAGATGTTGAATAGGGTGGGTATGTGTAGGAACATGTTGGTATATCTCACTCAAGAAGAAGAAATCATGTGTAAATATTGCTGATACCATTTATTGATCAAAACATAATTGGTGCCGAGTCATCACTTATTAGCGCGACTGTGCTGATTTTCTCTCAACTGTGTTGGTGGTGTAATGGTTTAGATACTTATGTTCCGGGTGTGGTGTCCCGAGTTGGAATCCCGGGAGGACCATATTATGCTTTCATTAGTTTATTCAAGTGCATTGGGGTTTGTAATTGATGATTAATGTTAAGAACGGGGTGTTACTTATCGAAACATGACGATCGAAACATGACGATCGAAACATGACGATCGAAACATGACGATCGAAACATGACGATCGAAACATGACGATCGAAAACCATATTCAATATAATGGTTTCTTATAGGAATTAACCCCTTCAGTACCGGCGACGTCATTTTAGTTTTATTCTGGCTACTAGTAGACGATTTGATTAAGTTTAAAAAGGACCTGCAGCAATGATTACTTAACTCTCGGAATAACAGCTGTGGAATACACTTAGGATACAGGTGAAAGTATTACAAATTGACTACACAACTGCGATATAACCTGTACAAATGACTTAAGGAGGGTGACCTGCTTTTTGTTATTTCTGTCTTTTTCTCTCTTTCTCTGGCTTGTATCCATTCGGCCCCATTCAGCCAACTATTTTAAGACGTTTATCCCCATCTAGGTGTCGATTTCTTCCTGGCGAGCGATAGCGAGCCAGCATTATATGAAGAAATCCGGCTTCGCCGGAGAAATTTTTCTATCGAAAAATGTACAAATTTAGCCTGCTGTCAAACAAAAATAAAAAATATGCTGGCTCGCTACCGCTCACCAGTAAAAAAATTACACCTGGATGGGGATAAACGTCTTAAAACAGTAGGCTGAATGGGGCCAAAGGGATACAAGCCAGAGAAAGATAGAAAAGGACAGAACAAAAACAGGTCACCCCCCTTAAGATTTGGGTAAGTTCCGCTTTGAAAATGGTATAATAGGTAAGTATTGGTTTATAAATGGTATAATAGGTAAGTATTGGTTTAGAAATAGTATAATAGGTAAGTATTGGTTTATAAATGGTATAATAGGTAAGTATTGGTTTATAAATGGTATAATAGGTAAGTATTGGTTTATAAATGGTATAATAGGTAAGTATTGGTTTATAAATAGTATAATAGGTAAGTATTGGTTTATAAATGGTATAATAGGTAAGTATTGGTTTATAAATGGTATAATAGGTAAGTATTGGTTTATAAATGGTATAATAGGTAAGTATTGGTTTATAAATAGTATAATAGGTAAGTATTGGTTTATAAATGGTATAATAGGTAAGTATTGGTTTATAAATGGTATAATAGGTAAGTATTGGTTTATAAATGGTATAATAGGTAAGTATTGGTTTATAAATGGTATAATAGGTAAGTATTGGTTTATAAATAGTATAATAGGTAAGTATTGGTTTATAAATGGTATAATAGGTTAGTATTGGTTTATAAATAGTATAATAGGTAAGTATTGGTTTATAAATGGTATAATAGGTTAGTATTGGTTTATAAATAGTATAATAGGTAAGTATTGGTTTATAAATAGTTTTGTAGTTATGGAGAACCGATATCCTGGTACAGTCAGGTCAGGTGAAGATATTGAGGGATAAGTCTTTACAACGGCACCTCGTAGCTACTTTATACTTGTCCTATTTTGTGAAGAGTGTAGAGAGGGGTGTTGGAGAGAGAGTAAGCTGTTGGAGTGGCTTTGTTATGTGTGTTATTAGTCTATATATAGTGATGGCGAAGGTATTAAGTGATAATAAGCCTTTACAACGGCACCTCGTAGCTACTTTATACTTTTCCTATTTTCTGAAGAGTGTAGAGAGGGGAGAAGGGGTGTTGGAGAGAGAGTAAGCTGTTGGAGTGGCTTTGTTATGTGTGTTATTAGTCTGTATATAGTGATGGCGAAGGTATTAAATGATAAGCCTTTACAACGGCACCTCGTAGCTACTTTACGCTTTTCCTATTTTGTGAAGAGTGTAGAGAGGGGAGAAGGGGTGTTGGAGAGAGAGGAAGCTGTTGGAGTGGCTTTGTTGTGTGTGTTATTAGTCTTAGTCTGTGTACGTCGTCGAAGTGTCGCCCGACAGGAATGGTGGAAATTTGCAAACCTAAACTGGATAGTCGTATGGATGACATGGGTTGAGTGCAAAAGAGATCTGCCTCTTATGGATATCCGTGTGCTCATATCTATTGAAGAAAGACCTATACTCTGTTTCTTTTCAACTGGCGATAAATTGCAAAGTTCCCATCAAGATTTCTCAGTTATTTCTACGATTATGTAGTGGAATATGGTGGTAATTATATATAAGCTTGTTTTAATGATATAAGCTTGTTTTAATTATATAAGCTTGTTTTAATTATATAAGCTTGTTTTAATTATATAAGCTTGTTTTAATTATATAAGCTTGTTTTAATTATATAAGCTTGTTTTAATTATATAAGCTTGTTTTAATTATATAAGCTTGCTTTAATTATATAAGCTTGTTTTAATTATATAAGTTTGTTTTAATTATGTAAGCTTGTTTTAATTATATAAGCTTGTTTTAATTATGTAAGCTTGTTTTAATTATATAAGCTTGTTTTAATTATATAAGCTTGCTTTAATTATATAAGTTTGTTTTAATTATATAAGCTTGTTTTAATTATGTAAGCTTGTTTTAATTATATAAGCTTGTTTTAATTATATAAGCTTGCTTTAATTATATAAGCTTGTTTTAATTATATGAGCTTGTTTTAATTATATAAGCTTGTTTTAATTATATAAGCTTGTTTTAATTATATAAGCTTGTTTTAATTATATAAGCTTGTTTTAATTATATAAGCTTGTTTTAATTATATAAGCTTGTTTTAATTATATAAGCTTGTTTTAATTATATGAGCTTGTTTTAATTGTATAAGCTTGTTTTAATTATATAAGCTTGTTTTAATTATATAAGCTTGTTTTAATTATATAAGCTTGTTTTAATTATATAAGCTTGTTTTAATTGTATAAGCTTGTTTTAATTATATAAGCTTGTTTTAATTATTATGATTTTTCCACCAACCAACTTCACTTCTAAACTCAATTAATGAAATCAACAAATACATGTGGCACTCCAAGGACTCGAACCTAGGATACTCACATCGAAATTCCGCGCACTATGCATTACGCTATCAAGACCGAGACATAGTAGTTTATCAAGACCGAGACATAGTAGTTTATCAAGACCGAGACATAGTAGTTTATCAAGACCGAGACATAGTAGTTTATCAAGACCGAGACATAGTAGTTTATCAAGACCGAGACATAGTAGTTTATCAAGACCGAGACATAGTAGTTTATCAAGACCGAGACATAGTAGTTTATCAAGACCGAGACATAGTAGTTTATCAAGACCGAGACATAGTAGTTTATCAAGACCGAGACATAGTAGTTTATCAAGACCGAGACATAGTAGTTTATCAAGACCGAGACATAGTAGTTTATCAAGACCGAGACATAGTAGTTTATCAAGACCGAGACATAGTAGTTTATCAAGACCGAGACATAGTAGTTTATCAAGACCGAGACATAGTAGTTTATCAAGACCGAGACATAGTAGTTTATCAAGACCGAGACATAGTAGTTTATCAAGACCGAGACATAGTAGTTTATCAAGACCGAGACATAGTAGTTTATCAAGACCGAGACATAGTAGTTTATCAAGACCGAGACATAGTAGTTTATCAAGACCGAGACATAGTAGTTTATCAAGACCGAGACATAGTAGTTTATCAAGACCGAGACATAGTAGTTTATCAAGACCGAGACATAGTAGTTTATCAAGACCGAGACATAGTAGTTTATCAAGACCGAGACATAGTAGTTTATCAAGACCGAGACATAGTAGTTTCATATTGTTCCATTAAAGGGGGTGACCTGTTTTTGTTCTGTCCTTTTCTATCTTTCTCTGACTTGTATCCATTTGGCCCCATTCAGCCTACTGTTTTAAGACGTTTATCCCCATCCAGGTGTCAATTTCTTACTGGTGAGCGGTAGCGAACCAGAATATTTTTAATTTTTGTTAGACAGCAGGCTAAATTTGTACATTTTTCGATAGAAAAATGTCTCCGGCGAAGCCGGATTTCTTCATATAATGCTGGCTCGCTATCGCTCGCCAGGAAGAAATCGACACCTAGATGGGGATAAACATCTTAAAATAGTTGGCTGAATGGGGCCGAATGGATACAAGCCAGAGAAAGAGAGAAAAGGAGAGAAATAACAAAAAGCAGGTCACCCCCCTTAAGTATCGATAAATTAGCTGCTAAGGGATTCAATTTACCGTCAGGTGAAATAAAACATAGTAGTGCTGTAGTCAAGGTAAAGTTAGTTATAGTCTAGTGTGTGGGGAAGGACAGGGACAGGGACAGGGACAGGGTAGGCTACTTGAACTATGACACACACACGTGATATGGGGGGGGGGGGGGTCACTTATTGGGCGATTTTTGCATGTATTCATTATTTTTCTAGTTTCTTCCCTAGACCTCCATCAAATTAAAAAAAAACATCCATTAGATCCCCCTTCTAGATTAATTTGTACATTTTTCGGTAGAAAATTTTCTCGGCCAAAGGCCGGTTTTTCCAACATTACAGGCTTACTATCGTTCCCCAGGGAAAAAATCGACACCTAAATAGCACGAAAGGTCTAAATATTGACGAAGAAATGGGGCGAAAGGTCTTAAAATCGACTAAATAATGGAGGCAAACATCATAACATCTGAAAACTAATGGGGCTAAATATGAGGGAGAAACTGGTCCAGAAAACCGGCCCATCCCCCCTTAAGGCCTCCTATGGCGGCAGAGTCAACAGAAGAGCCTATATCACACGAACGATTTTTCCGTCAAGATTTATCAGCAACTCTGGTCGGGCAGATCACTATAGTCCGTTCATTCTAGGCTGGGCAGAAATCGTAACCCCTAACCTCTCATAACTCAAAAAGGACTAGATAAGAGTAATCGAGCTAATATTTCTACCAAATAGGAAGACTTGGCTAGGGAAGGGGTGTATACATTGACAGCTCATTTGCTCCAGCCCTTTTTGAGTTGGAGAGGTTAGAGGTTAGGATTGCTGCCCAACCTAGAATGAACGGACTATAGTTAACGTTTTATAAGACTCTTGTCGAGTAAACTAATCAATCTGCAGTACAGTTACCGATATCAATACAACAGGTCTGCAGTACAGTTACCGATATCAATACAACAGGTCTGCAGTACAGTTACCGATATCAATACAACAGGTCTGCAGTACAGTTACCGATATCAATACAACAGGTCTGCAGTACAGTTACCGATATCAATACAACAGGTCTGCAGTACAGTTACCGATATCAATACAACAGGTCTGCAGTACAGTTACCGATATCAATACAACAGGTCTGCAGTACAGTTACCGATATCAATACAACAGGTCTGCAGTACAGTTACCGATATCAATACAACAGGTCTGCAGTACAGTTACCGATATCAATACAACAGGTCTGCAGT
>CM064527.1:28884778-28892287 GCA_032716605.1 Paralithodes platypus
AGACGTTTATCCCCATCCAGGTATCATTTGTTTACTGGTGAGCGGTAGCCAGCCAGCATATTTTGTTTAATGTTTATGACAGCAGGTTAAATTTGTACATTTTTCGATAGACAAATTTCTCTGGCGAAGCCAGATTTCTTCATATAATGCTGGCTTGCTATCGCTCGCCAGGAAGAAATCGACACCTAGATGGGGATACACGGCTTAACATAGTTGGCTGAGTGGGGCCGAATGGATACAAGCCAGAGACAGAGAGAAAAGGAGAGAAATAGAAAAAAACAGGTCACCCCCCTTAAAGATTGCGGTATATATCTCTCTTGATGCCGCGTTAGCCTTGACTATTAGAGGTATGGACGCTACCTACATTATAGCCTTGACTATTAGAGGTATGGCCGCTACCTACATTATAGCCTTGACTATTAGAGGTATGGCCGCTACCTACATTATAGCCTTGACTATTAGAGGTATGGACGCTACCTACATTATAGCCTTGACTATTAGAGGTATGGACGCTACCTACATTATAGCCTTGACTATTAGAGGTATGGCCGCTACCTACATTATAGCCTTGACTATTAGAGGTATGGCCGCTACTTACATTATAGCCTTGACTATTAGAGGTATGGCCGCTACTTACATTATAGCCTTGACTATTAGAGGTATGGACGCTACGACATTTATAGCCTTGACTATTAGAGGTATGGACGCCTACCTACATTATAGCTGTCTAGTAAAGGTATTGGGTACCTACATATAGCCTTTACTATTTTTAGAGGTATGGCCGCTACCCTACCACTTATAACCTTGACTATTAGAGGGTATGGGAACGGGCCTACCGCGGTGTACATTATAGCCTTGTGGACTAATGTAGGAGGTAGGGGGGGCTCGCGTACGCGGTACAATTTTATTTATTACGCCTTGCACTATTAGAGGTATGGAAACGCTACCTGCGGTGTACATATTTCAAGCCTTGAACTTTATCTAATTAGAGGTTTTGGCCTCGCTAACCTACATGTATTAGCCTTGACTATTAGAGGTTTAGATGGAAATTCCGCTACCTACATTTATAGACCTTGGATATTAGAGGTTATGGGCCGCTACCTACATTTGTTATTAGCCGTGACTACTAGAGGTTAATGGCCTGCTACCTACATGTATAGACTTAAAGACTTTATTAGACAGGTTCTGGCCGCTACTTACATTTATTAAGCCTCTTGACTATTAGAGATGGTGATGGCCGCTACACTACATGTATAGCCTTGACTATTAGAGGTATGGCCTGCTACCAATTACATGTATAGCCTTAGGACTATTAGAGGTTTATGGCTGTACTTACATTATAGCCTTGACTATTAGAGGTATGGCCGCTACTTACATTATAGCCTTGACTATTAGATGTATGGACGCTACCTTAATTATAGCCATTGACTATTACGATGGTATGGCTCGCATACCTACATCTATAAGCCTTGACTATTTAGAGGTTTATGGACGCTACTTACATTATAAACGCCTTGATACTATTAGAGGTATGGCTCAGCTACCATACATTATTAGCCTTGACTATTAGAGGTATGGGTGGCCGCTACCTACATTATAGCCTGTGACTATTAGAGGTATGGCCCTGCATACCCGGTTACAATTAGTAGCCTTGGACTATTAGTAGGTATGGTGTGCCCTTTCGGGCTACTTACATTATAGCCTTTGACTATTAGGATGGTAATGGCCGCTCCTACATTATAGCCTTGACTATTAGAGGTAATGTCGCTGACCTCTACCTACATTGAATAGCCTTAGACTATTAGAGGAATGGCCGCGATCTTACATTATACGCCTGAACTATTACGAGGTATGGCAGCTTTAGACTCTACTACATACATTGATAGGCCATTGACTATTAGAGGTATATTGGCCGCTACCTACATTATAGCCGCCTTGACTATTAGAGGCATGTGCCGCTACCTACATTATAGCCTTTGACTCTTAGAGGTATGGACGCTACCTACATTTCTAGCCCTTGACTATTCGAGGTATGGACGCTACCTCAGCCTACATTATAGCCTGTTGACTATTAGAGTTCTGGCCGCATACCTTACATTATACATTGCCTTGACACTCTCTAGAGGTATGGCCCGCTACTTACATTTTCAGCCTTGACTATTAAGAAGGGTATGGACAGCTACCTACATTATAGCCTTGCGACTATTGGGAGGTATGGCCACTACCTACATTATATGCCTGGACATCTTAGAGGTAATAGGCCGATACCTTACATTATAGCCTTGACTATTAGAGGTATGGCCGCTACCTACATTATAGCCTTGAATATTATAGGTATGGCCGCGACTTACATTATAGCCCTTGACTATTAGAGGCTCTATGGGCCGCTACCTACATTATAGCCTTGACTATTAGAGATTATGGACCGCTACCTTACATTATAGCCTTGACCTATCTAGAGGTATGGACCTGCCTACCTATACAATATATTGGGGCCTTGACTATTAGAGGTATGGGGGCCGCTACCATACATTATAGCCTTGACTATCTAGAGGTATGGCCGCTACCTCACATTATAGCCTTGACTATTAGATGGTATGGCTGTCTAATATACTTATAGCCGTGACTATTAGAGGTAATTGGCTGCTACTGTACATTATAGCCTTGACTATTAGAGGTATGGGGCCGCTAGCGGTTACCTTATTACCCTTGACTATTAAGAGGTATCGGACGCACTATACCTTAATAGCCCTTGTGAACTCTTAGAGCATATGGCCCCTACTCCTTCTCCCTTATTATTTCCTTGACTATTTAGAGTATATGTACCCGCTCACCTACATAATAGCCTTGACTGATTAGATAGTATGGCCCGGCTTACTTATACCCTTATAGTCCTTGACTAGGTAGAGGTAGTGGCCTGCTCCATACATTCTAGCCCTTGAACTAGGAAAGTATGTGGCCATCTTACTACATTATACGCCTTGACTATCTAAGGTAAATGGCCGCTACCTTACATTCGCCTATGTATAATGAGTTAAGAGGCAGGTCTCCACTCCTTGAGGCTTATTTTTTTCTTGACCCCAGTTCCTTCTCCTCGATGGTTTAGGCCGGCATCCCCATTTCCGTTTTGATATTATGTACAGCAAAGTTTGGCAGGCCGTAGGGCTTACACCCATTGTTTGGCGATTATCAGAAACTTCTTCACACCTCCATTTCTGTCAATTTTAAGACACTTTCGTGCCATTTAGGTGGTTCGATTTTGTTTCCGGGTGCGGCAGTGAGGCGGTCGCGGAGGCCTGTAATTTTAAGAGAAAGCGGGGGCCCTTGCGGACCTGGTGACAATTTTTCCTACTACCGAAAAAAATGTCAAATTTAGCTTTTGAACAGGGGGGTTACCCCTAGGGGGTTTAATTTGAGTTTGATGGCGACGGTCTAGGAGAAACATACCTTAAAACCTCCCCTTAAACGAAGCAAGACGAATGTGTATTGTCGGTAATCTTGAGGTATATGGTACCGGAACAGTTGGATATGCAATTCAACTGATTCCCCCCCCCCCGATGTGGTTAATTCCAGAACCCAGCAGGATAATATAATTAATCATTTGGATTAATTAAAACATATTCCAAAGATGTCTATCCATAGCAATAGATATTCCCGTAACGTTGGGGTCAGCCGTTTTGGGCATGCTTTATCTTTTCTCTCTTTCCCTGGCTTGTATCCATTCAAGCCCACATTCTTAGCACAACTGTTTATAAAAGGACGTTTGAATCAAGTTATCCCCATCCCGCAGGAAAGGTGTCGATTTTTCGGCTTTTCTTTCCTAGGCAATTCAATAGGCGAGCATAGCATGGTATGGGAGAAATCCGGCGTTCGCACGGACTGAAATGAATTTGTCTATCGTAAAAAATTTACAAATTTATCTTGCGTCAAAAGACAAAAGTATATATATAGGTGGGCCCTTATCGCTACCTGCTCGCCCAGGCAAATACTTGGACACCTGGATGGTGGTTACACGGTCTTTAAAATACAGTAGGTCTGAATGGGGGCCGAATGGGCTATCAAGCAAAAGAGAGAGCGACGTAGAAAGAGAACAAAAGCGCAGGTGTGGCTGCCGTTCCATCAAACACATAGGGAAAGTTGTCTAGCAAACAGAGTATATGAACACACGGCTTTCGGTGTAAACTGTTAATTAAATTAGTGTAACAGTCGCTGCTAAATAAGGTTCATTTCTCGGCCAACTAAGTCATCTTTTGGTTAAGCACTAATTCGTATCAGCAATTTATCTAAGCCTTTTCATTTTTTCATTAGAGTGAAATATATCACAAACATGTTCCGACGCATTAACCCACCCTATTCAACATTCTGACCGACATTAACGCCCTGTGAAGCCCTGGGCGCGTTCGTTTTAGCAGTTTATTTTTTGGCGATCTAATCCTCTAGACGATCGTGTTGGGGTTGCAGCTTAGTAGAAGGGATCTGTGGGTATTATAGTAGAGGGTAAAGAAATATCTGCAAGTCAACCCGATGACTTCCATATACCCTTCCTAAACTGAATAAATATCGTATAATAATTACCAGGAAAACAGAATAAGCAAATGCGTTTGGTGGAATCTTGAAAGGGGTTAATGGGGAGATTTTCCACTGTGAGGGATTGTTTGCGCTTTCTTGACTTCTTTCTTCCATCCCTCTCACCTCTTGGGTTAGCCCCGATTGGCTTTTGATATTATAAGACCGTTCGCGCCGCCACCATATTTTGGCGATTTAAGAACTATTCCCACGCCCCATTATCTGTCAATTATTAAGACATTTTGTGCCATATCTTTATAGTGGTGTTTATTTTATCTCCTGGGCGAGCTATAGCTATGAGCGCCTGTTTATTTAGTAAGAGGAAACCAGGCCTTCGTCTCCGCCGGGACATGCTTTTTCTACCGAAAAAATGTACAAATTTATCTTTGATAAGGTGAATCTAAGGGGCTGTAATGTTAAGTCCGTGATGTGGAAGTCTAGACGAAACTAACTAAAAATCTCCCCTTAACACATGTACAGGGAAGCAAGCCAAACGTAATTCTAAGCCAGCCGTGGACATGCACTTATTACCCCAGGACCGTTACTATACCTATGATAAAGACAAGGACACTGACTTGGTCATTGATAGCTTGAACCCCCGGAAACTTAAAATCTTAAGGGGGACATGGACTTATTACCCTCCTCATTTATAGACCACTACATTCTGCCTCCTTTCTCCCTCACTGGTTTAGCTCAATTAGTGTTTTTCACCCCGGGAAATTATGTTAAGAGTGCATGCCCCATTTATATTATCGGAGTGTTAAGACCTATCTCAGGCCAAGCCATTTTTTTTGTTGTTGTCAATATTTAGTGACCTTTTCGTGCTACATGGGGGTGGGTCGTATTTTGTCCCTGGCGAACGATACTAGTTGAGCCCATTGTAAGGGTTGTAAAAACCGCCCGGCTTCGGCCGTGGACCTTTTTTTTTCTAACCGCAAAAATTTCCAAATTAATCTAGCAGGGGGATCTAATGGGCATGTTTTTTTTGATTTGTTTTTTTTTTAATTTTGATGGATGTATAGTGAGGACCAATGACGTTACGACCGGAAAAATAATGAATAGATACATGCAACAATCGGCCCAAAAAGTTAGCCCCTCGTGGATAAGTGCCCCCGGAACTTAGAATCGGACATGACTATTACCGAAAACTGCAGGATCGTTGTATCGCAAAATTCTGAGATTCCTCGAATTAATGGTTTCATGTGTTGTGCCGCTAATTATGTTCACGGTCTTATTCTTGTTTCAGGTAATTATGATTCCAGGGTATTCATATTGTGGGTTTTCACCAACTCGTCACCGAGTAGTTTACAAAAATAAACCAAACTAATGATCTCGCTTGTAAAGTTAATGAATTCCTGTGTTTCCTCTTGTGGTACTCCCAGGACGTCAACGCTTAGGACAAACTCACGCAGCCAAGAATGTACACCCCCAATGTTATGTTTCGACACAAGTTATCCCAAAATCCCCAAGACCCAATATTGAATGAATGCTTGTACCTTACCACAGCTGTCATAGAGGATGGCAACAGATGACGTAAGACTTTTTTTCTACCGAAAAATTTAACAAATTACATTTTATGAAGGATAGGCAATACCAATCGGGAGTTTTCGATTTTTTTTAATTTGCATTGGAGGGTGGCGGTGCGGCGTACGATGGTCACAATATTCTGTCATTCATTATTTCGTTTTTCAAAACCAACTCACTCAATTGAACAATAACCAAACTAATGATAGCGCTCCGGATTGACGCGTCGTGTATTACACAGGAAATGCAGAGCCAGACGGTAGCGTGTGTATCGACACAATTTACTAACGGCAAATCACCCAAGACCCAATATGAATGCTTGTACTTACGGGTGTCGCGTAAGACTGGAATGAAGATGGTCAATTATGAGTCAGGATGATGCTGAGTTGCGTCGCTAACCTCCGATAGTCTTCCAGGGTAAACTCAAAATAATGACTCCGATGAAAGTAAATGAATTATAACATGCTGACCTCGCCAGCGCCGCGCTCTCGTCTCTAGACACTCTCTCGTGGTCCAGAGATGTCCTCCCTCTCTCTCGTTCAGACATCTCCAGCGCTCGCTGTCATCAACTCTCTCTTCTCCCACTTCCCTACTCTCTATTGGATTGCCACCTGTTCGCTTGGGTGCGTAGCCCCCAAACCCTCTGGAACCCCTTGGGAATGCCAGGCCCCCCCCCCCCGGCCCGCCTCCCCCCCCCCCACTGTCCCGCCGGTCGCTCCTTCACCCCTCCTGACTGTACGGCACGACATACCTAAATAGGTACTGTCTCCTCCGCTGCCTCCTAACCTACGCCCCTCATCTATTACACCATTATAGTATTAGACTCTCGCCTCCTCCTGTTTCCTCCCTCCCTCCCACCCTCAGGAGACCACCCTCCCCCCTCCTCTCCAGGTATCCATCGCATCCCTCAGCCATCCCTCGCCCTCACTTTTCTGTTTGTCCCTCATCACTCCTACCTACCCACCGCTCTCACCTGCCCACAGCAGGAGCACTCCCTACGACCGTGGAACCGTTTATAATTAAAAATCCGCCCAATCCCCCCCCCCCACCCCCCCCCCCCCCCCCCCTCCCTTCCCCTCCCTCCCCCTCCCTCCCCCTCCCTCCCGTCCACCCAGTCTTATTGGGCGTGGATTTTTAGGTTTGGCTTCATTGTCTTATCATTATATATATGGCTTTAGTTTGTCCTTCCTCCTGTCCCTAGACCCCCCATTCAAGCTTTAAACAGAACTTGCCATGACGTCCGGGCATCCATCGACCCGCGCCCCTTCAATATAGATTTTGTACATTGTTTTTGTCGTTTTTCGGTAGAAACATGCGCTGGACGAAGGTCCTATAACACACTTTAAAATTACAGTGCTCGCTCTCGCTCGCCAGGAAAAAATCGACACCTAAATGGCACCCAAGGTCTTAAAATGACAG
>CM064527.1:28892387-28907387 GCA_032716605.1 Paralithodes platypus
TAATGTTTAATGACAGCAGGTTAAATTTGTACATTTTTCGATAGACAAATTTCTCTGGCGAAGCCAGATTTCTTCATATAATGCTGGCTTGCTATCGCTCGCCAGGAAGAAATCGACACCTAGATGGGGATAAACGGCTTAAAATAGTTGGCTGAGTGGGGCCGAATGGATACAAGCCAGAGACAGAGAAAAGGAGAGAAATAGAAAAAAACAGGTCACCCACCCAAAACCACCCCCCTTACCCCCCCCCCACCCCACACCCACCCCCCCCGCTCCACTACCCCTCCCCTTAAAAAAACAATGATTTGCGTCTGGTATATATCTCTCTTGATGCCGCGTTAAAGCCTTGACTATTAGCGGTATGGCCGCTACTTTACCTTATAGCCTTGACTATTTAGGTATGGACGCTCCTACATATATCCCTTCCTATTAGATGTATGGCCGCTACTATACATTATAGCCGTTGACTATTCGAGGTAATGACGCTACCTTTACATTATAGCCTTGACTATTAGAGTTCTGGACGCTAGCCATAACATTATAGCCTTGACTATATAGAGGTATTGCCGCTACCTACCTTATAGTCCCTTTGGACTATTAGAGGTATGGACGCTACCTACTTATAAGCCTTGAACTATTAGAGGTATGGCCTCTAACTTCATTATAGCCTTGACTATTAGAGGTATGGCCGCTACCTACATTATAGCCTTGACTAGTAGAGGTAGGACGCTACCTACATTATAGCCTTGACTATTACGAGGTATGGACGCTACTGACATTATAGTCTTGACTATTAGAGGTATGGACGCTACCCATACATTATAGCCTTAGACTATTAAGGTATGGACGCTAACCTACATTATAGCCTTGACTATTAGAGGTATGGACGCTACCTACATTATAGCCTTTGACTATTAGAGGTATGGACGGCTACCTACATTATAGCCTTGAACTATTAGAGGTATGGACGCTACCTACAATTATAGCCTTGCTATTAGAGGTATGGCCGCCTACCTACATATAGCCTTGACTATTAGAGGTATGGACCCTAACACTACATTATAGCCTTGACTATTTAGAGTTATGGCCTCTACATTACATTATAGCCTAGACTATTAGAGGTATGGCCCAGCTACCTACATTATAGCCTTGACTATTAGAGGTATGGCCGCTAACCTAACATTATAGCCTTGACTATTAGAGGTATGGCCGCTACCTACATTATAGCCTTGACCTATTAGAGGTATGGACGCTACTTACATTATAGTCCTTGACTATTAGAGTTATGGACGCTACCTACAATTATAGCCTTTGACTATTAGAGGTATGGCCCGCTACCTACATGTATAGCCTTGACTATTAGAGGTATGGACCGCTACCTACATTATAGCCTTGTACTATTAGAGTTATGGCCGCTACCTACATTATAGCCTTTGACTATTAGAGGTATGGTCCGCTACCTTACATTATAGCCTTGACTATTAGAGGTTATTGGCCGCTCCTTACAATATAGCCTTGACTATTAGAGGTATGGCCGCTCAGCCTACATTATAGCCTTGACTATTAGAGGTATGGCCGCTACCTACATTATAGCCTTGACTATTAGAGGTATGGCCACTACTTACATTATAGCCTTGACTATTAGAGGTATGGCCGCTACCTACATTATAGCCTTGACTATTAGAGGTATGGCCGCTACCTACATTATAGCCTTGACTATTAGAGGTATAGTGTTAGAGCCCGCTACATACCTGATAGCCTTGACTATTAGAGGTATGGACGCTACCTACATTATAGCCTTGACTATTAGAGGTATGGCCGCTACCTACATTATAGCCTTGACTATTAGAGGTATGGCTGCTACTTACATTATAGCCTTGACTATTAGAGGTATGGCCGCTACTTACATTATAGCCTTGACTATTAGAGGTATGGACGCTACCTACATTATAGCCTTGACTATTAGAGGTATGGCCGCTACTTACATTATAGCCTTGACTATTAGAGGTATGGCCGCTACTTACATGAGCCTTGCCTATTAAGGTATGGACGCTACTACATTATAGCCTTGACTATTCGGTATGGCCGCTACCTACATTATAGCCTTGACTATTGAAGGTTTGGTCGATACTTACATTATAGCCTTGACTATTAAGTATGGCCGCTACCTACATTATAGCCTTGACTATTAGAGGTATGGCCGCTACTTACATTATAGCCTTGACTATTAGAGGTATGGCCGCTACCTACATTATAGCCTTGACTATTAGAGGTATGGCCGCTACCTACATTATAGCCTTGACTATTAGAGGTATGGCTACGTAACATGTATCCTTGACTATTAGAGGTATGGCCGCTACTTACATTATAGCCTTGACTATTAGAGGTATGGCCGCTACCTACATTATAGCCTTTACCATTAGAGTAGGACGCTACTTACATTATAGCCTTGACTATTAGGGTATGGCCGCTACCTAAATATTTGACTATTAGAGGTATGGCCGCTACCTACATGATAGCCCTTGACTATTAGAGTATGGCCGCTACCTACATTATGCCTTGACTATTAGAGGTATCCGCTCCCCTACACCTTGACTATTGGGTATGGCCTCTACTTCCATTAGCCTTGACTATGATATGATATTATGTGTTCAGGGCAGGTCCCACTTGAGGGATTATGTTTTCTTGACCCCTTTCTCCCTCATGTTTTAGGGCCCCATTACTTTTGATATTTTAAGACGTTTGTCCCATTAGTTTGGCTATTTTATGAACTTTCGCCCCCCATTTCTATCAATTTTAAGACCTTTCGTGCCATTTAGGTGTCGATTTTTTTCCTGGCGAGCGATAGCGAGCCTGTAATTTAAGAGTAAGCGGCCTTCGGCCGGGACATTTTTCTACCGAAAAATGTACAAATTTATTTTGAAAAGGAGTCTAGGGGGTGTAATTTTAAGTTTGATGGAGGTCTAGAGAACATACTAAAAACCTCCCCTTAACGAAGAACGAATGTTATTATATCTTGAGGTATATTACGGACATTGCAGTTATGGCATTCACATCGATGTGGTATTCAGAACCGCAGATAATATAATTAATTTGGATAATTAAACATTTCCAATGTATTCCATAGCAAAGGATATTCCTTAAGGGGGGTCACCGTTTTGGTGTTTATCTTTCTCTCTTTCCCTGGCTTGTATCCATTCAGCCCCATTTAGCCAACTGTTTTAAGACGTTTATCCCCATCCAGGTGTCGATTTCTTCCTGGCAATCAATAGCAAGCTAGCATTGTATGGAGAAATCCGGCTTCGCCGGAGAAATTTTTCTATCGAAAAATTTACAAATTTAGCTTGCTGTCAAAACAAAATTATATATATGGTGGCTCGCTACCGCTCGCCAGGCAAATATTGACACCTGGATGGGGTAAACGTCTTAAAACAGTAGGCTGAATGGGGCCGAATGGATACAAGCCAAAGAGAGAGGAAGAGAAAGAGAACAAAAGCGAGGTGGGCTGCCTTACAAACACAATAGGGAAAGTGCTAGCAACAGAGTTTATGAACACGGCTTTCGGTGAACTGTTAATTATTAGTGTACAGTCGCGCTAATAAGTCATGTCTCGGCACTAAGTATCTTTTGATCAATAATTCGTATCAGCAATATCTAAGCTTCATTTTTTCATATCGAGTGAAATATTATACAAACATGTTCCGACGCTTACCCACCCTATTCAACATCTGACAGACATTAACCCCTTGAAGCCCTGGCGCGTTTTAGCAGTTTATTTTTGGCTATCATTAGACGATCTTGTGCAGCTTAGGAAGGATCTGTGGGTATTATAAGGGTAAAGACTATCTCAATCAACCCGCTGACTTCCATATACCCTTCCTAATCTGAATAAATATCGTCTAATAATTACCGGAAAACAGAAAAGAAATGCGTTTTGGATCTTGAAAGGGTTAAGGGGAGATTTCCACTTGAGGGATTTTTTTCTTGACTTCTTTCTCCCTCATGGTTAGCCCCATTGCTTTTGATATTATAAGACGTTCGCCCCAATAGTTTGGCGATTTTAAGAACTTTCGCCCCATTTCTGTCAATTTTAAGACATTTTGTGCCATTTAGGTGTTTATTTTTTCCTGGCGAGCGATAGCGAGCCTGTAATTTAAGAGGAACCAGCCTTCGGCCGGGACATTTTTCTACCGAAAAATGTACAAATTTATCTTGAAAGGGAGTCTAGGGGCTGTAATGTTAAGCTTGATGGAAGTCTAGCGAACTAACTAAAAATCTCCCCTTAACACAGTACAGAGCAAGCCAAACGTAATGCCAGCCGGGACATGACTTATTACCCCAGACCGTACTATACCTATGATAAAGACAAGACACTGGTCATTGATAGTGAACCCCGGGAACTTAATGTTAAGGGGACATGGGCCGCTTTTATAGACCTCCTTCTCCCTCATGTTTAGCTCAATTAGTTTTCAGATTTTAAGATTTCTGCCCCATTAGTTTATCGATTGTAAGACCTCTCGCGCCATTTTGTTGTCAATATTTAGACCTTTCGTGCTATTTGGGTGTCGTATTTTTCCCTGGCGAACGATAGTGAGCCTGTAATGTTGGAAGAACCGGCCTTAGGCCGGGACTTTTTTTCTACCGAAAAATTTACAAATTAATCTAGAAGGGGGATCTAATGGATTTTTATTTTTTTTAATTTGATGGAGGTATAGGGAGGAAACTAGAAAAATAATGAATACATGCAAAAATCGCCCAAAAAGTTAACCATCGGGGATAAGGCTAAATCGGGTTTACGAAAATCTGCATCGTGTATCGCAATTCATCCTCTAATTATGGTTCAGGTAATTATGGTTCAGGTAATTATGATTCAGGTATTCATATTGTGTTTTCACCAACTCACCAAGTAGTTTACAAATAAACCAAACTAATGATATCGATGAAAGTAATGAATTCATGTGTTACTCCCAGGACTCAAACCTAGGACACTCAGCCAAGACTGTACACCAATGTTATGTTCGACACAAGTAATAACAAAATCACCAAAGAACCCAAATATGAATGCTTGTACTTACCACGTCATAGAGGATGGCAACAGATGACGTAAGATGGCAATCAATGGAGGTTAGAAGGCAGTAGGTGGCGGCGGCGTACGATGGCACAATATGGCAGCGTCTCAGGATGACGCGCGTATTAACAGTGACAGCCAAGGAGCGTGTGTAGCAACTACGGCGGTGTCGGTGGGAATGAGAGATTTGAGATGGATGAGTGGCTGAGTGCGTCCTGACTCTCGCGCGCGCTCTCTCTCTCTCTCTCTCTCTCTCTCTCTCTCTCTCTATTGGATTGACACCTGTTCGCCTTGTGTGCGTAGCCCCCAAACCCCTCCCGTAGGCCCCCCCCCCCCCCCCCGTAGCTCCTCCCCTCCTGTACGACACGACATCCTATAGGTACTCTCCCTGCCTCCTAACCTACGCCCATCATCATTACACCATTATAGTATTACCCTCCCTCCTCCCTCCCTCCCACCTGCCACCCTCAGTGATACCCCCCCCCCTCCTTTCATCCTCAGCATCCCTCCCTCACTCCCTCAGCACTCCTACCTACCACCCTCCCACCCTCAGCACCCCTACGACCGTGGTACCCCCCCCCCCCCCCCCCCCCCCCCCCTCCACCCAGTCTTATTGGGCGTATTTTGTTTGCTTATTGTTTATCATTATATTATGCTTTAGTTTCCTCCCTAGACCTCCATCAAGCTGTAAACAAACTCCACCAAGACCCCCCTTCAAGATAGATTTGTACATTTTTCGGTAGAAAAATGCTCTGGCCGAAGGCCAGTACACTCTTAAAATTACAGGCTCGCTCTCGCTCGCCAGGAAAAAATCGACACCTAAATGGCACCCAAGGTCTTAAAATGACAGAAATGGGGCGAAAGGTCTTATAATCGACAAACTAACGGGGCGAACGTCTTAAAATCTCAAAACTAATGTAGCAAAACACGAAGAAGTAGGTTCGAAAAAAAATCCCTTAAGTTAAAATCTCCCCTTAAAGATCAGTACTCTTTAATTTCCTCCCTCTTCAGTACTCCCTCTCTCTCTCTTCTCACTACCGGCTCCCTACATCTTCAGTAATCCCTTCCTCCCTCCCTCCCTCCTCAGTACTTCCTCCCTCCCTCCTCAGTACTTCCTCCCTCCCTCCTCAGTACTCCCTTCCTCCTTATTACTCCCTTACCACCCTCTATCCTCAGTACTTCTCCCCCCTCCCTCCTCAGTACTTCTCCCCATCCCTTCTCAGTACTTCTCCCCCCTCCCTCCTCAGTACTGCTCCCCCCTCCCTCCTCAGTACTTCTCCCTCCTCAGTACTGCTCCCCCCCCCTCCTCAGTACTTCTCCCCCTCCCTCCACAGTACTCTCTCCCTCCTCAGTACTTCTCCCCCTCCCTCCTCAGTACTGCTCCCCCCCCTCCTCAGTACTTCTCCCCCTCCCTCCACAGTACTCTCTCCCTCCTCAGTACTTCTCCCCCTCCCTCCTCAGTACTTCTCCCCCTCCCTCCCCAGTACTGCTCCCCCTCCCTCCTCAGTACTTCTCCCCCTCCCTCCTCAGTACTGCTCCCCCCTCCCTCCTCAGTACTTCTCCCCCTCCCTCCTCAGTACTGCTCCCCCCTCCCTCCTCAGTACTGCTCCCCCTCCCTCCTCAGGACTCCTCCCCCCTCCCTGCTCAGTACTGCTCCCCCCCCTCCCTCCTCAGTACTGCTCCCCCCCTCCCTCCTCAGTACTCCTCCCCCCTCCCTGCTCAGTACTGCTCCCCCCTCCCTCCTCAGTACTGCTCCCCCTCCCTCCTCAGTACTCCTCCCCCCTCCCTCCTCAGTACTGCTCCCCCTCCCTCCTCAGTACTCCTCCCCCTCCCTCCTCAGTACTCCTCCCCCCTCCCTCCTCAGTACTGCTGCTCCCCCTCCCCTCCTCAGTACTCCTCCCCCTCCCTCCTCAGTACTCCTCCCCCCCTCCCTCCTCAGTACTTCTCCCCCTCCCTCCTCAGTACTTCTCCCCCCTCCCTCCTCAGTACTTCTCCCCCCTCCCTCCTCAGTACTTCTCCCCCTCCCTCCTCAGTACTTCTCCCCCTCCCTCCTCAGTACTTCTCCCCCCTCCCTCCTCAGTACTTCTCCCCCTCCCTCCTCAGTACTTCTCCCCCCTCCCTCCTCAGTACTTCTCCCCCTCCCTCCTCAGTACTTCTCCCCTCCCTCCTCAGTACTCTCTCCCTCCTCAGTACTTCTTCCCCTCCCTCCTCAGTACTTCCCCCCCCTCCCTCCTCAGTACTCCCCCCCCCTCCCTCCTCAGTACTGCTCCCCCTCCCTCCTCAGTACTTCTCCCCCCTCCCTCCTCAGTACTCTCTCCCTCACTCCCTTCCTATCGGTAATTCTTATAACCCCTTTAAGCCGGTATCACACGAGAGCTTTTATAGTCAACATTCGATGATCAACATTTTTCTGGCAACATTTCTGGAATATTTTGCACTGGTATCGGAAACTAGACTGATGGTAGATGAACTTAGGTGACAACAATATATTAAATGTTGACCTCATAAGCTGCCAGACCAGTGTTGAGGATAAATGTTGAGGGAAAAAGGTAGATGAACTTAGGTGACCCAAATAATGTATATGTGGACCTCATAAGCTGCCAGACCAGTGTTGAGGATAAATGTTGAGGGAAAAAGGTAGATGAACTTAGGTGACCCAAATAATGTATATGTGGACCTCATAAGCTGCCAGACCAGTGTTGAGGGAAAAAGCGCTCGCTCGTGTGATACCGGCTTTACCCCCCCCCCCCACTTCCCACCATCTCGTATTTCCTTATCACTGACCGACCTTCTTGGTGTATTTATAGTTCACTGTGTTTGGTCATGTTTAGGGTGTACAGTCGCGCTAATAAGTCATGGTCCGGCTGTCATTATGTTTGGCTTGCTTTGTGCTGTATTAATGTCTGTCAGATGTTGAATAGGGTGGGTAAGTGTAGGAACATGTTTGTATATTTCACTCCATATGAAAAAATGAAGCTTAGATATTGCCGATACCAATTATTGATCAAAACATACTTGGTGCCGAGAATCACTTATTAGCGCGACTGTACAGTCGCGCTAATAAGTCATATCCCAGCTGTCATTACCTTTGGCTTGCTTTGTGCTGTATTAATGTCTGTCAGATGTTGAATAGGGTGGGTCAGAGTAAGAAAATTTTTGTATATTTCACTCGATATGAAGAAATGCTAATAAGTCATGTCCCAGCTGTCATTACCTTTGACTTGCTCTGTGCTGTATTAATGTCTGTCAGATGTTGAATAGGGTGGGTCAGAGTAAGAACATGTTTGTATATTTCACTCGATATGAAAAAATTAAGCTTAGATATTGCCGATACCAATTATTGATCAAAACATACTTGGTGCCGAGACATCACTTATTAGCGCGACTGTACAGTCGCGCTAATAAGTCATGTCCCAGGTGTCATTACCTATGGCTTGCTTTGTGCTGTATTAATGTCTGTCAGATGTTGAATAGGGTGGGTAGGTGTAGGAACATGTTTGTATATATCACTCGATATGAAGAAATGAAGCTTAGATATTGCCGATACCAATTATTGATCAAAGCATCTTTGGTGCGATCCATTACTTATTAGCGCGACTGTACAGGGTGTCCGGAGATTTGCGATAATTTCACAAATAAGATATGAAATTTCCATAAAGAATAATACTAATACTAATACATAATGTTATATTGATTTTTTTTTTTTTTTTTTTTTTTTTTTTTTTTTTTTTTTTTTTTTAGTTAAGACTCATTATAGTCTGCATTTTTTGCGTTGTTCGTATTTTTTTTACTCCCGTGTTTCCTTTAAGGGAGCCCACCTCGCTTGTTTTCTCATTCTTTCCCTCTCTCTTTGGCTTGTATCCATTCGGCCCCATTCAGCCTACTAAACGCTACATATTGTATTCCATATCCCTCTCTTTTAAGGGGGGTCACCTACTTTTTTTTCTCATTCTCTTCTTTCCTTTCTTTCTCTGGGTTGTATCCATTCGGCCCCATTCAGCCAACTGTTTTAAAACGTTTATCCCCATCCAGGTGTCGATATCTTCCTGGTGAGTGGTAGCGAGCCAGCATATTATATATTTTTGTTTTGAGAACAAGCTAAATTTTTACATTTTTCGATAGAAAAATGTCTCCGGCGAAGCCGGATTTCTCCATACAATGCTGGCTCGCGAAGATATCGACACCTGGATGGGGATAAACGTCTTAAAACAGTTGGCTGAATGGGGCCGAATGGATACAAGCGTTTAGTGCATGACGAAGGACGGTATACACACTTCAAAGAGACACCCATGAATTAACCACTTGCGAGTTTCAGGCTATAAGGAAGTTGGAGCTGTAGACATCGATATAAAACAGAAATTATTGATTGCTTAGTTTTATTATTTAGTGGAACATACTGGAGATAAGGGGAGACTGGCGTTGTTTGGTCTATTAATTCATGTATTCATATATTTGTTTAGTTTCCTCCCTAGACCTCCATCAAGCTTAGAAAAACACCCCCTAGACCCCCCTTCAAGATAAATTTGTACATTTTTCGGTAGAAAAATGTCCCGGCCGAAGGCCGATCCCTCTTAAAATTGCAGGCTCGCTATCGCTCGCCAGGAAATAATCGACACCTAAATGGTAGGAAAGGTCTTAAATTGACAACGAAATGGGGCAAAAGCTGTTAAAATCGCCAAACTAATGGGCCGAACGTCTTATAATCTCACAATTAGTGGGGCTAAACATTAGGGAGAAGGGGGTCCAGAAAAACGGTCTGCCTCCCCTTAAAATCGGAAAGTCACGTAAAAATGCCTGTCGCAAAGGGATGCTACGCTTACAGGTACAGTCGCGCTAATAAGTGATGTGTCGTCGTTAAGTATGCCTTGATCAATGATTGGTATCAACAATATCTAAGCTTCATTTCTTCATATCGAGTGAAATATAACAACATTTTCCAACACATACCCACCCTATTCAACATCTGACAGACATTAATACAGCACAGAGCGAGCCAAACGTAATGACAGCTGATGACAGACTTATTAGCGCAACTGTACCTACCCGATAGCACTAACGTTAGTGAGTGCTGTTTGTATTTTGTACTATTGTTAATAATTATATATTTTGTACTATTGTTAATATCTGTTTTCACATTGAACATTTAGTTAACTAAAACATTTAGATATAATTGTAGTTTCTTATTAGTCACACAGCATTTAGTACAATTTAGATATAATTGTAGTTTCTTTTTAGTCACACAGCATTTAGTACAATTTAGATATAATTGTAGTTTCTTATTAGTCACACAGCATTTAGTACAATTTAGATATAATTGTAGTTTCTTATTAGTCACACAGCATTTAGTACAATTTAGATATAATTGTAGTTTCTTATTAGTCACACGGCATTTAGTACAATTTCCCAGAACGTCCCGGTCTTCCCAAATTGACTAATTCCTTAAGGGGAGATTTCCACTTGAGGGATTTTTTACTTAACTTCTTTCTCATTCAGATTTAGCCCCATTGATTTTGAGATTTTTAAACGTTCGCCCCATTAGTTTGGCGATTTTAGGAACTTTCGCCCCATTTCTGTCAATTTTAAGATCTTTCGTGTCATTTAAGGGTCAATTTTTTCCTGGCGAGCGATAGTGAGCCTGTAATTTAAGAGGAACCGGCCTTCGGCCGGGACATTTTTCTACCGAAAAATGTACAAATTTAGCTTGAAAGAGGGTCTAGAGGGTGTAATTTTAAGCTTGATGGAGGTCTAGGTAACAAACTAAAAACCTCCCCTTAAACGTGAGGATAGTGCGTTGTTATATGTGCGATTAGTTTGCTTGGGAAACATATTAGCTTGCTCATGTAGTGATGTATATATACCCTATGACTATGTGGTGGATTGTGTTCTTGTATGTAACATATTAGCTTGTTCATGTAGTGATGTATATATACCCTATGACTATGTGGTGGATTGTGTTCTTGTATGTAACATATTAACTTGTTCATGTAGTGATGTATATATACCCTATGACTATGTGGTGGATTGTGTTCTTGTATGTAACATATTAACTTGCTCATGTAGTGATGTATATATACCCTATGACTATGTGGTGGATTGTGTTCTTGTATGTAACATATTAACTTGCTCATGTAGTGATGTATATATACCCTATGACTATGTGGTGGATTGTGTTCTTGTATGTAACATTATTATTAGTATGCTAAAGCATTGTTTCCACATCGCTATTGTGAGAAGTTCCTTTGTCTTTTTACTGTGTTCGTCCAAGTTTTGGTTTGTTTATTTTGCAAGTTTTACATTATTAATTGTGTTATTCGTCAATAAACCCATTTGCCATCTAAAGCCGGTATCACACGAGCGCTTTTTCACTCAACATTTATCCTCAACACTGGTCTGGCAGCTTAGGAGGTCAACATTTATAATATTTCGGTCACCTAAATAAATCTAGCAACAGTCTAGTTTCCGATACCAGTGCAAAATAGTCCAGAAATGTTGCCAGAAATTTTTTGATTATCGAATGTTGAGTATAAAAGCTCTCGTGTGATACCGGCATAAAGGAAACAAATAGTGATAACGCTAAGCAATGTATGATGAAGCTTGGTATCAATACTTCAAATCGACAAAAAATATAACAAAATAAAACTAGCTTTCTTCTTCCCACGTTGAGTTGAATACGCGGTTTTGTGTGTGTGTGTTTTTTTTTTTTTTTTTTTTTTTTTTTTTTTTTTTTTTTTTTTTTTTAATCAAAACAGCTTGCACTCACTAGAAAGACGAAGATGTAGGGGAGACATGATAGAGGTATACATGATAGAGGTATTTAAATGGATAAAAGGTACATATAAGGGCGATATAGATGAGGTATTAAGGGGAGATTTCCACTTGAGGGATTTTTTCCTGGCGAGCAATAGCGAGCCTGTAATTTGAGAGGGACCAGCCTTCGGCCGGGACATTTTTCTAGCGAAAAATGTAAAATTTATCTTGAAAGGGGGTCTAGGGGGTGTAATTTTAAGCTTGATGGGAGTTCTAGGGAAGAAACTAAATACCTCCCCTTGAGGCTAAAGAACGGCGACATAACCCGCTCAAATGGTTTCAAGTTAGATAAGTTTAGATTTAGGAAAGATATAGGAAAGCACTGGTTTGGTAATAGAGTTGTTAACATGTGGAATGCACTGCCCAGAACAGTAATTAGCTCAGAAACAGTTGAAAGCTTTAAGCATAAGTTGGATTCCCATATGGGTGATATGGGCTGGGTGTGAATGGGAGCTGCTTCATGTGGGCCGCATGGCCATATGCAGTTTCCCGCGATCTTATGACCTTATGTTGTTGTGTAATTGGGGTTGGGTGTGACCGAGATCTGCCTTGTGTGGGCCGATCGGCTTTTTGCAGACTCCCATTTTCTTATGTTCTTATGTTCTTATGTTCTTAAAAGATACAGTGAATTGACCACTTGCGAGTTTCAGGCTATAAGGAAGTTGGAGCCGGAAACATCGCTATTAAGCAGAAATACGATAATAATGTAGGTTTCTGATGGATAGAAAGTATGTTGAATTGGGTTTTATGTGTTTATAAATGTACTACAACCGTATTTTAACTGTTATTTCTGCTAAATATCGACGTCTACAACTCCAACTTCCTTATAGAACGAAACTCGCAAGTAGTTAATTCTTGAAAGCTAATTGAAATAATAATACCATGCTTTATCACACACTATTAACCCCTTGAAGCTCTGACGCGTTTTAGCAGTTTATTTTGGCTATCATTAGACGATTGTATGCAGCTTAGGAAGGATCTGCGGGTATTAAAAGGGGAAAGGCTATCACAATCAACCCTCTGACTTCCACATATCCTTCCTAATCTGATTAAAATCGTCTACTAATTACCAGAAAACAAAACAGAAATGCGTATTGGAGCTTGAAAGGGTTAAGTTGCAGTTTTAGCGATCCTATTTCTTGTCAAAGGAAAATGGGTTAAAAATTTCGAAAAACGTAAGAATGCCGGTTTTGATGTACCGAAAAATTTACAAATTTATCTTGAAGGGGGGTCTAGGGGGTGGTTTTCTAAGCTTGATGGAGGTCTAGGGATGAAACAAATACATAAAGGATTACATCAATTAATAGACAAAAAAAAAAAAAAAAAAAAAATCTATAGAATTGTGATGTCCGCATATCCAGGAAATCCACATATGATGACACATCTATACATCCACATATGAAGACACCTAAATCCACATATGATGACACATCTATACATCCACATATGAAGACACCTAAATCCACATATGATGACACATCTATACATCCACATATGAAGACACCTAAATTCACATATGATGACACATCTATACATCCACATATGAAGACACCTAAATCCACATATGATGACACGTACTATACATCCACATATGAAGACACTTAAATCCACATATGATGACACGTACTATACATCCATGGAGATAAGAATATATGGAGAGGCCATGGGATATTGAGGGGAGACAGACTGTTTTTTTTTTTTTTTTTTTTTTTTTTAATTAATGTATTCCTTTATTTCTTAGTTTCCTCGCTAGACCTCCATCAAGCTTATAAAAACGCCCCCTAGACCCTCCTTCCAAGATAAATTTGTACATTTTTCGGTAGAAAAATGTCCCGGCCGAAGGCCGGTGCCTCTTAAAATTTCAGGCTCGCTATTGCTCGCCAGGAAATAATCGTTACCTAAATGGCACGAAAGGTCTTAACATTGACAACGAAATGGGCCGAAAGGTGGTAAAATCGCCAAACTAATGGGCCAAACGTCTTATAAACTCAAAACAATTGGGACTCGACACTAGCGAGAAGAGGGTACAGAAAATCGTGTTGTCTCCCCTTACGAGTCCTTTGACCCCACTGCCGCCACGTTCTATTTCTGCAGCTGGTGTATCTTAAGGGAGACCACCTCGTTTTTGTTTTCTCTTTCTCTCCCTCTCTCTTTGGCTTGTATCCATTCGGCCCCATTCGGCCTACTGTTTTAAGACGTTTACCCCCATCCAGGTGTCAATATTTTCCTGGCGAGCGGTAGCGAGCCAGCATATATTTATTTTTGTTTTGACAGCAAGCTAAACTTGTACATTTTTCGATAGAAAAATTTCTCCGGCGAAGCCGGATTTCTCCATACAATGCTGGCTCGCTATCGCTCGCCAGGAAAACATCGACACCTGGATGGGGATAAACGTCTTAAAACAGTTGGCTGAATGGGGCCAAATGGATACAAGCCAGAGAAAGAGAGAAAAGGAGAGACTGAGAAAAAAAGCCTGTGACCCCCCTTAAGGGACGATGGCATGTTTTGCTCTTTATTCTGGCCTTCATTAGACACTTGTAGGCAGTTAAGGGGAGGCAGACCGTTTATCTGGACCCCCTTCTCTCTAATGTTTAGCCCCACTAGTTTCAGATTATAAGAAGTTTGGCCCACTAGTTTGGCGATTTTAACACTTTTCGCCCCATTTCGTTGTCAATTTTAAGACCTTTCGTGCCATTTAGGTGTCCATTTTTCCTGGTGAGCGATAGCGAGCCTGCAGTTTTAAGAGTAACCGACCTTCGGCCGGGAATTTTTTTTACCGAAAAATGTACAAATTTATCTTGAAGGGGGGTCTAGGGGGTGTTTTTCTAAGCTTGATGGAGGTCTAGGGAGGAAACTAAACAAATATATGAATACATTAATTAATAGACCAAACAAACGCCCAGTCTCCCCTTAAGAAGGATCAACATTATTTAGATGCTTTATTGAGATACTATTCACACCCTTCAGTTCTAGAGATAGAAGAAAATCACCTATTGGTAACCAGAGTAAAACGAAACGTAGGTCATCTTGCTATAAAGAGGGTTTAAGGGGGAATGGTTCACTTTTTGGGCGATTTTTGCATGTATTCAATATTTTTGCATGTATTCATTATTTTTGCATGTATT
>CM064527.1:28912387-29015440 GCA_032716605.1 Paralithodes platypus
TCTTTGAGTTAGCTGTGGGCAGAAAACTAATTTGGGAGAGGTAATTATAAGAGTGAGAGAACTCTATTTCTTATTGCTAATCTGGCAACCTCTGCGTCATAAATGCGTGAAAGGGTTAAAAAGACGTCACCGGTACAGTAGGGGTTAACTTGAGAAGCCAAAAGCTTGTGGAAACTTTTTCGCATACAAGATCTGTTCTACCTGCAACAAACTTCCCTCAGAAGTTGTTAAGAGTTCTTCAGTAGAGCAGTTCAAGAAGAGAGTAGATAGTAATTTGCACACTCTGTAATGAGTGTAGTGCACTCTCCTTTCACTTCGAGTATCCCCATGGAATGGATCGCAAGGTCTCTGAGATTATAACGATTCCTTTTAACTCCATGTAACTCTCTCTCTCTTTCTCTTCTTATTATTATACTATTATTATTACTCTCTCTCTCTCTCTCTCTCTCTCTCTCTCTCTCTCTCTCTCTCTCTCTCTCTCTCTCTCTCTCTCTCTCTCTCTCTTAGTATTATTAATATTATTATTATTACTGTCTCTCTCTCCCCCCTCTCTCTCTCTCTCTCTCTTAGTATTATTAATATTATTATTATATTATTATTATTATTACTGTCCCTCTCTCTCTCTCTCTCTTTCTCTCTCTCACTCTCACTCTCACTCTCTCTCTCTCTCTCTCTCTCTCAAAATATCAGTTCACACCCTCTTCCTACCTGACCTGACACAGAGGTTGTTGTTTATGTGAAAACATTAACCAGGTACGAGGCTATCTGGCCAAAAGATGCTGAATAAATATGGATATCTGATCTTCCTATTCTCAACATGTAGGCCAAAATATAGGTTTCAAATGGTGACCGGTCAACTCAACCAGTAGACCATTTCAACCAGTAGCTCTCAACCAGTACCAAACCAACCAATACGGTTAGGTTAGGTTAGGTTAGTACTATATTCTCAACATGTAGGCCAAAATATAGGTTTCAAATGGTGACCGGTCAACTCAACCAGTAGACCATTTCAACCAGTAGCTCTCAACCAGTACCAAACCAACCAATACGGTTAGGTTAGGTTAGGTTAGGTTAGGTTAGGTTAGGTTAGTACTATATTTTGGCACCGGTTTGCTTGGTCTGGGTTAATTTGGCACTGGTTGAGAGCTACTGGTTAAAATGGTCTACTGGTTGAGATGACATGGAACCGTTTCAAATTGCCATGACGACAGCCTAAGGTTCAGTAGTAAGGGTGAGTGTGTGTTTGACCGTGGAACAAAACACAGTTACCAAATCGGGCATGAAATTAAGGGGATATGGGCGTATTTATTTGCTCATTTATGTATGTTATATCATTTCATTAGTGTCCTCCCTAGATCTCCATCAAACTTAAAAAAAACACTCGCCTGAGACCTTTCTTCCAGATAAATATTTACATTTTTCGATAGAAAAATTTCCCAGCCGAAGGCCGGTTTCTCTTAAATTACAGGCTCGCTATCGCTCGCCAGGAAAACATTCGACACCTAAATGACACGATAAGTCTTATAATTGACAAAGAAATGGGGCGAAAGGTCTTAAATTGACAAAGAAATGGGGCGAAAGGTCTTAAAATCGCTAAACTAATGAGCCAAATGTCTTATAATCTGAAAACTAATGGGGCTGAACATGAGACACAAGGGGGACCAGAAAAACGGCCCATCTCCCCTTAATATGCTCAAAGTAACACAACACAACCTAGCCTAAAGCCGGAGTCACACGAGCCCTTTTTCGAGCAATTTCTACGGGCAATTATGGTCTGGCAGCCTCAAAAATTACACTTTATCAAAATTCAGCCGCCTAACATACTCCACCTTCAGTCTAGTTACCGATACCAGTGCAAACAAGTCCCTAAATATAACGAGAAAATTGACGGAAAAATCGCTCGTGTGACAGCCTAGCCTAACTTACCTACGACAACACTGTTGTTGTCTATACATTTCAATACAAACATACGAGTTATTTAAGGGGAGATTTTCACTTGAGGGTTTTTTTCTTTACCCCATTCTCCCTCATGTTTAGCCCCATTGCTTTTGAGATTTTAAGACGTTCGCCCCATTAGTTTGGCGATTTTAAGAATTTACGCCTCATTCTGTCAATTTTAAGATCTTTCGTGCCATGTAGGTGTCGATTTTATCCTGGCGAGCGATAGCGAGCCTGTAATTTAAGAGCAACCGGCCTTCGGCCGGGAAATTTTTCTACCGAAAAATGTATAAATTTATCTTGAAAGGGGGTCAAGGGGATGACATTTTTAGATTGCTGGAGGAGTAGGAAACATACTAAAAACCTCCCCTTAATCCCGAGATCAATTGCATACGCCAAGTTTCAGATTTTTCACTTCACGAGAGGATATTTTGTAACCTTGATATAAAGTAAGCAAATGGCAGCAGAAATAAAACTAAAAAAAAAAAAAAAAAAAAATCTGTTTATCTAATAATGTCTGCTACTATCAATCTGTTTATCTAATAATGTCTGCTACTATCAATCTGTTTTGCTAAGCTGAGGAAGGACGTCTCTAGTCAACTATTAACCCCTTCTATGCCGACGACGTCCTCTTAACTATATCTTGGCTACTATTAGACGATTTTATTCAGCTTAGGAAGGCTGGATACCAATTAAATGGCTTTAGACTATCTCAAATAACCCTTTACTATTAGACGATTTTATTCAGCTTAGGAAGGCTGGATACCAATTAAATGGCTTTAGACTATCTCAAATAACCCTTTTAGGTACCATATGTCCTTCCTAAGCTATATAAAATCTTCTAAATCTAGCAGAAATTAAATACAAAGGATGTCACCGGTACTGAAGGGGTTAGGGGGAGCCCACCTCGTTTTTTTCTCTCTTTCTCACTCTCTCTCTGGGTTGTATCCATTCGGCCTCATTCAGCCTACTGTTTAAGACGTTTACCCCCATCCAGGTGTAAATAGCTTCCTGGCGAGCGGTAGTGAGCTAGCATATATGTTTGTTTGTTTGTATACAGCAAACTAAATTTGTACATTTTTCGATAGCATTTCTCAATACAATGCTGGCGAGCGATATCGACACCTAAATGGGGATAAACGTCTTCAAACAGTTTGATGAATGGGGCCGAATGGATACAAGCCAGAGAAAGCGAGAAAAGGGGAGAAACATAACAAAAGCAGGTGACCCCCCTTAAAGCGCGGCATGGGTCGGCGACACAGGACAGAGCCGGTAAAGGGGCTCACACCATCTGCCTTTGAGTTGAGGTATTCACAAGGTGGTGTCGCCATTAGCTTGAAAAAATCGATCCCACTCCGCCATCTTCTTTCTTCCTCTTTCACTTAGGCGGTCTGTGGTTAATGAAGGTGCTAATCTATTCTCAGGTCATGGGAAGAAGACCTGGGTATGGGCAAGATATAATGTACTGTATATCTTGGGTATGGGTATGTCCTGGGTATGGCCAAACAATTGACCACTTGCGAGTTTCGGTCTATAAGGAAGTTGGAGCTGTAGACATCGATAATTAACATAACTATCACCTAAATTGCGATTGTAGTGTTTATATAAATACATACAACCCAATAAAACATACTTTGTATCCATTAGAATTCTACATTATTATTGTATTTCTTTTTAATATCGATGTTTATGGCTCCAACTTCCTTATACCTGAAACTCGCAAGTGGTCAATTCATACTCACTATTTCTCAGAGAGGTCAGGCACTTCAAATTAGGTTGTATGTATTTAAGTTATCATATAGCTGAGTTATTATTATGTTCTATCCAACAACCAACTCTACTCCTAAAATCGATTAATGAAATATTACAAACACAACATGTGGCAGTCCGTGGATTCGAACCCAGGTAGTAGATATGGTATAACACAACTCATGATAACTAAAAGACAATAAGCTAGGTTAGTTTGTTGATAAAATGATGTGCAACAAATATCTTATATACCGTGCACTATGGTAGGTCATATTATAGGATATCCAGTGCTGTATATTAGAACATAACATTGACATTGGTGGCAACTTAATTTATTATTGTTATTATTTTTGTTTTTGTTGTATTGTGTATGGTGTTTTCCTATTCATGTTTTTGTTTTCTTGTTTCTTTTGTTTCTCTTGTTTCTCTCGTTTGTCTAGTTTGTTTTGTGTCTAGGCATATATCTTATTGTTCTGTGCAGCTAGCAACATAATAATGAAAATACAAAGAGGACATATATACCTACCGGTATCAGTCCTCATTGTCATGGATAAAATAATATATAATTATATGTATTAACCATTGTATATACAGTATACAGTATACAGTATAACCCCCCCTGGGGGTTAGGGAATAGAATATGCCCCACGTGCCTTCTGCGTGTCGTAAGAGGCGACTAAAGAGGTTGGGTCGGTGGGCTTGCGACCCCCACCCGGAAAAATATCGAAGCAAGGAAAAACGAACGAACAGCCTCGGATGCGGACGGAACCAACGTTGACGAACCACGACCGACTAAGGACATGCCTTCGGACATTCTGAGAATGGCTACGTGGAATGTTAGTGGCATGAATGATGGCACAAAAGAGAGAGAGGTTCTGGAAGTGTTAGTGAATGCCAGGCTGGATGTATGTGGAATGACAGAGACCAAATGGAAAGGTTCAGATGTGAGAGAGTGGGAGTGTGGAATGGGTGTGTGTGCTGGAGTGAGTGAAGGAACAGCGAGAGAAGGTGCATGTTTGTTTGTAAGTAGCAAATGGAAGGAATGTGTAAGAGAGTATGGGTCTGTGGGTTCAGGGATTGTGTGGGTGAGAATGAAAGTAGGAATACAAACGTGGGTGATTGTATGCGTGTATGCCCCGACAGAGGATATACTTGAAAGAAAGAAAGAGGAGTTCTGGATGAATGTGGAGGCGTGCCTGGAGAAGTTTGACAAGAACGAAAGAATATTTCTGATTGGGGATATGAATGGTAAGGTGGGTGATAGGAAAGTTGAGGGAGTGGTGGGAGGGTGGGGGGTACCATCAGAGGTGAATGGGAATGGTAGTGCACTTGTGGACGTATGTGTGGGGAGGAGGATGTGGATAGCCAACACCTTCTTCCGACACAGAATGATCCACAGGTACACGTGGAAACGGATGTTGACGATGAAGGATAAGACAGTGGTGGAACGAAAGTCATTGATTGATTATGTATGTGTGGATGAACGAATGAAGAAATCTGTGATGGATGCTAGGGTGTATAGGGGTATTGGAGGGGGTCTGTCTGATCATTATGTAGTGGTAGCTAAGGTTAGGATACAAAAGAAGTGGGTGAGGAGAGCGGGAGGGAGGCGAGAGGAGGGTGGAATGGTGAGGAGAGTGGAGGAGGAGGAAATCAGGGAGGAGTACAGGAGAGCAGTGGAAAGACGACTAGGTGGGTTCGACCTGGAAGTTATGGAGGAAGTGGAGGAGATGAGCAAGGTGTTTAAGGATGAGATCTGTGCAGCATGTGAGGAGGTGTGTGGAGTGAGGAGAAGAGGGAGGGGAGTGAAAGGTACAGCATGGTGGACAGAAGAGGTAAGAATAGCTGTGGAAGAAAAGAAGAAAGCATATAGAGAGTGGTTGGGTAGTAGAGGGAATGAAGATTCCGAGAGACAGAAACGAGCGAGGTACGTGGAGAGTAAGAGGGTGGTGAAGAGAGTAGTGAAGGAAAGTAAGAGAAGAGTAGATGAGGAATTTGGAAGGAATCTGAGTGTAAAATGGAGGGAGAGTAAGAAACTGTTCTGGAAAGAAGTCAAGAAAGTTAGGGAAGGTAGCAAGGGAAACAGTAAGGGTGTGAAAGATAAGAATGGGAGAATGCTAGCCGAGAAGCAAGAGAGAGTCGAAAGATGGAGGGAGTACTTCAGTGAGTTGCTAAATGAAAGGAATGAAGAGCCAGCAAACATAGCTGGATATGGTATGGGAGGGAGAAGAAGAGAAGTAGTGGAGGAGGAGGTGGGGATCAGGAGGTCAGAAGTGTTGGAAGCCATGAAAAGAGTGAAGTTGGGGAAAGCACCAGGAACAGATGGAGTGTGTGGGGAAATGTTGAGGTATGGTGGTGAGATAGTGATAGAATGGGTATGGAAAATGTGCAAACTAGCATGGGAGAAGGGGAGTGCACCCGATGACTGGAAGACTGGCATAATAGTCCCCCTATATAAGGGCAAAGGGGAAAGAGGAGTGTGTGGTAACCACCGAGGAATATGTCTTCTAAGCGTAGTAGGGAAGGTATACAGTAGGGTAGTGATTGAGAGAGTGAGAGTGAGAACGGAGAAATGGATAGGCGACGAGCAGGGAGGTTTTAGGAAGGGAAGAGGATGTGTAGATCAGATTTTTACCCTGAATTGTGTTGTGGAGAAGTATCTGGAGAAGAAACAAAAGGTGTATGTTGCCTTTATGGACTTGGAGAAGGCCTATGACAGAGTGGATAGAGAAGGTTTGTGGAAAGTACTTAGAATATACGGAGTAGAGGGCAAGTTGCTGAAAGCAGTGAAGAGCATGTATGAGGGTGCAAAGGCGGCAGTACGTGTGGAGAGTGAGCAGAGCGAGTTCTTTGACCTGAATGTTGGTTTGAAACAGGGGTGTGTGATGTCCCCGTGGTTGTTTACTGTATATATGGATGGAGTTATGAAAGAAATACTATCAAGAGCAGTGGATGTTGGTGTATCGCTGAAAAGGGAGGGAATTGAGTGGAAGCTACCTATACTGCTGTTTGCGGATGATACAGTTCTGATGAGTGATAATGAATGGGAGTTGCAGGGTCTGGTAAATGAGTTTGGAACAGTGTGCGAAAAACGGAATTTGAAGGTAAATACGGGGAAGAGCAAGGTTATGGTCTTCGAAAGGGGTGAAGTCACAGAGTGTGAGGTGAAGCTGAACGGTCAGGCTATGGAGATCGTCAACTCTTTTAAGTATCTGGGCAGTGTGTTGAGTAAAGATGGGACTATGGATGAAGAGGTGCGGGAGAGGGTACAACAGGGGAAGAGGGTTGTAGGAACGCTAAAAGCAGTAACAAGAAATAGGGTGGTCAGTATGGAAGTGAAGAAGTCCTTGCATGACAGTGTGGTAATTCCGACACTGACTTACGGAAGCGAAGCATGGACGTTGGTTGAGAGACTCAGACCAAGAGTGAGAGCAGTGGAAATGAATTACTTAAGGAGTGCGTGCGGAGTTACATGGAGGGATAGACAGACTAATGAGGAAGTAAGAAGGAGGTGTGGTGTGGAGGTAGATGTGCTGGAAAGTGTGAAAAGGAACAACTTGAGATGGTTCGGCCATATGGAACATATGGAAAGCGAGAGAATGACTAAGAGGGTGTACGAGAGCGAGGTGGAGGGACAGAGGGGGAGAGGTAGACCGAATATGAGGTGGAAGGATGGAGTGAGGAACTACATGAACGAAGGCGGTGCTGGTTGGGGGGAGGGGCGTCGACTGACTGGGGACAGAGGTGCATGGGGGCGGTTCGTTCGTGGCCACCCCTTCGGGGATCACGGCGTCAGGCAATAGATAGATAGATAGATATACAGTATATGTAAATTTGTGTATGACAATAAATGTTTTGAATTGAATTGAATAAGAAAATGGGAGTCTGCAGAAAGCCGATTGGCCCACACCCGGCAGATCCCCCTCACACCCAATCCATCTCGTCCATATGCCTATCTATTGTTTTCTTAAAGCTCTCTATCGTTCTTGATCCCACTATAGCACTTGGTTGCCTATTCCACCTATCTACAACTCTGTTACCAAACCAATATTTGCCTATATCTTTTCTGAAACGAAATTTATCTAATTTGAAACCATTTGTTCGAGTTCTTTCGCAATCACTGAGCTTTAATACATCTTTTATGTCCCATTTATTAATCCCACTAACCCACTTGAACACTTCTATCATCTATCTATCTATCTATCTATTGCCGGACGCCTTACTCCCCTTACGAGGGTGGCCATACACATAATGCCCCCAAGCGGACCTATTCCCTGTGAGAGGGACAACCCGAGCCAGTTTAGTGAAGGACTTACAGGATTGACCACTCAATTTAGGATCCGTCCAACTCCGAGGCCCTCTGTGTATCATGTTAGCACTATTTTTCTACAGTGGTGTTCGGCTAATCCATCCTCTAACCTGCCTTACCCTTAGGTAAACAGTACGGATTTGTATCAGGTTTACTCCCCTAGACAGGTTGCCAACCAAGGCTGACGAGTCCCATCCACCCGGATTTGTAAAAGGTTGTCTCCCCTAGATGAGTTGCCGACCAAGGCTAACGAGTCCCATCCACCCATCTATCATAATCCCTCTAATTTTGCGTCTCTAACGAATGTAAGCCTAATTTATTCACCCTTTCTTCATATGGAAGATTTCTAATAGTATGGATAATTTTTGTAATTGTACGTTGTACTCTCTCCAGGAAATCTATGTCCATTCTGTAATAAGGACACCAACATTGAACAGCATAATCCATATGGAGTTTCACTAATGACAAGTAAAGTTTTAAGATAACATCAGAAGTTCTGTTACTCAGACTCCTAGTTATTAACCCGAGAATCCTGTTTGCCTTGTTACGAACGCTTATACACTGTTTTCTAGGTTTCAAATCATTGCTAACAAACACACCTAGATCTTTCTCACAATCTGAGTCTTCTAATTTTATAATAACGCTTAATCTACTGACTATACATAAGCTAAAAACAAAATGTCTATGTGAGTGAGGGAGACAAAAGGCAGAACTGCCTGTATCGAGTGCCTCCCCCAGAGTTGAAAGAGTGACAGGGCCAAAATCAAGGGACATTCGAGCCAAAATGCCTGGACATAAGGAGTTTGAAGGACGGAGTTTGAAGCACAGAGTAGGGGTGGGATTGTGTTGCAAGACGGGTACTACGTACCCTATGTAGAGGAGGTGGTATACACTGGGAGAGCTCTGAGGAGCACTGCTTATTGTAGTAGCGAAAGAATAGCGAGAGAGATGCAACATTGCGGCGAAGAGAGAGAGATTTCAGAGAGTTGGTGAGTGGACGGGAGTTAATGATACGAAAATCTTTCCTTTCTACTTTGTCTAGGAGTGCGGTGTGAGAGGATCCTCCCCACACATGTGAACAATATTCAATACAAGGATGCACTGTGCCCCCCGCACAGAGCAAGAAGCTGTGCAGGGGTAAAGAACCCCTTGAAGCAGTTGAGCACCCCCAGCTTCTGGGAGGCTGCCTTAACAAGGCTGGTAATATGGTCCTTCCAAGTGAGAGCAGAAGAAAAAGAGACACCGAGAATATTGAGAGAAGATGAAGGATTGATTTTTGTATTGTTGAAGAGTAAGGGATAGTCCTCTGGGCGTTCTGAATGGGTAGTAAGATGAAGAAATTGGGTTTTGGAAGCATTAAAGGCAACAAGGTTTTGGAAATAGTAGTTAGATCAGAAGTTAAGTGTTGTATGGCTTCATTACGTTTGTTTTTGAGGGATTGCTGGCTGGGGCGTTCAGGACAACTAATTGAGTAGTGTAAGGTAGCGTCATCTGCGTATGAGTAGGTAGGCCAAAATCGTAATATCTAACCACGTATAATTACTACAAAAGAACTTGAACAATTGAGCTGAAAGGTTTACTACAGTATATGAAAATAGGTGTGAAAAATTACATCCTGTTTTTCCAAAACCCTTTCATAAGTTTCAATCATTTAAGTAATGATTATAATTATTGGCTTTCTTATAATGAACAGATGATAGTTGCACTCGAAAGTTACGCATTTTAGTTTTCACAAATTACGTGACCCCCTCACACCCAAGGGAAAGAAATATTAACCCTTTCACGCTTATGACGCAATTTGAGCCTATTAGGGATACTTTAATCCCTTTGTTACCATCAGGGGTATTTAGAAACCTTTAGTTTAATTACTTCAACCTCTGCAGTTGTCTTTGAGTTAGCTGTGGGCAGAAAACTAATTTTGGAGAGGTAATTATAAGAGTGAGAGAACTCTATTTCTTATTGCTAATCTGGCAACCTCTGCGTCATAAGAGCGTGAAAGAGTTAATGAATAAATGAAATACATAAATACATAGAACATTATCCTTGAATGGTGATGGGCTGGTCTATCAGAGTGAGACCTGAGCGATCTCTGCCATACCCATAGCTTACTCTGACTGTTCCTTTTACTTATATATTTTCTAGATCTCATGTGATGGCGTCTCTTCCGTGGATTGACCTCCCAATCTACCAAGATTGGAAGCTAAAGCATCACATTATTCCTTTGCCCCTCAACTTTCTCTTCATAATTGCTGAGGGGCACAGGGCCCTGGGTGGGGCTTTGGTTTCCCGGGCGTTTACGCACCCTCTCAGCTCCCCGCCTTGGAGTGGCTTCGGTCACCCAGGCTTTATTGTGGTCGGCAGGGAGGGTTCTGTGAGGGCGCTCGTTTATGGCCTTGGCCTTACTCGGGGCCTTGGGGCTGTTCGGCCAGGCAGCTTGGGGAACAACAACAACAACAACAACATTATCCTTGACATTGACATGGTGAGGGTAAATTATAATATAGGCTTATACAGATATTATAAATATATACTTATAACCCAAGGGATATATGATGTTCAGTTGTTTTTATGTCTGTACAATAATTAAAAATAGTTTGATTGACTTATGAGTGTAATTAGTTTAGACATTTTTTCTTACGCAGATGTTTTAAGGGAGGTGACCTGCTTTTTGTTATTTCTCTCCTTTTCTCTCTTTCTCTGGCTTGTATCCATTCGGCCCCATTCAGCCAACTATTTTAAGACGTTTATCCCCATCTAGGTGTCGATTTCTTCCTGGCGAGCGATAGCGAGCCAGCAGTATATGAAGAAATCCGGCTTCGCCGGAGAAATTTTTCTATCGAAAAATGTACAAATTTAGCCTGCTGTCAAACAAAAATTAAAAATATGCTGGCTCGCTACCGCTCACCAGTAAAAAATTGACACCTGGATGGGGATAAACGCCTTAAAACAGTAGGCTGAATGGGACCAAATGGATTCAAGCCAGAGAAAGATAGAAAAGGAGAGAACAAAAACAGGTCACCTCCCTTAAGCATTGCATAACATAATACACTCGTTATTCAATATTACAAATGTTACCTTCATACATAAATATAATACATAATACAAATGTTACCTTCATACATAAATATAATACATAATACAAATATTACCTTCAAACATAAATATAATACATAATACAAATGTTACCTTCATACATAAATATAATACATAATACAAATATTACCTTCAAACATAAATATAATACATAATACATAATGTTACCTTCATACATAAATATAATACATAATGCAAATGTTACCTTCATACATAAATATAATACATAATACAAATGTTACCTTCATACATAAGTATAATACATAATACATAATGTTACCTTCAAACATAAATATAATACATAATACATAATGTTACCTTCATACATAAATATAATACATAATACATAATGTTACCTTCATACATAAATATAATACATAATACAAATGTTACCTTCATACATAAGTATAATACATAATACATAATGTTACCTTCATACATAAATATAATACATAATACATAATGTTACCTTCATACATAAATATCACAACAATACAAATGTTACCTTCATACATAAATATCACAACAATACAAATGTTACCTTCATACATAAATATAATACATAATAGATAATGTTACCTTCATACATAAATATCACAACAATACAAATTTTACCTTCATACATAAATGTTACCTTCAAACATAAATATCACAAAAAGACTAAAGAACTCACGTGTGTTACTGTAAAAAATACTGTGTTAATAGAACTAAAAACTATTCTGTATACACAATACAAATGTACAAGGCAATATAACTGTGACATTAGAACTTGTCGAGATATATTTGTACTAGAATGAAATTGTTGACATTTCCCTTATAACCTAAAACTGCATAATCCATACACTTTAAGGGGAGATTTCCACTTGAGGGATTTTTTTTCTTTACCCCTTTCTCCCTCATGTTTAGCCCCATTGCTTTTGAGATTTTAAGACGTTCGCCTCATTAGTTTGGCGATTTTAATTACTTTCACCCCATTTATGTCACTTTTAAGACCTTTCATCCCATTTAGGTGTCGATTTTTTCCTGGCGAGCGATAGCGAGCCTGTAATTTAAGAGGAACCGGTTTGGCCTTCGGCCGGGAAATTTTTCTACCGAAAAATGTACAAATTTATCTTGAAAGGGGGTCATGAGGGTGTAATTTCAATCTTGATGGAAGTCTAGGAAACACACTAAAGACCTGCCCTCAAATAATCAGGGAAAAGTTAGTAGCGTTCCCTTTACATTACCCAGTTATATGTACAGTATGTATGTATGTATGTATGTATATTATATACTCAGGCACATACCCCATTGCTGGGGATGACCGACTCGAGACAAAGCCCGAACAGAAACCTATTTTCAGTAACATTAAAGGGTGCAGCAAGCATAATGTATATAATTCATTTGAAAAAGAAACAAATAAAGTTTGCTTAATCACATTTTCCATAAAAATGTATTATGCATGGAAGTAATATGATCAGGATTTTGTTAACATTAAATTAATTTGTCCTTCCTCTATTCTTCGTGATGCTCACAAACAATATATATTAAGGGAAAATGTAACGCGCTAAAATATTTTCCATACAATAATAAACTACAGACCGGTATATATTAGGTTTTGGAAAGTTATATGGCAGAGTGTTGATAGCGTGGATAATAAAGGGTACAGAAGGCTGCAATAGGAGAAGAACAGTGCGGTTTTAGGAGGGGAAGAGGGTTTGTGGATCAGATTTTTGCAGTAAGACAGTTATGCGAGAAGTATTTAGAGAAGCATAAGGAAATATTTTGAGCCTTTATGAATTTGGAAAAAGCGTATGATCGTGTGAATCAAGAAGCAATGTGGAAGGTGCTAAGGATTTATGAAATTGGAGCGCAGTCAAGAGTTGTTATGAAGAGAGCAGAGCGTGTGTTAGAGTAGGAAATAATGAGTAAAGTGAATGATTTGAGGTAAATGTAGGTCTGGGACAGGGTTGTGTAATGTATATATGGATGGTGTGGTGAGGGAGGTAAAAATTAGAACTATGGGTAGAGGATTGGCTTTAGTAGGAAAGAATGGTAGAGATTGGGAGTAGAACCAGTTGCTGTTTGCTGATGACACAGAGTTGGTGGCGGATTCTGAGGAGAAGCTGCAGCAAGTAGTCAAAGAGTTTGGTGTGGTATGTGGGAGGAGGAAGCTGAGGGCCAATGTCAATACAAGTAAAGTGATGGTGTGTAATAGAGGTGATCGTAGGGTAAATTTAGATGTGCGACTGGATGGGGAAATACTGGAACAAGTGGAGTGTTTTAAATATCTAGGAGTGATAAGCAGGGACACAGGTATGGAAATGCAGGTGAGTATGTGAAGGAAGGAAAGTTTTCGGAACAATGGGAAGTATGTGAAAGGTGAGAAATCTCGGAATGAGAGCTAAAAGAGCAATGTATCAAGGGATACCAACATTGATGTATGGGGCTGAGACATGGGTTCTGAAGGCAAAGGAGAAAAGAAAGCTGGATGTGATGGAGATGAGCTGCTTGAGGAGTATATGTCGAGAGTGACTCGTAGAGACAGATTGAGGAATGAAGAGATACGTAGGAGAGTGGGACAGCAGGAACCTTTGTCGGCCAGAGTGGACAGAAGGGTGCTGTGCTGGTATGGACATGTTGAGCGAATGGAAGATGAAAGGCTTACAAAGAGAATATGTGAGTCAGATACAAGGGAAGGTAGAGGGGTAGAAAGCGTTGAAAGATAGAGGAATAAATATAGATCAGGCAAGAGAAGTGGCAATAAATAGGAATTAATAGAGAACGCTTGTGAATAGAAGAGTAATAACGTAGTCGTTTGGGAGAGGTGGTCGGCGCCAGTTGGACTAGATAATAGTCCATCAGGCACCTGGCCCGGAGCAGCCGGTATATATCAAGGGTCATGCCTGGATGTGAGGTGGGCAGACATTGTGGTGGTGCGGCTTCGCTGTGTGTCTGCCTGCTGAGACCGAAAACTCTCCGGGAGGTCTGGGGCCTGAGAATCTTTTGCTGGAATACCCCAAATGTGCCTGGGCCTTTGGGTCTTCTCCTGGGTGACCAAGATGTGTGTGATTATGTATTTATTTATTTATTTATTTATTTACTTTTTTTTTCCATGTTCGGGCTATGTCTCCAGTCGGCCACCCCCAGCTATGGAGTATGTACCTGAATATATACATACATGCAAGAAATTACTTGCAAATGGAGTAATATTTCACTTTACCATAGAACTAAAAATCAAGATAAATTATGTACTCTCTTCCATTTCCATAAAACTATGAAATAATTATAATTGAACCCTCATACTTTTTAATACAATTACACATTAAATTATGCACACAATAATATAGTGGTGACGCAAATGTGAGTACGTGTGCTGTAGATAAGAAGAGTTTGGTGGTGGGGTAACGTTGAGGGCAGATTTACACTTGAGGGATTTTTTTCTGGACCCCTTTCTCCCCATTGCTATTGATATTTTAAGACGTTCGCCCCATTAGTTTGGCGATTTGGAGTATTTTCGCCCCATTTCTGTCAATTTTAAGACCTTTCGTGCCATTTAGGTGTCCATGTTTTCCTGGCGAGCGAGAGCGAGCCTGCAATTTAAGAGGAAGCGGCCTTCGGCCGGGACATTTTTCTACCGAAAAACGTACAAATTTATCTTGAAAGAGGGTCAAAGGGGTGTAATTTTAAGCTTGATGGTGGTCTAGGGATCAAACTACAAACCTCCCCTTAACCCTTTGAGTACCAGCGACGTGTGCTATCTTTTTATCCTAACTATATTTAGACGATAGTATGCATCTTAGGAAGGATCTGCGGTAGTTAACTGGGATGGTTGAGATAGTTTGAAGCCTTATTATTGCTAGAGTTCCTTCCTAAGCTGAATACAATCGTGTAATAGTTGCCACAATGTAAAGAAAAGGACATCGCCGGTACTGTAAGGGTTAACATACATATCATGGAGGGGAAGTTGGTATGATAATACCTGTTGGGGGAGGGTGGCACCGGATCACAGGCAAAGGGACACTATTTATTACAACACTTATTACACTGTCATATTCCACTTTGTCATATTCCACTTATTGTCATATTTTACTAATTCCACTGTCATATTCCACTTATTCCACAGTCATATTCCACTTATTCCACTGTCATATTCCACTGTCATATTCCACTTACTGTCATATTTTACATATTCCACTTTGTCATATTCCACTTTGTCATATTCCACTGTCATATTCCACTGTCATATTCCACTTATTCCACTGTTATATTCCACTGTCATATTCCACTTTGTCATATTCCACTTATTACACTGTCATATCATACTTTGTCATATTCCACTGTTATATTCCACTGTCATATTCCACTTATTACACTGTCATATTCCACTTTGTCATATTCCACTTTGTCATATTCCATTATATTACACTGTCATATTCCACTGTCATATTCCACTGTCATATTCCACTCACATTACACTTATTCCACTGTTATATTCCACTATCATTCCACTTCACCATATTCCACTGTCATATTCCACTGTCATATTTCTCTGTCATATTCCTCTGTCATATTCCACTGTCATATTCCACTTTGTCATATTACACTGTCATATTCCACTGTCATATTACACTTTGTCATATTCCACTGTCATATTCCACTGTCATATTCCACTACTGTCATATTCCACTGTTATATTCCACTGTCATATTCCACTTTGTCATATTCCACTTATTACACTGTCATATTCCACTTTGTCATATTCCTCTTTGTCATATTCCATTATATTACACTGTCATATTCCACTGTCATATTCCACTGTCATATTCCACTCACATTACACTTATTCCACTGTTATATTCCACTATCATTCCACTTCGTCATATTCCACTGTCATATTCCACTGTCATATTTCTCTGTCATATTCCTCTGTCATATTCCACTGTCATATTCCACTTTGTCATATTACACTGTCATATTCCACTGTCATATTACACTTTGTCATATTCCACTGTCATATTCCACTGTCATATTCCACTACTGTCATATTCCACTGTTATATACCACTGTCATATTCCACTTTTTCATATTCCACTTATTCCACTGTCATATTCCATTTGTCATATTCCACTGTTATATTCCACTTTATCATAGTCCACTTTGTCATATTCCACTTTGTCATATTCCACTTATTCCAGTCATATTCCACTTTGTCATATTCCACTTATTACACTGTCATATTCCATTTTGTCATATTCCACTTTGTCATATTCTCCTTACATGTTCCATTGTCATATTCCACTTATATTCCACTGTTATTTTCCACTGTCATATTCCACTGTCATATTTCACCTGTCATATTCCACTTACTGTCATAGTTTACTTATTCCACTGTCATATTCCACTTTGTCATATTCCACTTTGTTATATTACACTTTGTCATATTCTACGTTATCATATTCCACTGTCATATTCCACTGTCATATTCCACTGCCATATTTCACTGTCATATTCCACTGTCATATACCACTGTCATATTCCACTGTCATATTCCACTTTGTCATATTCCACTTACAGTCATATTGTACTCATCACATTTCCACATAGCTTTCATATTCCACCATTCTATTATACTACAGCTTCCACGCGTTTAGAAACATGTAATCAATTATTCGACTTACTGTCATATTCCATTTTGTCATTTTCCTCTTACTGTCACTTTCCACTTAAATTTCACAGCACTGCTACTTTTCATACTTGTATAAACACTGTCCACTCATCTGTCATCAGCCACTTGACATGCATCATCCATTTAATGTCATACGTCACTTAAATATCATATACCACTTACTCTCAAGGTATGTGTGTGTGTGTGTGTGTGTGTGTGTGTGTGTGTGTGTGTGTGTGTGTGTGTATCTGTGTGTATGTATGTGTGGTCATGTATCTGTGTGTATGTGTGTGTGGTCATGTATCTGTGTGTATGTGTGTGTGGTCATGTATCTGTGTGTATGTGTGTGTGGTCATGTATGTGTATGTATGTGTTTGTGGTCATGTATCTGTGTGTATGTGTGTGTGGTCATGTATCTGTGTGTATGTATGTGTGGTCATGTATGTGTGTGTGTGTGTGGTCATGTATCTGTGTGTGTGGTCATGTATCAGTGTGTATGTGTGTGTGGTCATGTATGTGTGTGTATGTGTGTGTGGTCATGTATCTGTGTGTATGTATGTGTGATCATGTATCTGTGTGTATGTGTGTGTGGTCATGTGTCTGTGTGTATGTGTGTGTGGTCATGTATCTGTGTGTATGTATGTGTGGTCATGTATCTGTGTGTATGTGTGTGTGGTCATGTATCTGTTTGTATGTGTGTGTGGTCATGTATCTGTTTGTATGTGTGTGTGGTCATGTATCTGTTTGTATGTGTGTGTGGTCATGTATCTGTGCGTATGTGTGTGTGGTCATGTATCTGTTTGTATGTGTGTGTGGTCATGTATCTGTGTGTATGTGTGTGTGGTCATGTATCTGTTTGTATGTGTGTGTGGTCATGTGTCTGTGTGTATGTGTGTGTGGTCATGTATCTGTGTGTATGTGTGTGTGGTCATGTATATGTGCGTATGTATGTGTGGTCATGTATGTGTGTGTATGTGTGTGTGGTCATGTATCTGTTTGTATGTGTGTGTGGTCATGTGTCTGTGTGTATGTGTGTATGGTCATGTATCTGTGTGTATGTGTGTGTGGTCATGTGTCTGTGTGTATGTGTGTGTGGTCATGTATATGTGTGTATGTGTGTGTGGTCATGTGTCTGTGTGTATGTGTGTGTGGTCATGTATCTGTTTGTATGTGTGTGTGGTCATGTATCTGTGTGTATGTGTGTGTGGTCATGTGTCTGTGTGTATGTGTGTATGGTCATGTATCTGTGTGTATGTGTGTGTGGTCATGTGTCTGTTTGTATGTGTGTGTGGTCATGTGTCTGTGTGTATGTATGTGTGGTCATGTATCTGTTTGTATGTGTGTGTGGTCATGTATCTGCGTGTATGTGTGTGTGGTCATGTATCTGTGTGTATGTGTGTGTGGTCATGTATCTGTTTGTATGTGTGTGTGGTCATGTATCTGTTTGTATGTGTGTGTGGTCATGTATCTGTTTGTATGTGTGTGTGGTCATGTATCTGTGTGTATGTGTGTGTGGTCATGTATCTGTTTGTATGTGTGTGTGGTCATGTATCTGTTTGTATGTGTGTGTGGTCATGTATCTGTTTGTATGTGTGTGTGGTCATGTGTCTGTTTGTATGTATGTGTGGGTATGTGTGGTCATGTATCTGTTTGTATGTGTGTGTGGTCATGTATCTGCGTGTATGTGTGTGTGGTCATGTATCTGTTTGTATGTGTGTGTGGTCATGTGTCTGTTTGTATGTGTGTGTGGTCATGTATCTGTTTGTATGTGTGTGTGGTCATGTATCTGTTTGTATGTGTGTGTGGTCATGTATCTGTGTGTATATATGTGTGGCCATGTGTCTGTGTGTATGTATGTGTGGTCATGTATCTGTTTGTATGTGTGTGTGGTCATGTATATGTGTGTATATATGTGTGGTCATGTATCTGTTTGTATGTGTGTGTGGTCATGTGTCTGTTTGTATGTGTGTGTGGTCATGTATCTGTGTGTATGTGTGTGTGGTCATGTGTCTGTGTGTATGTGTGTGTGGTCATGTATCTGTTTGTATGTGTGTGTGGTCATGTATCTGTGTGTATGTGTGTGTGGTCATGTGTCTGTGTGTATGTGTGTAAGGTCATGTATATGTGTGTATGTGTGTGGTCATGTGTCTGTTTGTATTTGTGTGTGGTCATGTGTCTGTGTGTATGTATGTGTGGTCATGTATCTGTTTGTATGTGTGTGTGGTCATGTATCTGTGTGTATGTGTGTGTGGTCATGTATCTGTTTGTATGTGTGTGTGGTTATGTATCTGTTTGTATGTGTGTGTGGTCATGTATCTGTTTGTATGTATATGTGGTCATGTATCTGTTTGTATGTGTGTGTGGTCATGTATATGTGTGTATATATGTGTGGTCATGTATCTGTTTGTATGTGTGTGTGGTCATGTGTCTGTTTGTATGTGTGTGTGGTCATGTATCTGTGTGTATGTGTGTGTGGTCATGTGTCTGTGTGTATGTGTGTGTGGTCATGTATCTGTTTGTATGTGTGTGTGGTCATGTATCTGTGTGTATGTGTGTGTGGTCATGTGTCTGTTTGTATGTGTGTATGGTCATGTATCTGTGTGTATATATGTGTGGTCATGTATCTGTTTGTATGTGTGTGTGGTCATGTATCTGTTTGTATATGTGTGTGGTCATGTATCTGTTTGTATGTGTGTGTGGTCATGTATCTGTTTGTATGTGTGTGTGGTCATGTATCTGTTTGTATGTGTGTGTGGTCATGTATCAGTGTGTATGTGTGTGTGGTCATGTATCTGTTTGTATGTGTGTGTGGTCATGTATCTGTGTGTATGTGTGTGTGGTCATGTATCTGTGTGTATGTGTGTGTGGTCATGTATCTGTGTGTATGTGTGTGTGGTCATGTGTCTGTGTGTATGTGTGTGTGGTCATGTATCTGTTTGTATGTGTGTGTGGTCATGTATCTGTTTGTATGTGTGTGTGGTCATGTATCTGTTTGTATGTGTGTGTGGTCATGTGTCTGTTTGTATGTATGTGTGGTCATGTGTCTGTTTGTATGTGTGTGTGGTCATGTGTCTGTTTGTATGTGTTTGTGGTCATGTATCTGTTTGTATGTGTGTGTGGTCATGTATCTGTTTGTATGTGTGTGTGGTCATGTGTCTGTTTGTATGTATGTGTGGTCATGTATCTGTTTGTATGTGTGTGGTCATGTGTCTGTTTATATGTGTGGTCATGTGTCTGTTTGTATGTGTGTGTGGTCATGTATCTGTTTGTATGTGTGTGTGGTCATGTGTCTGTTTATATGTGTGGTCATGTGTCTGTTTGTATGTGTGTGTGGTCATGTATCTGTTTGTATGTGTGTGTGGTCATGTATCTGTGTGTATGTATGTGTGGTCATGTATCTGTGTGTATGTGATCTGCTTCAGAATTATTGTTCAGATTACGGGATGAAGATTAACCAATCCAAAACTAAATTTTTCGTCATTAGCGGAAGTGACGCGGACCGTGAGCCGTTGGCCGTGAATGGGTTGGAGGTGAAACATTGTGACACATATACGTATCTTGGGTCTCCCTTCACGAGCGACGGTTGCACCTCCTCTGCTGGCAGAGTACACGCCACTTTAAAAATGCCACATGTACTTAAATTTGTATCCTTTATTTCTAAAAACAATGATGTTCCTTTTGTAGTAAAACGGCGAGTATTCGAAGCAGCGCTCATGTCGTCTCTTTTGTATGGTTGTGATTCATGGGTAGGCGCTGATATGAAACCTATGATAAAATTGTATAACTGGTGTCTGAAGCAATTACTCGGTGTGAGACGAACCACTTGTAATGATATTTGTTACGTTGAGTCAGGATATCCACCTGTACAAGACCTAGTTAAATACAAGCAACACAATTTGTTTTCATTCAATGTGGCAGGAAAGGTCTGAATACACCGATGATCCATTATCATTTGTTATTAAAACGGTGACCAACACAAATAGTATTGTAAGCAGGCTGATAAAGGATTTTATATCGAAGGATGTTGTAGATTTAAGCGTGTCTATGCAGAGGATTGCAATTAACATTATAAATAGCGATTCATAAAGACGAAAGACATATAAAGAAATAAACCCAGAATTTACAGTACCGTTTGTTTACAAGAATAAACATACCATAAACGAAAGACACACTCACAACTTGGAAACCATGGAAAATCTATTCTCAAACCAGTTTATGCCTGATGTTATATGTAAAGTGGTTCACGATATGTTGTCTGTTTATCTTTAATATTTGGTAATGTGTATGTAATAATATGAAAGTGTTTACCTTTAATGATTTGATATGTTATAAATAAATAACGATATTAATCTTATGTTGGACTACAGTTGTACTTTAAAATTCAAAAGTTTTATATTCAATATTCGAACTTTATAAAGTGTTTGTATTAGATACTAATGTAAAAATGTAAGCTGTGGTCAATAAACTATCTATCTATCTATCTATCTATCTGTGTGTGGTCATGTATCTGTGTGTATGTATGTGTGGTCATGTATCTGTTTGTATGTATGTGTGGTCCTGTATCTGTGTGTATGTGTGTGTGGTCATGTATCTGTGTGTATGTATGTGTGGTCATGTATCTGTGTGTATGTGTGTGTGGTCATGTATCTGTTTGTATGTATGTGTGGTCATGTATCTGTGTGTATGTGTGTGTGGTCATGTATCTGTTTGTATGTATGTGTGGTCATGTGTCTGTATGTATGTGTGGTACTGGTCATGTATCTGTTTGTATGTGTGTGTGGTCATGTATCTGTGTGTATGTATGTGTGGTCATGTATCTGTGTGTATGTATGTGTGGTCATGTATCTGTGTGTATGTATGTGTGGTCATGTATCTGTGTGTATGTGTGTGTGGTCATGTATCTGTTTGTATGTATGTGTGGTCATGTATCTGTTTGTATGTGTGTGTGGTCATGTATATGTGTGTGTGGTCATGTATCTGTTTGTATGTATGTGTGGTCATGTGTCTGTTTGTATGTATGTGTGGTCATGTATCTGTGTGTGTGGTCATGTATCTGTTTGTATGTGTGTGTGGTCATGTGTCTGTTTGTATGTATGTGTGGTACTGGTCATGTATCTGTTTGTATGTGTGTGTGGTCATGTATATGTGTGTGTGGTCATGTATCTGGTTGTATGTGTGTGTGGTCATGTATGTGTGTGTGGTCATGTATATGTGTGTGTGGTCATGTATCTGTTTGTATGTGTGTGTGGTCATGTATATGTGTGTGTGGTCATGTATATGTGTGTGTGGTCATGTATCTGTTTGTATGTGTGTGTGGTCATGTATGTGTGTATGGTCATGTATATGTGTGTGTGGTCATGTATATGTGTGTATGGTCATGTATATGTGTGTGTGGTCATGTATCTGTTTGTATGTGTGTGTGGTCATGTATGTGTGTGTGGTCATGTATATGTGTGTGTGGTCATGTATATGTGTGTGTGGTCATGTATCTGTTTGTATGTTTGTGTACTCGTGTGGTTGTGTGTGCCCTTATGTGTTTGTGTGCGTACACGTGGGGTTGTGTGTGCGTATGGCCGATTGTGTGTATTTGGATTACTAGCAGATGAAAGACATGGGGTGTTTACATACTTAGATAAAGTATTATTTGAAGGTATTAATACAGAGAGAGAGAGAGAGTGATAGTAGACGTAAATAGAGAGAATTACATTACACCAATAATAACAGAACGTATTAGTAACATTATATAGTTACTATTAGCTATTGAGAGTAGATAAACATTATTTAATTTTTAATATACAATGGTGCATTTTTCATCATATTATATCTTTCATTAGACAATTTTGTTGAGCTTAGGAGAGGGCCTGTACTATAGTCTATTCGCTGTAAGTAGGCGAGAAATCATGACCTCTAACCTCTGTAACTAAAAAACAACTGGAGTAATCAAGCTAATATTTCTATCATTTGGGAAGAGTCAGTCCAGGAATAGATGTGGAAATTTACAACCAATAATTATGCTCTAGCCATTTTTGAGTTACAGAGGTTAGAGGTCATGATTTTTCGCCTACTTACAGCGAATGGTCTATAGTCAGAGGGTTATTTGAGATAGTTTACAAAGCCTCTAACCCGTTCAGCACAATTACGCCTTTTTTACCATTAATTCTGGCTAATATAAGACGATTATATTTTAGTACTAAATCGTCGTATTAAGGGGAGATTTCCACTTGAGGGATTTTTTTCTGGACCCCTTTCTCTCTCATGTTTAGCCCCATTGCTTTTTAGATTTTAAGACGCTCGCTCCCTTTAGTTTGGCGATTTTAAGAACTTTCGCCCCATTTCTGTCAACTTTATGAACTTTCGTAGCATTTAGGTGTCGATATTTTCCTGGCGAGCGATAGCGAGCCTGTAATTTAAGAGGAACCGGCCTTCGGCCGGGAAATTTTTCTACCGAAAAATGTACACATTTATCTTGAAAGGGGGTCTTGGTGTGTAATTTTAAGCTTGATGAAGGTCTAGGGAACAAACTAAATACCTCCCCTTAACCCGTACAGTACCGGTGACGTCTTTTTCATCGTATTCTGGCAACTATTAGACGATTATATTCAGCTTAGGAAGGACCTCTAGCAATAATAAGGCTTCAAACTTTCCCAACCAACTCTATTAACTACCACAGATCCTTCCTGAGCTACATAATATCGTCTAAATATAGCTAGAATAAAATATAACACACGTCGCTGGTACTCAAAGGGTTAAGGGGGAGATAGGTAATTTGTTTGGTCTCCCGTCTACCTCATGTTAAGCCCCATTAGTTTTCAGATTTTATGACGTTCAGTTCATTAGTTTGGCGATGCTAAGACCTTTCGCCAAACATCGTTGTCAATAGTAAGACTTTTCGTACCATTTAGATATCGATTTTTTCCTGGCGAGCGAGAGCGAGCCTGAAATATTAGAAGGAACCGGCCTTCGGCCGGGAAATTTTCTACCGAAAAATGTACAAATATATCTTGAAAGGGGGCCTTGGGGGTGTTTTTTTTAAGTTTGATGGAGGTCTAACGAGGGAACTCCAATATAAGTTAATATATAAATATATAGACCTAAAAACAAACACTACCCCCTTAAGTGAATAATCAAGATGGGGACGTGACAATTTACCGCCAACTGAAGTAACACAGAGTATAGTGGTAGTCAGAATATAAAGGAAAATATACCGCCATTGTTAATATTTGCCCTGGTCATTAAGGGGGGTGACCTGCTTTTTGTTATTTCTGTCCTTTTCTCTCTTTCTCTGGCTTGTATCCATTCGGCCCCATTCAGCCAACTATTTTAAGACGTTTATCCCCATCTAGGTGTCGATTTCTTCCTGGCGAGCGATAGCGAACCAGCATTATATGAAGAAATCCGACTTCGCCGGAGAAATTTTTCTATCGAAAAATGTACAAATTTAGCCTGCTGTCACACAAAAATAGAAAATATGATGGCTCGCTACCGCTCACCAGTAAAAAATTGACACCTGGATGGGGATAAACGTCTTCAAACAGTAGGCTGAATGGGGCCAAATGGATACAAGCCAGAGAAAGATAGAAAAGGACAGAAATAACAAAAAACAGGTCACCCCCCCTTAAGCCATAGAGGATGGAGCTGTTTGGTCTGTCTCCATAAAGCCGGTATTTTGGGGGGCAGACTCCTTAATTATGACTCTCTTTGGGCGTCTGAACCTCCAAATTCGGCATAACAAATATACCCTATGATTTTATGTACCGTTTTCATGCCTTTTTTATTCCCTTGACTTCTTACAGAGTAGTCCTTAATAACCCATTGATTCTAAGAGGTTCTTCCTAGGCTGAGTAAAATCTTCTGGTAGTAACGTTAACAAGACAAAGTACTTGTTGTCTGATTAATATTATAGTTATATAAATTGAACCCAAATATTTCGAAAGCAAGATAGAATGTCGTTATCTCTACCAATTACGACAGAAAAATTACGAGAGAGAGAGAGAGAGAGAGAGAGGTGCTCCAACGACAATCATAAGTCAACACCATAATTAGGAGTGAGTGAGCCTTTAGTAAACTTACATGGAACAGCAGACTAAGTTAACCCTCTGAAGCTCTGACGCGTTTTAGCAGTTTATTTTGGCTATCATTAGACGATGTTATGCAGCTTAGGAAGTATCTGTGGGTATTAAAAGGGTAAATACTATCTCAATTAACCCTTTGACTTCCATATACCGTTAGTAATCTGAATAAAATCGTCTAATAGTAGCCAGAAACAGAACAGAAACGCGTATTGGAGCTTGCAAGGGTTAAGCCTTGTCAATACTTAGCGCAATTAACCCTTTGAGCACTATTCTGTAAGGGAGAGGAGTCGTTTATCTAGATCCCCTTCTCCCTCATGCCCTATTAATTTTGAGATTTTAAGATGTTTGCCCCATTAGTTTGTCGATTTTAATACCTTCCACCTCATTTCCTTGTCAATATTAAGACCTTTTGTGCTATTATGGTGTCGATTATTTTTTTTGGCGAACGATAGTGAGCCTGTAATTTTGGAAGAACCGGCCTTAGGCCGGCAAATTTTTCTACCGGCAAATGTACAACATAATCGAGAAGGGGGATCTAATGGATGTTTTTTTTTTAAGTTTGATGAAGGTCTAGGGAAGACACTAGAAAAATAATAAATAAATGAAAAAATCGACAAAAAAGTGAACCATCTGTTAATACCAATATACCTCCATAAGGTCCTATTAAATGGATTTTTACTTGTGTTACAAACAACGAAATAATAGGCTTGTACGAGAATATAGGTACATACTGACAATGCACAATCACAAACAGCTCATCACAACCCCCCACACGTATCTCTAATAACACTGCTACAATATTAGACCATGTAAATTGTAACAGAGAGGACAAAATATCACAATCAAGGGTTATACAGACTGGGATAAGTGATCACTTCGTCACGTATTGCACACGTAAAACGCCAAAAATTACCCTAGAAAATCACAAGGTCATTAGAACAAGGTCACTCAGAAACTACAGCAAAGATTTTTTTTTTTTTTTACATTTTATGGAATACAGATTGGTCTCCAGTGTTTGGAAGTACAAACGTTAATAACGCATGGGTTGGCTTCAGAACCATCATCACAAACATCCTAGACGAAATAGCTCCTCTGAAACATATACGAATTAAGGCAAAATCAGACCCATGGATCAACAATGACATACTACACCTTCTAGAACATAGAGACAAACTATTAAAAAGGCTAGTGAAACATAGACAATATCAAGGTTTGAAACAGGAGTTCAACAGGGTTAGGAATAAACTAAGTAGGAAATTTAAATTAGCAAAATCTAATTATTTCCACAGTAAGGCAGAGGAATATCAGAGTAACCCCAAAAAACTATGGAGGCACTTAAAAACAACGGGCTACAGCAACAAGGCATTCATCTAACACTAATATTGCTCTTAAAATTAATGATCAGGTTTGCCATGATAAACGTCAAATTTCAACCTACTTCAATTCCTTCTTCACCTCCATAGCAAATACACTTGCACAGAACCTACCGCAACCTCTCAATAAATACACCACAACAACTGCCACCTTTCTAAATTTCTACAAGGATAAAAGCATACACCCGAACACTTTTGGTTTGCAAAATGTTACACCAAAATACACATTTGAGGAGCTCTCTAACCTAAATGTACATAAAAGTACAGGACCAGACAAAATTCCTGCCAAATTTCTACGAGATTGAGCTAATGGTATCGCAGGTCCCCTAACTCATATCATCAACCTGTCAATAAACACCAACACTGTTCCTGCTGAACTGAAGGAAGCTATTGTAACCCCTCTATTCAAGAAAGGAAACAAATTAGATGTTAGCAACTACAGATCAGTTAGCATATTATGTATTGTATCAAAAATCCTTGAAAGAGCTGTATACTCCCAAATTGAAATTTATCTATTCTACAAGTTTCAATCAGATTTCAGAGGCATGTATTCGACAGATTCCTGTCTCATCCACTTAACAGATCACATATTCGTAAAGAAGTGTCTAAAGGTAACTACACCGGCATAGTTCTTCTTGATCTACAAAAAGTGTTTGATACAGTAGACCATGATATCCTCTGTAATAAACTACAAGCAATGGGCATTGGGTCAGTGAACTGGTTTAAATCTTATCTTAGTGGTAGAACACAAAGAATCAAAATTTATGATAATTTATCAGATCCTATGTCAATTAACTGTGGGGTCTCGCAGGGAAGCATCCTTGGTCCCTTACTCTTTCTCTGTTATGTGAACGACATGGAACTGAGCGTCTCATGTAAATTATTACTGTATGCTGATGACAGTGTGCTTATAGTTTCAGGAAAAGACCCAATAAGTATTGCCGCCTCACTTTCCAAAGAACTAGAATCGTGTAGTGATTAGCTAGTGGACAATAGACTATCTCTTCACCTGGGCAAGACAGAAGCCATCTTATGTGGAACAAAACGCAAATTTAAAGACATTGAGGGAATCTCGGTTAACTGTAATATTGTTCCTATAACAACAGTGTCACAAGTGAAATATCTCGGACTAAAACTGGACTCAACTCTGTCAGGTGAAACAATTTTGGAATCAATCCTGAGTAAATGTAGAGCACGTATAAAATACCTATACAGTACAGACAGGTTGGATGGTTGCCAGCGGCGACCAAAAAGACCCTATGCCAAGCGCTTGTTCAATGTCATTTTGACTATTCTGTGTCATCCTGGTACTCTGCATCATCTCAATCAGTAAAGCACAAACTTCAGGTCACTCAAAATAAAATGGTTAGGTTCATGCTTGTAATGCCCTCGCAAAAATACTGCAACCACAAAACTACCCGAGTTGACGTCTGGAATAGCATAAAATAGTCGTTGGTGGCGAAGTCTAAGAAACCCACCACGTGTATCACCACGAGACTATCACCTGGTTCTTTCAAGGAGAACTAAGGTTGCTATTCTATTGTATGTCCGTGGTAATACAGTGGGTTAGCGCGCGGACCTGGGGGACCTATTGAGGTCACTAACCAGGGTTCGAATCCCGCGCCAGGCATCTCAAAACCTGGGGAGATTTTCCGGGAGGGTTAAATTCCCTTCGTTCACCCAGCATTTCACTGGTGGCAGTCAGGGTGCATGATCCGGTAGCTAGATAGAGCACGCATCACGAGAACCTGCGCCAGGCATCTCAAAGCCTGGACTATTGAAAATGCTGGGGTGATATGGCTACGTTACCTTAAGACGTTTAAATTTCGGCTAGGGTCTAGCCTAGTCAAAGAAGGATGTTGTGTAATGCCCTCGCAAAAATCCCGCAACCACAAAACTACCCGAGTTGACGTCTGGAATAGCATAAAATAGTCGTTGGTGGCGAAGTCTAAGAAACCCCCCCATGTGTATCACCACGAGACTATCACCTGGTTCTTTCAAGGAGAACTAAGGTTGCTATTCTATTGTACGTCCGTGGTAGTACAGTGGGTTAGCACGGGGACCTACTGAGGTCACTAACCAGGGTTCGAATCCCATGCCAGGCATCTCAAAACCTGGAGAGATTTTCGGGAGGGTTAAATTCCCTTCGTACAACCCGGCATTTCACTCCACCAGGACTTGTGATTTCAATATCCTTCACAACCACTTCCTCATCAGTAAAAATCATATCCAGCGTATTTCCGGCATCATTATTAAAGTATATGCACAATAAATTACAAATAACGGTGCACAGAGCGCAAATAGCTAATCATTGTAGTATACACAAGTAATATGTAGGCCTAGACAGAGTTTAATATTGTACCGTTCCCTTTATCCACTTTTGACACTATGAAGCACTGTACTTGACTGATTTCAGGTTAGAAGTAAAAATGTTGAGATCATCAAAAGATTTTTTGTTTTTAATGATCAGCGGTGGTTGAAGACATAAAATAATCTATATTTTATTAATTTCACCACAGGTTAGGTTATTGCTTAGTTGTATTCAATAATACACGTGGAGTTTATGTACAAAATTGATCTATAGATCTATAGAACATTCCTTTATAGTTAGCCATGACTAATATCCATTTTCTCTCAAAGCCAAACAGTGAAAATTAATAATATTTGGATAACTATTATAATTATATATTATCTCTATTTGCTCATAGTCAGCCATGAAAAATATTCATTTTCTCTCAATACCAAACAATGAAAATGAATAATATTTGGATAACTATTATATATTATCTCGATTCGCTCATACAATATAAACTTACATTAATTTATATTTACACTTTCCTTTGAGCTACATCGTTGTCCAGAGTGTTGGGGTTTGTACTGATTAATAAATAAAGCATAGGAGCCACACGGCAACGCCAACCAGTAGACCATGTTAGCCAGTTGATAAATATATATGGAACTGGATTAATTTTGTAAGTATGTACTGTATGTCTGTACTCTGGCACATACCCAATAGCTGGGGGTGGCCGAATCGAGACAGAGCCCGAACAGGAACAACAAAATAATATATATATACATATATATATATATATATATATATATATATATATATATATATATATATATATATATATATATATATATATATATATATATATATATATATATTTTCTTTCAGGCAGGTGAGATTAAAATAATAGGCACAGTTTGCATTATTGAGTTTTTTATTGATACTCTCAATTTTTCGTACAGTTTTTCTGGTATTTTCAGGAAGTTGGTAAAGGAGGTTTGCAAAGGGTTCCGACGTTTCAGTGGGCGCAGCCATTATTATCAAGGAGAAGTGAAGTTAGAAGGTGATAAGTCGAGTTTATATAGGCGATACAAGATCAAGAGAGGGTTCATTGTGCGCTAGCTGCACGCTGGTTGGCTAACCTAAGACTAGCTCTGGTAGGCTGGCCGGACGCAGGAGTGGGCGGGGCCTCTGCGTCGTTCGTCTGCGTGTGTGGAGGGGGCATTCCTGGGGGCATCATGGGGGGCCTCGCTGTGGAAGGGCGTGCCGAGGGTAGGATCTGGCTGTATTCCGCTTGTGTGTTTAAAGTAGGTTGGTATGTTTGCATATATATTTGCTTCAAGAATGAATAGGCGGCGTGAGTCTATTTCTTTATCAAGAATAGAGGTGTGTTTATCTAAGTCGGGTCTGGTGAGTTCCTGATGGTGTGAGGATGTGTGGTAGTGGTCCTTGATAGCTCCAGCTTGAAGGTGGAAGGTAAGGCGACGTGACAGACGAGTCCTTGTCAAACCGACATAAGTGTGAGGTCCACAGTCCTCACTGTTACAGGTGTGTCGGTATATGACATGGTCCTCTTGTGACGGTTTCTTAGCGGTAGCCGTCACAAGACGTCACATCCGTCACAAGAGGACCATGTCATATACCGACACACCTGTAACAGTGAGGACTGTGGACGTCACACTTATGTCGGTTTGACAAGGACTCGTCTGTCACGTCGCCTTACCTTCCACCTTCAAGCCGGAGATATCAAGGACCACTACCACACATCCTCACACCATCAGGAACTCACCAGACCCGACTTAGATAAACACACCTCTATTCTTGATAAAGAAATAGACTCACGCCGCCTATTCATTCTTGAAGCTATATATATACAAACATACCAACCTACTTTAAACACACAAGCGGAATACAGCCAGATCCTACCCTCGGCACGCCCTTCCACAGCGAGGCCCCCCATGATGCCCCCAGGAATGCCCCCTCCACACACGCAGACGAACGACGCAGAGGCCCCGCCCACTCCTGCATCCGGCCAGCCTACCAGAGCTAGTCTTAGGTTAGCCAACCAGCGTGCAGCTAGCGCACAATAAACCCTCTCTTGATCTTGTATCGCCTATATAAACTCGACTTATCACCTTCTAACTTCACTTCTCCTTGATAATGATGGCTGCGCCCATTGAAACGTCGGAACCCTTTGCAAACCTCCTTTACCAACTTCCTGAAAATACCAGAAAAACTGTACGAAAAATTGAGAGTATCAATAAAAAAAACTCAATAATGCAAACTGTGCCTATTATTTTAATCTCACCTGCCTGAAAGAAAATATCCTCCCTGGCTACACTAATATCAATATATATATATATATATATATATATATATATATATATATATATATCTATCTATCTATCTATCTATCTATCTATCTATCTATCTATCTATCTATCTATCTATCTATCTATCTATCTATCTATATATATATATATATATATATATACAGTATATACAGTATATATAGATACAGTATATATAGATATATATATATAATATATTTTTTATTAATTTCACCACACCACCAAACACCTCCAATGAAATTAATGAGAGCATATATGTGATCCACCGGGATTAGAAACTGGGTTATCACACACAGATTTGTAGACACCATAAACATTACACCACCAAGACGGTTAAACAGTATATTCATAAATACATATTATTTATATACTAAAATGTAGCTGATTTGGTGTGAACATCAATCTAAATGGATATATTTGGTGTGAACATCAATCTAAATGGATATATTTGGTGTGAACATCAATCTAAATGGATATATTGGGTGTGAACATCAATCTAAATGGATATATTTGGTGTGAACATCAATCTAAATGGATATATTTGGTGTGAACATCAATCTAAATGGATATATTTGGTGTGAACATCAATCTAAATGGATATATTTGGTGTGAACATCAATCTAAATGGATATATTTACATAAATAAAATCGCAAGAGGGGATGAACATTTGTCAGCAGCTGTATAATTGCCGACTTGCGAGTTTCGTTCTATAAGGAAGTTGGAGCTCTAGACGTCGATATTTATCAGAATTACGAGCTAAAATACGGTCGTAGTACATTCATAAATACATAAAACCCAATTTAACATACCCTTTATCCATCAGAAACCTACATTATTATTGTATTTCTGTTTAATATAGATGTTCGCGGCTCCAACTTCCTTATAGCCTGAAACTCGCAAGTGGTCAATTGGATATCATAGTCTCTAGCCCACTCATAAATATTCATGACTTCGTGGACTTCCCCTATTTCTAAATATCGAAGCATATCTCTGGAAACGAATATATAAATATAGTTTGCTATACATTAACTACAAAAGTGTGTATACATTGATAGGCAAGTTCTATAAAAAAAAAAAAAAAATCGGTATAATTGCAATATGACAGTTGATTCTGGTTATCATTAGAAAATTTAGATCATTAGAAGATTCTCTGGTTGATTAAGGGGGGGTCACCTGCTTTATGTTATTTCTCTTCTTTTCTCTCTTTCTCTGGCTTGTATCCATTCGGCCCCATTCAGCCAACTGTTTTAAGACGTTTATCCCCATTCACGTGTCGATTTCATCCTGGTGAGCGATAGCGAGCCAGCATTTTATGGAGAAATCCAGCTTCGCCGGAGACATTTTACTTTAAAAAAAATGTACAAATTTAGCTTGCTGTCAAAACAAAACAAAATATATATGCTGGCTCGCTACCGCTCGCCAGGAAAATATTGACACCTCGATGGGGTAAACTTCTTAAAACAGTAGGCTGAATGCGGCCGAATGGATACAAGCCAAAGAGAGAGGGAGAGAAAGAGAACAAAAGCGAGGTGGTCTCCCTTAAAGGGTTACCCACTGTCTATTTATCTATCTATCTATCTATCTATCTATCTATATACTCAGGCCCAATCCTTTTTTTTTTTTTTTTTTTTTTTTTACCCTCATGATCCGATGACGCATTTATATTATATTTTCTGGCTATTTTAGACAATTTTATTCAGATTAGGAAGGGTATAAGAGAGTCAGAGGGCTAATTTAGATAGTCTTTACCCTTGTAACTCCTACACATCCTTTCTAAACTGTATACAATCGTCTAATGATAGCCAGAATAAACTGTCGAAATGCGTCATAATCTTCAGAGGGTTAATAGAGTACTGTAATCCAGGCAGTACCAGCCACACACACTGAACCTCTGTAGACCCTCCATGCCTGCCACCACCTCGCTCACCTGCCATGGAAATACACCTGTCAACACCTGTAATATAACACACCTGTCAACACCTGTAATATAACACACCTGTCAACACCTGTAATATATCACACCTGTCAACACCTGTAATATATCACACCTGTCAACACCTGTAATATATCACACCTGTCAACACCTGTAATATATCACACCTGTCAACACTTGCAATATATCACACCTGTCATACTACACACCTGTCAACACCTGTAATATAACACACCTGTCAACACCTGTAATATAACACACCTGTCAACACCTGTAATATATCACACCTGTCAACACCTGTAATATATCACACCTGTCAACACCTGTAATATATCACACCTGTCAACACCTGTTCTTGTAATATATCACACCTGTCATACTACACACCTGTCAACACCTGTAATATAACACACCTGTCAACACCTGTAATATAACACACCTGTCAACACCTGTAATATATCACATCTGTCAACACCTGTAATATATCACACCTGTCAACACCTGTAATATATCACACCTGTCAACACTTGTAATATATCATACCTGTCATACTACACACCTGTCAACACCTGTAATATAACACACCTGTCAACACCTGTAATATATCACATCTGTCAACACCTGTAATATATCACACCTGTCAACACCTGTAATATATCACACCTGTCAACACCTGTAATATATCACACCTGTCAACACTTGTAATATATCACACCTGTCATACTACACACCTGTCAACACCTGTAATATAACACACCTGTCAACACCTGTAATATATCACATCTGTCAACACCTGTAATATATCACACCTGTCAACACCTGTAATATATCACACCTGTCAACACCTGTAATATATCACACCTGTCAACACTTGTAATATATCACACCTGTCATACTACACACCTCTCAACTCCTGTAATATATCACACCTGTCAACACCTGTAATATATCACACCTGTCAACACCTGTAATATATACCGTCCTGGTGGTGTAATGGTTAAGGTGGCAAACATCTGTGTGTGATAACCCGGGTTCGAATCCCGGCGGATCATATATACTTTAATTAATTTCATTGGGGGTGTTTGGTGTTGTGGTGAAATTAATAAAATATAGATATATCACACATGTCATACTGCACACCTGTCAACATCTGTCATACTACACACCTGTCAACACCTGTAATATATCACACCTGTCATACTGCACACCTGTCAACATCTGTCATACTACACACCTGTCAACACCTTTAATATATCACATCTGTCATACTACACACCTGTCAACACCTGTAATATATCACATCTGTCATACTACACACCTGTCAACACCTGTAATATATCACATGTCATACTACACACCTGTCAACACCTGTACTATATCACACCTGTCATACTACACACCTGTCAACACCTGTAATATATCACGCATGTCATACTGCACACCTGTCAACATCTGTCATACTACACACCTGTCAACACCTTTTATATATCACATCTGTCATACTACACACCTGTCAACACCTGTAATATATCACATCTGTCATACTACACACCTGTCAACACTTGTAATATATCACATGTCATACTACACACCTGTCAACACCTGTACTATATCACACCTGTCATACTACACACCTGTCAACACCTGTAATATATCACACATGTCATACTGCACACCTGTCAACATCTGTCATACTACACACCTGTCAACACCTGTAATATATCACACCTGTCATACTACACACCTGTCAACACATGTAATATATCACACCTGTCATACTACACACCTGTCAACACATGTAATATATCACACCTGTCAACACCTGTAATATATCACACCTGTCATACTACACACCTGTCAACACCTGTAATATATCAAACCTGTCATACTACACACCTAAGGTCACCTAAGGTTGTGTTCGCCACTCTCTTAGCAGCACCGAGGAGCGCATCGCCCCTCATTGTGGGTTGTGTTTTGGTGCAGCAGGCTGTTTGAAGAGACAGCACGCTCCCTTGCGAAGATGGGCTCGTCTGGCACTTTTTGCAGTTCGACATCGAGGGCTCTCTTGAAGTTGTCTAAAGAGACGCCTCTCATGTCTCTTTCTCGCCGTGGGAGTTTGTTGAAGAGACGTGGGCCTCTGTGTGATAACCAGCCCTCTCGCAGAGAGCCCATAGCACCCCTGTTATTCATCCGGGGGATTTCGCATTTCCAGCCTCTCCTATCACTGAATTTCATGACTATCGGAGTATGTAGGTTTGGTACTAAACCCTCTGCGATTGTCCACGTGTATAATATTAGATAACGTTCTCTTCTACGTTCCAGCGAATACAGTTTCAGTGCTCTTAAACGATCCCAATAGTGTAGCTGTTTTACCAAACTTGTTTACCGAACATATGCGAAGTGAAATTTCTTTGTAAACTCTCTAAGTAATTTATTTCACATGCTTTGTATGGGGATGTTAACACACCTGTCAACACCTGTAATATAATCACACCTGTCATACTACACATCTGTCAACACCTGTAATATAATCACACCTGTCATACTACACATCTGTCAACACCTGTAATATATCACACCTGTCATACTACACACCTGTCAACACCTGTCCTTAAGTCTCTTTCACGCGAGCGGTTTTTCCGTCAATTTTCCATGCGACAATTGTTCTCATGTATTACAAATTATTGTTAAACCATCATTGCATATGCTTATAATGGCCAACATTTACAAAAAACATTAGGAATTTATTCATTTATAGTTTTATACTGTATAATTGAATTCTCAAAATGAGTCTATACACAACGTGGGTTACAAGAATCTCAGCTGTTGTGGTCTTCTGACTCTCACACACTCTCTCTCTCTCTCTCTCTCTCTCTCTCTCTCTTAACACGCAGAATACGAGGTAAGTTAATTTAAGTTTTTAAAATATGTAATAGGTTTGATAATGTGTATCATAGCAAAAAATTTAGCCTCAATATGAATACAATACGCAACCATGGCTGGTAGCTAGAATTGAAAAGGTTCAGCACTAGTATTTGTGGAAACTGTTTCCTATTTAAGACCTGTTCTACCTGGAACAAACTTTCCTCAGAAGTTGTAAACATTTCCTCAGTTCAAGACAGTAGATAGTATTTTGCACACTCTAAGGAGTTTAGTCCTATACTCATACCTTAATACAAGTTAACACCGACTTTGATAGTAATTTGTATCTAGTTCTACATTTAATTGATTGAAACAAAGTGTATAGGCCACAACAAATTAAATGCAGACCGTTTATAGTTTGTATGGTATTGAATAAATGGGAGAAACTGATTGAAATGATAAACGAAACAATCAATAACAGCCACAACACTATTCCATCCAATCTTTGCCTTTAGTCCTTTCCTTTTATGATTTAAAAGCCCGACTGTGTAAGTAGTTTGAAAACCTAGGAGTAGATCGTAGAGAGCACGTTGATGTGTATTGCAATAATGGTGAACATAATATCCTGAATACTGTATGAAATTGGATTTAATTACGGTATTATTATATTGAAATCACATTAAATTTTGATCGTAGAAAGTAGTGCAATGAAAGAGACACACGCAGAGAGAGAGAGAGAGAGTCGGAGGGACAGAGAGAGAGAGAGAGAAGCACAATACCACTACAGCCAATATTTGTGTAACTCACGTTGTGTATAGAAACTCATTTTGAGAATGCAATTATACATTATATTTTATGTATAAATTCCTAATAAATGTTAAATGTCAGCTATTGTAAGCACGAGCAATGATGGTTTAACAAAAATGTGCAATACATGAGAACAATCGTCGCTAATCACTAACTGGCAGCTAGAGAAGTAAGGTGGGGGAGTTCGGGATAGTTAGGGGGTGGAAGGTGGAGGGTAGCGTTGGATCAGACTCCCCCCTTCCACCTGCCCAGGGTGGAGTAGGGGAAGGAAGGACCCACCCCTGAGCAACTTTTAGTACGCGTGAGTGTACAATCGCGCTAATAAGTGATGTCTCGGCACCAATTATGTTTTGATCATTAATTGGTATCAGCAATATCTAAGCTTCATTTCTTCATATCGAGTGAAATATACAAACATGTTCCCACCCTGTTCAAGATCTGACAGACATTAATACAGAACAGAGCAAGACAAACGTAATGACAGCTGGGACATGACTTATTAGCGCGACCGTACATTCCCATACATTGTGTCTGTAACCAACCATGTATCTATACCTGAAATATATCTGGATCTATTTTGTCTTGCCATTATTTCTCCCGACTTTCTAGTCAGATTAGGAGGGACGTATTTTCTAACTCTTTTATTATTCATCGGATCTCCTGGATATTTTAACATTTACCTAATCAATCAATTTGCGGCACCTTTTGTTCTATGACCATTTTTGCTAGTACGACTAGAAATACGAGTAGAAGGGGGTCTAAACGTCCCCACTACTATTCCTGGATCAGGGTCGGGGGTGAGCCTGTCCTTCCATACCTTGTCTGGTAGTTTGCCGGGTTATAAGGCATATCCTTATTATAATACGGAGTAATATCTTGCTCTATGATGGCATTGTGGACAGATTAAGGGCCTTATATGGGTATAGTGTATGTGGGTAGTGAATAAAGTGGTTCCATTCGGTGTGGAGGAACTCCCCTACCTGGTAATGGATTAGCCTGGTGTGAGGCCGGGTTTGAACAGACGGACACAGTATTCTAGGCTGCGATAGTGCTAACACCAGCTCCCGTCTTGTGCCCCTGGATTTAACACCCTAACATCATACCAGGATTACATAGTGCCACGGATATCTTGGAGAGCTGTCACCGGCCTGGGAGTATAGTCACCAACAATAGAAGGTAGCTGAGTGTTTTTTCGTACCCTTTTATTAATTAACCCCTTCAGGTGCTACCATATGTTTTCTTCATTGCCTAACTGCTTTAATAATTTTAATAATTAGTAATTAATGGTTAATAACCTAATACCTATTGCTATCTAAGTTTGATAATTAACTGCTACATATAAAGTGTTGCTTATTCAGTCAGTTCTTAAGTAATTAGCACCTGGTCACCCAGTTAGTATTTGTGCCGTATTTTTTGTGTGCCGTGTACCCCGCTATATTTCGGTATCCGTTGCGGCCAGTTCCGCGCAGGGTAAATCTACAGTTATACTACCCCTCCCCCACTACCCCTCACCATCTCCCCCCTTCAAAACACGCCTTTTAGCGTGTTTTTGGATGGTTCAGCAGACGCGGAAACTGGATTTTTTTTTTTATTTTGATCAAAATTTATCACTAACCAGATAAGAGTTTTTCAGGTAGGCCTAATTTGTTGTAGTTTTTTATTTTTTATTTGATATACAGTGTTGTTTAATACCGAGGACCGTCGCATTTGAGTATTTTTAACATTAGCCTAACCTAACCTAACTTAACCTAACCTAATCGAAAACTAACCTGTCTCGCGACCGGTCTAAACCCAGCTCACGTTCCCTGTTTATGGGTTCGCGAAGGTTTGTAATACGTCAATGTATCTATTTAAAGTCAAATATAAATTTCCGCGCACCATCAAACCATACTAAGTCTACTACTAATAATGTTAACCCATTAGTACCAACAGAATAGCGACAAAATAGGGGTAGTATAACTATAGATTTATCCCGCGGAGGACACTCAATACGTGACAGCACAATAATTAGTATTTATAAATTATCTGGTAACACTGATGAGAGGTGGGTAGGAGGTAAGGGATGAGGGAGGAGAGAGATGGGTGAATGACGATGGGGAGGGTGGGAAACAAGTGGCGGGGGCTAACGTAGGAGAGGAGGGTGGAAGGGGGGTGGGAAATTAGAGGTGGGTGGCAGCAGAGGTTGTGGGAGGGGGGATAGAGAAGTGCAGGGAGAAGTGCAAAATGTACAACTTAATCTAGACGGGGGATCTAATGGATGTTTTTGGGTATATAGTAAGCACACCACCCACCAATTTTCATGACAATTTTGAAATGCATGTTGGAATCCCTATAAACTGTACTTCATTTTTATGTAAGTTTGATCATTTGGAAAAATCGATTAAGGGAGAAAATTAACATTGAAAATGATGTGTAAAAAGTCTCTCATAAACGGCGGGCCGCTATGTTATTGTAGTTTGCGGCCTAATTTTGTCTGTTAATTCACTTTATCCTTAATTGGACCCCCTATGAAGTACAACAGATTATGATGACATAAGTGACGGGTGTTTAGAGGGGGCAGAACTCCCCCTTCAATATATTATGTGTCCCACAGTAACTTCTATTATATAAACAACCCAAGAATTTTCACAGATTTTTAAAATTTCATTTAGGATGTAATATAACCTATACTCCATGTTAAAATAAGTGTCAACCCTCGAAAAATTCTATTAAGGGAGATACAGAACCTAGAACCTGTAACGATATTTGTCCAGGGTTTCACCTCCCCATAGACGGCACACAACACGACTCGGCGGACCTCTTTCTCCCTGCCTTTCAGTCTAATTAACACTAGGAATTTACCTAATTTTCTATCCAATGTACTATCCAACCAGCGGGGGTGTGGGGGCGGCAGCCCCCACCCATAATACTATAGTTAGGTTAGGTAAGGTTGGTAGGTTAGGCTAAAATCTTTAATGTTGCTTAATTGTTGGATAATGGATAATGAGCTTAATGGTTAAGTTCATTTTCTATCCCATATATCATCCAACTACTTTTGCCAAAACTTTACTGTTTTTTTTTTTTTTCTCTTTTTGTCATTTTGGGGGTTTCTTAAGTTGAAAAACAAGAAAATCTGAGCCAACTTTTTGTTGCCACTTTCTGACTTTTATGAAGCTGAAAAATCTTAAAATCCGAGCCAACTTTTGCCAAAACTTGGCTCGGGTTTTTTCATTTTGGGGTTTTCTCAAGTTGAAAAACAACAAAACCCGAGCCAACTTTCATCATAAAAGCCATTATATTGCCTTTTTATGTCAACCCCACATTTTCCCTGATCTTCATAGCCCTCCCCACTATCGGGCGCCGTGTCTTAAGATCGTTGGATAAAGGGGAAAACGATTTTTGCGGAGGTTGAAACTAATGTCAATCACTATATATTGATGCAAATAAACTAAAACTAAAACAAAAAATGGGTTAACTGCACCACTACTACTCCTCGATTACGGGATTCCTGTCTTAGGTAATTATTTGTTGTTGATCTTACCTTACTCAAGGGACCCTACAGATGCGCGGATAAGGGATACTTTTCTTATTTTGTCAATTTCATTGTCACCCCCCTATACAATTTTCAGAGTTAAGTCCTAGTTTTGTCCAGCCAGTCCAGTCCCGTTCACAACACTTTGTTTACATGCTAGGCTCCTCCCAGAAGTTCCCGGATGTTCATTAGCCAATGAGAGTCGAGCTTCACCTAGTGATTTATTTTCCCAACAAATTATTATTATCTTTTACAATTGTCTCTTCCAGTGTTTTACATACTGTCTGAATTTATTACTTTCTAATTTTTCTACATTTAGTTTTTGGGATATCGATTTGTAACAATACATTTTAACTTGTACCCACAATGCACTTCGCCTGTGAAGTGTGACGTCAGTTTCAAACACAACCTCCTGGAAGGCCTCATGCCAGGTTAGTTTTCCTCACATTTAGGGGTATTTTTGGTGGTATTTCTCGAGTATGGCTATTTTTCTTCAATATATAACCGTAAGTAGACCCTTAGGGCTTGCATTACAGGGTCTTTTCCATGTCAAAAAGGCCAATTTCGCCCATTATATAGGGACATATCCTCAGGCCCCCCCCCCCCACACTCACGTATGTTAATGCTTTGTAAGTGTGTATTTTCTATTTAGAAAGTGAGGAAAGCCCTATTTATCAGCATTTGTATTATTAATTGTAATTCCGATACCTCAACAATCTAAGGGAGAGTTTGGGAATGCAGGGTTTCGGGTGGGGTAAAAATAGGGGTATTGTGCACAGTGGGAATAGCCTAACTCTAAAAATGTAATAAATACAATTGAAAAAAAAAAAAAAAATTGAAATCCGAGCCAAGTTTTGGCCAATTTTCAGAGTCCAAAAAGGGCAAAACTCATAATACTAGGTTAGGTTAGGTTAGGCTAGGCTAATGTTAACCCCATAATACTAGGTTAGGTTAGGTTAGGTTATTTGGTTAGGTTAATGACAAAACTTGGCTCGGATTTCATGGATTTAGCGGGGGTGTGGGGGCGGCAGCCCCCACCCATAATACTAGGTTAGGTTAGGTTAGGTTAGGTTAGGTTAGGTTAGGTTAGGTTAGGTTAGGTTAGGTTAGGTTAATGACAAAACTTGGCTCGGATTTCATGGATTTAGCGCCACCCATAATACTAGGTTAGGTTAGGTTAGGTTAGGCTAATGTTAACCCCATAATACTAGGTTAGGTTAGGTTAGGTTAGGTTAGGTTAGGTTAGGCTAATGTTAACCCCTTAATACTAGGTTAGGTTAGATTAGGTTATTTGGTTAGGTTAATGACAAAACTTGGCTCGGATTTCATGGATTTAGCGGGGGTGTGGGGGCGGCAGCCCCCACCCATAATACTAGGTTAGGTTAGGTTAGGTTAGGTTAGGCTAATGTTAACCCCATAATACTAGGTTAGGTTATTTGGTTTGGTTAATGACAAAACTTGGCTCGGATTTCATGGATTTAGCGGGGGTGTGGGGGCGGCAGCCCTCACCCATTATACTAGGTTAGGTTAGGCTAATGTTAACCACATCCTTACTGAGTTTTTCAACAGTGAAAAACAAGAAAACCCCAGCCAACTTTCAAAATGAGGTTACTGTGATTTTGGACTCTGAAAATTCGAGAAACACCAGCCAAGTTTGGTCAACACTTTGGGGTTTTCTTCAGCTGAAAAAGGGTGGAATCCGAACCAATTTTGTTTTCCAATTTTGCCCTTTTTGGACTCTGAAAATTGGCCAAATTTTTTCTGCAGAATAACTCCTCCTCGATTACGGGATTCCTGTCAAATGGAAATATTTTTATTCGCTCTTACTTTACTCAGGGGACCTTACTGATGTGCGGATAAGTGCTACTTTTCTTATTTTGCCAATTTGATTTTCACTCCCCTATAACATTATCAGAGTTATTTGTGTACAGCCAGTCCAGGACACTTTGTTTACAGTCTAGCCTCCTTGGAGACTCCTCCCCGATGTTCAGTATCCAATCCTAGTGGAGCTTCACCTACAAGACGTCAGTACATTTTTATTGGTACTTTCCTGTTATCGACAGCCAAAGCTGAAGATTGAAGAGTAAACACCTTAGACTTCATCACTTTTCTTTCGGCGCCTGTCAATCTTTTATTGTTTTATTAATACACAACCAGCGGGGGTGTGGGGGCGGCAGCCCCCACCCATAATACTAGGATAGGTTAGGTAAGGTTGTTAGGTTAGGCTAATGGGTAAATATCCTGTTTAACACCGGGGACGATTTTTACAAGTATTTTTTATGATGATATTCAAGGACACTAGTGTGACGTTATGAGAAACAATTTATTAGGGAAAATAGGCACCAATTGATTTGACATATTTTTCTCTATATAGTCCGCATCATCGAGGATTTTCGTTATCAACAAATTAAAAAATACCCACTTCACAGACAAATACACCAAAAATCTAAGTCAAAGTGGGGGTGTGGGGGCGGCAATCCCCAACTATAATACTAGGATAGGTTAGGTAAGGTTGTTAGGTTAGGCTAATGTCCTTTCAAAGGGGTATAGGCTAGTAAGCACTAGGATAGCCTAAACCCGGTCAGAGGTAAGAAGAAGAAGAAAAGTTCTGCAGTAGTCTCCTTGAATGCTACCCCAATAATACAGTATATACACGATCTTCAAAAAAGGTGATAAATCGATAGCATCCAATTACCGTCCCATTAGTCTCACATCAATCATAGGAAAGTTGCTAGAGTCTATTATTGCTAGGAAAATTAGAAGCCACTTAGTAAAATTTAACTTAATAAATTCTTCTCAGCATGGTTTCACTCAGGGACGTTCTTGCCTTACTAATTTGCTTAGCTTTTTCTCAGAGGCATATGAAGCAGTAGATAGTGACAAGTCATATGATATTATATATTTAGATTTCAGTAAAGCTTTCGACAGAGTCCCTCATGAGAGATTGATGAGAAAGGTTGAGGCACATGGAATAGGAGGGTCGTTGTTGTTGTTGGGATGGATTAGGTCATGGCTAATTGGTAGGAAATAGAGAGTCAGCATAAATGGTACCAAGTCAGAGTGGGGAGCAGTCAAAAATGGTGTCCCCCAGGGATCGGTATTAGGTCCCCTGTTGTTTCTTATATACATAAATGACCTAGATTTAGGTATAACTAGTAGGATAAGTGAATTCGCAGACGATACTAAAATGGGGAGATCAATTGATTCAGATAGCGATATAGAGTGCCTCCAAAGGGATCTAGATACCTTACATGAATGGTCAGTAAATTGGCAGATGAAGTTTAACATTGAAAAATGCAAGGTATTAAAGATAGGGAAGATGCAAACAAATGTTAAATATAAACTACCTAATTTAGAATTAGAAAATTCAGACTGCGAGAAAGATCTAGGTGTGTTTGTTAGCAATGATTTGAAGCCTAGAAAACAGTGTATAAGCGTTCGTAATAAGGCAAACAGGATTCTCGGGTTCATCTCTAGGAGTATGAGTAACAGAACTGCTGATGTTGTCTTAAAACTTTACTTGTCATTAGTGAGACCCCATATGGATTATGCTGTCCAATGTTGGTGTCTTTATTACAGAATGGACATAGATTCATTGGAGAGAGTACAGCGTAGAATGACAAAAATTATCCATAATATTAGAAATCTTCCGTATGAAGAAAGGTTGAAGAAATTAGGTTTACATTCGTTAGAGAGACGCAGAGTTAGAGGGGATATGATAGAGGTGTTCAAGTGGGTTAGTGGGATTAACAAAGGGGACATGACATATGTACTAAAGCTCAGTGATAGCGAAAGAACTCTACCAATGGTTTCAAATTAGATAAATTTCGTTTCAGAAAAGATATAGGCAAATATTGGTTTGGTAACAGAGTTGTAGATGGGTGGAATGGACTACCAAGTGCTATAGTGGGATTAAAAACGGTAGGGAGCTTTAAGATAAAATTGGATAAGCATATGGACGAGAAGGGTTGGGTGTGAAGGGGGATCAGCCGGGTTGGGCCAATCAGCGCTCTGCAGACCCCGTAATCCTGCGTTAATCTCTAACCGATTTGGTAAGATGATCCTCAGAGTATTAGTGTTGAGCCTATAATTAGGCTTTGTAATTAGGGTTGTGTGGGACAGGGATCTGCCTTGCTTAGGCCAATCGGCTTTCTGTAGACTCCCATTTTCTTATGTTCTTATGTTCTTATGTATAAAACACATTCGTATGGGCTTGACTCGGGCGACAACGAATGGAGCGAAGAGGTAAACGTAGCCTAGTACCGCAGCAGGCTAGATATCCGGCGTGTTGGGGGGGGGGGGGGGGGGATGGGTCAGTTGTCTGGTCCTCCCTTCCACCTCATGTTTAGCCCCATTAGTTTTCATATTTTAAGACGTTTGGCTAATTAGTTTGGCGATTTTAAGAACTTTCGCCTCGTATCTTTGTTTATAATAAGACTTTTCGTGTCATTTAGGTGTCGATTTTTTCCTGGCGAACGATAGCGAGCCTGTAACTTAAGAGAAGCTATCGAAAAATGTACAAATTTGTCTTGAAAGAGGGTCTTGATTTTTTTTTTTAGCTTCATGGAGGTCTAGGGAGGAAACGAAAACAATAATAAAATATATACAAATAAGCAAACAAATACGCCCATCCCCCCTTAAACCCAACTCGTATAGAGGACAAATTATTTTCGCTATTCAAAGAAATAAAGTAAAAGGGAAAGAATAACCGAACACCCCTTCGTATATGGTGTGTGCGTCATGTATTGTTTATAGTGTAAACCTCTCTCTCTCTCTCTCTCTCTCTCTCTCTCTCTCTCTCTCTCTCTCTCTCTCTCTCTCTCTCTCTCTCTCTCTCTCTCTCTCTCTCTCTACCCCTCTCTCTCTCTCTCTCTCTCTCTCTCTATCTCGCTCTCCCTCTCTCTCTCTCTCTCTCTCCCTCTCACCCTCTCTCTCTCTCCCTCTCACCCTCTCTCTCTCTCTCTCTCTCTCTTCTCCTTCTCCCTCTCTCTCTCTCTCTATATATATATATATATATATATATATATATATATATGTGTGTAATATTTATATATATATACCGATATATATATATATATATATATATATATATAATATAATATAATATATATATATAGGAGCAAGCAACACCAAGGTGAACACGAACATCTTTATTCTGGTACCTATTGCCTCTACTATATATATATATATATTTTTTTTTTCTTCTATGTGATTGAGGGAGGCAAAAGGCATAACTGCCTATAGCGAGTGCCTCCCCCATAGTTGAAAGAGTGACAGGGCCAAAATCAAGGGACGTTCGAGCCAAAATGCCTGGACACACTGAGTTTGAAGCAATTTAAGTCATAGGAAGAGGGAAAGACTGATTCTGGGAGAGAGTTCCAGAGCTCAGCTGTTGAGTAGAAGAAAGTTTGAGAGTAACGTTTCACTCTTGGGTTGGAGAGTTGCACAGAGTAGGGGTGGGATTGAGTTGCAAGACGGGTACCACGTGCCCTACGTAAAGGAGGTGGTATGCACTGGGATAGCTCTGAGGAACACTGATTATTATAGTAGCGATAGAATAGCGAGAGAGATGCAACATTGCGGCGGAGAGAGAGAGATTGCAGAGAGTTGGTGAGTGGACGGGAGTTAATGATACGAAAGGCCTTCCTTTCAACTTTGTCTAGGAGAGCGGTGTGAGAGGAACCTCCCCACACATGTGAACAATACTCAATACAAGGGCGAATATATATATATATATATATATATATATATATATATACACACACACGTTACGTAACCGCTCATCAATTCACTAAATCACCAAATTGTTCAAATACATTACAAAATCCCGCCATATCCCCCCCCACACACCCACACCCCGTGACTCACGGATATTACGTCATTGCTAACATAAAATTTTATACCCAAGTAAAACGAACATCGTGTACATTTGTTGACTGTACGCATTGACCTATTGTTTTGTGTTCGGTGTACGTGTGTCCTGCTGTATGATGTTGTTGTTGTTGATGTAGGAGAGGGATTGTTGTGTCTGTGTGTGAGTGTCTGTGTGTGGGTGTGTGTGTGTGTGTGAATGTGTTTGTCCTGCTGTATGATGATGTTGTTGTTGATGTAGGAGAGGGATTGTTGTGTCTGTGTGTGAGTGTCTGTGTGTGGGTGTGTGTGTGTGTGTGAATGTGTTTGTCCTGCCGTATGATGTTGTTATTGTTGATGTTGGAGAGGTATTGTTGTTATGTGTGGGTGACCCGTGTGTACGTACTCTAGTTGTATTGCTGGAGTGAGCATGCTCGTTATTTCCCGCCTCCTATATGTGTAGGTGTTATATGTATCGTTGGAATGGCTGTGGATGTGTGTGTAGTCTGTATTTTTAGCCAATTGGCGACATCGGAAACGAAGACTTAGGGTGGATCTGTATGGTACCATTCTCACTATAGACGGTACCGTCTCACCCGAAGGCTTAGGTAGCCATCACCTTAGGTGAACCATATGATACCCATCTCGCCTTGTACCATTTTTGCCAACCCCAGATGGGACGTCACAACGTCGTCCACTTATTCCAGGTACCTATTTACAGCTAGGTGAACTGAGGCTAACACATGAAAGTAGATAAGCCAAATTTGTCTCCGCCCGGTCGGGGATTGAACCCCCGGCCCCTCGGGTGTGAGATGAGAGCTCTACCACTAGGCTACGGGCTGTGTGTGTGTGTGTGTGTGTGTGTGTGTGTGTGTGCGTGTGTGTGTGCTTGTGTGTGTGTGTGTCCTGCTGTACGCATTGGGGTTGCTGATGTTGTTATTGTCGTGTAATAATAATAATAATAATAATAAACGGTTTATTAAAGAATGGCAGCCTCATGAGCTGAAAATACACATTTTACAATTAGTGGATGAACATGAGATGTACAGATATGAAAATGGTAAGCTCAGTTTACAATGGGTGAGTATAATATACTTTACATTAAAACAAGAAATTAATACAATAATTATGCTAGTGCAAAATACAAATTATCATAAATTAACCATGAGAGTAAGTGATTTACAGTGCATATACAGTACACATTTATTTTACTCATATATATACAGAACATACATATATACGCATACGTACACACATAAATACGCATATATATACATACATATAAGAACATAAGAACATGCAGTAAGTGTGCACATGCCCGTATACATAAACGCTCACGTATGCAAACAAACATACATACATACAAAAACTGTTCTGGTAGGGTCAGGTGAGGCTAATAATGGGAGTTAAATCCTTGGGAGAGATTAAATGAGGGAATTGGAAAAGGGTTAATGGGGCAACGGACTGTAGGTCAGGTAAAGCCAATTAAAATGGAATATCAAACGTCGGAAGAGATCAAATGAGGAGTTTGAAAAGGGTTAAGGCGAAATGGCCTACGGGTCCGTACAGGTAGGGTCAGGTAAAGCCTACTACATTGGGAGGTAATCCTCGGTAGAGAACAAAAGAAGAATATAAAATAAGGAGAGACAGCTGGGGGGAATTATAGTATATGGGACATTCTTCAGTGTGTGTGTGTGTGTGTGTGTGTGTGTGTGTGTGTGTGTGTGATAGAATACTCTCAGCCAGGCTCGAGCCTCGAACCACAAACAGTATACACTATAGACACATACATATATAGATAATTAACGCATACATACATACACATATACGCACACATACATACACATATACTGTACATACATAAATGCACATATACATATACACACATATACATAAACAAACTCAAGCAAATACATATATTCTAATACACACACGCACACACACTTATGCATACATTATTAAAGGAGGGCGCGTATATATGGTGTAACAGGCCGGCATTACACATTATTAATAATATTTACAATGGTTGGGATAGGACTATTTTTGTATCTGTCAGTTCTTGCCCTTATTGGTTGGAGTGTGTTGAAGTGTCGAGCTGCACGTGTTGGTCTAGGGGCGTCTGGTGGAAGTAAGTTTCTGTGTCGTGGGTGAACAAGCAGCTTAGATGCAAACTGCTTGAGTGTGTTGTAGTGGTGGGTTGAAAGTGCAGGTATGCTAAGGGTGGTGAGAGCTTCCTCGTACCCTGGGTATGTGCCACCCAGGATGATCCTGCATGCCCTCTTCTGCACTCTTTCCAATTGACGTTGTTGTGTCAGGGTTAGAGAGAAGTACCAGGCGGGAGAGGCGTAGGTGAGCTTAGGGAGTATGAAGATGTTAGATATACTCTTCAGCTCATTCTCCGGCGCCCCCAGGGATCTCAGCCGCCTTAGCATAAACAACTTGTATGTGGCGGTCCTGACTGTGGTAGACACATGTTTCTTCCAGTTCAGCTTGTTGTCCACAGTGATTCCGAGGAGTTTGGTGGACTCAACAAGCTGAAGGGGATGAGGACCAATTGTGACAGTGGGTGGAGGAAGGTCGGTAACGGAGGTGTTGATGTGCATGACCACTGTCTTGTCATGATTGATGGTCACATGATTGACTGTGGTCCAGGCTTGAAGACGGTCGAGGATATCTTGTAGGGGGTCATAGTTAGGGGAGGTGTTATCGACAGTAATGCCGACTGTCGAGTGGTCCACGTACTTCCAGTGGAATGGAGTGTCCTTTAGGGCATCATTAATCAAGATGAGGAACAATAGAGGCCCCATCTTTGTGCCCTGTGGGACTCCACATGTGATGTCTAGGAAGGTGGAGATGAAGCCTTGATATCGCACTGCTTGCCGTCTGTCACTAAGGAAGTCGGTCAACCACGCAACCAGGGTAGGTTGTAGCCCCAACTTTATGGCCTTGTTGATGATGATGGTGTGGTCAACAAGGTCAAATGCTTTCCTAAAGTCAATAAAGGCAAGAGCGAGGGAAGTCTTTCTCTTCTCAAGATTTGTGTAAATATAATCTAGGAAGCTAATAAGGGAGCCCACCTCGCTTTTTTTCTCATTCTCTCTCTCTCTCTCTTTGGCTCGTATCCATTCGGCCCCATTCAGCTTACTGTTTTAAGACGTTTACCCCCATCCAGGTGTCAATATTTTGCTGGCGAGCGGTAGCGAGCCAGCATATATATAGTTTTGTTTTGACAGCAAGCTAAATTTGTACATTTTTCAATAGAAAAATGTCTCCGGCGAAGCCAGATTTCTCCATACAATGATGGCTCGCTATCGCTCGTCAGGAAGAAATCGACACCTGGATGGGGATAAACGTCTTAAAACAGTTGGTTGAATGGGGCCGAATGGATACAAGCTAGGGAAAGAGAGAAAAGGAGAGAAAGATAAAAAAAAACTAATGACTCCCCTTAATCATTAACCCCTTGATGATCATGACGCGTTTAGACAGTTTATTCTGGCTATCCTTATACAGTTTAGGAAGGATCTGTGGGAATGAAAAGTGTAATGACTGTCTCAATTAACCCTCCTACATTCATCTATCTATCTATCTATCTATCTATCTAATATAAGAGAGAGTTGGGGTTTGTACTTTAAGGTCAATAAAGGAATACGTAAATTATACCAAACTCCACGTCTGGTGATGCTTAGTATATTTCATGCAACTTAAACTAAGTTACCTTTTACCCCTATACTTTAGAGATAATACTGCTAAGATAATCATGACAAATGTTTGCCATAACAGAGCAGCTGACAAAGATTAAGTTGTATTTATTTATACCAAACACCACAAGAAAATAAATGATTCAAGACATCAATAACAGATCAAAGTAATATAGTTACAATGTTCTATTACCTATGAGCACGGCGCACCCGTTCCATGGTCAATCTTTCCCAAACACGTAGACAAGGTGTTTGCTCGATGAGGCTGAGTTATAATCGGCTAGATGTTTTGCCAGACATGCAAGGGTGCCACGGCATTCAGCCATCTTGTCCGAGCTCTGGCGCATCCAAGACCGAACCTCCTGAGTCAACGCAAAGTCTGGTTGCGCATAAGACAATATCAGTATCAGCCGAGCCACACTGAAGACATCAGCAGACTCATTAACAGCTTGGCCGGCAAGTAGCTCTGGGGCCATACAGTAACCCTCTGCGCCTTCTCCGAACTTAATTTTACCTCCAATCGGCATCCCCAAACCAGAATCAATCAAACTAACTTCGACACTATCATTTTCACATCGTGTTACACAGATGTTTTCTGGATTTAAATTCAGATGCAAATAACCACGATCATGGATACTGGTGAGAATAGAAACAACTTGCTTTAGCACAGACATCTTGTCATTTGCTGAAAGCGAATTTCTTGTCAGACAGTCGTGCAGAGTGAGCCCAACAAATTCTGTCACCAAACTACAGCGTCCAGGGCAGACCATCACCATTTTCTGAATCCCAGGCAGCCCCTGTAGTTTACCTAGCGTATCCATCTCATGATACAATACCTGGGGGAGTAGTTTTGGCAATTTTTACCACCCATTCGTAAGTTGGAAAAGTTATACGATGAGTGGCACCAAAACCCCCCTCACCCAGTGGCTGGCACACCTTCTTATCACTCATCATTACTCCAAGGCATGGACCACAAATTCCACGTACATTATTATATATTGTTTGGCAACATTATGGAGAAGCTCGATAGAAAGCTGAACCTGAGCACTGAAGCGGCTGCACTTGAAAGCCTCATGGGCCAGAGGGCTTGTGACTCACTTCATTATTACACTAAAAATATTCAAAGAAATGCGAAAATTATAATGTCAATATGACTAGCGTTTTCAAAACACGTCTAATCTTCGGACTTTTTCCAGGTCAGGTGAAGGTATTGACAGACAGTCAAGAAATGTACAAGTTACATACTGTCAGTTTTGTTTACGATAACCTGTTTTATTACTTTTTTATTTTGTTCAGGGAAGAAATCTATTTTATAAATTGCTAATATTACTTAAGTAACCTATCACTGGAGAAAAATTTAGTATTTTATGAAAACATAATCGATATTGTTCAATACAACACCTTCCGCTTTAGTGAATAAAAACCCATTCTATGTTGTATTTTAAGATACTTAGAACCTCCAGGACAGTTAAAATTACACCGGAAATGTATATTTTACCAGATAGAACTTTTTGATTATCGAGCGTGATATCTCTGCCTAGCTGTTATACAGTATACTGTATATAGCCTATATTTGTGTTTTTATATTATATAAGTTAGTAGCTGTTAGGTAAAGGTTAGCAACTGTTAGGTAAAGGTTAGCAATATTTAAGTAAGACTTGGCAACTGTTAGGTAAAGGTTAGCAACTGTTAGGTAAAGGTTAGCAATATTTAAGTAAGAGTTAGCAACTGTTAGGTAAAGGTTAGCAACTGTTAGGTAAAGGTTAGCAATATTTAAGTAAGAGTTAGCAACTGTTAGGTAAAGGTTAGCAACTGTTAGGTAAAGGTTAGCAATATTTAAGTAAGACTTGGCAACTGTTAGGTAAAGGTTAGCAACTGTTAGGTAAAGGTTAGCAATATTTAAGTAAGAGTTAGCAACTGTTAGGTAAAGGTTAGCAACTGTTAGGTAAACGTTAGCAATATTTAAGTAAGAGTTAGCAACTGTTAGGTAAAGGTTAGCAACTGTTAGGTAAAGGTTAGCAATATTTAAGTAGGAGTTGGCAACTGTTAGGTAAAGGTTAGCAACTGTTAGTTAAAGGTTAGCAATATTTAAGTAAGAGTTAGCAACTGTTAGGTAAAGGTTAGCAATATTTAAGTAAGAGTTAGCAACTGTTAGGTAAAGGTTAGCAACTGTTAGGTAAAGGTTAGCAATATTTAAGTAGGAGTTGGCAACTGTTAGGTAAAGGTTAGCAACTGTTAGTTAAAGGTTAGCAATATTTAAGTAAGAGTTAGCAACTGTTAGGTAAAGGTTAGCAATATTTAAGTAAGAGTTAGCAACTGTTAGGTAAAGGTTAGCAACTGTTAGGTAAAGGTTAGCAATATTTAAGTAAGAGTTAGCAACTGTTAGGTAAAGGTTAGCAATATTTAAGTAAGAGTTAGCAACTGTTAGGTAAAAGTTAGCAACTGTTAGGTAAAGTTTAGTAGGGTGTCATAATTTAGCCTACTAGGTTAGGTTACGTTAGTTAAGTCAAGTTAGTCTAATACAAGTATCATAACGTGGGTTGTAGGTGTTGGTGGGGGGAGGGGGAGAGAAGGCTCAGTACTCAAGAATTACCAAAATAATATAAGAAGCATTTTCAATATATTATTTTAGTTATCCTAAATTATGTATCATTTTCTATAATGTCGTTATTAGAGAAAATAAGTATTTAATGGGTGACTAAAATATTTATGTTGCAGTCTCGCACAAAAATACTAACAACACGTGACAGAGTTAGCAACTGTTAGGTAAAGGTTAACAACTGTTAGGTAAAGGTTAGCAACTGTTAGGTAAAAGTTAGCAACTGTTAGGTAAAAGTTAGCAACTGTTAGGTAAAAGTTAGCAACTGTTAGGTAAAGGTTAGTAAGGTGTCATAATATAGCCTACTAGGTTAGGTTAGGTTAGTTAAGTCAAGTTAGTCTAATACAAATATAACGTGGGTTGGAGGGGGGTTGAGAGAAGGTGCAGTACTGAAGAACTACCGAAATAATAGGCGCATATTCAATATATTATTTTAGTTATCCTAAGATATTTATCATTTTCTATGATATTGTTATTAAAGAAAATAAAGATTTGATGGCTGACTAAAATACTTGTGTTGCAGTTTCGCACAAAAATACTAACACGTACACATACAATCATTATATTAGCCAATAAACACACACTTACAGTCACAATTATACATATGTTTCCCTACAAGGTTCCTCAGAGTGTTGGGGATTGTACTGATGGGTGAATTAGGAGTAGCCTAAATATTAAGGGGAGAATATTTTTGTTTCTACTTTTCTCCCTAGACCTCCATCAAGCTAAAAATAATACCCTCAAGACCCTCCTTTGAGATAAATGTGTACAGGTTTCGGTAGAAAATGTCCCGGTCGCAAGTCAGTCCCTCCTAAAATGTAGGCTTGCTAACCCTCGCCAGGAAAATAAATTGATACCTAAATGGCACAAAAGGTCTTGGAATTGACAAAGCAATACTCACAGATACTAACCGAAGACTCCAGCTCTAGATTACTATTGTCTATTAAGGGGAGGCTGGCCGTTTGTTTGGTCTATTAATTCATGTATTCATATATTGTTTTAGTTTCCTCCCTAGACCTCCATCGAGCTTAGAAAAACACCTCCTAGACCCCCCTTCAAGGTAAATTTGTACATTTTTCGGTAGAAAAATGTCCCGGCCGAAGGCTGGTTCCTCTTAAAATTGCAGGCTCGCTATCGCTCCCCAGAAAATAATCGACACCTAAATGGCACGAAAGGTCTTAAAATTGACAACGAAATGGGGTGAAAGGTGTTAAAATCGACTAACTAATGGGGCAAACATCTTAAGATGGCAAAATACAAATATAAATACTTTGCATTTTAATTCAAAATAAGCGGGAATATATGCACAACAGATTCAGAATGTTCAACGTTACTGCTTGCAGATATAAATAGCAGTAATAAAAATAACAAAATTACAAAAATAACACAAATTCACAAATTTATAGAAGCCATAACAATTAATGAGTGTGCTGTGAAACCAAAACTAGAATTAAACCCAGAAGAGAAAGAGACACCGAGAATATTGAGAGAAGATAAAGGGTTGATTTTTGTATTGTTGGAGTGGAAGGGATAGTCCTCTGGGAGTTCACGACGTGTAGATAGATGGAGAAATTTGGTTTTGGAAGCATTAAAGGCAACAAGGTAACAAGGTTTGCTCTGCCCCAGTTGGAAATGGTAGTTAAATCAGAAGATAAGTATTGTATGGCTTCATTAACTTTGTCTTGGAGGGATTGTTTGCTGGGGCGTTCTGGAAAACTAATTGAATAGTGTAAGGTAGAGTCGTCTGCATATGAATGGACAGGACTGGAGGTACAGTTGAGAAGATCATTTATGAAAATTAGAAAGATAATTGGAGATAGGGCAGAATCCTGAGGAACACCGGAGTTGATAGGATGAGGAGGTGAAAGATGGCCGTGCACAGCTGCAGCTATGGAACGGCCGGAAAGGAAATTAGAGACAAAGGCACATATGGAGGGATATAAACCGAAGGAGGGTAGTTTAGAAATTAGAGATTTGTGCCAGACTCTATCAAAGGCCTTCGATAAGCTTAGCACAATAGAAAAGGTCTCGCCGAAGTCCCGAAAGGAGGATGACCAAGAGTTAGTAAGATATGAAAGAAGATCACTAGTAGAGCGACCCTTAAGGTAAAACTATACTGGTGGTCTGAGAGCAGATTAGGCTATGAGAATATAAATGCTTAAGAAATTTGGAAGTAAGAATAGTTTCAAAAACATTTAGAGATACGGTACAAGAGATGGAGGAATCATCGGACGATAGTTGGAGGGTTGAGAGCGGTCACTCTTTGGGACAGGTTGAATGAGAGCAAACTTTCAGCAAGAAGGGAAGACGTTAGAGGAGAGACAAAGACTAAAGAGTTTGCCTAGGCAGGGGATCAGCACGGAAGCACAGTTTTTTAGTACAACAGGGGGAACACCATCCGGACCGTACGCCTTCTTAGTCTTAAGCCCAGAGAGGGTAGAAAGTACATCTTTAGAAGATATTAGGATATTAGGCATAAGTAGGCGAGAAGGGGGTGGAGAGGGAGGAATAGCACCGGAATCATCCAAGGTGGAGTTTCTAGCGAAAGTTTGAGCGAAAAGTTCAGCTTTGTCAGAAGAAGTGATGGTTGTACTATCAAAGTGGAAAAAGGGAGGGAAAGACAATGAAGAAAAATTGTTGGAGAAGTTTTTGGCTAGATGCCAGAAAGCTTGGGAAGAGCTAGAGTTGGATAGTTCAGTGCATTTATTATTGATAAGAGTGTTTGGCAAGTCGAAGGACAGATTTGGCTTGATTCCGGGCAGAAACATAGGAAGAATGAGATTCTTGAGTTTTAAGGCGTCGGTACAGTTTGAATGCTTCCTCCTTATTGCGGACAGCAGTAGAACAGGCGTGAGTAAACCAAGATTTTCTGCATTAGTCTGAGAGAAAGATAATGGAATGTATGCCTCCATGCCTGATAGGATTACCTCGGTAATGTGTTCAGCACTCTCTGAGGGTCCCCGGCCACGGAAGCAAAAATCATTCCATGGGAAATCAGAGAAATACTGCCGGAGAGCCTCCCAGTCAGCAGCGCCAAAGTGCCACAAGCGCCACTGGCTGGGAGGATCGGGTGGCCATACTGGAGAGATAGGTCAGGTGACAGAGATAAGTTTATGGTCGGAGGAGCCCAAAGGAGAGAAAAGATCGACAGTAAAAGAAGAATAGTTAGAATATAGAAATAAGTCAAGAATGTTGGGCCAATCTCTGAAGCGATCCGGGATATGGGTGGGTTGCTGAATCAACTGCTCTAGGCCATTTAGGATAGAAAAGACATAGGCTTGTTCACCAGGTTGGTCAGTAGTATGAGAGGAGAGCCATTGGCGGTGGTGAACATTGGAATCTCCTATGGATAGAATGTGTTCCACTTTAGAGTTTAGATAGTCAAAGAATTTGGGAAAGTCGGTAGAGTTAGGGGAAAGATAGACAGCACAGAAGTATATAGTATGAGAATGACAGGATAGTTTGAGCCATGAAGTTGAGAATTCAGAAGAGTCGAAATCGGAAACACGAGAGCAAATGAGTTTGTTGTGCACGTATGCACAACATCCGCCTTTGGCTTTGAAACTAGGATAGAGAAAGTAGGAGGATACAGAGAAGGGGCTGCTGGAAGTTACTTCAGACACCTGAGTTTCAGTGAGGAAAAGAAGGTCAGGTTTGTAGGAGGAGAGGTGGTGTTCTACAGAGTGAAAATTAGAGGAAAGGCCGCAAATGTTGGAAAAGTTGATAGTAAGAGTGACAGGCCGAGGTCCAGAGCATTTAGTGGGGTCGTCAGGGGAAGGTCTGGCTGACGTGGTCAACCCCCCCTCCTGGGGACTCTGAGGCTGGGCTTATATTCATCATCATTTAAAACAATTTTGTTGGAAGAAAGAAGTGTGTTGTGCATGTTCAGTGTAATGAAATATATAGGAGGAGGAGGTTTTTGTGAGAGCGAGCTGGATTACTCTCAGTGTAAGTGAGGAACAAAGGAAATCAGTAAGAGAGGCCAAGCAAATGAAACAGGAGTTCCAGCGACTCCTTATCAAATGACTATAGCCTCTCCTGGGCATAGCCCTGTTCGATCGGTGCCTACAATCCCCCACATACAGATCTTAATCACTCAAACCATTACACCATCAAGACGGTTCTTAACCCCTTCTGTACCAGCGACGTCCTTTTCACTTTATGTTGGCCACTATTAGACGATTGTATTCAGTTTAAGAAGGACGTCTACCACTGAAAAAGCTACAGACTATCTCCATGTATCCTTATAGCTACCATATATCCTTCCTGTGGTAAAGCTACAGACTATCTCCATGTATCCTTATAGCTACCATATATCCTTCCTGTGGTAAAGCTACAGACTATCTCCATGTATCATTATAGCTACCATATATCCTTCCTGTGGTAAAAGCTACAGACTATCTCCATGTATCCTTATAGCTACCATATATCCTTCCTGTGGTAAAAGCTACATACTATCTCCATGTATCCTTATAGCTACCATATATCCTTCCTGTGGTAAAGCTACAGACTATCTCCATGTATCCTTATAGCTACCATATATCCTTCCTGTGGTAAAGCTACAGACTATCTCCATGTATCCTTATAGCTACCATATATCCTTCCTGTGGTAAAGCTACAGACTATCTCCATGTATCCTTATAGCTACCATATATCCTTCCTGTGGTAAAGCTACAGACTAACTCCATATATCCTTATAGCTACCATATATCCTTCCTGTGGTAAAAGCTACAGACTATCTCCATGTATCCTTATAGCTACCATATATCCTTCCTGTGGTAAAAGCTACAGACTATCTCCATGTATCCTTATAGCTACCATATATCCTTCCTGTGGTAAAAGCTACAGACTATCTCCATGTATCGTTATAGCTACCATATATCCTTCCTGTGGTAAAAGCTACAGACTATCTCCATGTATCCTTATAGCTACCATATATCCTTCCTGTGGTAAAAGCTACAGACTATCTCCATGTATCCTTATAGCTACCATATATCCTTCCTGTGGTAAAAGCTACAGACTATCTCCATGTATCCTTATAGCTACCATATATCCTTCCTGTGGTAAAAGCTACAGACTATCTCCATGTATCCTTATAGCTACCATATATCCTTCCTGTGGTAAAGCTACAGACTATCTCCATGTATCCTTATAGCTACCATATATCCTTCCTGTGGTAAAGCTACAGACTATCTCCATGTATCCTTATAGCTACCATATATCCTTCCTGTGGTAAAGCTACAGACTATCTCCATGTATCCTTATAGCTACCATATATCATTCCTGTGGTAAAGCTACAGACTATCTCCATGTATCCTTATAGCTACCATATATCCTTCCTGTGGTAAAAGCTACAGACTATCTCCATGTATCCTTATAGCTACCATATATCCTTCCTGTGGTAAAGCTACAGACTATCTCCATGTATCCTTATAGCTACCATATATCCTTCCTGTCGTAAAGCTACAGACTATCTCCATGGATCCTTTTAGCTACCATATATCCTTCCTAAACTACAGACTATCTCCATGTATCCTTTTAGCTACCATATATTTCCATCCTAAGGCGACAGACTATCTCCATGTATCCTTGTAGCTACCATATATCCTTCCTGTGGTAAAGCTACAGACTATCTCCATGTATCCTTATAGCTACCATATATCCTTCCTGTGGTAAAAGCTACAGACTATCTCCATGTATCCTTATAGCTACCATATATCCTTCCTGTGGTAAAGCTACAGACTATCTCCATGTATCCTTATAGCTACCATATATCCTTCCTGTGGTAAAGCTACAGACTATCTCCATGTATCCTTATAGCTACCATATATCCTTCCTGTGGTAAAAGCTACAGACTATCTCCATGTATCCTTATAGCTACCATATATCCTTCCTGTGGTAAAGCTACAGACTATCTCCATGTATCCTTATAGCTACCATATATCCTTCCTGTGGTAAAGCTACAGACTATCTCCATGTATCCTTATAGCTACCATATATCCTTCCTGTGGTAAATAAAATAGTCTAAATGTAGCTTAAATCAAATACAAAAAACGTCACCGGTACAGAAGGGGTTAAGGGGTGTGACCTGCAATTTTTCTGTTTTTTTCTCTCTCTCTGGCTTGTATCCATTCTGCCCCATTCAGCCTACTGTTTTAAGTGTTTTATTCCCATTCAGGTGTCAATATTTTCCCGCGAGGCAGCATATTATTTGTAAAGAAAATTGACCGCAAGCTAAATTTGCAAATTTTTCCATAGAAAAATGTGTCCAGCGAAGCCGGATTTCTTCATACAATGCTGGCTCGCTATCGCTCGCCAGGAATAATCGACACCTGGATGGGATAAAAGTCTTGAAACAATAGGCTGAATGGAGCAGAATGGATAAAACTCAGAGATAAAGAAAAGCAGGTGACCCCCCTTAACCCCTTCAGCACCATGATGCCTGTAAACCGGTACCTTTGATTCTGGCTAAAACTAGATGGTGTTATGCAGTTCAAGAAGGACCTATGTCATTAAGAGGGTTAATTGAGATTGTATTTACCCATTTGAGTCCTTGAGGTAGATTATAAACTAAAGAAAATCGTCTGATGGTAAACATAATATGATAAACAACAATGTATGCGGGGCTATAACACGTAAACAATGACGATAAACAACTAGGATCCCCCCATCCCCCCCCCCCCCCCTTCCCCATGCATGGTATGGCATTAATTTTGTTATTATTATCAAGGGGACAGTGGCTGTTTGTTTGGTCTATTAATTAATGTATTCATAATTGTTATTAGTTTCCTCCCTAGACCTCCATCAAGCTTAGCAAAACACCCCATAGACCCCCCTTCAAGATAGATTTGTACATTTTTCGATAGAAAAATGTCCCGGCCAAAGGCCGGTTCCTCTTAAAATTACAGGCTCGCTATCGCTCGCCAGGAAAGAATCGACACCTATATGGCACGAAGGGTCCTAACATTGACAAAGAAATGGGGTGAAAGGTCATAAAATCCCCAAACTAATGGAACCAACGTCTTAAAATCTCAAAACAAGTGGGGCTAAACATTAGGGAGTAGGGGGTCCAGAAATATGGTCTGTCTCCCCTTAATACAGAGTTATTATAATATTGTGGTGTGCTTCTTACAGTCTCAATCGGTCCTCCCTTCACTTCACACATCATACACTGCTATTAGTAAGTGGTAGTAGTTGTAGTAGTAGTAGTAGTAGTAGTAGTAGTAGTAGTAGTAGTTGTAGGAATTGAAATGGTGGTAGTGTGCTTTAGTTGTAGTGGTGGTAGTAACCGTTGTACTGTAGTAGTAGTAGTAGTAGTAGTGGTGGTAGTAGTAGTAGTTGTTGTAGTAGTGGTGGTAGTAGGAATTGTTGTGGTGGTAGTGTAGTTGTAGTGGTGGTGGTAGTAACCGTTGTACTGTAGTAGTAGTAGTGGTGGTAGTAGTAGGAATTGTTGTGGTGGTAGTGTAGTTGTAGTGGTGGTAGTAACCGTTGTACTGTAGTAGTAGTGGTGGTAGTAGTAGGAATTGTTGTGGATCAGTGTAGTTGTAGTGGTGGTAGTAACCGTTGTACTGTAGTAGTAGTAGTAGTAGTGGTGGTGGTGGTGGTGGTAGTAGTCGTTGTTGTAGTAGTGGTAGTAGTAGGAATTGTTGTGGTGGTAGTGTAGTTGTAGTGGTGGTGGTAGTAACCGTTGTACTGTAGTAGTAGTAGTAGTAGTAGTGGTGGTGCTGGTAGTAGTCGTTGTAGTGGTGGCAGTAGCGGTCTAGTGTCGTAGTAGCAGTAGTGGTAGCAGTCTTTGTACAATGGTAGCAGTAGTAGTAGTAGTGGTGATGATATAACTTTATCCATTTGATTTGCTTATTAATATTTTTGTGTCATGCCCCAACCAGGGTTCGAAACCATGCCAGTAGTGCAGCACTCCAGCACCTAAACCACTAGACCACCGAGGAGCTTAAAAGTAGTGGCTTCATTTGGAATTATATCCCATCCACCACCACCCGCTCCGACTCATGATCACGTAGCTAGATACCATACACACAAACACCTCACACACACACACTATAGTCAATTTATTTGCAGCTGATGGCAAATTGAATCCTTTAGCAGCTAATTTATCGATACTTTATGATAAAATATGAAATTACTATGTCTCTGCATCATTTGATTGCCAAGTTTTCACAATCAGCAACATATTTCGCTACAAAATGTTCGTAATAACCAAGTAATTAAGATGAATATATGTCAATTTACCATCAGCTGGGGAAAAAATTGACTATAGTAGAATGTAGATAGGAGGTGCCGTTGTAAAGGCTTATCCCTCAATACCTTCATCTGATCTGACTAGCAACTAAGTACTAGAGAAGGATACAAGTAATCTGGGGCACATTGAAGGCCTCGCTGATAAACAAGTAGAACCCTAATAAAGTAACCCTTTCAAGATCCAATACGCATTTCTGTTATGTCTCTGGTAATTATTTGACGATTTTATTCAGATTAGGAAGGGTATATGGAAGTCAGAGGGTTGATTGAGATATTCTTTACCCTTCTAATACCCACAGATCCTTCCTAAGTTGCATAAAATCGTCTAATGATAGCCAAAATATTTTTTAAAAACGCGTCCGAGCTTCAGGGGTTAACCCTTTGAAGCTCTGACGCGTTTAAAACAAAATATTTTGGCTATCATTAAACGATTTTATGCAGCTTAGGAAGGATCTGTGGGTATTAAAAGGGTAAATACTGTCTCAATTAACCCTTTGACTTCCGTATACTGTTACTGCTGGGGCCTCATGCGGCCCCACTCCCTCCAGCATGAGGCCCGTGAACCAGTTTGGCCAAGTAGTGTCAAATATTGTATTTTTTTCTAGAAATCTAGACATAATTATTATTTCTTAAATATATTATATGTTGGTACTATATTAACTTAAATTCTAATTCTAGGAAGTATTTGTGAGAGTAAGAAGCTTAAAGTAGATAGGCCATATGCAGCTTCACGCGATCTTATGGTCTTATGTAATTGGGGTTGGGTGTGACAGGGATCTGCCTTGTGAGGGCCGATCGGCTTTTTGCAGACTCCCATTTTCTTATGTTCTTATGTTCATTCATTATTGACAGAGGTGTTCAAGTGGGATAGTGGGATTAATAAAGGGGACATGAAAAATGTACTAAAGCTCAGTGACAGCGAAAGAACTATAACAAATTTTTTCAAATTAGATACATTTCGTTTCAGAAAAGATATAGGCAAATAGTGGTTTGGTAACAGAGTTATAGATAGGTGGAATAGGCTACCAAGTGCTATAGTGGGATCAAGAATGAGAGAGAGCTTTAAGATAAAATTAGATAGGCATTTGGACGAGATGGGTCTCTGTAACGAGTGCAAGACTAATTTATTCAACCTTTCTATATATGGAAGATACCGTATATAATATTATGAATAATTTTGGTCATTCTTCGTTGTACTGACTCCAAATAAACTATGTCCATTCTGTAATGAGGACATCAAATTTGAACGGTATACACACATACATACAAATAATTAGATTCATAGCCTACATACTACACATATATATATATATATATATATATATATATATATATATATATATATATATATATATATATATATAAAGTATATACACATTATATATATATATATATATATATATATATATATATATATATATATATATATATATATATATATATATATATATATATATATATAATGCATCCAAAATGCATCCAACAACTTGACAATATAAAGGCATTTTGTTCAGTTAAAATAGAAGAGCTACACTTTCACACGGCATTATACAGTAATTATAGCATCACGGTATGAAGTAAAAGAAAACGGAGGATAGTGCTGGCTCGGCTGCTCCTTTGAGCATGAATGGTAAACAGTCGAGTGACCTCTGACCCTTCCAGCTTTGTGACGTCATGCGCGAGCAGGTACGAGTTGGAGTGACCCCATGCTCCAACTCTTATTAACCCTTAACTGCCGGCGCGCAACATAAGTCGAGTGAAATAAATTTGGACTATGTGGCGGTGCGCAACATAGGTCGTGTGGCAATTTCAGCATGTAATGTTGCTGAGAGAGAGAGACAAGTGGTGGCAGGAGAGTAGCGAGCGTATGACTGCTCCAGACCACCGCGGCGGACCAACTGACATGAATCCCACCCTCCTCCACCCTCTCACACTGGCTACATAGTGAAATGTATGGGGAAAGTACCGAATTACATGGTTTTTGCACTCGTGTTGCACGGTTGTTGCAAGAAAACTAGCGATCATACAAGGATCGTTGTGGTGTCATTGGAAAGCTCTGTTTATGCCCTTTCAGAGTTAGATACTTGTTTTACGCTCTGGGTCTTATTTAGGCATGCAAATGATCACGTAAACAGCCCTATTTTGGGTAAAAACACCCCGCTGGTGGCTACATATTATTTACCACCTAGGCTGCTCTTTACAGTAGGTGTTAACCTTGCTCCAAACCAGCAGTGCTCCCGTTGACAGCGAGAACATTGCTTTGTGGGAGCACTCGGTAAGATCCTGTGCAGCGGGGAGAACGTCAGCGAGAACATTGCTTTGTGGGAGCACTCGGTAAGATCCTGTGTAGCGGGGCGAACTGTTTCCCGATGCCTCTTTACTAAGAAACATTGAACAATATCTTTAACCTAACCTAATATAGTATATTAGTTAACTATTTATGAGTGTAAAATGTAAAAATATATTGTAACACTACCAAATTTTTGAGATATAAGTACAGGTCTCCCGCTACACAGGATTATACCGAGCACTTTGCTAAGCTAGCAGTATTCTCAATAGGCTGAACGGGACACTGGCGGTAGCATTCAAGACAGCTACTAGGGGTTTCAGAGGCCGTGTTACATCGTTTTTCGGGAATAACTTTTTAACAAACAGTTGGATCACTATGATATTTTGACACAGCTTTTTCCCACACCGTGCCCTAATTTTCGTCAATATAGTGCATTACCAAAATTGTAGAAATAAGCTACTTGTCCCTTTGTCATGAGGTTAAAGTCACATATTAATGACTAAGAAACGGACAAGGCTACCGTGGCTTACCTGTGAGAACCACCAAACCATTATTGCTCCTCCATCAAACACGGTAGTTATCACCCACCACCCAACCCTATTATCGCCTTTAAATTCAAGTAATCTGTCACTATCAAAATATAAATATACAAAAAAACATACTTTTTGTATATTTATACTTGATATTGACAGATTACTCGAATTGAAAGGCGATAGTAGGGTTGGGTGGTGGGTGATAACTACCGTGTTTGATGGAGGAGCAATAATGGGCTAATAATCTTGGTAATACTGCAACCTAGCCCAGCAGCGTAGCCTCGACGGTGACGGCTGGAATGCGAATGTTTTCTTTCACTTACATTATAAATATGCACTGTACGTATATCCTATGAGTATCTACATAACTTATATGGTGTCCTATTGATTTGTGACAACAGTAATGAATAATTTCATTGGCACCATAAATACATTGTCTTCTGTCAAAAATTAAATCCAATTAATCTTTTGCGGAGGTGGCTCCACGGTCGGTCGGAAGCAAACCTGACAGAACCCAAGAATCCTCGGTTCACACCTAGCGGACCCGAGGCAAGACTGTGTAGAGGTGGTCTTGCCCGAGGTGGGAAAGAAGTGACGTCATCGATCACGTGACATAAGTTTGGAGCCTTGGACGGACGTTCAGACGGAGAAATGGGAACCGCGCTTAACTTAAAGTAAATTTCTTCTGCGGGTCACAGGGTTAAAATACTGTCTTTAAAACGGCAAAGCAGATTTTATCAAGTTAAAATGTGCTCTCTATATTTCCAGTGATCCAAGAAGAGCATACAAAACTCCCCTCCCCTCCAGAACACCACAAACTTCAGACCATGGGAAGGAGTCCTGCGGCCTCGAGTGTTCCGATGTGGCGTTGGTACCTGAAGAAGCTGTGGAGGTTCAGGAAGAGTTTGGTCTTAGTCTTGGCTCCGGTACTATTCTCCCTCATACCGGTCAACAACCCAACCAAGGTAAGGTTAGCTTTCTGGTTGGTTAACTCTGTAAAACAAAAGTTGATCTACATATATATTAAACACTAGTCGATAGGTGTTCTGATGTCTAAGAAGTGTTGGAAGAGAAGGATTAAGAATGTTCTTGAAACTCCGTCTAATCTGGGCCTGGGTTTGGAATCACGTTCATCTTGTATACATACATACATAAATATATAAACAGAGTGCTCCACATAAAGTGATGTTCTAGTCTCGTATCCTAATGGCAGATCTCCGGGCAGCCCTGTCCAGAGCGGCCTCACTTGTCAGGTTCTTTTCTGATCCCACATCTTTCTTGGCCTAACCCTTGGTGCAGCTCCTTCCACGTTCACAGACTTGCATCTTTTCTCCCAACTTAGTTAATCCATTCTCTCCACATGCTCAAACCATCCAAGCCTGCTTGTACGCATCTCATCACTGATACTCTTGATACCTAACAGTCTCCTCAGCTCTTCACTAGATATCCTATCTTGCAGTTTAGCACCACACATCCATATCCCCATTCTCATCTCATTGCTTTCCATTCTGTTGATATCATCCGCTTTAACAGGCCCCGTTTCTGAAGCATATGTCATTGCGCTTCTAACGCATGAAGCGTACACCTTTCCCTTCAAGGGGAGAGGGAGTTTTCTTATGGTAAGTAGTGACAACAATTTTCTAAACTTTCCCCAGCTGCATGTTATTCTGGCAATAGAAGTGGCCTCAGCCCCACCACCAGCAGAGATAGTATCTCCCAAGTACTAAACTTGTCCACCATCTCCAGTGCCTCACTGCCAAAGTTAACACTCTCGTGCCAATCATTGAACACAAGCTCACCTTTTCATACTATGCATACAAATTTCTCAATTTTGGACGTCTTCGTCGGTAGAGGTCCCTTTATTCTAGTGCAGCGCTTCTTCCTGTGATATACCCAGCACCAGCAGACACTACACTATCCATCCCAGTGACCACCCTCATCCCTGACTTTGCCTTCCCCATGCTGGGCATTATTGACACTGCTCAGGTCTCATAGCATCTATTTACAGATGCTCTATTGATACTAACAACAATTGAATACTAACAAAAATTCCTAATCATATAGGAACATCACAACCATATCTTTTCCAGGAGGCGCGATGTGGGTTTATGATCTTGGTAATGGCGATGTACTGGATGACGGAAGCCGTGCCCATCCCGATTACCGCCCTCATTCCGGTCTTCGCCTTGCCTCTGTTGGGCATCATGAACACAGAGCAAGTGTCACAGTGCTACATGAAGCAGACCAATATGATGTTTATCGGAGGAGTCACCGTGGCCATCGCTGTAGACCATTGTAACCTCCACAAGCGGATTGCTCTCAGCGTCATCCTCAGAGTTGGTGAGTGGGTGGGATAGTATTAACCCATACTCTTTAACTCTTAACCCCTTCTGTACCGGCGACGTCTTTTTAATTTTAGTCTTGCTATATTTAGACACTTTTGTGCAGTTTAAGAAGTATCTGTGGTAGTAAAAAGGGTTAATTGAGATAGTCCGAAGCCTGTTAATTGATGGAGGTCCTTTTCATACTGAATAAAATCGTCTCATAGTAGCCAGAACAAAGTTAAAAAAAAAAGACACCAGTACAGAAGGGGTTAACCTGACGAATTATCACTTGGTCCCATTGAGATATATGTGTAATATGTAATATGTGTAATATGTGTAATATGTAATATGTGTAATATGTAATATGTGTAATAAAAATTATGTAATAATTATGTTTCCTGTATATTTTTGGAATTTAATCATGTTATTTGGATACAGTATCATCAACCAATCGGCAGGAAGTAGAGTTCTCTTGCTCAAGTCTCTGAAAGTCATGCTCTTTATTTGTAGGTCAAATATTCTTAAGCTGTATTTAGGTATAAAATAATCTCCAATCAACACCAATTGATTAGTCTGAAAATTATTGTTAGTTGTAGGGTGAAACTATTAATAAGATACCGGCTCTAAATATCGGATCTTTGTTGTGTGAGTGGAAGGTCTTTAAGGGGGTAGTACTCACTTTTTTGGACCCCCTTCTCCCTCATGTTTAGCATATTAGTGTTGTGGTTTTAAGACGTTCGTTCCGTTAGATTGGCGATTTTGAGACCTTTAGCCTCATTTTGTTTATCAATTTTAAAACCATTCGTGCCCTGTAGGTGTCGAGTGTTTTCTGTAAGTTACTGTACCTACCCCTCTACCCCCGCTCCCCCCCCCCCCCCACAGGCCAGTCCCCCCAGCGTCTGATGGCGGGGTTCATGATCACCACCGCCTTCCTGTCTATGTGGATCTCTAACACTTGTACTTCTATTATGATGGTGCCCATTGTGGAGGCCATATTGGAGGAACTGTATGAGGTATGTGGCTGTTTGTTTTTGTATCTTAAGGGGAGACTGGCCGTTTGTTTGGTCTTTTAATTTATTTATTCATATTTGTTTAGTTTCCTCCCTAGACCTCTATCAAGCTTAGAAAAACACCCCCTAGACCCCCCTTCAAGATAAATTTGTACATTTCTTGGTAGAAAAATGTCCCGGCCAAAGGCTGGTTCCTCTTAAAATTGCAGGCTCGCTTTTGCTCGCCAGGAAATAATCGACACCTAAATGGCACGAAGTCTAAAAATTGACAACGAAATGGGGCGAAAGGTGTTAAAATCGCCAAACTAATGGGACGAACGTATTATAATCTCAAAACTAGTGGGGCTACACATTAGGGAGAAGGGGGTCCAGAAAAATGGTCTGCCTCCCTTTAACACTAAACCTCTCTATGGCTTTGTGTTTATATCTGTTTGTATTTGCCTCTACCCCTGTCTTGCTCTTCATGTGCGTTAACCCGTACAGTACCGGTGACGTCCTATTCATTACATTCTGGCAAACATTAGACAATTTAATTCAGCTTAGAAAGGACCTCTGGCAATAATAAAGCTTCAAACTATCTCAGCCAACCCTTTTTAACTACCACAGACCCTTCCTAAACTGTATCATATCATATAAATATAGCTTAAGATAAAATATAACGCACGTCGCTGGTTCTCAAGGGTTAATATGTAGGATGTTGAACTAGCAAGCATCACTGCCACTCCAGTCTCCAGACAATGAACCCCACCACCTCAGCCCCAGCACTAATGCGCCCTTCTCGCCTGGAACATCCCTCGCCCCAGCATCTCCACCAGCCCAGTGAGGGGGCTACTACCGGTCCTCCAATACCACTTCACCACGCACAAGCATTTCTTTCCCTCAACGCTACCAACACAGGGATAGCAGCGAAAAGAGACACTACCCCAGCCACCCTGACCACAGCCACCCTGACCACAGCATCAATCTCTTTTGGAGCAATCCGTTTTTTGGTCAGAGAGATATGCTCTACGGACTGACACTCTTTTAACTTTAGGGGAGACACTTGTTATGGGCAGTTTTACATTTTGTCTCCTTCATACACTGTGCATCTCTTCGCTGCCCAACAAGCTGTGTTTGAAACCAGAAGTGGTAGGCTTGAAGCTGCCCAAACTAAAGCTGTGCATGAAACCAGAACGTGGTAGGCTTGATGTTGCCCAAATTAAAGCTGGAATTGAGACCAAACGTGGTAGGCTCAAAGTCCAAGTAAGATGTAAATCGAGGACGCAGCTATTGCTGGGTTAGAGACCAGAAGCTGCCGGCTCAAAGCTGTCCAAGAAAGAAGTAAAATCAAAGTATTCAAGAAGCAGTTCAAGCCAGAATTAAATTGAGGTCTTTCAGATTAAAGCTAGGTATGAAACCAGAAGCGGTAAGCTCGAAGCTGCCCAAGAAAGAAGTAAAATGAAGATTTCCCCGACGTCGGCATGTTCAGAGTCATAATGTACTACTAAAACCACCAAGACTATTAAGACTCCTGTCAAGAAGATAAGACCTACGGCCCTCTAGAGTCTTCCTCAGTTAGCGAATTAATGAGTACTCCGATCCCAGGAAAGCAAGAGAACTCTAATAAATGGTTTCAAATTTGATCAATCTTATCTCAGAAGAGATATAGGAAAATACTGGCTTGGTAGCAGAGTTGTAGGTATGTGGAATAGGCTACCAAGTGCTATATTAGAATCACGAACTATAGAGAATTTAAAGATGAAATAAGATAGGCATATGTACGAGATAGTTTGGTTTGAAATGGATATGTCTTGTGTGGGCCAATCGGCTTTCTGCAGATTCAAGTTTTCTTATGTTCTTATGTAAAAATGGAACCCTCGTACTAAAGGGGTTAAACATCAAATCCGTCAAGCCAAGCAAACTGTCCGATATCTGTATTGTGAATGTTGTTAACCTAATTCATATAACGTCACTGTTCACAGAGCCTAAAACTATGATTAATGACTAAAATTATGGTTAATTTCACTGAAAGCTGCTAAATCCAGCGATATAAAAGTTTCTGCTGTTAATAAACTTATTCTTTGAATTTGATTTCTTATATTTTTCAGCACCTTAATATAATTCTTGAATTAGAAACTATGTTAATGTGTATTATTTTGGTTTCTCTTCCACAGAAAGATCCTAAGAATACTAAAGACATTAGTGTGGATACGGGAAGTCAAATAATTTCTGGTATCAGCCGTGATCAGTCAGGAGAGGTTCCTGTTGATGAAAATGGCTCTGTAAGGTGTGTACCAATAATCTGGAGTCGCGTACTAAACTTTTCAATATTACTGTACAATGCCTTTTTGCATTGTTATATTGCTACTTTTAGAAAGGTATATTGGTAGTAATGAAGCCACAGAATGTAAGTGCAGAAGTATATCATTATACCCATTGCTTGTATATACCTAATTCTAAATCTTAACCGTTTAAGAGGAATTGAACGTTTTATAATCCTCCCTCTCATCGCTGTAATGGACTCTTCCATGTCAAATAGTTTCCAGCTGGTCCAAAGTGAGCTAATATGTCTTTAATCATTTTGCAACTTACAGAATTATAATATCTTGATAATAACATGGTAAAATACTTGCAGTTAGATAGGGGTGTGGTAAGCTCTCAGACAGCTAGGCCAGCCTGCTAGGTAGTTGACCAGCCACCTTTTTGTATTGCTGTGCATGTTTGTGTTGTAGATTTTGTTTGTAAGGTTGTGGCGGGGGATGGCATCGAAGGCTTTACTAATGTCAAGTGTGGCAAGTAGTGATCTGTGTGGTGGTCTGGCCGAGTTGATGCCATCAAAAGCTCTTTGTCGGGAATAGTGTATGATGACCCCGACAGTTTGGAGTCTAAATGGGTATTTGAATTTGGCGGTATTGTATAGTAATTACGATTTCGGCTAGAACCTTATGTACTGTAGTTTATTATTAATTGTAAGTTAATTATTAGCTTTAGTGCATAAATCTATACATCAGCTTTGGATGTATCATGAAACCAAATCATAGGTTCGAAATATTATGAGCCGGCAGTACATTTGTATTTTCGCGAAGCGATGCGGCACTTGCCGGGAGTCTCATCAAATCAGCTGTATCAACAACGCCTCCCTCCGGCTCTGACTCAACCTAGAATTCACCATGTGCTACCGCTATTAACTCCCCCAGACATATATGACGCGGGAGAGTGAACCAAAAACTCATACGACGCGATCGCGTCATATGGACTTATCTCTATACCTCTCCAATAAGTTTATGACGCGATTTTGCGTCATATGAGCTCAGTAAGTCCGATAAGTTACCATACGATAAAACCGTTGGTGGCAACCTCATTCACCTCCGATAATTCTAACGGCCGCAGTGTTGTTGTGAGTGTAGTGCGGGGCAGTGGCAATGATCCCGGGGCTCCCGCCTCCTCTTGACTTATTGGAACATAATATTTCGGAGGGAGTTAATACATATCTTCAGGCCAACATCACCATTCCTCTAAGCTAAGTTCATAATGTATTGATATTGTATTGTGTGAACATTCCTACATGTCATTCATATGAACTAGCCGTGTGTGAGAGAACAAGAATCTACCCATAGAAATAACCACACTTCATATTGGTAATTATATAATTTAACTTATTGTCGGGATTAATTCATGTATCAGTGATTGAATAATTTAACATATATATATATATATATATATATATATATATATATATATATATATATATATATATATATAAATATATTTCCCACACTCTTTGTGTAAGGTCTGTAAGAAGAGTATTTGTGGAGTGTAGTGGCCTGAAGCCATGTTGTGTTGGAGGCTGGAGCTAGTGGTAGAGCGTGTGTGGTCAGTTGTAGTACGAGGTGTTCTGAAACTTTGGAGGGGGTGCACAGGAGTGTGATGGGGTGGTGTTAGGAGAGTAGCGTGGGGTCTTTGTTGGGTTTGGGGAAAGTAATGATGACACCATGCTTCCAGATGTCTGGTACTGTGTTGTGTGAATAACTGTAGTTGATATGTTGGTGTGTCCTCGTATGCCTTGTGGTCATAGATGTCTGAGGTGTATGTTGCTTATGTTGTCTGGACCACAGGCGGGCGAGTGCTTGAGATTGTTGTTGATGTGCTTTGTCTGGTTGTTGGTGAAGGATGCATAGTCAGGGTCTGTGGGGAATTGTCTCTTACATCGAATACAAGTCCCTTGTCTTGATGGGGGTTTAGGTGGCTGACATGAGAGGAGTGATAAATGAGTGTTTGCTTGTTGTTTATATTAATAGAGTCTGTTGTTGTGCTTGCGGCATGTGAAGTAAAGAAAAGAACACACCAATGGCTGCTTAGGGTTACTTAGAAAAAACGAGTAACTGGGCTTGTACGGCGCCATATTACTCACTTCTTCCACCTCCTCTTCCATCTCCTCCACCTCCTCTTCCTCTCTTCCCCCTCCTCTTCTATCTCTTCCCCCTCCTCTTCTATCTCTTCCCCCTCCTCTTCTATCTCTTCCCCCTCCTGTTCCACTCATCTCCTCTACCTCCTCTTCCACCTCTTCGAAATGTTTTCAATCAATCAATCAATATTCTCTCTTTCAGTCAAGAGAATAACTCGGAGATAGGCGCCACAGAGTCTGTTAGGCCCCGGCAAATAAGCCTAAACCAGGATACAGCGGAACGACCACAGAGCCATGCAGGATTGAACGGCGGCACGGACAAACCAGACGACAAGCTACTGAGGAACGCCCTGCTCCTCACCGTCATGTACTCCGCTAACCTGGGAGGCACTGGGGTCATCACTGGCACTGGCCCTAACCTGTTCATGAAGATTCTGATGGACAGGTGAGGAAGGCACTGGTGGTAGTTACGATAGGATAGATTAGGACAGGTTAGAAGGGGTTAAGATAGGATAGAGTAGGTTAAGGGGGGTAACCTGCATTTTTTCTCTGGCTTGTATCCATTCATCCCCATTCATCATACTGTTTTAAGATGTTTATTCCCATCCAAGTGTCGATTTTTTCCGGGCGAGTGATAGCGAGCCAGCTTTGTATGGAGAAATCCAGCTTTGCCGGAGACTTTATTCTATCCAAAAAATGTACAAATTTAGCCTGCTGTCAAAATTTGTTTTTTGAATATGCTGGCTCGCTACTGCTCGCCAGGAAGAAATGGACACCTGGATGGGGATAAACATCTTAAGACAGTAGGCTGAATGGGGCCGAATGGATACAACTCAGAGAGAGAGAACAAAATAAATGAGGTGGGCCCCCATAAATTAGGATTGCTTTTGTATGTTAGGATTACTTCTATTTTTTTTTTTTTTTTTTTTTTTTTTTTTTTAAAGCCCTCCGTCTACGTATTGTGAACTGTGAACAACCTGTTATCCTCCGGTAAATTACGGGGGTGAGTGAGTCAAGTGAGAGACAGTGAATACCATGATGGATACATGTTTTTCATAATACGTGTTGCTAGCCCCACCCAAACACGCGAGCAACAGTGGCTTTCAACCATCCGACACACCTCCTTTTATTTATGTACATCCAGCATGTTAAATACAAATAATTTTTATTTTACACCCTACCATACATAACATACATAACATTTTAAGACTGAGTGTTCCACACATAAGTGCAGTTTCAGTCTCTTGTCCTAATGGCGGCGTTCCAGGCAACCCTGTTAAGGGCTGCTTCACTTGTCAAGTTCTTGGATTTGAGATCGGCGCGTATAGTCCGATCCCAGGTCTTCCTCGGTCCACCCCTTGGTGCAGCTCCCTCCACAATCACAGACCTGCATTTGCTCACCCAATTTTGTTCATCAATTCTCTCCACATGTCCATACCATCCCAGTCTACTTGTACGCATCACCTCGCTAATACTCTTTATACCTAAACGTCTCCTCAGCTCAACATTTGTTATTCTATCCTGTAGCCTGGCCCCACACATCCATCTCACCATTCTCATCTCATTACGCTCCATTCTGTTGACATCCTCTACTTTAACGGCCCATGTTTCTGAGGCATACGTCATTGCACTTCTCACACATGAGGCATACACCTTTCCCTTCAGGGGGAGAGGCATTCTTTTCATGGTCAGGATTGGCATCAATTCTCTGAACTTCCCCCAGCCACACCTAATTCTAGCAACAGTGGCAGCCTCGGCCCCACCACCGGCAGAGATGGTATCTCCTAGGTAACAAAACTTGTTCACCAGCTCCAAAGACTCATTTCCAAAATTCACAGCCACAGGATCATCACTTAACACAAGCTCGCCTTTGCACACTACGCACTCAAATTTCTCTATTTCTGACTTATCCTCGGGCAGGGGCCCCTTTATTCTACTACAGCGCTTACTCCCATGGTGTACCCAACATCGACAGATGCTACATTGAATTGAGTTAACGGCCCACTCCCCGTTTCCACACACTGCACATGGGTATGCACCGCTCTTTTCCACATTGCCTCGTCTCAAACTACATGCATAACCTTGGTTTTGTTAATATGACTCTTAAACCCTTGCTCGCCATGCCCTCTCTCCACTTTCGAAATTTGGCCTCAGCATCCTGCATACTGTCAGCTATTAGGACTAATCGTCTGCATAAAACAGTTCCACGGGAGGTCCGCCTCTAAAAACTCTAGACAGCGCCTCCAAGACCCATAATAAAGAGGAGGGGGCTTAACACTGAACCCTGATGACTCCAACACGGACTGCGAATTCATCACTCAGTACACCTTTCACCCTCACGAAACTTCGCGAATCCTCATACATCTTCATTATCCCACGCACCAGCCACTCTTCCACACCAAGTTTCCTCATAGCCCACTGTACAACATCTCTAGGTACCCTATCAAAGGCCTTCTCCCAGGTCCACAAACACAAAGTAAAGATCCCTGCCTTTTAGTAGGTATCTTTCCTGTATCTGCCTGACTATGAAGATAGCATCGGTTGTACCACGTCCTGGCAATAAACCAAACTGCATATCAGCAATAGAGATGCTTTGCCTGATCAACCCTCAAGGACTCTCTCACAGACCTTCATGATTGGTTCAAGCATTTTCAGGCCCCTATAATTTCCTCTATCCAGCGCATCCCCCTTTTCCTTGTATATATTTACTATTACACTTTTGAGCCAATCTCCTCTGGGATTTTCTCATCTTTAATAATGGTGTTTTATCAACTCAGTGACTAAGTTTACACCAATCTCCCCTGAGGCTTTTATCATCTCAGCGACAATGTCGGAGCCAACCTGGAGCTTTACCGTCCTTCATTTTATTGATTGCGTCGCTCACTACAGCTGGTGCTATCAAAGGAGGGGGCCCAGATATTGGTTTTTCGATACTAAGCTGTTCCTTAATTCCCAGTCAAAACTCTACATTTAGCAATCGTTCATAGTGTACCTTCCATGCTTCTCTGATTTCATTTTCTGCATACACAATCTTCCCATTATCATCTCTAACACACTGTTCACCTATAATATCCCTACTGTCTATTTTTAACTCGCCTAGCTAGGTGAAGATCCCATTGGGATTGTCAGTGTACACACGGTTCGAGGACCAGGTCCTTAATTAATGCGATTTTTAGCATTGTAAATAACTCTTTTGGCAGTTCGTTTAGCTGCCTGGTATTCCTCCCTGCGGCCTCCTTTCTTCCAGTGCTTTGAAGCATCTCCTTCTCTTTCACAGCATGTTCTACCTCATCGTTCCACCACCAAGAGGTCTTATTCCTTGGGTGACCCTTTGTTTTCCCACAGACTTTGTCAGTGGCAGCGATAAGGCTATGCTTAAGAAAGTTCCATTGGCTATTTACATCGTTAGGCCTAGCTTCCTTATTTCTATTAATTTCCTCCAGTTCATTATGAAACCTATCCCTAAACTCCTTGGTCCTTCAGCAGCCACACTTTCCTTTTGGGTATGTAAACCTTCTTGCGCTTAGGATCTCTGTATAATCTCATGTCGCACACAAGTGGAAAGACTCCGGATACACCACTCCTGCCCGGGCCTCACACAGTGGCATGTCCCAGTCGTACTGAGCTCATGACGCTGGTGGCATTGCCCCGGAGGATAGCCATCCCTAATCTTTGCTTGAGCCAGAGGGTTTCTCGGGGTTCTGAAATTTCTATGATTATAAGGCCTATTTCATTCACCATATTAAGTCACATTAAGATAGTTTACTTAAAACTCCTGGTCAACTTGACCCCTTGCCATACTTATGTTGGGTTTGGGTTGATTAGGTTCTGTTTACAGTTGTTGTTGTTGTTGTTGTTGTTGTTTTTCCCCAAGCTGCCTGGCCGAACAGCCCCAAGGCCCCGAGCAAGGCCAAGGCCATAACCGAGCTCCCCCACAGAACCCTCCCTGCCGACCACAATAAAGCCTGGGTGACCGAAGCCACTCCATGGCGGGGAGCTGAGGGTGCGGAAACGCCCAGGAAACCAAAGCCCCACCCAGGGCCCTGTGCCCCTCAGCAATTATGGAGAGAAAGTTGAGGGGCAAAGGAAAGATGTGACGCTTTGGCTTCCAATCTTGGTAGATCCACGCAAGAGACGCCGTCACTTGAGATCTAGAAAATATATAAGTAAAAGGAACAGTCAGAGTAAGCTATGGGTATGGCAGAGATCGCTCAGTTCTCACTCTGATAGACCAGCCCATCACCACATGACTAGAACCCAATCCTCTCCGCATCAGCTAGGAAAGGCCCTAGAAAGCCGCCTTTGGCGGGGGGATAGCTCCCCTATTTCAACCCTTTTCGGGGTTGAGCACCCGCCATCTGTTTACAGTAGTATAGGTTAGCTAACTTTAATTGATCAGGGGTTGAGCATACATGAAATGATTATAGGTACCAACTGACAACTATAATCAGGGTATCTAAGCAAGCTTAGTCTAGGTTATATGGCGCAGTTCAAATGGACTTGGATAAAATGGAAATGGGACCATTTTTGCTACCATACGTTATTCTTGCTCTATTGTCTTTCGCTCCGTATGTTATCTTTAATTTTGTAATTCCTTCATATTAATATTACTCTTATGTCTTCCTCTGATTAGCGATAGTGAATGGGAATTGAAGGGTCTGGTAAATATGTTTAGAACAGTGTGCGAAAAACGGAATCTGAAGGTAAATGCAGGGAAGAGCAAGGTTATGGTCTTCGAAAGGGGTGAAGCCACAGAGTGTGAGGTGAGGTTGAACGGTCAACCTATGGAGAATGTCAGCTTATTTAAGTATCTGGGCAATGTTCTGAGTAAAAATGGGAGTATGGATGAAGAAGCGAAGGAGAGGGTGCAACGGGGGAAGAGGGTTGTAGAAATGCTGAAAGCAGTAACAAGAAATAGGGTGGTCAGCATGGAAGTAAATAAGTCCTTGCATGACAGTGTGGTATTCCTGACATTGACTGACGGAAGCGAAGCATGGACGTTGGTGGAGAGACTCGGACCAAGAGTGAGAGGGGTGGAAATGAGTTACTCGAGAAGTGCGTGCGGAGTTACATGGAGGGATAGACAGACGAATGAGGAAGTAAGAGGGAGGTGTGGTGTGGATGTAGACGTGCTGGAAAGTTTGAAAAGGAACACCTTGAGATGGTTTGGCCATATGGAACGTATGGGAAGCGAGAGAATGACTAAGAGGGTGTACAAGAGCGAGGTGGAAGGACAAAGAGGGAGATGTAAACCGAGAGAGAGGTGGAAGGATGGAGTGAAGAAGTATATGAATGAAGGCGGTGCTGGTTGGGAGGAGGGGCGTCGACTGACTGGGGACAGAGGTGCATGGGGGCGTTTCGTTCGTGGCCACCCCTTCGGGGATCACGGCGTCAGGCAATAGATAGATAGATGTCTTCCTCATCATACAGTATTTTTACTCGATTATCTTTCGCTCCGCATGTTATTTTTACTTTTGTCTTACCTATGTACTGTATATTATTGTTATGGTTATGGCTTCCTCGTCATACATTATTTTCAGTTTATCGTTGCCACATTATTCTTTTTCCTTGTGTGATCAGCTACTACAGTGAGCCTACCGGCCTGAACTTCCTGACGTGGATGCTGTACAACATCCCGGGAGTCATTATTTGCTGTATTCTCGGATTCCTCTGGCTGCAAGTTCAGTACCTAGGACTCTTCACTAACAAGTAAGATATTATTCGTTGTCTACAGGCTCAGAATCTATAGTCCGTTTATTATAATTAGGCCAAATGTGTGAAAACTTAATTCGATTACTCACTTTAATACCTCTCCCTTTAGCAGTTTAAGGCAACCATACATACAGCATAGTTTACGCAGCCCTCACTCCTCCACCTATAATAACGAAGGCTGGTATCTTATTGGTGGCAGCGGTGGGATTGGTTACCGTGGGCGGCTTCATTTTCCCTCTGTATAACAATCATTAACCTCTATAATTACCTATTGAGCTAATATATATTCTCGGCTTCCTTGCAAAGTTTATTACCTCGGACTCTTCATTAACAAGTAACATAATACTCGTTGTCTACGACAAAGTTCAACACAAACGTTTACTGCTAAAACTTAAAGCGCATGGAATACAAGATGGTGGGTTGAATTGGATAGAAAATTGGCTCAGCGACAAAAAGCAAAGAGTAGTCATAAACGGTAAGGCATCTAAATGGACTAATGTAAGTAGCGGGGTACCCCAGGGATCGGTACTGGGACCAATTCTTTTTCTAATTTACATCAACGACATAGACGTTGTACAATCTCAAAGTTTGCTGACGATACAAAAATTGCAAATAGCGTACTCTCAAAAGAACAAGCTGACAATATGCAAAACAATCTAGATAAGTTGTCACGTTGGGCGCAAACTTGGCAAATGAGTTTCAATGTGGATAAATGTAAAGTACTACATATCGGATACCGAAATGAGAAAGCAAACTATTCGATGAATGGCACTCAGCTTAAGAGTGTAGACAGAGAAACCGATCTGGGAGTAACAATATCAAGTAACCTAAAACCCAAGTCAACAATGTCCAGAAATTGTTAAGAAGGCAAAAAAAAATAATTGGCTCTATAGGCAGGTCATATGAGCATAAAACCAAAGAAGTTATCCTAACTCTTTACAATTCCTTAGTCCGCCCTCTGCTGGAATACTGCGTTCAATCCTGGTGCCCTTATTACCAAAAAGATATAGACAAGCTAGAATGAGTTCAACGTAGAGTTACCAAAATGATACCTAGCCTAAAGAACAAACCATACGAGGAACGTCTTAAGGACTTAAATCTATTTCCTTTAACCCAACGCAGATTAAGAGGCGACTTAATTCAAGTGTTCAAAATCATCAAAGGCATCGTCAATATGAACTGTAGTAAGTACTTCACTATCGACCAATCTAATTACACGCGGGGAAACGGTCGCAAATTATTGGTAAAACTTTTAACTCGCACGAATCTATGAATTTCTTCTTTAATCGAGTTGTCAACTTGTGGAATGGGCTTCCCCGAGACGTTATAGACTGCAGCACCGTTGATTCTTTTAAACTTCGCCTAGACAAATATCTTGCCTCAATCCCGTGAATGACTGCGTTTGTAAATGAATAACTTTATTATATTCCCCCCTCAGATTCATCAAGGATTTTTGCATATATAGGGTATATATTACTAAGACGTTACTCTCTTTTCCCCAGATATACGAAAGATCACTTATAACTGTGTTATGTTACTAACCCCTCTGTCCCCTACTAACTTCCTAATCCTGCCACGATCACTTCTAACTGTGTTATGTTACTAACCCATCTGTCCCCTACTAACTTCCTAATCCTGCCATGGAAATTAGTTCCAGGGCAGTAGTTCCCTTCCCAATTTCCCCTTACCCACTCTAAACCACTATTCGGACACTTGATCCTCAATGCTTTAGAGGACAAGCAGCCTAGAGGGGTCACTAGACCTGTTGTTGCTTGATTTCCTTTGTACTCTCTCTCTCCCCCCCCCCCCCTGCTGACTAGTTGAAACCTCCAATCAGTTTAACGCCCCTTTGTACAGGCTGATAATCTATAGTCCGTTCAATATAATTAGCCCAAATGTCTTCTTCCTCATGTGTAGCCCCATTAGTTTTCAGATTTTAAGATGTTTGGCCCATTAGTTTGGAGATTTCCTTGCACCCCATTTCTTTGTCAATATTAAGACTTTTCGCGTCATTTAGGTGTCGATTTTTTCGTGGCGAACGATAGCGAGCCTGTAATTTAAGAGGAATCGGCGACATTTTCCCCTCGTGAATGGACCGATCGGCAATAATACGTCTTTTTCAACCTCCAAATACTATTCCCACTTGTTTTATTGCTCTTAAATGTTAATATCTTCATATTAAACGTAAAATAGATGCATATGAATAAGTAATAACGATATTTATGGTAAAATGACGATTATCGTAGGGAATGAACCAAAATAACTTCGCATGGCGGGACGTTTCAAATACCATAGTCTAGCCTTTGCCTGGTTAAGTACTAATTGTGCTTTCTTACTTTCAACATCAGGAAAAACATACTGGAGTCGACGCCGGAGAAAGAGGCAGCAGTGAAGCGGGTGGTGGAGAACAAGTATCGGGAGCTGGGGCCTATGAGGTTCCAGGAGGGGTTGGTGTTGACTCTCTTCATCATTTTGGTCTTCCTTTGGGTCTTCAGGGTGCCAGAATTCATGGACGGATGGGCCCAGTTCTTCTACGATACCTATGGCGTGTGAGTGGGAATGATAGAGGTAGAGTCGTCAGTATAATTATATTAGGTTTGACCATATGAATATATGATATATCTAACTTTCTTTTGTTATGGGGCTTAACACGATGGAGAAAGGGGACCAGAAAAACGACCCATCTCCCCTGAATCTCAACAGTCCATCAGCCTCACCTTAACAGTTCTTAGGTGTTTTGAATAGTCCATGACTAGCAGTATCTTTTTCTCACAGTAGGATGTCAATATATTTATTTCTCTAGATTTCACAAATATTGCCATCAAGGTTTTCAGTGAGCCATTGATTTTCTACTAAGATGCATATGGTGTGTGAGTGGTAATGTTGAAGTGGTCTTTGTTTATACTTTACCCAGTGACACGTCAAGTCAACCAGTAGACCATGTGGTGATGGGCTGGTCTATCAGAGTGAGAGCTGAGCTATCTCTGCCATACCCATAGCTTACTCTGACTGTTCCGTATACTTATATATTTTCTAGATCTCAAGTGACAGCGTCTCTTCCATGGATTGACCTCCCTACTCCCAACCTAGAGGATGGCAGATTGGAAACCAAAGCGTCACACATTTCCTTTGCCCCTCAACTTTCCCTTCATAATTGCTGAGGGGCACAGGGCCTTCGTCAGGGCTTTGGTTTCCCGGGCGTTTCCGCACCCTCTTCAGCTCCCCGCCTTGGAGTGGCTTCGGTCACCTGGGCTTTATTAGTGGTAAGCAGGGAGGGTTTAGTTGGGGCGCTCGGTTATAGCCTTGCTCGGGACCTTGGGGCTGCTCGGCTAGACAGCCTGGGCAACAGCAACAACAACAACCAGTAGACCATTTCAACCAGTCCTAATTTAACCAATACTGTTAGTTTAGGTTAGGTTAGGTCAAGTTAACCCTCTCACTCTCACTATTGTTTCTGGGAAACTACTTACCACTACCTTTCACGCTCAAGTGGCTTTTGCCCTACCACGAGACGATACACGTATGTTGTTGCTGTTCCCCAGGCTGTCTGACCGAACAGCCCAAGGTCCCAAGAAAACCTAGGTGTGGTAAACTATCAATGGAAGTTAAATATTACTAAGCTATAATGAATCAAATCAAATCAATCTAAATGAAAACTACTCTATATCTAAATTGAATTCAATCTGAAACAAGCTAATTTATATCCAAAGGTCTCACATAATAAATGTATATATAGGGTAAGGTTATAAGGGTTAATATTAGCCAGGAATTAACTCACCAATAGTTCCACGTGGCAATGAGGCAAGGGAGAACGTTTTACCCAATATGGTGGTGGACAATGGGGAACGAGACTTCGGTCCCAAGACTCGAGTCAAGTTAAAGAAAGAATAAATGATTACATGGGAAGGGACATGATTATTATAATTTATGCTTATCTATCAGTCAGTCATGATGTCGATGAGAGCGTCGTGATGGTGTAGCTGTGTGTATTGCTGTATGTGTATTGTGATTAGAGGCACAAAAGCACGATCAACTGAGGGCGGAAAATTAGATGTTAACTGGTTGGTGTTCGTGAAGGCTCTGGCGTACCTCAAAAGCACACCTTGCTGCCTTAGCAAACCGCCAGGAGCCCAAATTATCGTACCGCATTTAGGTTGCTCTATACGATAAATTATATTAATATATACGATAAATTCATATATACTACATAAGACCATGGCAATATTGCTTAATAGCATATTAGGCCTTTTATAACTTAACTTATTTACAATCTTATAATATACGATCTACTCGTCCTACGTCGTGCTGTAGGAGAGATCGTGACGTCACAGAGACATACGAGATCACAAAAGTCATATTCTATCGTATTTATACGATACACTCCCCCCACAAAAAAGACCTGAACCCCACCTTAAACCTAAAGTTGCCCAGAGGCTATCTTCTGACGCCACAAGTCGACGGCGCCAGTCCCGGTCCGAGAATGATCACCATCAGTAAGAGGTGAGTCGTTCCTTTGAGAATCCTCGGACCCAGCAATAACAGGTGGAGCGTCAGATTGCAATGCGGAATCGAGCTCCAAAGCGTACAAACGTGCGATAGGACGAACAGTAGTTCCAGTGGCTGTCTTCAATAGCGCCACCAGCTCTACAGAGTCTGCCCCCTTGTATACCTCCAATACGCGGCCTAATTTCCAGTATAAACGAGGACTATCTTCTTTAATTAAAACAACTTCGCCAACTGTAGGTGCCGTTGGTCTACCAGAGGGAGTAACACTCCTTTCCCTCAATGCTAGCAGATATTCACTAATCCACCGTTTCCTAAAATCCTCGATTATCCTGGATATATACTGGTATCTCTTAGACACCGCTACCTCAGAGTACAACGAGGGATCCTCTAACTCTACTATGGATTGGAAATCAGATGGAAACGCAGTCAATGGTTTTCCATATAGCAAGTGAGCTGGCGTTAATGGTAGTGGTTCTTGCAGGTCGGTGTACACATATGTAAGCGGGCGATCATTCACGACTGCCTCTATCTCTGTGAGGACTGTCGTCAACTCACTTTTCTTTAATAGAGCACGTCCTACAACCGCTCTGAGTCCTGACTTTACTATGCCGACACACCGTTCCCACATTCCACCAAACCAAGGTGCCTTAACTGGAATGAACCTCCATTCGCACTTCTTCTCTCCCAAAAAAGTGATGATAGTAGGATCACTACTCATATCCTTTAGATATTTTGATGCTTGGACATAAGTGGGAGCATTGTCGCTAAGAATGAGTTGAGGGAATGAACGACGGGCACAAAACCGTCTGAACGCCAGCATAAATTCTTCGCTAGACATATTATCACATAGTTCTAGGTGTACCGCTCGAGACGTCGCACAGGTAAACAATAATATATAAACCTTCTCATGCTCCCTCGTCTTCAATGCCCCTGTGTAATCTAATCCTACCGCTTGGAAAGGTTCTACGTGCTTTACACGGCATTCAGGTAGAGGTGGAACTGGTCCAGTTGCATATGGTTTACCCTTTAGTCTCTGGCATATTACACACTTTCTCACTACGCGTCGAGCTACTTGTCGAACTCTGGGTATCCACCATGTGAGACGTAAATTTGATATAATATGACATACCCCGTAGTGTTTTACTTCCCTATGTGCACGTATGATCAATAGATCAGTAACGTGATGTCTTGTTGGCATAAGTATAGGTCGGTTTGTGCCGTCTGGTACACCCGACCACTTCAGGCGACCCTCACACCTGATGAGGCCATTGTCTAGGTGCAACCTTAGTTGACGCACTATATTAGGCATTAATGTCTTATTCGAGCTTTTCAAGGATTCTAATTCATTGGAAAAGGTTTCTACTTGAACCCATTTGATCAAAGTTACTTCAGCTGCTTTAAATTCACGAGCATCAATGTTGTGACCCCTGTTGCAGAGTTGGCCCGTTACTTTAAGCTTGAGATTGGATACATATCGCAACACCCAAGCTACAACTCTGACTAGTTTATTATAGTCACCGAATCTTGCCCACTTCATGATAGGACCCGGTGGCTCATTTGGTTGGGCTGTAACTGCCACTGTTTCCAGTGGCAGAAGTCCCTCACCAACAGCATGCCATATCGTCCATTCACTTTCATGGAGCAGCCACTTTGGACCATGCCACCACAATTCGGACTTCATTAACTGGCTAGCCGTTATACCCCTAGTTATGAGATCACTAGGGTTTTCTTTTATATTTACATAATGATAAGCAACGTCTGGCAAAAGGGCTCTAATCTCATCTACCCTATTCCGCACATAAACTGGCAGAGACTTCTTGCTATGTATCCAGTTGAGTGCGACCTGACTATCGCACCATACATGAACGATTTCAATATTTAATTCGCTCTCGTATGCTGCGCGTACATGTTGCACCAGACGTGCTAATAGCAGCATGGCAGTCAATTCCATTTTAGGGATAGTTACCTTTTTAACCGGGGCTACCTTGGCCCGGGCTGTAACTAAATGTGCCCCAAATGAAGTAACAACATATATGGCTACCCCGTATGCCGTGGCGCTAGCATCGCAAAACGTGTGTAACGTAACGTCACCGAACGCCGCCACTTTACGAGGTATAGGTTTAGTACATAGGATGGCATATTCATTCAACAACAATGTCCCTTGGTCATTCAGGTCCTCGGGCAAACTGTCATCCCATCCTATCTTACGTCTCCAAACTTCCTGCATTAGAATCCTAGCTCTTATGGTAACGGGTAATGCTAGACCCAAAGGATCAAAAAATTGCGCAACTTTGCTCAACAGACTTCTTTTGGTGTGCGCTCCTGTCTGCTGAGCAAAAGACCTTGTTTGAAAAGTTAGTATGTCATGTTTAGGTTGCCAGATCATCCCCAAATTTCTGGACTTTTCCTGGTTAAGAGATGCCGTACCATCCACCTGTATTAAACTCTGAAGATCTTCACTATTAGTAACCCACTCGCGGAGAAATAGATGTGCATCCGCAAACAATCTGCGTGCTTGCCAGTATGCATATAACAAATCATCTTGACTATCGCTAGTACCCTGCAAATTGTCAATGTATAATCCGCGAGATAGTTTACTTGTGTCCTCATGAGTGTCAGCTAGATGTTTTCTGATTGTGGCATTTAACAAAAACTGCGAGCAAGTGGCCCCAAAGAGTACAACCCGAAAACGGTATATTATGATGGGACTTTCAGAGTCGCTAATGTCGCTGAACCAAAGAAAGCGGGTAACATCTCTATCTTCCTCCTTTAGCTTGACCATCAAGAATGCTTTCTCGACGTCACTGGTATAGGCGTACTTCCACAGCCTAAACCGCAATAGATGTTGGGACAGGTCCGACACCATGGACGGACCTGTCAACAGGCAGTCATTCAGACTGGGTTGTTGACCTTGGTGGGCAGAACAGTCATACACCACCCGTATTGGTGTGGTGACGCTGTCTTTCTTTACCCCATGATGGGCCAGATAGTGAACCCTACCCTTCTTACACGGTTCCTTGACATCGACTCTCTCTATAAAGCCCCTATCCTCATAACTCCGAAATACATCGTCATACGCCTGGCGCGTGCTCGGTTCGTTAGACAATTTCCGCTGCAATGCGCGCAAGCGACCTAATGCCAAACCATAATTGGTAGGCAGGCTTATCTCACTGTTCTTCCAGGGTAAACTAACTTTATATTGCTTGTCTGAGGCACAGTAGCACACAGACTCGTCAAACCTTTGTAGCGCAACTTCCGAGTCATAATCAGTCTCCATAGGATTAATGCCTATGTGATCCAATCTCCACAGTCGTTCCAGGTCGAACTCGGCAGCCATCTTAGGGTCACTAGGTTGGGAATCCTCCCTTCCCAACTCCTCTGCCGCGGTTACATTGACTCTATATATCGAGACCGTGTCGACCAGGACCTTTGACTGTGTAGTATGCACCTTTCCGCTCATGCAGTATCCAAATTTAGTGGGGATTAAAATTACACCACACATCTTTTTAAATCCAGGGTATACTACTTCATAATAATGATCCACACCAAGTAGAACATGCACCTCACTCTGATTTCCCATGGGATCTGACAAGTTAACCCCTTTGCTACGTAATGCGTGTTCCACCTTCTTCACACCCACAGATAAATATTCTGGTAGGGTGTCTACTACGATACAAGTCATAAAGTACCGGTTTTTACGATAGAAATACGAAATCTCCGCTATCTCGTAGTCTTGTTTATCAGTAACCCCTGTGAAGCCCTGTAATCGAAGAGTCTCAGCCCCTACGATTCGGTGCTTCAATCCCACTAGTACGGACCTCTTTATAAAGGAACGTTGAGATCCTTGATCTAGAAGTACCCGACAAACTTTGTTAATGTCATTACCTTCCATGGGAATCTGTATTGTGGGCAATATAGTGGTGTCTTGCGTGCTACCTAGTGCCACAGTTGTAGTACCCTCATTTTTGACGTCTTTGACTTTATCTGCAGTAGGACACAACTTATCAAAGTGATGTCCTTTGCAGTGCCGACAGGGCCTTAAGTATGTAGCAGTACATTGTCCCTGCTTACCATGTTCCCCACTTAGACAACCTACACATAGCTTCAATCTTTTCGCCTGTGCTAGTTTTGTCTCATTTGTCGGGTATTTTATGCAGAAACTCCATTTATGTTTGTTGTTACATAGCTTACATAGAATCTGAGCAGGTTTCTTATACACACCCTCTTTCTTTACTTTAGTCCCCACTGTCATGCTTACTGTTCCCCTCTTCTCCACATTCTCACTCCCTCCCGACACATACATTCTCCCTTTGTTCAACTGTAGATTATTGATCTCCTTACTGAACTGAGTTTTGAACTCCCCCAGCTCAAATGATCTTACCTTATCAAGTATTGCCATAGGAAGCTTCTGACGCAAGATAATGACTATCATTTCCTGCATGGTAAGCCCTAGGGTGTCTAGCGATCGAGTATGGCACTCCATATTTGCCCTGAAGTTTGTCAACTCATCAACCTTATACTGTGGTTCTGCGAGCCCCAACAAGGCAACGACATGGGCCATCTTCAACTGCTCTCTATCCCCGTATGTGGACTCTAATAAGTGTACCGCTTCAAGATAACTACCACCCACTACTGCAAACCCCTCTATTAAATGTAAGGCCTCTCCCTTCAGATAGTGAAACTTGCGGACATTATCCAAAGAGGATTCATGAACCGTAGATCGAAATACGTCCCAAAAAGCTAACCACTCGGTTAACTTGCCCCCAAATGTAGGAAGATTGAGCTTTGGGAGGTGTACAGTATGTTTTGGGTCAGCCCTTCTATGGGCCTCATTATCGCCTCCCTTCTTACTTGCGACAGCACGCTGTAATAGGCGCTTTGCTCTAAAGACAGGTTCGTCATAGAGGGCGCGATTATCACACTCTGTAACTATCTCTTCCTCCTCTATCATGTCAGCCACAATCACCTCACTCAGAGCCGTAATACGACCGTGGGTAGCCTGGACGTTATCTAATCTAGCCTCCAATTCCTCTAGTTCAGCAGCAGTGATGAAAGTGTTATAAGTCCACAATTAGCCTATTTATTACTCCCCGAAGTCCCGCCCTTTGATTTTTAGGGGCTTTGTTCAGCACCCCACTAGACGGTGTCTCTTTATCGTTTTTATCCATTTTGCATGCGAGCCTATAGGCTATGTATCTAAATATTACGTTACAAAGACAACGGCCAAATAATAGTCTAATTAAGAGACGCCAACCGGCGGACTTCTATGTTATGGAGAAAAAATAGTACACTAAATAGCAATACCTACTAATGGATCATATTGAACAAGAAGAAATGTTAGGTCAGGTCATATGTCACAGGAAGTCTGAAACGGAAAAGAACATTACTGGGGAAAGATGATGGGTGGGAAGCAGGACTTAGGCAGGCGCAATGATACATCCCCGGCGTCCCTCTCTAGCCAACGCTTCGTTAGCCCTACAATCTTGTCATACAGGACTTGATTGGTGTCTAGTCGAGGTGGACACCATCCTGGTCGAGGTCTCGGATGCTGAGTGTGAGAGAAACAAAGCGGTGCTTCGTTTCTATTAACCGACACCTCAGGGCGCGGTTAACAGAATTTTTTATAGCTTGATAATCCGCCGCTGAGAACCCTCGGACTCTCGTCCGGCTCTCAATTGCCACGATCTTGCAGCTTCCTCCGGACTCACGCTCCAGATCCAGCGCCACCTCTTTGATTACGTCAGCTAACTCGCGGGGTACTGTACCGGGGCGTATATCATTGCCGCCTATAAACAAAAAGATCATATGCGGCCTAAACCGAACCACTTGCCCCCACTGGGGGGAGGCTTTCAGGGTGTCAACGGTTGCTCCCGGTACCCCGAAGTAGGTCAGCCTGAAAGTTCTTTCCCCCTCCGACGCCCGATACGACTCAGTACCTCCGTCAGCTGCCCTTAGCCTAGTTGCATATGAATGCCCTACTATGGCTATTCGCTGAGGTACCGGCGCCTGAGGTACAGGGAGATAGCCAAGCCCCACCCCTCCGGGGTCCTTGCTCCTACATCCCTGGGCTAATCCCTTGCTCATTGCCTAAGAATCCCTTACTGGTAGCTAATTCCCAGGTCTGGGCACCACTGTGGTAAACTATCAATGGAAGTTAAATATTACTAAGCTATAATGAATCAAATCAAATCAATCTAAATGAAAACTACTCTATATCTAAATTGAATTCAATCTGAAACAAGCTAATTTATATCCAAAGGTCTCACATAATAAATGTATATATAGGGTAAGGTTATAAGGGTTAATATTAGCCAGGAATTAACTCACCAATAGTTCCACGTGGCAATGAGGCAAGGGAGAACGTTTTACCCAATATGGCGGTGGACAATGGGGAACGAGACTTCGGTCCCAAGACTCGAGTCAAGTTAAAGAAAGAATAAATGATTACATGGGAAGGGACATGATTATTATAATTTATGCTTATCTATCAGTCAGTCATGATGTCGATGAGAGCGTCGTGATGGTGTAGCTGTGTGTATTGCTGTATGTGTATTGTGATTAGAGGCACAAAAGCACGATCAACTGAGGGCGGAAAATTAGATGTTAACTGGTTGGTGTTCGTGAAGGCTCTGGCGTACCTCAAAAGCACACCTTGCTGCCTTAGCAAACCGCCAGGAGCCCAAATTATCGTACCGCATTTAGGTTGCTCTATACGATAAATTATATTAATATATACGATAAATTCATATATACTACATAAGACCATGGCAATATTGCTTAATAGCATATTAGGCCTTTTATAACTTAACTTATTTACAATCTTATAATATACGATCTACTCGTCCTACGTCGTGCTGTAGGAGAGATCGTGACGTCACAGAGACATACGAGATCACAAAAGTCATATTCTATCGTATTTATACGATACTAGGTGACCGAAGCCGCTCCTAGGCGAGGAGCTGAGGAGTGTGCGGAAATGCCCAGGACACCAAAGCCCCACCCAAGACCTGGTACCCCTCAGCAATTATGAAGGGATAGTTGAGGGAAAAAAGAAAAATATGACGCTTTGGCTCCCAATCGGCCAACCTCGAGGTTGGCAGTAGGGAGGTCAATCCACGGAAGATCTATAAAGTATATAAGTAAAAGGAACAGTCAGAGTAAGCCATGGGTATGGTAGAGAATGCTAAACTCTCACTCTGATAGACCAGCCCATTTCCTGTTACACGTATGTTATCGCTCTGTATTAACCCACAATAATAATTCTACATACAATGTATGAAATATATATCCAAAGATAGAGCATTTTTTACTTTCGGAGTTTGAATCCTGGCCGAGTCAGAATTATTGACTCTATACGCACATGTATTTGTGTTAATGATAACCTATATTTATATAAATTTCATCAACAGCAAAGTGGGTGCCGCTACTCCATCAATCTTCATTGCTTTCCTCATCTTCTGCTTGCCGGCAAGACTCACCTTCCTAACCTACAAAAATTCCAAAGGTAAATATAAAAGATAGTCTGTATATAAACTGAAAATTGGTGAATGCACAGGGTTTAGTAATTACATTGGTTCAGGTTCTCTCTGTATTGGAGCCAATACATACATACATACATACATGCATACAGGTTTAAAGACCGCAACCGTCCACAGTGAATGTGGCTTCCATGGTACAATCACAGTACTGCACACAGTGCACAGCAATCAAAACACGGTGGTTACAGTCTTTACTGCAGCACAGTACAACAAAGTTTTGCCACAACAATGCCCTATCATGTTATCACTGTGGCTGATGTTGGTATAGCGCTAACAGTGTCTCAGCAAAACTCAATAAAGTCCCCCTGAAGCACTTGCACCTGACGAAATCGCACCACACCAGCCTTAACCGTGCTACAAAAAGGCAGTAACAAGAAATCACCGTAAGTGCTACAGAGGCTGACTTTACCACCGAAGTGGCGGGCGGTGGGGTCGCTGCAACCCTACGCCAATAATGTATAAGAGATTATGATGTTCAATCTGTATAGCCATGTCCCACCATAGGTCCCGGTATATGGTGCCCATGATGCTCACAAGTCATCCAGGTGTAGGATATGGTGATTCAAGAGGTGACACTGTCCTTGGCATCCATAGTGGCATGAGGAATCTCACAGAGCTGTGTCGGGGTGATGGTGTAGAGAGTGCTGAGCTTGGGAATCCATCATTGATGCTCTTGATGCTGGAGTTAATCAATTGAGCTTAGTCATCCTTGTTGAATTATGAAGGTGTTTTGGTGTAACATGCAGTGAGCTACTCGGTCTCTTACTTCCATGAACAGTGTGGCTGGTGAGGAATGCAGCTTTGCTCTTTAGTAATATTTAACTGTCTTGATAGCGTTGTTGTTGTTGTTGTTCCCCAAGCTGCCTGGCCGAACAGCCCCAAGGCCCCGAGCAATTCCAGGCCATAACCGAGCGCCCCCACAGAACCCTCCCTGCCGACCACAATAAAGCCTGGGTGACCGAAGCCACTCCATGGCGGGGAGTTGAGGAGGGTCCGGAAACGCCCGGGAAACCAAAGCAACACCCTGGGCCCTGTGCCCCTCAGCAATTATGAAGAGAAAGTTGAGGGGCAAGGGAAAAATGTGACGCTTTGGCTTCCAATCTTGGTAGATTGGGAGATCAATCCACGGAAGAGACACCGTCACTTGAGATCTAGAAAATATATAAGTTAAAGGAACAGTCAGAGTAAGCTATGGGTATGGCAGAGATCGCTCAGCTCTCACTCTGATAGATCAGCCCATCACAATTCTTGATAGCGTAATGTATAAATGCGCGGAATTTCGGTCTGAGTACCCTAGGTTCGAGTCCTTGGAGTGCCACATGTATTCGTTGATTTCATTAATTGAATTTAGACATAAAGTTGGTTGGTGAAAATACATGAATACAGCAATGGTTTTGCATACCATTACAACTGCAACAACGTTCCTGTGAGACAAACTTCTTCTGAGATCTCTACTTACCCAGTGTTCTTCTGTTGGGAGTAGTCTTTGTAATGAAATTGTCTCGGTTAAGAACACAGTGATATGGATTTGAGTAACACCCTGTTCTTAACATTAATCATCAATTACAAACCCCAATGCACTTGAATAAACTAATGAAAGCATATGGTCCTCTCGGGATTCGGACTCGGGACACCACACCCAGAACATAAGCATCTAAACCAAACCATATTAGATTTAACCCAAGAACTGCAGGATCCATCCGGAATGTTTTACTGAGCGAATGCCATGTTTCTTCTGGAAGATGACAATTTAAAAAAAAAAAAAAAACGCACCAGTGTCGGGGAAATGGATGCAATATGTCTCCTTACCACCACCTCCTCTCTTCCCCATACATGTGTCTCACCCCCCTCCCTCTCCTCCCTCCCTTTCTCCCTCAACTTCCCCCATCCACTCCTCGTTATTATATTTTTCCCCTCCCCCACTCCCAATACTTCCCCCCTCTTGCCTCAAATACATTTAGTCACCCTCCTCTATACTTCCCCTTCCTCCTCCCTCCCTCATACAGTATGAGAAACCGTGCGAATAAGCTCAGTGTGGCGAATGTCTCCAGAGAGGGAGGCTCTATGTCGTTCTGTCTTGATGGTGTAATGGTTAGTGTTTAACACAATGACTGCGGCACTAGTCATATGACAATTGCTTGGTCACCACTGTACCATACGGGGATTTTGGACTAAAATTAACCTTCATTCCCTGCACATTTTCATTTATAAAAAAGAGCTAGAACGTATTTCAATGATATATATCTGAAAGCAGAGGAATATACCTTTCCAATGACACCTCAATCATGTCTGTACGACCACTGATTGCTGTGCAACAATATTGCACAAGTGACACTAAATTGGTAAAAAATAGCGAGTTTGAGCGGTTTTCGCTATCCCCGAGTCTGTAAGGGAGTAATTGGAGATGTCTCCCACTGCCACTAGTGATGGCCCAGACATGGGGGGGGGCTATGGATGGGACTGTTCCGCGCTGCTTATACTCGCTCACCTGCCTCCCAGTCCTTGTTCAAGGCAGAAATTCGGCAATTGTCATATGACAGGTGCCGCAGTGATGACCGTATTTTTTATAAAACAGCCCGCAGTCATTGAGTTAAGATCTGTATGTGGTAACCCAGGTTCGTATCCCGGGAGGATCACATACTTTCATTAATTTCATTGGGATTTGTTTGGTGTTGGGTGTGAAATATATATATTAAATTATATGTGTGCACTCGCTACACTTCTGTCACAATAATCCGGGTTATCACTTGATATTTGCTCATTACACCCATTTTCTGGTTCTTCAATAATCCCATGTTCATTATAAAAGTGAATTATGCTCATGTGGTACAGTATTATTGCTCTATATGGTAAATATAAGAAATTTTGTCCGAATCGAAGCTTTTGCATTGGCAAATCTATCAGAAACAGGTCTATCGCAGCTGCCGAGTTACAAAACAAAGTATTTGGTTATAAATTGTGATTAAAACTTTTGTTTGAGATTTTGTTATAATTTATTCACCAAAAATATTGTTAATACAATCATTATTGCTATTGTTATTGTTATTAGGGGTTCGTCCCCTACGGGGAACCCCTATTGTAATCATTAAACCTGGAATTTCATCCAAATGTTTCTTACGCGCCGGTTTCGACGCAATAACTCCAGAACCGCTTTTTGGATCGGGATCAAACTTTCACAAGAGGTGCCTTTTTGTATTGGGCAACTTTTGATAAGCTAAACATCCGGCATGGTGGCCAAACAGGTCCGTGGCAGCCGATTTCCCGAAAAACTTGACGCCTAAATACCGTCTCTCCCACTCACAGGAAACGACTGGGCTTTGGCATACGCACTCCCCTACTAATGCTCCGCAAATTTTATAGAGAAGGTTTTGCTTTTGCACGTGGGTTTTTTTCCGGCAATCTTGAAAAAACCTCGAATTCCACTTAAAATTCCACATCTTGAAAACTACGCCGATGATCAGAGCCATGCTTGCGTAGTTGGGTGAGGCTCGCGATTCCGAACGTTTTGATACCAAAAAAATATAAATGGGTGGAATAGTTTGGCCGCAGCATTGAAAACTGTCTATTCTTAAATTACTTTAAAACCGAATTCGCTACCACACACAAAGTTTACCGTCTACAGTCTATAGGCTTCCACGCATCCCCCAGTTTTGCTTAATAACATCATCTCTTTATTATTCAGTCCTAACTTTTGTTTTTTTATTGAACTCTCTCAAAACCGTTCGAGTCCCTACGAATTCCAGCAATTATTTAGCCAACCTACCTATACATACCTACCCTACCAAATAATAATGATAAATTCAAATTTATTTTTGGTAAATGACAGAGTATTGGCTAAGGTTTTTAACAATTCCTCCCTTTGCCAAATGCTTAGTTTAATAACAATGATATGGACCTTTAAAGTTTTGGCAATTGCCCGTGTGACTCCTATTTTAACCCTCCTAAAGTGTTACCACGAAATACAGCTAGATCCTTTCTCAAAAGTCGCTAGCATGTTGCTACATAGCCAAACAATGTTAGGATAATGCTGCAATTTCTAAAGAGTTGGTTTGTTTGTTTTGCAAATTTTACAATGTAGTATGACTAGAATGTCTGAAATTTTCAAATTATCCCTAGTAAATGTCTCTAGATATAAAAGAAATGGCTGCTAGATTGACGTAAATAGCTCTACATTTAGCGGTAATATGTAGCTTTACAACTGGCACCACTGCAACCACCACCCAGTGTGTCTCCACAAAATACCGCTAGATCCTTTCTCAAAAGTCGCTAGCATGTTGCTACATAGTCAAACAATGTTAGAATAATGCTGCAATTTCTAAAGAGTTTTGGTTTGTTTGTTTTGCAAATTTTACAATGTAATATGACTAGAATGTCTGAAATTTTTAAATTATCCCTAGTAAATCTCTCTAGATATGAAAAAATGGCTGCTAAATTGAAGTAAATAGCTCTACATCTAGCGGTAATATCTAGCGATACAACTGGCAACACTGCCTAGCCATTCCCTTCTATCTTCTACCTCCCTCATATGTATCAACAACCACTCTAGTGAACTTTCGGTATTTAGTTTATTCAGCTTAATACTATTTATCCACATAAAATAGAAACCTATCACGATTGTTGTCTAATACAACCATAGATAATGCTATTACATATTATTTGAACATGAGGTCGAATTTAGCAGTTGTGTTTACCTTGAACAGTAATTGACAGTCTGTGACAGAACCGAAAGCTTCTCTTGCCGTGTAGTACTCAAAGAAAGCAGGGGTAATTAAGCCAAGTCAGAGATGCAGAGGTAACTTTCACAATGCATTATAACCCTAGACAGACATCAATATACCACTAAATCAGACAAATATCACTACAAAAGAGATAGGAAAATATTATATTAATGTCCTAGGTATTTGAAATTATGCAAATGAGTAAAATCCATTGATATAATGATAATGGAATTGATTAGTAGCTGGCAACAGTGTTGCACAACATTTTCTGAACGTATGCGAACTTCGGAGTATTTATCCCATTAATATACACATCTATCACTATTTAAATGTAATACAACCATACACAGTGCTATTACATATTATTTGAACATAATATAGGATGCTCTTTCCTTTAAACCATTTTCTATATCTATTCAAGAAAAATATAGGCCTAGCCTAGGCAGCGCTACCGGTAGGTACTAATTTATCAGTTCGAATTTTTATTGAGAGTGGGATTAGGCCTAGGCCTAGCCTAGGGCTTAACATGGGATACTGTTTGGGGTTTGGGAATAGACTGAGGCTGCTTTAGGCCTAATTAGGTAAAATTAGTCAAATCGAGACAATTGCACAGCCTAGGCCTATTAACCTCTGAAGTGCGCATGGGGGTAATTGGAAACGTCCCCCTGTGCTGACGTATTTGAGGTGTTTCCGTCACTAAAATATTCATTGTGCCATTAATAGCATTAATATTTATCCATATGCGCCTATTATGGGTTGATTATAAAGGTATTAACCTGAAACAACAATAAAACGAGTGAAAACAGCGTTTGGATGGTCAAAATCGGAGATATAGCCCAGAGTAATGTATGGGTGAGGCAATCTGCTTTCCCGCCAATTTCCCCCAAGGCCACTGAGACACAGTCGATCGATACTCTCTCTCTCTCTCTTGCACTCGCTTGCTATCAGTGATGACCACACCCTCCAATCGGATTTCTAATGTTAGCACGAAAATATACCTCAGAATAAGGGGATAACAGGGAAAAATAGGTGATAACTGAAGGAGAGGAGGAAAGTGGGGAAGGAGGGGAGGTAGAGGACTGAGATTTTGCATGGCCCAGGGGCCAAAAAAAAATAAAAAAAATAAAAAAAAAAAAAATATAATTTTTTTTTTTTTTTTCGATGTCAAAAGTTGATTTTTATTTTCTCTGACTCTTAAGAGTCTTCCCGCAGTGCGCCGGGGGAACTCTTAAGAGTCTCCCCGCAGCTCCCGGGTTAAGCAAATATTTTACCAATCTACAATAGGCCTAGTCTATTCGCTGTAAGTAGGCAAGAAATCATGACCTAGGCTATAACCTCTGTAACTAAAAAACAACTAGGCCTAGAGTGATCAAGCTAATATGTGAATTATTATATGTTGACCATTTGGGAAGAGTCAGTCAAGGAATAGCCTAGATGTGGAAATTTGCAGCCAATTTGCTCTAGCCCTATTTGATATACAGAGGTTAGAGGTCATTGTTGAGGCCCCCCCCCCCCCCCTCATGACATATTGTCATCATCTTATATATTGCCAGCAGGGGGCAAATAGGCCTAACCGAAAAAAATCGCCGTCAAAATAGACGCGAACTTATCCACGGCGATCGACACATGTAAACACGGCGGTGGAGCGGCGACGAAAGCTTGCCATCATGTTCCCGTCCATTTTGAATGCCATTGGATACAATAATATGTTGAGGGGGGAAAATAGGCCTAACCAAACTGCGGCGATCGACCATGTAAACATGACGGCGGCGGCGGCGGTGGACGCTTGCGATCATGTTCCCGTCTATTTTGACTGCCATTGGATACAATAATATGTTGAGGGAAGGGCTTTGCGGCAATTTTTTTGGTTGTTTGCCCCCTACTGGCAATATATATGATGATAACATGTCATGGGGGGGTGAGGGGGGCTTTCAACATATTATTGTATCGAATGGCATTCAAAATAGACAGGAACATTATCCCAACGCCGACACCGCCACGGCTGCTGAAGAACAAGGAAATTAGCAATAGGTTTCATTGTGAACTGGAGGAAATTAATAGAAATAAGGAAGCTAGGCCTAGCGATGTAAATAGTCAATGGAATTTCCTTAATAATGACAATTATATGTATAGGTATAAAGTAAAAGCAATATATTTTACATAATTTATTGCATATCTTACATATTTAAACAAATATATATTAAAAATAGTTTAACCACACCACTGAGTTCCCCCAAAATACTCTAATAGGGCTGGCCTGAAGAATTAGATCAAGATGGACAACCAATCAACACATGATAGGTAGGGAAGGGCAGGTTAACAACGGCGATCGACAAATGTAAACATGACGACCGTTCACTCGGAAACTACATCCATCCCCATTAGCCTAACCTAACAACCTTACCTAACCTATCCTAGTATTATGGGTGGAGGCTGCCGCCCCCTAGACCCAGTACGTTGGATACAAAACTAACCCTCACGTAACACCTAGTATATGTCCCTAGTACCCAGTACGTGGGATACCAAGCTAACCCTCACATAACACCTAGTATATGTCCCTAGTACCTAGTATTTGGGATACAATACTAACCCTTATATAACACCTAGTATATGTCCCTAGTACCCAGTACGTGGGATACAAAACTAACCTTCACCTAGCATATGTCCCTCACTCAGTACACCATTCACCCTCACTACCGTTCGTGAGTCTTCATACATCTTCATTATCACACGCACCAGCCACTCCTCTACGCCAAATTTTCTCCTAGCCTACTGCACAACTTCTTACTTTCAGTAGCGACGTGATTTTCCGGGCCCGTCGCAAGACCACCGTCTCAACCGAGCCGTCGCAAGATCATCACAGGACAGGAAAAACAACACAGGCTTGCTCCAAGCCAGCACACATCTTACAAATATATAGGCTAGGCTATACAACTTCCATTTCATCGGAATAACATTCACCGCCAATTTAATTATCATAAGGATTATATAAATGCAATTCTGATATGAAGAAACAGTCGGTAAATAGCATAGCCTAGGCCTAGTCAAAGCTGGGGTTTGTTGTTGTTTCGTGGACAAAATTTAGCCAAGCGTACTGTCCCACATTAATTTATTATCAACAATTGGATATACGTTACTGTGGGCTTTTATTACTCTACTTCCTAATAATAGGCAAGTAAATTATAACATAATGTTTGGATAAACAAATATACCGAAATAAATTAGAATGGAGAAACAGAAAGTGAGTTGAGTGAGATGTTTCAGCTTGCCGTCAACCCAGCTCCGGAGCTCTTTTGCCGTCGCAAGAGAATATTGGTGTCTCGCTTGCTAAAGGTGGGCTTGCGACGGGACCAGAAAAACAGTTTTTCGGGTAGATCTTGCGACGGTGGTCTTGAGACGGGACCGGAAAAACACCTCTTAGATATCTTTCCTGCAGCTGCCTGACTATGAAGTTATCATACCTTCAAAGACTCTCACACCACAGACCTTCATGACTTGGCCAAGCATTTTCAGGCCTCTTATAGCAGTTGCAAGGGGAGCCTAACTCTGAAATCACTAGATAGTGCCTCCAGAACCATAAAAAAGAGGAGAGGGCTTAATTAACACACTTCCCTGTTGGACTCCGACGCGAACTGAAAACTCATCACTCAGTACCCTCACGTAACACCTAGTATATGTCCCTAGTACCCAGTACTTTGGACACAAAACTAACCTCCACCTAACACCTAGTATATGTCCCTAGTAACCAGTACATGGGATATAAAGCTAACCCTTACCAAATATCTAGTACCGTACTGTATATGTCAATCCAAGGTCCTCCTGCTAACGAAGAAGTTCCTGAGGTTGGCGGGGCGTATCCGTCGACTGCGGGGCATGGGTGCCCTCCCCTGAAATCTACGATGTCCCCGTCTCCCTCCTGAAACCTCTCCACCCTGGGGTCCTTTCCGCCCGGATAGGGTGACATAAGCTTCACAGCTTCACTACCCTATATCCTCAACAAGAAGTACTGTATATGTCCCTCACACAGCTGTACACCTTTCACCCTCACTACCGTTCGTGAGTCCTCATACATCTTCATTATCACACAAATACCTTCATGACTTGGATTGTGCCGTGTCCTAGCATGAAACCAAACTGCATTTCGTCAATATCATACCTTCAAAGACTTTCTCACAGACCTTCATGACTTGATCAAGTATTTTCAGGCCCCTATAATTTTCCCTATCCAATGAGTCCCCTTTGCTCGTATACAGTATATAATATACTTTTGTGCCATTCATCAGAGATTACTTCCTCTCTGATGATGAAGTTAATTAGCTCATTGAACACACCTACTCCTTTCTCACCTGAGGCCTTAATCATCTCGGCTAGAATGCCAGAGCATCCTGCAGCTTTTCTGTCCTTCATTAAGTTATTGCACTGCTTACAAAAGCTGGCACAATCACAGGGAGGGGGGAGTATTGGCTTTTCGTTGCTAAGCTTCTCTATTCCATTCAAATTCCATGTTGAATAATCTTTCGTAGTGTATCACAAACTTATTTTACACTGGAAAATAATGCATGAGGAGGGCTGGGTAGGCCTATTAGTATTTTGTGAAATAACTTAAATTAGGTTAGGCTATAGTATACTTCATTAGGTTATTAGGCCTATGAGAAACCAGGCCTAGGCCTAGCTTAATTTTATTTCACTGCTCAACATATTTTTTTTTTTTTTTGCTTTTGAGCTCTGCATAGGGCTATATTCAGGTAGGCTTGGGTTTTAGTAAAATTGCAATAGGCTATGCTACATATTTTTACTTCTATTGGAAAGCACAGGCCTACACAATAGTACACATGTTAAAGAATTTAACCTAGCCTACCACAATTTAGCCTAGACTGAAAGAACAAACAAAAATAGGCTAGGCTAATTGCAGCTAAATAATTTAGCCTAGCCTCACCAATTTTTAGCCTAGACTGAAAAAACAAAACAAAAATAGGCTAATTGCAGTTTTGGTAAGAGTTGTAGTTGTGGGCATACCAAGAGCTTTGTTTATATAGCCTAGTCGCACGCTCGCAGTTAGGCCTACATTCGCTTCTAATTTAACTGCTGGGGTAAACTTGGTAAAGCCACCCGCAATCCGCCGGCCGGTAACAAAACAATTTACCCAACGCCTGGCCGTGAGATACAATAGTGGGTTGAAGGGGCTTTATCCCCCTATGACTTATTGTCATCATCATATATATCACCAGCAGGGGCAAATAACCACAGTCAAATTAGACGCGAATGTAACTGCGAGCGTGCGACTACGTAAATAAAGGGGACGATAGACCCGCTAACACAACTCTTAACGCATTTTTTCCTAATGTATTAGATTTTTTTATATTTATGACCTCAACAGTTGAAAGATGACAATTTTATGGTTTATTTTAGGCTATACAAAAACATTTGCTTTGTAACTTAGATACTCATATTTATGCTTATAATTGCAGTATGAGTGGGTTTTTTCTTTTTATATGTAGGCCTAGGCTAAACAAATGTTAGTTTTTGTTTGATAGGCTAAACTAGGCTGAATTTATGCTAATAAATATTAATTGGAGGGAGCAAATCTGTCAAGGAATAGCCTAGATGTGGAAATTTACAGCCAATTTGCTCTAGCCCTTTTTTGAGATACAGAGGTTAGAGATCGTTGGATACAATAATATGTTGAGGGGGTCAATCGCCCCCCATGACATATTGTCATTATCATATATATTGCCAGCAGGGGGCAAATAGCCTAGGCCTAGCCTAACTACAACAAAAATCGCCGTCAAAATAGACGCGAACTTATATTAACTACGGCGATCGACCATTGCCCGCACCGGCCGTCCCCCGGTTATTGTTGAGGTCCTGAGGAACCGTATGACTTTGACGAGCTCTTCCCTCCGCTGTCTCCGCATCCCATGTATCGTCGTACGGTACCCCTTCCCCTCCACATCCTACATCTGGTCGTTCTACATATGCCTCCTAAGCCTCGCCTCGTCCCGTCACTGAGCATGTGGATGGGCGTCCCTTTCTGGCTTCAAAGATGGATTTCTTCCGACAGCTCCTACTGGATTGTCTGGGGTTGGTTGATAAGGGCACCTCGCTTCAAGACATTGCTCTGGCCCTAGTACCGTGGTTTGTAGGTCTCTGGTTCACCACCTGATGACCTGCTATTGGGTTGTTGCCTTTACAGTGTTACGGTTCTACGAATGACCTAGAATGAAAGTGACACGGTGGTGAATTTTAACCTTAACTATAAACTAATTTAATTGTGACATAGGATCTCCGCGACCGCGAACTTATATTAACTACGGCGATCGACCATTGCCCGCACCGGCCGTCCCCCGGTTATTGTTGAGGTCCTGAGGAACCGTATGACTTTGACAAGCTCTTCCTTCCGCAGTCTCCGCATCCCATGCATCGTCGTACGGTACCTCTTCCCCTCCACATCCTACATCTGGTCGTCCTACATATGCCTCTTAAGCCTCGCCTCGTCCCGTCACTGAGCATGTGGATGGGCGTCCCTTTCTGTCTTCAAAGATGGATTCCTTCCGACAGCTCCTACTGGATTGTCTGGGGTTGGTTGATAAGGGCACCTCGCTTCAAGACATTGCTCTGGCCCTAGGTACCGTGGTTTGTAGGTCTCTGGTTCACCACCTGATGACCTGCTATTGGGTTGTTGCCTTTACAGTGTTACGGTTCTATGAATTACCTAAAATGAAAGTGACACGGTGGTGAATTTTAACCTTAACTATAAACTAATTTAATAGTGACATAGGATCTCCGCGACTACGGTAGGGCCGGAGTGGGCGAGTATTCGCCTGAGGTTGCCCCAAGACAAGACAAGACAAAATTCTAGTGCTGGTTTTACTCAGATTTTGTGAGTTTTAATTTAGCCTAGCCTAGGCCTAAGAGTTCAGAAAATTTGCAAAATGCACCCCATACTAGCCTACCCATAGCCTAATAGGCCTAGTGATTCTTTTTTGGCAGACCACCCACAAATTTTCATATAGCCTAGGCCTAGGCTAGCCTAAGTTCTGGAATGCATGTTGGAATAGCCTTCCTATAAACTGTAGGCTAGGCTACTTCCTTTTAATTTAAGTTTGATTCTTTGGAAAAATCTATTAGGTCTAGACCAGGGCAGGAAAGTAACATTTAAAATGACGTGTAAAAAGTCGCCCATAAACGGCGGGCCGCTATGTTATTGTAATTTGGGAGCTTATTTCGTCTGTTGATTGACTTTGTGCCTTAATTGGGGATCCTATGAATTAGCACAGATGATGATGACTTACCGTACATCATAATACGTGACGGGCCGACGTGGGGGTGGAGAGCCGCAGAGACCCCCTCAACATATTTGGTGTCTCACAGTAACTTTTAATGGGATGGATGTAGTTACCGGGTGTACGGTCGTCATGTTTACATAGGGCGATCGTCGCGGTTAACTTCGCGTCTATTTTGACGTCAATTTTTTTTCGGCATATTTCATTTTATTCACTTCCTTTTATATTTAGGCTATAATCTAGCTTTGGCACGACAATAACCCTAACCCAGTCTTTCTTAAAGATTCTTCTAATCTTCCAGTAGCCTATAGCCTAATTTAGGTCATTTTTAAAGGCACACAATTATATGGTTGGTATTTTAAAACGACACTACTGCCAGCATTATGCGAAACAATTTATTATAGATAATAGGCAACAATAGATTCGCCATATTTTCTCCATAAGCTCCCGCATGGAGGAATTTCGTTATCATCGACAATTGAAAAAATTCCCACTTCAACAGACAAAATAGACAAATACACCAAAAATTGGGGGTGTGGGGGCAGCAAGCCCCCACCCATAATAAGCCTAACTATAATAGGTTAGGTAAGGTTGTTAGGTTAGACTAGGCTAATCTCCTTTTCGAAAGGGGTATAGGGCCCCTATTAACACACTAGGATAGCCCTATAACTGGTCAAGGGTAAGTCCTGCTGTAGTCAACTTGAATTCTACCTTAAATTGTAATTTAGACTAGGCCATAGCCTATAGGAAAAATAGCCTAGCCTACTTATTTATTGTAGCCTATAATATAGGCCTAGCCGGGTAGAATGTAGATTTCGGGCATGACCGCCACCATTGTTTACTAACATGCGGAGAGCGGCGACGGACAGCTTGCCATCATGTTCCCGTCTATTTTGACTGCCATTGGATACAATAATATGTTGAGGGAGGGCTTTGCGGCAATTTTTTTGGGGGTGTTTTTGATTTGCCCCCTACTGGCAATATATATGATGATGACAATACGTCATCGGGGGCAACGCCCCCCCTCAACATATTTTGTATCCAATGGGCATTCAAAATAGACAGGAACATTATCGCAAGTGTCCGCGACGCCGTAATGTTTTACATATGTCGATCACTGTGGTTCAAGGCCTGGGTTCACACATAGGCCGAGTCGGTGCGCGAGTCCAACACGAGTCACAACTCGTACGATTAATCGCCGTCGCTGAGGCTGAGTCGGCCCGCGAGTAGCAATTGTTCCCGAGCCTCAAGGAGAGTGTAACACGAGTTAACTCGATTCAATACGAGTCAACACGTGTTTCAAAATGCAAGAGTCTGTACGAGTAGCTGAGATGTCAAAACGAGTGTAACACGAACCCAACACGAGTGTCAAAATTTGAAAAATATGGCCACATTCCAGGGCACGTAAACAAAAAGTATGGACGAGTCAACGCGATTGTTTACCACGGATCAACCAACAATTTTTTATACGGATCCAACACGAAAGACAACGCGTTGACTCTCGTTGGATCCTCTGTTGCACACAGTGTTGACCTCGTGTTACATCCCTGTGTAAACTCTCGTTGATTCTTCCTACATTTTTTGGAAATAACGGTAGTTTCAAAATGACACTTGCTTTTTTCGTGTTACACTCGTGTGTTTTTTCTCCAGTTGGATCGTGATTTACTCTTGTTTACCCTCGTGTTTTCACTTTGTGTTTGAATCGTGTAAAACTCTGGCATCATGGGGGGCCCGCCAAAAATTTTTGCACTCACATTTTTGCTTTCTACTCTTGTTGATACGGTGTTGCATGTGTGTTACAATTACGGGTTGTTTTTGTGTGTAGACACGTGTTGCTTCGTCAACGGTCGAAATGATGACGAACGCAAGCAAAGCACGAATCACCAAAGAGTGTTACACGAGTTTACACGAGTCACAACACGAGTTAACACGAATAACAAAGAGTTATTCAGAGTCAACACGAGTTAACACGTATGTCACCGAGTACTACACGACATTTTCACGTATACATGGGCTTACACGTGTATATTCTCTATTCGCTTTTTGCACTCATCGTTTTTTGTCACTTGTGGACACAGAAATGTTCATGTTTGAAGTGTCATACGTTGTGTAGACGTGACGAACGAGTCACGGACACAGTTACACTTTATGGCCACACTCAGCGCCACGACCCAAAATCATGCATGCATGAAATGGACCCCGTGGCGAGTACCCACAAGTGTGTCGAGTATACACGAGCGTAGCACGAGTCTATACGAGTGTTTAGGAGTATCGACGAGTCATTGCTGAATAGCAAAATTTCATCACTCGTGTTGACTCGCACACTGCTATGTGTGAACCCCTTTAGTTCGCGTCTATTTGAAGGCGTTTTTTCGGTTATTTGCCTCCTGCGGCAATATATATGATGATGACAATA
>CM064527.1:29015540-29093293 GCA_032716605.1 Paralithodes platypus
TGTGAACAGCGACGAATGTAGCTGAAATCGAAACCGCGCATCTTGCTAGTATACAGGGGCTGTGTCTACCAATAATTTGCTATATTGTATCTCAATAAGTTCAGTGTTTAAATGTACATGAAGTTCAGATTTATGTATGCTAAAAACAATGTATTTATGTGTAATAGGTTCTTTACTGGGGTTAAACAACTGTATTCCTTGTCTTTAATGCAGCCATTAAATGATGAGACCGCAACATAAGGTAGGTTGTTGTTCTGAGACTGTCTCGCTGAACAGTGCTACCACCATGCTCCGTAAGCACCCCTCATTGTAATCCTAGTGTATAATAATCATGTATACGATGACAGTCACTTCCAATTTCCTAAATATCTGGCATCGTATCAGTAGCTAACTCATTAACATTATTTGTCTAATTTGATATTGAAGTGCAGGTAGTGTATTTTGTGAAGATATCATATTATACGGTAATGTTGGTATCCCTCACGCCCCTCCTCTCTCCTCCCACCCCTGCCCAACTCACTCAGTCACCATCACCGTCACTTCTCACCCGGCCTCTTCGCGGAAATTGTTACTGTTTTTGTGATATTCGAGGTTCTTGTGTGCTGTGCGCGTGTGTTCCTTGAACGACTGGGACCGACATTGAAGATGACTTTGGCTGCAAGAAGAATGCATGAGTCCTCCACCGTCTCTAGGAGAGTGTAGTAGGAGTGAACATACATGGTGAACTCGACCCTGCCCTGCCTTCGTGTGTCTCTTAGGTAAGACATCGTTCTGCGTGGTTCATTTATAGCCATACTATAATGATCAATGATGCAACGTGCCATAACAGTCGTCGTTACCATCTACCTAGGTTCTAACATCATAATGTATTTAATAACAGGTAATGGAGTTTATTATTTAACCGCACATATAAATTTGTTAAGTTTGTTTTCCTGCACTTCATTCGTCTTGATAGTAGGTCTATATGATTTTGAATGTATTTTTACATAATTGCTAGGATACATTCGCCTTGCTGTTTGCACGATAATTTTCCACCTGTTCTACAAAGAACTGTATACATGGTATCGAAAATGCGTAGTAATGGCGTACGGACGATCTATATTTTACCAATCTTGTTCATCGTTCCTTTGGTTTGGCTAGCTAAAAAACTTAGTTGTTAGTGTATTTAAGTTGTCCCGGTTGACTATCACAGTAGACGCAACAATGTGGTTTTTCAGGTTTTGTTTTTGGTATTTTGATTTTTTTTTTGGTGTTTTGAGGTCGTATCTATTGATGACATTGAATGGGAATTAAGCATTTACCCATTATCCATCAATGCTAAGAACACGCCCCCCGATAGTGGGGAGGGCTATGAAGATCAGGGAAATTGAGGGGTAAGAAAAAGCGTAATAGAACAAGATAATACCCATTTGTAACCCAATTTTGGCTCGGGTTTGTTCATTTCCCAGACTCCTAAAACCCTATTTTTTGAAAACCCGATCCAAGTGTTTGACGAAACTTGGCTCGGATTTAACAAATGTAAACATGAAAAAAATACAGTAACCTTGGTAAATTATGGGCTCGGGTTTTGTCAATTTCCAGACCCATAAAACCCGACTTTTTTGAAAACCCGATGCCAAGTTTTGACGAAACGTTGGCTCGGATTCTCAACAACCTAAGAAATTAAAAATGAAAATAACACAGTCACCTTATTAACATGTTCGACACTCGGGTTAAAAAACACAATGTAAATTTCCTAATACCCATATAACCCGACATTTAGAAAACACGAGCCATGTTTGGACGAAACTTGGCTCGGAATTTTTACTACTGTTCATGTTTAAAATAAAAAACAAACCAGTAACCCTAATAAAATCTTTGTTTGGGTTTTCATAAGGTTTCACATTTAGCCTAACCTAACGAAGTAAAAATGGAGTTAACATTAGCCTAACCTAACAACATTACCTAACCAAACCTAGTAAGAATGGGGTTAACATTAGCCTAACCTAACAACCTTACCTAACCTAGTAAGAATGGGGTTAACATTAGCCTCACCTAACAACCTAACCGAACCTAACCTAGTAAGAATGGTGTTAACATTAGCCTAACCTAACAACCTTACCCTAACCTACCCTATTAAGAAATGGGGTTAACATTAGCCTAACCTAACAACCTAACCTAACTTCGTAAGAATGGGGTTAACATTAGCCTCACCTAACAACCTTAACCTAACCTAGTAAGAATGGGGTTAACATTATCCTAACCTACCAACCTTCCCTAACCTAGTAAGAATGTGTTTCACATTAGCCTAACCTAACAACCTTACCTAACCTAACCTAGTAAGAATGGGGGTTAACCATTAAAAGGTGTGAAAGGGATCCGAACCTAACAACCTTACCTAACCTAACCTAGTACGAATGGGTTAAACATTAGCCTAACCTAACAACCTTACCTAACCTAACCTAGTAATAGAAGGTGTTTAACATTTAGCCTAACCTAACAACCTTACCTAACCTAACCTAGTAAGAATGGGGTTCACATTAGCCTAAACCTAACAACCTTACCTAACCTAACCTAGTACGAATGGGGTTAACATTAGCCTAACCTAACAACCTTACCTAACCTAACCTAGTAAGAATGGGGTTAACATTAGCCTAACCTAACAACCTTACCTAACCTATTAAGAATGGGGTTAACATTAGCCTAACCTAACAACCTTACCTAACCTAGTAAGAATGGGGTTTAACATTAGCCTACACCTAACAACCTTACCTAACCTAACCTAGTAAGAATGGGGTTTTACCATTAAGCCTAACCTTACAACCGTACCTAACCCTACCTAGTATTAATTGGTTGGGGCTGCCGCCCCCACACCTCCGCCTGGTTTGGTACTGGCTGAAAAACTTCTTGTTTTTTCCAGTCGGCCTATGTCATTTTATTTTATTTTTGTTCCTCCCTTCTAATCCATTTCAGCTCTTACTGACATTATTAATCAATGCTGTATAGCCTATGCTCTAACCGGACCTATTAGGCCTAAAAAGCTCGATGGTCTAACTGTCGGTCCAAAACGATCAGTTATGGTAACCCACTAGCCCTTGCATTCCAGTTTAATCCTATGCGAAAAAATCTTTTACTTTGTTACTTTGGGCGATGACCCATTAAGATTCCCTAGCTAGCTGTGGTCCTGCTCCTTTATGTTGTCCCCAATCCAACCCAAACTAACCTTAATGAACAGAGGAGGTAACTGGTCTGCCCTGGCTGGTCCGCTGGAGGCTCGATCACCACCTCATCTATACTTGGGTCCACAGCTGGTGGATTTTTGTTTCGAATTTTCCCATGTAAAACAAGTGTATGTGCATTTCCAAACCAGCTGTATTTGTAACACTGGTTTTTATTGCACTTTGGACAGTTTTACACTTATTGGAAGGCGAAAAAGGTCTTAAAGCAGCCGCAGTGTTTTTTTAAAGACGGTGGAAAAAGCTTTGATCGGCTCACGACCCTCTACACAAGCTGGGCCAGAGTCCAACTGACAGCTTATAATCCTTGGCCACCTGTTTTTTTCCAAATCATGGCATCACCTGATTTGTCGATAGAACTCACGTGTCAGTCAACTCGAGTACTCTTGGCATGAATTAGGTAGGGTGGATTACTTTGGCTATGACGCCACCAGTATAGTTCATTTGCATTCGCCACCATATGTCCTCATTTGTTGCCCTGACAGTCACGAAAAAGAAGTCCTCCCAGATGAAGACGAAAAAGAAGAAGTGTAAACAAACCCTTAAAACTTACTGTCCAAGGATAATATGTATTATGTTAGTTTCCCGGGAATGACACCTACATCAACAATTTGGAGAAAAATCGCTTAATCACATGCTATTGAGCTTAATTTTTTACCAATATTGTAGCGCCTCCTGTATATTGACCAAGTTTCCTTCCTCCCACCATCCCTCTCTTGATCCTTCCCATCCCACCCTCCCTCCCCTCTCCCACCTCTCTCCCACCTTTTTTATTTTCCTCCCTCCCACCTATCCTCCCTCTCTTCCCTCTCACCTCCCTTCCACCTTTGCTTCTCTTTCTCCCTCCCACCTATCCTCCCATCCCTCCCTCCTACACTTTCCTCCTATCCTCCCACACATCCCCCCCACCTACCCTTCCTTCCCTTCCACTATCCCTCTCTTGAACCCTCCCATGCCGTCTTCCCGATACCTCTCACCGTTTTTCTTTTCCTCCCTCCTCCCACCTATCCTCCCAACCCTCCCACATTCCTTACTCCCCCGCCTACCCTACCTACCCTCTCACCTCCCTCCCTCCTCTCCTCCCTTCCCTCCCCTCCCTCCTACACTTTCCTCCTATCTACCCTACCTATCCTCTCACCTCCCTCCCACCTTGGCTTCTTTTCATCCCTCCTACACTTTCCTCCTCTCGTCCCACTACCCTCCCTTCCCTCTCACCTCCCTTCCCACCTTCCCTACTTCCTCACTTACCCTCCCTTCCCTCTCACCACCCCTCCTCTCCCACCCGCTTCCTCCACCATCCCTCCTCTTTCACCCCCCTTCCCTCCACCATCCTCTCTTTCACAGCCCCCTTCCGCACCCATCCCTCCTCTTTCACCCCCCTTTCCTCCACCTGTCTCCTCTTTCACCCCCCTTCCCCCACCACGCTTCCTCTTTCACCCCCTTCCCACCCACCATCCCTCATCTCTCACCACCTCTCCTCCCCCACCACCTCTCCTCCCCCACCTCCCCTCTTCTCCCACCACCCATCCTCCCCCACAGTTTTTCGTGTTCCACCCCTCCTCCCTATAGTAATTTCACCAGAATTACCGTGTCTCAACAATTGAGACTTCGTTATGTGGATTAAAGTCTTGTATTCACACTATATTGAATATCTCGCTCATTATCACATATTCTATCTTCAAAAAAGCTATCAATCATCTTGCCTGATCATCACACTAATTCACAGCGTTACAAGATATTACAATGAAGTAATATAAACATACTCGATCATTCAATATAGAATAATATATGCATATTTAATCCATAACCTGTCAGCGATAATAGTTTTCAGATAATTATTGATTTCTTGCAAAGAGTTCTCTCTCTCTCTCTCTCTCTACTCTAACTCTCTCGTCCAATCGTCTCTCCTCTCCTCTCTCCTCCTCTCGTCCTCTCTCATATCTCGTTCTCCTCTCTCTCTCTCTCTCACTTGTTCGCTCTCGCACTCTTGTTCGCTCTCTCTCTCGACTTGCGCTCACTCTCTATCGCGTGCTCTCTCCTCTCGCGTTCTGGCTCTCTCTCGCTTTCGCTCTCTCCTCGCTGCTCTCCTCTCCTCTGCTTGCTCCTATCGATGCTCTCGCTTGCTCTCCAGTCGTCTCTCTGCTTCTCTTTCTTCTTTCTCTCTCTCTGCTCATTCTCTTCTTTCTCTCTCGCTCTCTCTCCTTCGTCTCTCTCGCTCTCGCTCAATTCTTTCCTTTCTCGCTCTCTCATCTTTTTTCTCCGGCTTTCTCTCTCTCCCCCTCGTCTCAGCACTCTCTCTTCTCTCTTCTTATATTTTCTTTCTCCTCTCGCTCTCGCTCTCTCTTTCTGCCTCTTTTTCTCCTTTTTCTCGTTGTCTTTTTTCTGTTTTCCCCCTCCCTTCCCCCTCCTTCCTCTTTCTCTCATCCGCCATCCCTCCTCCGCTCGTCCTCTCCTCTCTCTCCGTCTCTCTCTCATCGTCTCTCTCTCTGTCCTGCCACGTACATTAGATGTCTAGGGCAGAGAGTTCCCTTTCCAATTTTCCCTTACCCACTCTAAACCCCTGTGTCTGTTTTGGACACTTGATCCTCAGTGTTTTGGAGGACAAGCATCCTAGAAGGGTCACCCAGGACCTGTTGTTGCTTGATTTCCTGTGGTACTCCTTGGGGTGTATGGAGTGAGAAACTTTTTAGTACCAAAGTCATTGAGCTACCTCCACCTGTAGATTATATACCTTCTCTCCGCCCTAATAACCGACGGATCATCACTTATCATTAGTTCACAAGTAATAGCCACGAAAAAATGGGGCCTAATTGGGATTTTTATTCTTGGTATCTTTTTTTTTACCGAATCTTTTTTTTACTAGACTTTTTTTTACCGGATTTTTTTTTTTTTTTTTTTTTTTAACGGAGACCCAGAGTGAGATGTCAGTACAGTATGTTTAGTGGAAGAGAGAGGAGAGACGAGAGAGAGGGGTGGTCGAGGCGTAGAGAGATGCGCAGGAGAGGAGCGAGAGAGAGAATATAATAATAAGTTATATCCGCCACGCCACCGTCGCATCCTAGCTATCACTCCTTCTGTATACGGTTGTAGATCATTATAATATATTACTTCGTATAATTTATCTATCGAAGCTATTTATCTCTTATCTATATATTTATCTATCTGTATATATACAGTATATCTATCTATATCTATCTATCTGTCTATATATCTGTCTATATATCTGTCTATATATCTGTCTATATATCTATCTCTACCTATATACTGTATAATATATATATATATAGATCTGATACTATCATACTATATATATATACTAGACTAGATATATACTGATACTCTATCTATATCTATCAAGTTAATATGATAGTCCTACATACAAACTCTAACCATTACTGTTTCCTTTGCCCTTAAGTTACGAGGCATATTATCTGTAAAACAATTTCCCATTCTGATAAGCTACAAATAGATCGGTTTCGTATGCTAATTAGGAATAGGAAATGATGTTACAAAGGGATCGTTTCGTACGCGTAGGTTCAATGTCAGTGTTATGTGTGCGCTATACGTGTTATGTGTGCGCTATACGTGTTATGTGTGCGCTATACGTGTTATGTGTGCGCTATACGTGTTATGTGTGCGCTATACGTGTTATGTGTGCGCTATACGTGTTAAGGGGGTCACCGGACTTTGTTTTATCTCTCTCTCCTTTTTTTCTATTTCTCTGGCTTGTATCCATTCGGCCCCATTCAGCCAACTGTTTTAAGATTTTTACCCCCACCCAGGTGTCGTTTTCTCCCGGGCGAGGGAAAGCGACCCAGCATTGTATGGAGAAATCCGGCTTCGCCGGAGACATTTTTCTATCGAAAAATGTACAATTACTTGCTGTCCAACCAACAAATAGATTGCTGGCTCGCTACGTCGCCAGGAAAATATTGACACCTGGATGGGGGTAAACTTCTTAAAACAGTAAGCTGAATGGGGCCGAATGGATACAATCCAAAGAGAGAGGGAGAGAAAGAGAAAAAATGCGAAGTGGGCTCCCTTCAGTTACGAGGAATATTATCTGTAAAATATACCCCATTCTGATAAGCTGCAAAGGGATAGGTTCCATTGACTAATTAGGAATAGGAAATGATGTTACGAAAGGGTCGTTCCGTACGCGTAGGTTTAAGGCAGCTCAGACGGTATTGTGCAGCATAATTTACTGGTTCGGCTCAATGGTTTAAGGAGGAGGTTTAGTTTGCTCTCTAAACCTCTATCAAACTTTTAAAAAACACCCACACGACCCCCCTTCGATATAAATTTGTACATTTTTCGGTAGAAAAATTTCCCGGCCGAAGGCCAATTCCTCTTCAAATACAGGCTCGCTATTGCTCGCCAAGAAGAGAATCGACACCTAAATGTTACGAAAGGTCTTAATATTGGCAAAGAAATGAGGCAAAGGTCTGAAAATCGCCAAACTAATGGGGCGAATGTCTTGAAATCTCATAACTATTAGGGCTAAACATGTGGGAGGAGGAGGACTCGAACAAACAAGTTTCTTCCCTTAAACATCAATGTGAATGTTGGTTTTACACTTGAAGACAAAACTACACAAGGCCACGACTCGGGTCTCAGAGTGTACTATTGAATTTAACACAGTGATATCAATAATAGATGTTGCACACCGGATACTGTAGTCTATTTCTTTCCAGGTGATACTAAATTGCCATCTCTCCATTCTGATTACTACTTTATTATCATGATTTTGTTGCGAAATAGGTTGCTAATTATGAAAACTTGGCAATAATATGACGCACAGACATAGCAGTATCAGATTTGTCCAGTAATAATCATGAAACCTGGTGCAAAGGGATTCAATTTACCATCAGCTGGAACAAAATAGACTATACTAGGCCTCAGGTATTGGTGTATATCCCATCCAGTACCAGGGACGTCCCTTTTATCATATTCTGGCAACTATCAGACGATTTTATTTAGCTTAGGAAGGACCTCCAGCTTAATAAAGCTTCAAACTATCTCAAAGAACACTTCTAACTACCACAGATCCTTCCTAAGCTGCATAATATCGTCTAAATATCGTGGTACTCAGAGGGTAGACAGTGTTGTGTGTATCCCCGCTATAAAATTCTACTATACGATAACACCGACCAGGTCCCAAGCCCCGGAGATTCCATAACTCAACACACTCTACTTCCCGGATGTCAGCGTCAGAATCCCCATTACCAGGAATTATGAACGATGGTAGCGAATGAACGATGGTAGCGAATGAACGATGGTAGCGAATGAACGATGGTAGCGAACGAACACTAATAGCGAACAAATGATGGTAGCGAACGAACACTAATAGCGAACAAACGATGGTAGCGAACGAACACTAATAGCGAACAAACGATGGTAGCGAACGAACACTAATAGCGAAACAAACTCTGGTAGCGACGAACACTAATAGCGAACAAACGATGGTGCGAAAACGAACACTAATAGCGAATGAACGATGGTAGCGAACGAACACTAATAGCGAACAAACGATGGTAGCGAACATTAATAGCGAACAAACGAGGTAGCGAACGAACACTAATAGCGAACAAACGATGGTAGCGAACGAACACTAATAGCGAACAAACGATGGTAGCGAACGAACACTAATAGCGAACAAACGATGGTAGCGAACGAACACTAATAGCGAACAAACGATGGTAGCGAACGAACACTAATAGCGAACAAACGATGGTAGCGAACGAACACTAATAGCGAACAAACGATGGTAGCGAACGAACACTAATAGCGAACAAACGATGGTAGCGAACGAACACTAATAGCGAACGAACGATGGTATAGTCTAGTCTATTGTTTTCCAGCAGAGGGTAAATTGCCATGTTATTATCTTGGTTACTTAGCTAAAGTTAAGGTATTGAGTGTTAATTTACGAAAGAGAACGTAATATCAACCAGTTTATTCGAACTAACAATATATATCTACATATTTCGTACAATTAACGTAAGGGTTGACACGAAGAGATAATAGGAATGATGATGAAGCGAAAGGAAGGGGGTAGGAAAGAACGAGAGAGAGAGAGAGAGAGAGAGAGAGAGGGAGGAGGGGTCATGTCGTCTTGTCGAGTGGTAGATGTTAATTAAGAGCCGCATACGTCCAATGAATATAGTTTGAGATAATAAATGATTTTCCGACTGTCAGTAAGATAGGCTTAATAACGACAAATCATGAACGTGTAGACATGCTTTTGACCGATACCAATACATTGTGACTATTGCAATACGTCTCGTAAGTCTAATATATATATATATATATATATATATATAATTGAGGGAGTAGGAGGGTTAAAGGTTCCTCATGAACGTTGCAAGCGAACCTTTTAGCCAGGCTGTGCAATAAGACATTAAAGGTGATGGCAACCGAGCAATGGCAGTTCAAAGGTGGCAGTGATGATGATCAGAAACTGGTGACACACACACACACACACACACACACACACACACACACACAGAGTAATGGTGACAATGATGGTGGTGATGGTGGCAGGGAAAGAGGCTACTGGACGAGAACTGAGTGGTTTCGGTTATGGCTCAATCGTCAACTTTGCAATATGTATACAGAAAATGTAATTGTGAGATGGTAGCGAGTGATAGAATAAAATCAACTAATAATTTATATATGCTTAATTGCTTATACTAATTTTGATGGTAGTCATAAAATAAACATGAAATCAACTTATATTTCCTAAATGCTTATACTAATCTTTATGGTAGTCATGAAATAAACGTGAAATCACGTTATAATTCATAAATGTGTATACTGATCTTTATGGTAGTCATAATATACTGTAAACATAATTATATAATAAGTCATAGCCATTATCTGATCGAACTGCTACTTCGCTGATTTAGGTATTATTAATAATTTCCACTTGAAGCTCCTCAAGTTTATGAAACTCCTGTGTTGTATTAACCCTTTCAATACCAGTGATGTCCTTTTTATTTGAGTTCTGGTACAGTTAAACGATTATATGAAGCTTAGGGAAGATATATTGTAGCTAAAAAGATTGATTGAAATCGTCTGGTCGGGGGCCGGGGGAGTGCTGGAGGGACCTTGGTGATCCCTGGTCTCTGGGTCTTCTCCTGGGTAACCTAGATGTGTGTGAATTTGTGTATTGTTTGTGTGTGTTCATTGTTTTGTGTTGTGTTGTGGGCTCTGTCTCGAGACGGCTAGCCCCAGAAGAAAACAAATGGGGAATGGGACAGAGTAAATAGATAGGTAGATAGTCTAACAGTTTAATGGGTACCGGTAGGCGTCCTTCCTAACCTGAAGAAAATCGTTTAATAGTTGCCAGAATGTAATGAAAAGGACGTCACCGGTACTGAATGGGTTCAGCAATTAGGGTATACCTGTTTTAGCTACAGTTTTGTCAACTCTGGTAAGCAGAGTTTGGTATCGCCCCCCGTATAGTGGGTACCACTGGAAACAAATGTCTGTCGTCGTTGTCGTCCGTCTGTCTCGAAACTCCTCCTAGACCGTTGGACGGATTTTAACCAAATTTCACACGAACATTTGTTGCGTGAATGCGAACGTCAGTCAAAAAAGATTTTTTGAATTTATGCAATAGTTAGGGGTGCAGGGGAAGGAGGGGGGGGGGTATAGAACATCGTACGGTGGCGGAATGGTGAAGTATGTAAACAGAAAGAAAGATAGACATATGCAGGTAGAGCTGGATAGCTACCGGTACATCATAAATATATGCTATTATTGCCTTTAAATTCAAGTAATCTGTCAATATCAAGTATAAATATAAAAAAATACATACTGTTTGTAGATTTATACTTCATATTGACAGATAACTTGAATTTAAAGGCAATTTCTGATGAAATCTCAGTTTCGGCCATAGGGCCTAATGGAATTGAGGAAGGGTTGCACTCTGATCAGTGAAGTTCTTATTGACATAACTTCCATCGTCGATAGTCAGAGGTTAGTCTGAATTATATTTGCTGATTATAAAACCTCCGAAATTAGTCTGATGTTTACGTGCTAACAGCGGGGGGGCTCTAGGTTAAGTTGTTGTTGTTGTTGTTGTTCCCTAAGCTGCCTGGCCGAACAGCCCCGAGTCCCTGAGAAAGGCCATGGCCACGATCGGGCTTTCCCACAGAGCTCTCATTGAGTGTAGATTGTGTTGTTGGCGTAAGTGGTTGTGTGAAATGCAGTCTTCTATGATGTGTTTAATGGTATGGGGTGCTGTGTTACATCCCGGGCAGGCGTCGACAACGGAGTCATCCAGTCTCTTCTGATAGCTCAGGAGAGCTGGATGGTGTCCGCATCTCAGCCTGGCCAGGTGGACTCTGTCCTCGCGAGGAAGGGAGGATTCGGAAGGATGGATTTCGGGAGGTCGTGCATGCAGCTGTGTGTTGTCTGTGAGTGAGTGGATGGATCGGTGAGAGATATGAGTATGGATGTGCTTCTGGAAGTTGGTTCGGGGTGGGCAGGGAGGGAGAGAGGACAATAATTGTGTGTGATACCGTGTGCTGGGTGTTGTTTTGATATTTCTTGGTGTCTGTGGGTGTGTTGCCATGTAGTTTAGTGGGTGGTCTTGGTTCGTGGAGGCTGCTGCCAGGAATTGAGTGCCTCTCATGTCCAGATGGTCTTTGACTTTGAGGATTTTGGTTTCTTGATGTAGGTGATCTGTGGGTGCAGTAGCTGTGCAGCCTGTAATGATCTTCAGGGCTTTGTTTTGAATAGTCTGTAAGGTCTTATGATGTGTTTCAGCTAGGTTAGAAGCCCAGGCTGGGCTTGCGTATTCCATCACTGATCTTATGTATTGTTTATATACTGTGGTGGTAGTTTCTTTGTTGTGTCCAAATTTTGTGTGAGCAAGTGACCTGAGGGCGTTAAGTCTGGGTGTCAGTTTCTTTTTAATGTTTGTGGTGTGCTGTTGAATGTCATATGAGTATCATATGTTACTCCTAGGATTTTGGGTGTGTGTGTATGTGTTAGGGGTGTGTTGTTTATGGTGAGTTGAGGGATGTATTCGTGTTCTCCTGTCCAACTTGTGAGCAGGGTTGCGGTGGATTTGGCTGGGCTAGATTAAGTCTGTTTGTAGTGCACCAGCCATGTAGTGTGTTGAGATAGGGTTGAAGGAGATCTGTTGCTCTTTTTGGGTCATGGTGTGTGCATGTGAGTGTTATGTCATCTGCATAGGAGGCTAAGTTTATTTGGGGCGTATTGGGTGTAGTTATATCGTGCATGTACAGATTAAAGAGTGCGGGCGATAGGACGGATCCTTGTGGGACTCCGTTTGGAAAGTTTCTGATTTTAGATGACTGACCGGCAAAAGATACGTGTGCACATCTGCCTGCTAGGAAGTTGGCCAGCCACCGTTTTGTGTTGTTGTGCATGTTTGTGTTGTAGATTTTGTTTGTTAGGTTGTGGCGGGGGATGGCATCGAAGGCTTTACTAATGTCGAGTGTGGCTAATAGTGATCTGTGTGGTGGTCTAGCTGAATTGATGCCGTCGAAAGCTCTTTGTGTAAGGTCTGTGAGAAGAGTGTTTGTGGAGTGCAGTGGCCTAAAGCCATGTTGTGTTGGAGCTAGGGGTAGGTCAGGTGTAATTAGTTGTAATACTAGGCGTTCCATGACTTTGGAGGGGGAGCAAAGGAGTGTGATGGGGCGGTGCGAGGAGGGTAGCGTGGGGTCTTTGTTGGGTTTGGGGAAAGTGATGATGATACCATGCTTCCAAATGTCTGGTATTGTGTTGTGTGAATAGCTGTAGTTTGATATGTTAGTGAGTGCTTGTATGCCTTGTGGTCCCAGGTGTCTGAGGTGTATGTTGCTTATGTTGTCTAGGCCACAGGCGAGTGAGTGCTTGAGATTGTTGATGATATGCTTTGTCTGGTGATTGGTGAAGGGTGTATAGTCAGGGTCTGTGGGGAATTGTCTCTTACGTCGGATGACACGTCGGTCGTCTTTGTGAGGTTTTAGGTGGCTGACATGTGAAAAGTGATTGATGAGAGTGTTTGCTTGTTGTTTACATGAAGGAGTAGAGTCTGTTGTTGTGATTGCAGCATGTGATTGTGTTGTGTTGCTGTTGGAAAGTGTGATGCTGTTTAGTGTTTTGTATAGTTTTTTGGGGTTTGTTTTGTGATCAAGTGTTTGTAGGAAGTTATTCCAATTTAGTTTTTGTTGTTCTTGTATTTTGTTGTTAGTTTGGGTGTTGAGTGCTTGAATTTGTTGTGTGATGTCTTGTGTGTGGGGTGCTGGGGAGTGTTTCAGTATGTCACGTTGTCTGATGAGGTTTTGAATTTCTGGTGTGAAGTTGGGGTTGTGTCTTTTTCTGTTACCTCTTGGAATGTGTTTCTTGTCAGCGTTTTGGATAGTTTTATTGAGTATGTGTACAGCATTGTTGATGTTAGTGATGGGTGTACTGTTTAGAGTTGTGAAGTGTTGTTCTGTCTCATTTGTGAATGCTTCCCAGTTAGCTCTTTTATAATTGGTGTATGTGTGTTTGTGGCTAGCTGGGGTGAGTCTGGTTTTGGTGGTGATAATGATCGGGAGGTGGTCAGAGCCTAAGGTTCTGACCACCCTCCAGGATGTTGTGGGGGCGAGTTCTGGGGAGCAAAAGGTGATGTCTGGAGATGATGGGTTATAGAGGGCTTGGTGAGGAATATGGGTATGTTGATGGATGTCGTTAAGGATGATGAGGTTATCGGTTTGGTTTTGTAGTACCAGCCCTCTGTCTGTGTCGGGGTTGTCGACAAACCAGGCCGACGTCTTGGCGTTGAAGTCACCACCCAGGATGATGTGTGGGGTGTGTGGGGTGTTTGTGATGTGTTGTAAGTGTGGTCTGTATTCATTTGGTACTGTAGGGGATGTTTGGGGAGGGATGTATGTGTTTATGATGGTTATGTTGGAGTTGTTGCCAGTGCGTATTTTAATTGACTGTATTTCTGTTGTGTTATCATTTGGGGGGAGGAGTGATTTGGTTTGTACACTGGTTACTATGTATGATATTTCTTTGTGTACCAGGGTGATGAGTCCACCGCCCCCGCCGACAGCCCGGTCTTGTCTGATGGTGGTGAAATTATGAAATGTGGGTGTTTTTTGTGTTGTGCGGAGTTTTGTTTCTTGTAAGATGGCAATGTGTATGTTGTGTTGTTTGATGAAGTGTGAGAGTTCGTGTTTCTTTGTGTTGATGCCATCTATGTTCAGTTGAAGAATGTTAATGTTATGTGCACGATGTATGTTGGGTGCTGCTGCACGAGGATGGGGTGGGGGTGGGGGTGATGGGGGGGGTGGTAGGTTAAGTTAGGTTAGGTTGTTTGGTTAGGTTAATGACAACTTGGTGTCACTAGAAACCTGCACTAGCTACGTGCTAACAGCGGGAGGGGGGGGGGGGTCCCCCCCCCCCCCTGGAAGGAGTAAGGACACTAGGTTAAGTTAGGTTAGGTTGTTTAGTTAGGTTAATCTATATTTTTATTAATTTCACCACAACACCAAACACTTCCAATGAAATTAATGAAAGCATATATGTGATCCACCGGGATTCGAACCCGGGTTATTACACACAGATTTTAAACACTAACCATCACACCACCAGGACGGTTAAAGGTTTATGCACGTGCCTACGACTCATTATCCATTCTCGAATACTGGATATTAATCTAATCATTTTCATATTCCCAACCGCGCTATGGTAGCCTAATGTCTAAGTGAGAGGAAAGAATATTCACGTGGCCCAGATCATATAGACCGGCCTCGCTACCAAATATCCCTGAACCTACTAATAATCTATATTTTTATTAATTTCACCACAATACCAAACACCTCTAAATGAAATTAATGAGAGCATATAATTATGTGATCCAATTTCGGGTCAATATTTACGAGTCACACCACAGCTGGGATCTCATTCCTAATGGTAGTTTTGGGTTCCTATCATTCTATGCTTCATTGCTATATACTTTTTATCCACTGATTTTTTTTTTTTTTAGCATTAACCTAACCAAAAAACCGGAATGTATATATTTTAATACCACGAATTTTCCGAGTGTTTTTTTTATAAAACAAATTGTTCATTTGCATCAATATATAGTGTTTGTAATTAATTGGAAATCTCGGGAAAACTTATTTTCCCCATTAGGCCTATCGATCGATGGTGAGACCCCCCCCCCCCCTAGTGATTTGAAAAGACAATAGCCTAACCTAACAACCTTACCTAACTTAACCTAGTATTATGGGTGGGGCCCCCACACCCCCGCTGGTTGAGTACTAATCCCTTATATTAGTAAATAAAAACAAAAATTGGCTGTTGATTATACGAAGGTGAAAGAAAAGTCGATGAAGTCTACGGTGTTTATTCTGCAATCTTCAGCGTTGATTGTACATTGATAACGGGAAAGTACCATATTGACAACCTTGTTACGAAAATTAAATTTTAGTACCATAGGCCTACTTTTATATTAGGTTTTTCCGAGGGTTTAACACATTTTCACATGATCTTTAGAGCTATTGATAATTGGAAGTACCGTAATTTATTAGTGGCCCCTCCATCATTGACGAACATGCCTATTACATAAGGCATCCTCTTCAAAAACTAATCCGCCGTAGTTTGAATCTACCGCGCAGCGTGGATGTACTTGTGTGGATTTCTGACCAGACGCTGATTCAGGCGTCATTCCTCCTTCTCTGCTCTGCGTTCAGCCTGCCCGGACGTGTCTCCCCACGCTCCGCTGATTCCGCATTTGTTGCGTCCCTAGTGAGTTTTTTCTCATTTGTTTACTCCGGGATGTATCGAGTAAGGTTAGGATATGTGTAGCAGGAGTGTCCTGGGCTGGTTGCCCGCAGTGCAGTGTATTTTGGGTCGTGTGTTTGGGGCATCTATTTCGGATGTTCCCTCGTGGTCCTGTTGTGGACATGTGAACTTTTTCACAGTTAGTTAGCTTGTGTTGCAGGCGGCTTTCATTACGCGTTAGTTATTGCTGCCTTTTATCTGTCTGATGAGGTAAGCTTTGCTTACTGACGTTCCCAGCGTATTTTTCTTCACTTAGTGAAGTTTTTTCTGGGTCCCGAGTCAGTCTTCCCTTTGCCGGAAGTATTTGCTACAGTGGTGTGTTGGCGGTGGTTCCTGTTGTGATATTTCCAGTGTTTTGTGTATATTTCAACATTTATTATGCCGTCTACTTAGGCCTAGCCAGCCACGCGTAGCTTTTGCCACATGTACAAGTGTTATTGTTTATTATTTATAAATATGCCCTACTGTGTCATGTGTATCCGGGTTTTAGTTGTGTATTGGCTAATTCCTCGGACTATGTTTGTTCCTGGTTTAGTTGTGTATTGGCTAATTCCACGGATTATTGTGTGGACTTAGGTTAGTCGTGCGTGGCTTCCTTCGTGTCCGTTGTACGATCAGATGGTGTCTGTTCGGGGTGGGTTTTCTTCCGGCGGGTTTTTTCTCGGTTTCACCATGAATAAAACCCGGCCGAGAGCCGTGTTGGGCCACACATGGTTTTCACACAGGCTTGTATTCCCGGCGATGAGGTGTCTGTGGCTCTCCAGGACTGCGTCTCTGTTGGTACCTGGTTTCAGGCACCCTTTGATTCCCGGCGGAATGACTGTACCCATCTATAAAACGCTGTTCATACGAACATACGTTATGTAGTTTTTCTACCAGGTTTTACAAAAAACCACATGAAAAACCTAGCTGTGTTAAGGGCTTTCCTCCCTGGCGATCTTTTACAAAGAAGTGGGGACAGGAACTTATGGGGTTAACTTTTTGACATCTCACCCGGCGGGTGTACCTTGGTAGGGTGGGATGAACAACTAAGTCAATTAGTTCATTAACCATTCCATTTTAAGTGATACTATATGTATCGCCGCCTTTATACTTACGGCGATTGAAGGTTCAATTAGGGTTAACATCGTTTTTCACACCCGGGGGTGCTCCTAGGTGGAGGAAATAAGGAATTTACAATTCAATTTAGAGTTAACCACTTAATTTAGTGATACAATTAGGTATCGCCGCCTTCAACCTTACGGCGATCTTTTTGTGACAATTCGTTAGGAATCAGATCTCGTGTCAGCCCGCCCTGTGTTATTCTACTAAAATATTTCAAGGGCCGGCGTCTTTATGGGGGGTTGTTTTTGTTCCAAAAATTGAATCTTAAGACAGTCACCACCAGAAAGACTATAATCGCCATGCTGGACAGTTATATTATGTCAGAGGGTATTCTTCACTTTCTTCAAAAGATTTGTTTAGATATTCTGAACCCCGCCGCGTAGCGAGCTGTGATCATTGTGTCATTACATCTCGTTATCCGGTGGGTTATTAACACTTGTGTGCGAACATGTTGGGTTAACCTTATGAGCATTAATTCCTGGAAATTTTTTTTTTTTCCAGAGCTGGGCTCCGGCGGACCAATACAGACCCGGCAGTAGTTTCCCCACCAGTCTCTGTCATGGCTACCTCAGCCCCAGTCTTTGCTTTATGCACTACCCCTGATTGTTCCGGTATCCCTATTTTTGCGCATACCCGTTGCATAAGGTGTGTTAAATGTCTAGACCATTCAAGGGGTCTCTGGGTTATGCGTAATTGTTCTTTTTGCTCCCAATTAGCTATCAAGGTCCTTTGCGATAATGATAAGACCGCGGCAGTAGCTTTAAGAGAAGTACGGCAGCAGATGGCAGCTTACACTACGATTGTTGCGCATAAATCACTTCAATGTGACAACGTCCCTCTTTGGGATCGATTGCTGTTTGAACACCCTCCCCCCCCTAAACGTTCCTCTAGAGTCACGAGTTATAAGCCGGCGGAGACTGGTCAGGGTTCTGTATCTTCGGCTACTACACCAAAACGTCCAAGAGAGCCTACACCCCCGGCGTCCGCCTCATCGTCTCGGGAGAGATCTCGGTCTCGGTCACCTCTCAGACGCCAGTCTTCTAGTCTTGCCTCTTCACCAGCGAGTAAGAAGAGTAGGACGGAAAGTTCCACCAGTGGTCACGGCGAGGATTCCTCCAAATCTAAGAGTAGTTCTCGGTCACACCCTAGCCATAAATCCTCCAAAAAGGATTCCCATAAGAGACAGTCCTCCCTACATTCACCAGCTTCTAGTGCCTCTCATAGTACCTCTACCTCAGGCAAAGTTTGTGTTAGGCCTCAAGGGTCCACTGCGGTGCCGGTCCCTAAAGAGGATTTACCTAGTAATATTCTAACCCTGGAATTGGAAAGTTCAGGTGGTTCAATAATTGAGAATGTTTCAGACTCCCAAGAGAGTGTAGGCCAGGGCCTCGGTGTTTGGCGGTTTGCTCAGCCAGGGTCTGACCACCCACGTCCGACTCAAACGAGTCACACAGTAGCTGATGTCCACAGGGACGCGGCGATCCCATCCTCTATTCCTGACTTATCTTGGCAACAAGGTACCCCAGCTTCGGCGGGGTCTTCTCAGGAGGATCAGGAGGAAAAAGATGAGGTTTCTATAATTTCGGAGATGGAAGGGCAAGAGTCAGGCTCAGGCTTAGACGCCGTGCAGGATAGTAATGATTCACCTGTAAGTTCATCATCTAACCAATTTGTTACTGCGCAAGAAATTAATGGGCTACTTACTGATGCTTTATCTAAATTTTTTGGCCAACAACAGGAAACCCCCACTATGGACTTGGGGGCTCCCACGACAAGTTCTACGGTACGGCCTCTGATGACTTCGATTGCTTTATCTAAGATCCCTAACCCTCCCACTCTGTCACCATCAGGGGTTACTAAGCCTGCTACGGCGGCATTGACAACTTCAAATGTCAGGGTCATCACGGACGTCAATCCACCCCCTCTAGACAAGGCGCCTCTCAGAAAGGTAGCTATGCCCTTGCTTTATGGACCAGACGAGTCATGGGTCCTTTTGACCCCCACTAACCCAGAGCTCGCCCAACCTACCTTGTCAGGGGAACTCCCGGTACCGCGTGAGTGGGTCATCCAGGGCAATAAATCAAAGAAATTGAGGGCCTGGGATATTTTGGGGAATGTACTAGACGTAAACATCAAGGCTATACCTAGTTATTATCACCAAGACTATTTTGTGTATGCTACTAAACCAGCTTTACCCCCTGCCTCAGCTTCAAAACTATTTTCAGACTGGTCTAAGCTGGATGGGTTTAATGATATTAAGACTCTGTCAGCTCTTACTCCTGAACTTGATTTACAGACCGTCACAGACGAAGCAGCTAATCCAGTTTTGAAGGTGGGGCAGTTGGGGCCAGGACCTTGGGTAGATTGGGAGATAGAGGCTCAAAACTTTGCAACCACATTCACTTCTAAATCTTCCCACCAGATCCCTCAGGACACTCATTCTTGGTTCTCCATGCCGGTAGGTTCTGCCGGCGGAGTCCCAGCAGCCTTGTTTTCTTTCCTAGCTGCCCCTAAGATTAATCTTTGTGAGCTAAAAGACCCCTTCACTACCCCTACCCCTACTCACCTAGACAGAGAATTTAGGCTAAGGGGGAAAGCTTTTCGCCTGTTCTCTCAGTACATAGTGTCTCAACAGGTGGCTAAGTCTTTACTACGGTCCACTCAGGCAATCGCAGACGCGGATGCCAGAAGATCGGTTGAATTATCCCGGCGACTGCTCCTCCAGTCGTCAATCCAATCCTTGGGTGACATACGCACCGCCTTGCTTGAGGCGGTACGAGCAAGACAAGATCTCAGAATGTCTTTAGTTCGCAAGCTACCTGATCGCATTGCGAATCAGGTGATCATGTCACCAGTGCTTACTCCCTCTTTAATGTCCCCTGAAGTGTGGCGAACGGTGTTCAACATGGCACAGGCCGTTAAGCACAGTCCCACTCCAGCTAAGAAACCTGCATTTAACTTCCCCAAACCTAGGCCAACTGCTAAAGCTCAGCCAGGGGGATCTAAACCCTTTCTTCTGCCTAAGTCCTCCCACTCCCCCCAAGGTCAGTACAGGCATAGACAGAGTCGGTTTTGAGGTCAGAGAGGATGCGGCCAGCATAAGCCAGGTCAGGGCCAGTCTTCGGCCAACACCAGCCAGCCGGCAAAGCGTCCAGCACCACCAACCCCACCATCAAAAAACTAAAGTCTCTCTCACTCCCGGTGCCAACCTTAAGGCCGGAGGACCCGAGGGTAGTACAGCCGGCGAACCCTTGTCTGCTAACTGGGTCGTTCCGAACGTGTCACCAAGCATGGCCTTTAAACACTTGGGCACGGATGGTGGCACGCAAGGGCATCACTTGGCAGTGGCTCCGGCGACCTCGCTTACGTCAGCCGACAACGGCGAATTTTGTTTCTTTAGAGGTGGAGTCACTGGTCCAGGAAATGATTGCCAAGAATGTCATCATCCCGGTCCCCCCAAATTACCCTGTATTCACGTCCAAACTATTTTTGGTTCCCAAAAGGGACAGTGTTCAGATGAGGTCGGTCGTAGACCTGTCTTATCTGAACCTTCACATTCACAACGAATCTTTCAGAATGTTAACAGTACACCAAATCAGGCTAACACTTCCGCCGGGAGGTTGGATGTGTTCACTAGACCTGACAGACGCCTATTGGCACGTCTCGGTCAACAAAAGATTTCAAAGGTTTTTGGCCTTACGGATCAGGCACCAAAATTTTGTTTTTCAAAGGATGCCGTTCGGCTTGAACCTAGCACCTCGATTATTCACGAAATTAGTCCGGCAAGCCCTGATACCATTGTTAAAACAGGGGATCAGAGTGTTGTGGTATCTAGACGACTGGCTGGTAGTGGCAGAGACACAACACTTATGCATAAAACATGTCAATATTATTTTAAATCATGTCAAAACTCTAGGCTTCAAGGTAAATCTGGTAAAGTCAAACCTTGTTCCCTCACGAGTAATTCAGTGGATAGGGCTGGTCTGGGACACGGCCGCTCTCACTCTGAGTCAGAGTGTGGACAATCGCAACAGGTTTCGCAGGAAACTGTTCATGTTTCTTCACAGTCTGACTACGACGCGGAGGGTCTGGGAGTCTCTGGTAGGCTCTCTCAACTGGATTCAACTAACTGTCAAGTTGGACCGGTTGAAAGTAAAACGATTAATATTGGAAGGCAACAAATATTTCCCGCTCTTACCGGCGAAAAAATTATGGCCCATCCCGAAATTAATCCACACCTTGCTAGCGGTCTGGGCAAAGAGGGAAACGTTGCATTCAATAATGTCATGGACCTCTCCTCCACCAACGGTATGGGTAGACACGGATGCGTCAGGCACAATAGGGTGGGGATTTCAGTCAAATCAGGGGCACCAGGGTCAGGGGCTTTGGTCCCACTTAGAAATCTCTCACATCAATGTCAAAGAATTACTAGTCCCCTTGTATTTCCTTCAGGCTCACGGGCCGGCGTTACAGGGCAAGTCGGTGGCCTTCAGGATGGACAATCTGAATGCAGTTCACTGTATTCAGAAACAAGGATCAACGAGGTCAAGGAGGTTGCTAAACGTGTCGGAAGAGATTTTTACTCTCGCCAACAGACTAGACATTTACATTCACGCATCTTATCTCCCAGGCGTAGCGAACGTCTGGGCAGACGCTCTGTCCCGGAGACAGAGCACGACAGTAGAATGGGAGCTCAAGCAACCCATTTTCAACCTAATGATTGCAGAGCTCTCCCATCCACAAGTGGATCTTTTTGCGTCCGAGGAGACTCACAAACTCCCTCTATACCTCACCCGCCGGGCGAAAACGCCGGCAGGGGGGCCAGACGCCCTAGTGACAGACTGGAACAGATGGAGCTCCATCTATCGGTTTCCGCCGCCAGATGCGTCACTAATGTGCCACGTAGTGAACAAACTACGAGATTATTGAGGCTTAGTCTCGCTAATCGCGCCCCTGTGGCCGGCGCAGTTGTGGTACCAGCAATTGAAAACGTGGTGCCCGGACCCGGTGTCGCTCCCGGTCGGGTATTTCTACTTAGACACGATTGGCAACCTAGCGACCTCGCTTTGCATTATGGACATTCAGGAGGCCAAGTGGCTAGCACCATACGGTAGAGATGTGACCAATAAATTAATCAATCAATATACTCAGTCTACGAAACGACAGTATCACTCACATTGGCAAGCTTTTACTTCCTGGATCATCAGAACGGAACAGAATGTGCCGTCAGTGGCTTTAGTTTTCAATTATTTAAATTATCTGTTTGAGCAGAAACATTTATCTGTGGTAACATTAAAAAATCACTTAACTGCGATTAGAGTGCCCTTTTTAGACCTGACAGGTCTCTCCATACCGGTGGCGGAGGAAACAGGTTTTATGAGAGCTTGTTTTAAACTTCGCCCACCTCCCCGTCAGCTCATGCCTACTTGGTCTCTCGACAAAGCCTTGTCTTTACTTCACTCTCGTCTGTACCATAATACTGCAGACTTTGCATTACTCTTAAAAAAGGCGGTTTTCCTTATGGCTTTGGCCACCGGGAACAGAGTGTCTGAGCTGGCGGCGATGAGCAACACACCTAATTGCCTTAGGTTTGGCAGACTTAATGAATGTATTTACATTGCACCTTCCCCAGGTTTTGTAGCCAAGAATGAGCACAGTGCACACGTGTTTTCTGAGTTCACGGTGCCGGCGTTAAAAAGGGGTAAGGTGCATCATAATCTATGTCCAGTGCAAGCTCTAACCAAATATTTGAGAGTAGCTCCTCTTAACCCCCAAGGTGCTTTATGGGTAGCAAGTACGGGTAAACGCTTACCTAAACGACGATTAGCCTCTCTTCTGGTCGAAGTCATTAAAGAGAGTAATCCCGGCGTTGTGGGTAGGGCCCACGATTTACGCAAATGGGCAGCTTCTTTACGTTTCCTGAAAACAATTTCAGTAGAAGATATCGCGTCCACTCAGTTGTGGGCGTCTAATCATACGTTTTTGTCTAGATATTTGTCAGTTGCTCTAGACAAGCCTTCCTTACCATGTATAGCTTTAAGGCAGAGGGTCTAGGTGGCCCTGCAGTCACTTTTGTGTATTTTCACGAGAAGGGGGGGGGGGGGGGGGTGCAGTCAGCTGACATAGGACACCCTAGACCCCGCCGGAGTATAAGAGCTGTGATACAATTTAAGGTTAATGTGATATGAAAATTTCTCAGCGAGAAATTGTGCTAGTACAATGTTAGTACAAAACAACGGTGTTGTTATAGTAGTTTTAGCTGCGAAAGCAATCTAATATTAAAATAGTGGAGATCCTTTGCAATTTACCTCCACGATTATTTTGGGGTTTATTATGTGCACATATAAACTTATAACTTGTTATTTTTGTCACCACTCGTTGAGTGGGGTGCCTTTGTACCTGCAGATCTGTGTTCAGAATCTTCAGGGTTACCCATTTTTTGTCAGACAGGCTTCTTTGAAGCACGCACCTGCCTGAACCCCTTTTTCTTGTATATTTTTGGCCTACGCCACATTTAAATATATTCAAAAGTAAGAATACTATGTGGTTGTTTTTTATTATCTGCTTTTATAGAGTTATGATATGATTACGAATGTCCCCCTCCAGTCTTAGAAATCAGGCATGTTCGTCAATGATGGAGGGGCCACTAATAAATTATAGGTTTGACTCCTGTAAGGAGATAAAGAAAACCTAATATTTAGTAGTGGCCCCGTAATCATTGACGACTGGGGCCCTCCCGACCGTCCCCTTCCCATTCGTTGATGTATTAAGGATTTTGGTTTACTTGATATGTCAGTGAAGGAGGAATGACGCCTGAATCAGCGTCTGGTCAGAAATCCACACAAGTACATCCACGATATGATGGAAAGCTTATTAGATAGTTATTCTTATTTTCTTTTTGTTTTTATTTTTTACGAAGTTTTTTCGTAGTGAGAACCCAATTCATAATGACTGAAGCCATGAGTGAGGTCGCGTGCGCTCATGATGAAGGCTCCTCAGTTTTTAAATGCTCTGCGCGGTAGATTCAAACTACGGCGGATTAGTGTTTGAAGAGGATGCCTTATGTAATAGGCATGTTCGTCAATGATTACGGGGCCACTACTAAATATTAGGTTTTCTTTATCTCCTTACAGGAGTCAAACCTATATTGACAACCTTGTTACGAAAGACATTTTAGTACCATACTTTTTTATTAGGTGTTGCCGATGGTTAAAACAAATATTCTTATGATCTTTAGAGCATATAGATTCAATAATTATCTTCAAATATATCAACAAAATTTGTGGTATTAAAATAACATTGAACCAAAAAACCTAACCTAACCTAACCAAAAAATCTAACCTAACCTAACCAAAAAACCTAACCTAACCTAACCAAAAAACCTAACCTAACCTAACCTAAATGTATTTGGGGGCTATTAGGTTAGGTTAAGTTTTTTGGTTAGGTTAATGCTAAAAAAATAAAAATAAAGCCAAGAAAAAAAAAAAATTTGCGGTGGTTAAAAAGTATATAGCAATGAAGCATAGAATGATAGGAACACAAAACTACCATTAGAAATAAGATCCCAACTGTGGTGTGACTCGTATATATTGACCCAATTTCGTGTTATTAGGAACCCGCACTAGCTGGTAGGTATAGGTTAGTCTTGTATCCCATGTACTGGGTACTAGGTACACGTACTATATCTGATAGGTCAGCACCGTAATTACGTTATCACTGCCTTGACAGCATGATCATGTTAGCGGGACCGATGTTTTTCACACTTCCCGAACAATATTGTAATTGGTTTCCTGTGTTTAGTGAGGTTACTTTCACCACCTTCAACAGTATTAAACTCCAACAGTTGGGAATGATATGAAGTGTGAACATATGGGAAAGAGCGTTGGTTACAACGGGAGGACATACTCAGGCTGCAGCATTTATTATTAATTATGGGAACAATTAATTAAATTAAGACACGGGACCGGGAGCGATAATTTATCGATCGAGTTGGTGGAGTCGTGACGTCATCCATGGTGATGACGTTACTTCCAGCCTGCCAATCACAATCGGGTTTGGCACGCCAATCACAGCTAAGCTTCCAGTATATTTTGATCTTATCAGCTGTTCTACCTCAACCCCATAATTATTTCAACCCCGCTCTTTCCCCGATATACTTCATGCCCTCCCCAGCTATCGGGGGTAAATATTTTAATATTGGTGTGGCAAGTGAAGGTAATCATTATTAGGGACACAATGAAAACAGGAAACTAATTATAATATTGAAGGGGAGTGGGAAAAAAAGCGCTCCCGCTATAATGGAATTTTCCCTGGAACTGCACTATGAACCTCTTCAATGTAAATATTAGGTAAGCAAAGTAATGAGATTTGATTCTGTTCGGGATAGCTTCGAAAACTTGGGCCTTAACTAACTGGAGTTTTCGAAAGGCGGCTCCAGTCCTAACGCTATTTATTGACTTACAGTGTGCTGGCTTAATAATACAGAAAGGTTAATAGCCTCTGAAGTCCTATTTTAACCCTCTCCGACATATGACGCGATGTAGAGCCTATTGGGGATACTTTAAAGCCTTTGTTACCATCAGGGGTATTTAGAAACATTTAGTTTAGTTACTTCAACCTCTGCAGTTGTCTTTGAGTTAGCTGTGGGCAGAAAACTAATTTTGGAGAGGTAATTATAAGAGTGAGAGAACTCTATTTCTCATTGCTAATCTGGCAACCTCTGCATCATAAATGCGTGAAAGGGTTAACTAGCTCCTCAGCCCTAACCTACACGGCACCATATAATGGCATCCAGATTAAGGGGGGGGGGGTTAACTTTTTGGTAGATTTGTTTCATATATTCATTATTTTTCTAGTTTCCTCCCTAGACTTCCATCAAAGTTTAAACAAACATCCATTGTAGATTAATGTGTACGTTTTTCGGTAGACAAAATGTCCTGGCCTTGGTTCTTTCAAAACTACAGGCTCACTATCGTTAGCCAGGAAAAGAAATCGACACCTAAATAGCACGAGAGGTCTTAATATTGACAAAGAAATGGGGCGAAAGGTTTTAAAATCGCCAAACTAATGGGCCGAACGTCATCAAATCTGAAAACTAATGGGGCGAAACATGAGGGAGAAGGGGGTCTATAAAAAAACGCCCCATCTCCCCTTAAAAGCTCGGTCGCTCTCTCTCTCTCTCACTAAAGAATCGCGGTAAAAATTGAAGACCCTCCGGACAGCTATGTTATTGTCCTAACCTAACCGGCTTTTTCTTATCTTTCTCTCCTTTTCTCTCTTTCCCTAGCTTGTATCCATTCGGCCCCATTCAGCCAACTGTTTTAAGACGTTTATCCCCATCCAGGTGTCGATTTCTTCCTGGCTAGCAATAGCGAGCCAACATTGTATGAAGAAATCCGGCTTCGCCGGAGACATGTTTCTATCAAAAAATGTACAAATTTAGCTTGCTGTCAAAACAAAAATATATATATCCTGGCTCGCTACCGCTCGCCAGGAAAATATGGACACCTGGATGGGGTAAACAAACTTCTTAAAACAGTAGGCTGAATGGGGCCGAATGGGTAAAAGCCAAAGAGAGGGAGAGATTCCCTTAAACTAACCTCACCTCACCTAACCTAACTGTATATCGAAAATAAACAAATATAGTCTATATTATTCCCAGCTGTGGATACATTGTCATGTTTCTATCTTTGTTACTCAGCTATAAGGTAGATTTTGTAGCGAAATATGATGTTAATTAGGAAAACTTGGCATTAATACGACACACAGCCATAGTCGTTTCATATATTTCTATTAATGGGAGGCAGACCGTTTTTCTTTCCCTAATGTTTAGCCCCACTAATTTTGAGATTATAAGACGTTCGGCTCATTAGTTTGGCGATTTTAACACCTTTCGCCCCATTTCGTTGTCAATTTTAAGACCTTTCGTGCCATTTAGGTGTCGATTATTTCCTGGCGAGCGATAGCAAGCCTGTAATTTTAAGAGGAACCGGCCTTTGGCCGGGAAATTTTTCTACCGAAAAATTTACACATTTATCATGAAGGGGGTGTTTTTTCTAAGCTTGATGGAGGTCTAGGGAGGAAACTAAAATATATATCAATAAATGAATTAATAGACCAAACAAACGGTCTGCCTCCCCTTAAGTATCGAGAAATCAGCTACTAAGGGATTCATTTTACCATCAGCTGGGAAAAAATATACTATAGTAAAAAGGCTGTCCGGAGTCTCTTAAATGTTTACCAGAATCTCTACTAGCCTTGCCCGACCGAAATCAAAGCGTTGGCATGCATAGAGATCTTCGTTTGATCATTTTTGGCGGATGGTGGTTTATAAAAAATATATGCTAGAAAACACTCACAGGGCCCAACTCCAAAAATGTATGAATATTGATAAAATTTCTGCCCACGATTGCATGATATATATACTGTACATATATATATATATATATATATATATATATATATATATATATATATATATATTAAAACTCGCAGGAAATATTAAACATTGCAATACCAAGGTTTCGTCTATTCTCTCAAGACATCTTCTGGGTATTATGACACAATTTGATCACGCGTATTTGTGATTTATTCTCCATATATATATATATATATATTACTTCCGTGGGTGGCCTAGGACACAGTAATTTCCATAGTAAGCATATATTAAAAGTATCAAAGCTGTACTTAACGCCACCTTTATTGTTAGTTACTTCTTTTATATTTTCTGTTTTCTTTACAAATTTTCGGCCCACATCAGGGAAGCCATCGTCAGGTTAATGCTTGATCCTTAAACTATTGAAACCTAAAATTAATGCAAAGTAAAAGCGGATCCGTTCATTATATAAAAGCGGATCCGTTCATAATATAATCCAAATGTTTAATAGCTTAGTAAAACACATTAAAATGCTCTAGGCAAATCTAATTATCTTAATGTGTTATGAATAAAATCGTCTAATAGTTGCCAGAATATAATGAAAAGGATGTCCCCGGTACTGAATGGGTTAACACAATAGAGATAAGCCAGAGGACCTATCGTGACGTAGGAATGTCCACGATAGAAGGCTCACTTTCTGTTATATTACTCTTAAGTTTTAAAAGGGGGTTATTTCTTAATACTACTATAATCATATTAAATAAAGAAGTTATGCTGTCATATGTTAATTATTAAATATTGTTAGCTTATAATTTACATAATATAAACCACAAGGTGAACAGAGACCGAAATTGCGCATAGGCAGTCTCGCTTGTTCTGCTTGAGGCGTTCTGGGTAGCCAACTGGCTAAAAAGGGGCCATTTTACTAACCATCACACAAACTACCTCTGCCTGCAATCTACGATCACCATACCATCACCTTAACCCCTTCTGTACCGACGAAGTCTGTTTTACATTATTCGAGCTATATTTAGATGATTTTATGCAGATTAGGAACGATCTGTGGTGGTTAAAAGGGTTGATTGATATAGTTCGAAGGTTTATAATTGCTAGAGATCCTTCCTAAACTGAATAAAATCATCTACTAATTGCCAGAATACAATGAAAATGACATCGCCGGTACAGAAGGGGTTAACTGCTAATTCCTGCCTATATTCACTATACTCTATATTCACTATACTCTATTTTTTTCCAGCTGATGGTAAATTGAATCCCTTAGTGGCTGATTTATCGATACTTAATGGGGAAATATGAAACTACAATGGCTGTGTGTCGTATTGATCCCAAGTGTTTTCTAATTAACAATATATCGCTATAAAATCTACCTTATACCTGAGTAACCAAGTCAAAATGTTTCGTTCTACTATGGCACGACACAAAGGATTGGCGGGAACGTAAGGGGAGATTTCCACTTAAGGATTTTTTTTTTTTTTTTTTTACTCCTTTCTCCCTAATGTTTAGCCCATTACTTTCCAGATTTTAAGACGTTCGCCCCATTAGTTTGTCGATGTTAAGCACTTTCGCCCCATTTGTCAATTTTTAGACCTTTCGTACCATTTTAAGTGTCGATTTTTTCCTGGCGAATGTGGGTCTAAGAATTTCAAGTCTGGTGCAAATTAGGGTAGCATTCAAGGAGACTACATCAGGACTCTTCTTCTTACCTCTGACCGGGTATAAGCTATCCTAGTGTTTACTACCCTATACCCCTTTGAAAGGACATTAGCCTAACCTAACAACCTTACCTAACCTATCCTAGGATTATGGGTGGAGGCTGCCGCCCCCACAACCCCGCTATTAGACATCTTTGACAGATTTTTGGTGTATTTTTCTGTGAAAAGGGTATTTTTGCAATTTGTCAATAACGAAAATCCTCCATTATATGGAGAACAATATGGCGAATCTGTTGGTGCCTATTTTCCCTAATAAATTGTTTCTAATAAGGCGGATGTAGTGTCCTTGAATATTATCCAAATTAGTTTAGATAAGGAAATTCTGCAAATATGTAAAGTTCGTTCCCCTAACCATCCACTTAGTAGGTCTGAAACACCTGTGGGTCGACAAACGAAGCATCTGAAACAAGTGCCATTTACACCCAATAAATGCTTCGTTTTTCGACTCGGAGATTCGGTTGCACGAACTTTTGTCGTTGATATTACATACGTTTGGATTTGGTTAGATAATGAAAATAATTATGATAGTATATTATTCTTATATATTTACTGTTTCGTAGTTATATAATTATTAAAGGATATTTACAATTTCGATTACACCGATTAATACACTGAACATGAATCCGAGCATTTTGAACCACTGAGCTAAAACAACTGACGTATCTTGGAGTTTGAAGCAGTGTTGCCAATTTAGCTACTTTCCCGCTAGAACTAGAGGTATCTACTTCGATCTAGAGGCAAATTTTACATATAGCGACATGAATTCTAGTGATATTGTGTAGATTTGAGCCATTTTAGAGAAATATGGTAAAGATTGGGCCGTTATTCTAGCTATTAGCATCATGAATTCTAGTGATATTGTGTAGATTTGAGCCATTTTAGCGAGATATGGTAGAGATTGGGCTGATATTCTAGCTATTAGCATCATGAATTCTAGTGATACTCGTAGATTCGCGCCATTTTAGCGAGATATGGTAGGGATTGTGCCGTTATTCTAGCTATCCTCGGCATTTGTTTACTATCTAGCGTACTGTATTTGGTAACCCTGAGTTTGAGGCCAGTTGCCGATCAACCGTCGAGCAGTGAAGAGGTGATGTAAGGTGGCGGTTTAAATTACGGATAGTGCGTCAAATTGTACTATTCATTTACTACAACAAAGCTCGAATAATCAATATATAATTAACAACCAGAATACAACGAAACATATATCGGACTATACGTGCCGATCTCAAATCCAAAAACTTGACAAGTGAAGCAGCCCTTAACCCTCTCCGACATATGACGCGATGTTGAGCCTATTGGGGATACTTTAAAGCCATCAGGGGTATTTAGAAACCTTTATCAATTCTGCGTAAGCAGAGTGGTATCGCCCCCCGTATAGTGGTACATGCTAATCGAAATGTCTGTCTGTCTCTGTCTGTCTGTCCGTCCGTCCGTCCGTCCGTCCGTCCGTCCGAGAACTCTTAGACCGTTTGACGGATTTTCACCAAACTTCACACCAACCTTCGGTGCGTGAATTCGACGGTAATTAAAAAAAAGATGTTTTGAATTTGTGCAATAGTTATGATCTTAGGTAAAAAAAAAAAAAAAATCCCCCCCTTCAACCACTAACACCCCCCCCCACTCCCCCCCCCCCCCCTGTACCTATTCCCTGTGTGTGTGTGCCCCGTAGGGGGGCACACACACAGAAATCCACACATCACACACATGTCTCAGATGTGATGATAATGGTGCGACTTCTGTCTGTCTTTCCTAGTCTTGTAGTGGCAGTAATGGTGACAGTACTAGTAGTAGTGATGATGGTCATAATAGTAGTGATGGTGACAAGTAATGATGATGGTTGTAGTGATAATGATGACAGTAGTGTTGATGGTAGTGACGATGGTGACAGTAGTAGTGATGATGGTGAGTAGTATTGATTATGGTGAAAGTTGTAGTGATTATACAGTAGTAGTGATGATGAGAGTAGTACTGATGATGATGACCGATGCCAGAGTTGGGTATGCCGTTTTGATTTTGGGCAAAACGGCACGTCTACTTTAGTTTAGTTACTTCAACCTCTGCAGTTGTCTTTGAGTTAGCTGTGGGCAGAAAACTAATTTTGGAGAGGTAATTATAAGAGTGAGAGAACTCTATTTCTCATTGCTAATCTGGCAACCTCTGCATCATAAATGCGTGAAAGGGTTAACTAGCTCCTCAGCCCTAACCTACACGGCACCATATAATGGCATCCAGATTAAGGGGGGGGGGGTTAACTTTTTGGTAGATTTGTTTCATATATTCATTATTTTTCTAGTTTCCTCCCTAGACTTCCATCAAAGTTTAAACAAACATCCATTGTAGATTAATGTGTACGTTTTTCGGTAGACAAAATGTCCTGGCCTTGGTTCTTTCAAAACTACAGGCTCACTATCGTTAGCCAGGAAAAGAAATCGACACCTAAATAGCACGAGAGGTCTTAATATTGACAAAGAAATGGGGCGAAAGGTTTTAAAATCGCCAAACTAATGGGCCGAACGTCATCAAATCTGAAAACTAATGGGGCTAAACATGAGGGAGAAGGGGGTCTATAAAAAACGACCCCATCTCCCCTTAAAAGCTCGGTCGCTCTCTCTCTCTCTCACTAAAGAATCGCGGTAAAAATTGAAGACCCTCCGGACAGCTATGTTATTGTCCTAACCTAACCGGCTTTTTCTTATCTTTCTCTCCTTTTCTCTCTTTCCCTAGCTTGTATCCATTCGGCCCCATTCAGCCAACTGTTTTAAGACGTTTATCCCCATCCAGGTGTCGATTTCTTCCTGGCTAGCAATAGCGAGCCAACATTGTATGAAGAAATCCGGCTTCGCCGGAGACATGTTTCTATCAAAAAATGTACAAATTTAGCTTGCTGTCAAAACAAAAATATATATATCCTGGCTCGCTACCGCTCGCCAGGAAAATATGGACACCTGGATGGGGTAAACAAACTTCTTAAACAGTAGGCTGAATGGGGCCGAATGGGTAAAAGCCAAAGAGAGGAGAGATTCCCTTAAACTAACCTCACCTCACCTAACCTAACTGTATATCGAAAATAAACAAATATAGTCTATATTATTCCCAGCTGTGGATACATTGTCATGTTTCTATCTTTGTTACTCAGCTATAAGGTAGATTTTGTAGCGAAATATGATGTTAATTAGGAAAACTTGGCATTAATACGACACACAGCCATAGTCGTTTCATATATTTCTATTAATGGGAGGCAGACCGTTTTTCTTTCCCTAATGTTTAGCCCCACTAATTTTGAGATTATAAGACGTTCGGCTCATTAGTTTGGCGATTTTAACACCTTTCGCCCCATTTCGTTGTCAATTTTAAGACCTTTCGTGCCATTTAGGTGTCGATTATTTCCTGGCGAGCGATAGCAAGCCTGTAATTTTAAGAGGAACCGGCCTTTGGCCGGGAAATTTTTCTACCGAAAAATTTACACATTTATCATGAAGGGGGTGTTTTTTCTAAGCTTGATGGAGGTCTAGGGAGGAAACTAAAAATATATATCAATAAATGAATTAATAGACCAAACAAACGGTCTGCCTCCCCTTAAGTATCGAGAAATCAGCTACTAAGGGATTCATTTTACCATCAGCTGGGAAAAAATATACTATAGTAAAAAGGCTGTCCGGAGTCTCTTAAATGTTTACCAGAATCTCTACTAGCCTTGCCCGACCGAAATCAAAGCGTTGGCATGCATAGAGATCTTCGTTTGATCATTTTTGGCGGATGGTGGTTTATAAAAATATATATGCTAGAAAACACTCACAGGGCCCAACTCCAAAAATGTATGAATATTGATAAAATTTCTGCCCACGATTGCATGATATATATATACTGTACATATATATATATATATATATATATATATATATATATATATATATATATATATATATTAAAACTCGCAGGAAATATTAAACATTGCAATACCAAGGTTTCGTCTATTCTCTCAAGACATCTTCTGGGTATTATGACACAATTTGATCACGCGTATTTGTGATTTATTCTCCATATATATATATATATATATATTACTTCCGTGGGTGGCCTAGGACACAGTAATTTCCATAGTAAGCATATATTAAAAGTATCAAAGCTGTACTTAACGCCACCTTTATTGTTAGTTACTTCTTTTATATTTTCTGTTTTCTTTACAAATTTTCGGCCCACATCAGGGAAGCCATCGTCAGGTTAATGCTTGATCCTTAAACTATTGAAACCTAAAATTAATGCAAAGTAAAAGCGGATCCGTTCATTATATAAAAGCGGATCCGTTCATTATATAATCCAAATTTTTAATAGCTTAGTAAAACACATTAAAATGCTCTAGGCAAATCTAATTATCTTAATGTGTTATGAATAAAATCGTCTAATAGTTGCCAGAATATAATGAAAAGGATGTCCCCGGTACTGAATGGGTTAACACAATAGAGATAAGCCAGAGGACCTATCGTGACGTAGGAATGTCCACGATAGAAGGCTCACTTTCTGTTATATTACTCTTAAGTTTTAAAAGGGGGTTATTTCTTAATACTACTATAATCATATTAAATAAAGAAGTTATGCTGTCATATGTTAATTATTAAATATTGTTAGCTTATAATTTACATAATATAAACCACAAGGTGAACAGAGACCGAAATTGCGCATAGGCAGTCTCGCTTGTTCTGCTTGAGGCGTTCTGGGTAGCCAACTGGCTAAAAAGGGGCCATTTTACTAACCATCACACAAACTACCTCTGCCTGCAATCTACGATCACCATACCATCACCTTAACCCCTTCTGTACCGACGAAGTCTGTTTTACATTATTCGAGCTATATTTAGATGATTTTATGCAGATTAGGAACGATCTGTGGTGGTTAAAAGGGTTGATTGATATAGTTCGAAGGTTTATAATTGCTAGAGATCCTTCCTAAACTGAATAAAATCATCTACTAATTGCCAGAATACAATGAAAATGACATCGCCGGTACAGAAGGGGTTAACTGCTAATTCCTGCCTATATTCACTATACTCTATATTCACTATACTCTATTTTTTTCCAGCTGATGGTAAATTGAATCCCTTAGTGGCTGATTTATCGATACTTAATGGGGAAATATGAAACTACAATGGCTGTGTGTCGTATTGATCCCAAGTGTTTTCTAATTAACAATATATCGCTATAAAATCTACCTTATACCTGAGTAACCAAGTCAAAATGTTTCGTTCTACTATGGCACGACACAAAGGATTGGCGGGAACGTAAGGGGAGATTTCCACTTAAGGATTTTTTTTTTTTTTTTTTTACTCCTTTCTCCCTAATGTTTAGCCCCATTACTTTCCAGATTTTAAGACGTTCGCCCCATTAGTTTGTCGATGTTAAGCACTTTCGCCCCATTTGTCAATTTTTAGACCTTTCGTACCATTTTAAGTGTCGATTTTTTTCCTGGCGAATGTGGGTCTAAGAATTTCAAGTCTGGTGCAAATTAGGGTAGCATTCAAGGAGACTACATCAGGACTCTTCTTCTTACCTCTGACCGGTATAAGCTATCCTAGTGTTTACTACCCTATACCCCTTTGAAAGGACATTAGCCTAACCTAACAACCTTACCTAACCTATCCTAGGATTATGGGTGGAGGCTGCCGCCCCCACAACCCCGCTATTAGACATCTTTGACAGATTTTTGGTGTATTTTTTCTGTGAAAAGGGTATTTTTGCAATTTGTCAATAACGAAAATCCTCCATTATATGGAGAACAATATGGCGAATCTGTTGGTGCCTATTTTCCCTAATAAATTGTTTCTAATAAGGCGGATGTAGTGTCCTTGAATATTATCCAAATTAGTTTAGATAAGGAAATTCTGCAAATATGTAAAGTTCGTTCCCCTAACCATCCACTTAGTAGGTCTGAAACACCTGTGGGTCGACAAACGAAGCATCTGAAACAAGTGCCATTTACACCCAATAAATGCTTCGTTTTTCGACTCGGAGATTCGGTTGCACGAACTTTTGTCGTTGATATTACATACGTTTGGATTTGGTTAGATAATGAAAATAATTATGATAGTATATTATTCTTATATATTTACTGTTTCGTAGTTATATAATTATTAAAGGATATTTACAATTTCGATTACACCGATTAATACACTGAACATGAATCCGAGCATTTTGAACCACTGAGCTAAAACAACTGACGTATCTTGGAGTTTGAAGCAGTGTTGCCAATTTAGCTACTTTCCCGCTAGAACTAGAGGTATCTACTTCGATCTAGAGGCAAATTTTACATATAGCGACATGAATTCTAGTGATATTGTGTAGATTTGAGCCATTTTAGAGAAATATGGTAAAGATTGGGCCGTTATTCTAGCTATTAGCATCATGAATTCTAGTGATATTGTGTAGATTTGAGCCATTTTAGCGAGATATAGAGATTGGGCTGATATTCTAGCTATTAGCATCATGAATTCTAGTGATACTCGTAGATTCGCGCCATTTTAGCGAGATATGGTAGGGATTGTGCCGTTATTCTAGCTATCCTCGGCATTTGTTTACTATCTAGCGTACTGTATTTGGTAACCCTGAGTTTGAGGCCAGTTGCCGATCAACCGTCGAGCAGTGAAGAGGTGATGTAAGGTGGCGGTTTAAATTACGGATAGTGCGTCAAATTGTACTATTCATTTACTACAACAAAGCTCGAATAATCAATATATAATTAACAACCAGAATACAACGAAACATATATCGGACTATACGTGCCGATCTCAAATCCAAAAACTTGACAAGTGAAGCAGCCCTTAACCCTCTCCGACATATGACGCGATGTTGAGCCTATTGGGGATACTTTAAAGCCATCAGGGGTATTTAGAAACCTTTATCAATTCTGCGTAAGCAGAGTGGTATCGCCCCCCGTATAGTGGTACATGCTAATCGAAATGTCTGTCTGTCTCTGTCTGTCTGTCCGTCCGTCCGTCCGTCCGTCCGTCCGTCCGAGAACTCTTAGACCGTTTGACGGATTTTCACCAAACTTCACACCAACCTTCGGTGCGTGAATTCGACGGTAATTAAAAAAAGATGTTTTGAATTTGTGCAATAGTTATGATCTTAGGTAAAAAAAAAAAAAAAATCCCCCCCTTCAACCAGACGCCCCCCCCCCCCCCCCCCCCCTGTACCTATTCCCTGTGTGTGTGTGCCCCGTAGGGGGGCACACACACAGAAATCCACACATCACACACATGTCTCAGATGTGATGATAATGGTGCGACTTCTGTCTGTCTTTCCTAGTCTTGTAGTGGCAGTAATGGTGACAGTACTAGTAGTAGTGATGATGGTCATAATAGTAGTGATGGTGACAAGTAATGATGATGGTTGTAGTGATAATGATGACAGTAGTGTTGATGGTAGTGACGATGGTGACAGTAGTAGTGATGATGGTGAGTAGTATTGATTATGGTGAAAGTTGTAGTGATTATACAGTAGTAGTGATGATGAGAGTAGTACTGATGATGATGACCGATGCCAGAGTTGGGTATGCCGTTTTGATTTTGGGCAAAACGGCACGTCTACTTTAGTTTAGTTACTTCAACCTCTGCAGTTGTCTTTGAGTTAGCTGTGGGCAGAAAACTAATTTTGGAGAGGTAATTATAAGAGTGAGAGAACTCTATTTCTCATTGCTAATCTGGCAACCTCTGCATCATAAATGCGTGAAAGGGTTAACTAGCTCCTCAGCCCTAACCTACACGGCACCATATAATGGCATCCAGATTAAGGGGGGGGGGGTTAACTTTTTGGTAGATTTGTTTCATATATTCATTATTTTTCTAGTTTCCTCCCTAGACTTCCATCAAAGTTTAAACAAACATCCATTGTAGATTAATGTGTACGTTTTTCGGTAGACAAAATGTCCTGGCCTTGGTTCTTTCAAAACTACAGGCTCACTATCGTTAGCCAGGAAAAGAAATCGACACCTAAATAGCACGAGAGGTCTTAATATTGACAAAGAAATGGGGCGAAAGGTTTTAAAATCGCCAAACTAATGGGCCGAACGTCATCAAATCTGAAAACTAATGGGGCGAAACATGAGGGAGAAGGGGGTCTATAAAAAAACGCCCCATCTCCCCTTAAAAGCTCGGTCGCTCTCTCTCTCTCTCACTAAAGAATCGCGGTAAAAATTGAAGACCCTCCGGACAGCTATGTTATTGTCCTAACCTAACCGGCTTTTTCTTATCTTTCTCTCCTTTTCTCTCTTTCCCTAGCTTGTATCCATTCGGCCCCATTCAGCCAACTGTTTTAAGACGTTTATCCCCATCCAGGTGTCGATTTCTTCCTGGCTAGCAATAGCGAGCCAACATTGTATGAAGAAATCCGGCTTCGCCGGAGACATGTTTCTATCAAAAAATGTACAAATTTAGCTTGCTGTCAAAAAAAAACATATACAGGTATATGCTGGCTTGCTACCGCTCGCCAGGAAAATATGGACACCTGGATGGGGTAAACAAACTTCTTAAAACAGTAGGCTGAATGGGGCCGAATGGGTAAAAGCCAAAGAGAGGGAGAGATTCCCTTAAACTAACCTCACCTCACCTAACCTAACTGTATATCGAAAATAAACAAATATAGTCTATATTATTCCCAGCTGTGGATACATTGTCATGTTTCTATCTTTGTTACTCAGCTATAAGGTAGATTTTGTAGCGAAATATGATGTTAATTAGGAAAACTTGGCATTAATACGACACACAGCCATAGTCGTTTCATATATTTCTATTAATGGGAGGCAGACCGTTTTTCTTTCCCTAATGTTTAGCCCCACTAATTTTGAGATTATAAGACGTTCGGCTCATTAGTTTGGCGATTTTAACACCTTTCGCCCCATTTCGTTGTCAATTTTAAGACCTTTCGTGCCATTTAGGTGTCGATTATTTCCTGGCGAGCGATAGCAAGCCTGTAATTTTAAGAGGAACCGGCCTTTGGCCGGGAAATTTTTCTACCGAAAAATTTACACATTTATCATGAAGGGGGTGTTTTTTCTAAGCTTGATGGAGGTCTAGGGAGGAAACTAAAAATATATATCAATAAATGAATTAATAGACCAAACAAACGGTCTGCCTCCCCTTAAGTATCGAGAAATCAGCTACTAAGGGATTCATTTTACCATCAGCTAGTAAAACATATACTATAGTAAAAAGGCTGTCCGGAGTCTCTTAAATGTTTACCAGAATCTCTACTAGCCTTGCCCGACCGAAATCAAAGCGTTGGCATGCATAGAGATCTTCGTTTGATCATTTTTGGCGGATGGTGGTTTATAAAAATATATATGCTAGAAAACACTCACAGGGCCCAACTCCAAAAATGTATGAATATTGATAAAATTTCTGCCCACGATTGCATGATATATATACTGTACATATATATATATATATATATATATATATATATATATATATATATATATATATTAAAACTCGCAGGAAATATTAAACATTGCAATACCAAGGTTTCGTCTATTCTCTCAAGACATCTTCTGGGTATTATGACACAATTTGATCACGCGTATTTGTGATTTATTCTCCATATATATATATATATATATATATTACTTCCGTGGGTGGCCTAGGACACAGTAATTTCCATAGTAAGCATATATTAAAAGTATCAAAGCTGTACTTAACGCCACCTTTATTGTTAGTTACTTCTTTTATATTTTCTGTTTTCTTTACAAATTTTCGGCCCACATCAGGGAAGCCATCGTCAGGTTAATGCTTGATCCTTAAACTATTGAAACCTAAAATTAATGCAAAGTAAAAGCGGATCCGTTCATTATATAAAAGCGGATCCGTTCATTATATAATCCAAATTTTTAATAGCTTAGTAAAACACATTAAAATGCTCTAGGCAAATCTAATTATCTTAATGTGTTATGAATAAAATCGTCTAATAGTTGCCAGAATATAATGAAAAGGATGTCCCCGGTACTGAATGGGTTAACACAATAGAGATAAGCCAGAGGACCTATCGTGACGTAGGAATGTCCACGATAGAAGGCTCACTTTCTGTTATATTACTCTTAAGTTTTAAAAGGGGGTTATTTCTTAATACTACTATAATCATATTAAATAAAGAAGTTATGCTGTCATATGTTAATTATTAAATATTGTTAGCTTATAATTTACATAATATAAACCACAAGGTGAACAGAGACCGAAATTGCGCATAGGCAGTCTCGCTTGTTCTGCTTGAGGCGTTCTGGGTAGCCAACTGGCTAAAAAGGGGCCATTTTACTAACCATCACACAAACTACCTCTGCCTGCAATCTACGATCACCATACCATCACCTTAACCCCTTCTGTACCGACGAAGTCTGTTTTACATTATTCGAGCTATATTTAGATGATTTTATGCAGATTAGGAACGATCTGTGGTGGTTAAAAGGGTTGATTGATATAGTTCGAAGGTTTATAATTGCTAGAGATCCTTCCTAAACTGAATAAAATCATCTACTAATTGCCAGAATACAATGAAAATGACATCGCCGGTACAGAAGGGGTTAACTGCTAATTCCTGCCTATATTCACTATACTCTATATTCACTATACTCTATTTTTTTCCAGCTGATGGTAAATTGAATCCCTTAGTGGCTGATTTATCGATACTTAATGGGGAAATATGAAACTACAATGGCTGTGTGTCGTATTGATCCCAAGTGTTTTCTAATTAACAATATATCGCTATAAAATCTACCTTATACCTGAGTAACCAAGTCAAAATGTTTCGTTCTACTATGGCACGACACAAAGGATTGGCGGGAACGTAAGGGGAGATTTCCACTTAAGGATTTTTTTTTTTTTTTTTTTACTCCTTTCTCCCTAATGTTTAGCCCCATTACTTTCCAGATTTTAAGACGTTCGCCCCATTAGTTTGTCGATGTTAAGCACTTTCGCCCCATTTGTCAATTTTTAGACCTTTCGTACCATTTTAAGTGTCGATTTTTTTCCTGGCGAATGTGGGTCTAAGAATTTCAAGTCTGGTGCAAATTAGGGTAGCATTCAAGGAGACTACATCAGGACTCTTCTTCTTACCTCTGACCGGGTATAAGCTATCCTAGTGTTTACTACCCTATACCCCTTTGAAAGGACATTAGCCTAACCTAACAACCTTACCTAACCTATCCTAGGATTATGGGTGGAGGCTGCCGCCCCCACAACCCCGCTATTAGACATCTTTGACAGATTTTTGGTGTATTTTTCTGTGAAAAGGGTATTTTTGCAATTTGTCAATAACGAAAATCCTCCATTATATGGAGAACAATATGGCGAATCTGTTGGTGCCTATTTTCCCTAATAAATTGTTTCTAATAAGGCGGATGTAGTGTCCTTGAATATTATCCAAATTAGTTTAGATAAGGAAATTCTGCAAATATGTAAAGTTCGTTCCCCTAACCATCCACTTAGTAGGTCTGAAACACCTGTGGGTCGACAAACGAAGCATCTGAAACAAGTGCCATTTACACCCAATAAATGCTTCGTTTTTCGACTCGGAGATTCGGTTGCACGAACTTTTGTCGTTGATATTACATACGTTTGGATTTGGTTAGATAATGAAAATAATTATGATAGTATATTATTCTTATATATTTACTGTTTCGTAGTTATATAATTATTAAAGGATATTTACAATTTCGATTACACCGATTAATACACTGAACATGAATCCGAGCATTTTGAACCACTGAGCTAAAACAACTGACGTATCTTGGAGTTTGAAGCAGTGTTGCCAATTTAGCTACTTTCCCGCTAGAACTAGAGGTATCTACTTCGATCTAGAGGCAAATTTTACATATAGCGACATGAATTCTAGTGATATTGTGTAGATTTGAGCCATTTTAGAGAAATATGGTAAAGATTGGGCCGTTATTCTAGCTATTAGCATCATGAATTCTAGTGATATTGTGTAGATTTGAGCCATTTTAGCGAGATATGGTAGAGATTGGGCTGATATTCTAGCTATTAGCATCATGAATTCTAGTGATACTCGTAGATTCGCGCCATTTTAGCGAGATATGGTAGGGATTGTGCCGTTATTCTAGCTATCCTCGGCATTTGTTTACTATCTAGCGTACTGTATTTGGTAACCCTGAGTTTGAGGCCAGTTGCCGATCAACCGTCGAGCAGTGAAGAGGTGATGTAAGGTGGCGGTTTAAATTACGGATAGTGCGTCAAATTGTACTATTCATTTACTACAACAAAGCTCGAATAATCAATATATAATTAACAACCAGAATACAACGAAACATATATCGGACTATACGTGCCGATCTCAAATCCAAAACTTGACAAGTGAAGCAGCCCTTATAACCCTCTCCGACATATGACGCGATTTTGAGCCTATTGGGGATACTTTAAAGCCATCAGGGGTATTTAGAAACCTTTATCAATTCTGCGTAAGCAGAGTGGTATCGCCCCCCGTATAGTGGTACATGCTAATCGAAATGTCTGTCTGTCTCTGTCTGTCTGTCCGTCCGTCCGTCCGTCCGTCCGTCCGTCCGAGAACTCTTAGACCGTTTGACGGATTTTCACCAAACTTCACACCAACCTTCGGTGCGTGAATTCGACGGTAATTAAAAAAAAGATGTTTTGAATTTGTGCAATAGTTATGATCTTAGGTCAAAAAAAAAAAAAATCCCCCCCTTCAACCAGACGCCCCCCCCCCCCCCCCCCCTGTACCTATTCCCTGTGTGTGTGTGCCCCGTAGGGGGGCACACACACAGAAATCCACACATCACACACATGTCTCAGATGTGATGATAATGGTGCGACTTCTGTCTGTCTTTCCTAGTCTTGTAGTGGCAGTAATGGTGACAGTACTAGTAGTAGTGATGATGGTCATAATAGTAGTGATGGTGACAAGTAATGATGATGGTTGTAGTGATAATGATGACAGTAGTGTTGATGGTAGTGACGATGGTGACAGTAGTAGTGATGATGGTGAGTAGTATTGATTATGGTGAAAGTTGTAGTGATTATACAGTAGTAGTGATGATGAGAGTAGTACTGATGATGATGACCGATGCCAGAGTTGGGTATGCCGTTTTGATTTTGGGCAAAACGGCACGTCTACTTTAGTTTAGTTACTTCAACCTCTGCAGTTGTCTTTGAGTTAGCTGTGGGCAGAAAACTAATTTTGGAGAGGTAATTATAAGAGTGAGAGAACTCTATTTCTCATTGCTAATCTGGCAACCTCTGCATCATAAATGCGTGAAAGGGTTAACTAGCTCCTCAGCCCTAACCTACACGGCACCATATAATGGCATCCAGATTAAGGGGGGGGGGGTTAACTTTTTGGTAGATTTGTTTCATATATTCATTATTTTTCTAGTTTCCTCCCTAGACTTCCATCAAAGTTTAAACAAACATCCATTGTAGATTAATGTGTACGTTTTTCGGTAGACAAAATGTCCTGGCCTTGGTTCTTTCAAAACTACAGGCTCACTATCGTTAGCCAGGAAAAGAAATCGACACCTAAATAGCACGAGAGGTCTTAATATTGACAAAGAAATGGGGCGAAAGGTTTTAAAATCGCCAAACTAATGGGCCGAACGTCATCAAATCTGAAAACTAATGGGGCGAAACATGAGGGAGAAGGGGGTCTATAAAAAAACGCCCCATCTCCCCTTAAAAGCTCGGTCGCTCTCTCTCTCTCTCACTAAAGAATCGCGGTAAAAATTGAAGACCCTCCGGACAGCTATGTTATTGTCCTAACCTAACCGGCTTTTTCTTATCTTTCTCTCCTTTTCTCTCTTTCCCTAGCTTGTATCCATTCGGCCCCATTCAGCCAACTGTTTTAAGACGTTTATCCCCATCCAGGTGTCGATTTCTTCCTGGCTAGCAATAGCGAGCCAACATTGTATGAAGAAATCCGGCTTCGCCGGAGACATGTTTCTATCAAAAAATGTACAAATTTAGCTTGCTGTCAAAACAAAAATATATATATCCTGGCTCGCTACCGCTCGCCAGGAAAATATGGACACCTGGATGGGGTAAACAAACTTCTTAAAACAGTAGGCTGAATGGGGCCGAATGGGTAAAAGCCAAAGAGAGGGAGAGATTCCCTTAAACTAACCTCACCTCACCTAACCTAACTGTATATCGAAAATAAACAAATATAGTCTATATTATTCCCAGCTGTGGATACATTGTCATGTTTCTATCTTTGTTACTCAGCTATAAGGTAGATTTTGTAGCGAAATATGATGTTAATTAGGAAAACTTGGCATTAATACGACACACAGCCATAGTCGTTTCATATATTTCTATTAATGGGAGGCAGACCGTTTTTCTTTCCCTAATGTTTAGCCCCACTAATTTTGAGATTATAAGACGTTCGGCTCATTAGTTTGGCGATTTTAACACCTTTCGCCCCATTTCGTTGTCAATTTTAAGACCTTTCGTGCCATTTAGGTGTCGATTATTTCCTGGCGAGCGATAGCAAGCCTGTAATTTTAAGAGGAACCGGCCTTTGGCCGGGAAATTTTTCTACCGAAAAATTTACACATTTATCATGAAGGGGGTGTTTTTTCTAAGCTTGATGGAGGTCTAGGGAGGAAACTAAAAATATATATCAATAAATGAATTAATAGACCAAACAAACGGTCTGCCTCCCCTTAAGTATCGAGAAATCAGCTACTAAGGGATTCATTTTACCATCAGCTGGGAAAAAATATACTATAGTAAAAAGGCTGTCCGGAGTCTCTTAAATGTTTACCAGAATCTCTACTAGCCTTGCCCGACCGAAATCAAAGCGTTGGCATGCATAGAGATCTTCGTTTGATCATTTTTGGCGGATGGTGGTTTATAAAATATATATGCTAGAAAACACTCACAGGGCCCAACTCCAAAAATGTATGAATATTGATAAAATTTCTGCCCACGATTGCATGATATATATATACTGTATATATATATATATATATATATATATATATATATATATATATATTAAAACTCGCAGGAAATATTAAACATTGCAATACCAAGGTTTCGTCTATTCTCTCAAGACATCTTCTGGGTATTATGACACAATTTGATCACGCGTATTTGTGATTTATTCTCCATATATATATATATATATATTACTTCCGTGGGTGGCCTAGGACACAGTAATTTCCATAGTAAGCATATATTAAAAGTATCAAAGCTGTACTTAACGCCACCTTTATTGTTAGTTACTTCTTTTATATTTTCTGTTTTCTTTACAAATTTTCGGCCCACATCAGGGAAGCCATCGTCAGGTTAATGCTTGATCCTTAAACTATTGAAACCTAAAATTAATGCAAAGTAAAAGCGGATCCGTTCATTATATAAAAGCGGATCCGTTCATTATATAATCCAAATTTTTAATAGCTTAGTAAAACACATTAAAATGCTCTAGGCAAATCTAATTATCTTAATGTGTTATGAATAAAATCGTCTAATAGTTGCCAGAATATAATGAAAAGGATGTCCCCGGTACTGAATGGGTTAACACAATAGAGATAAGCCAGAGGACCTATCGTGACGTAGGAATGTCCACGATAGAAGGCTCACTTTCTGTTATATTACTCTTAAGTTTTAAAAGGGGGTTTATTTCTTAATACTACTATAATCATATTAAATAAAGAAGTTATGCTGTCATATGTTAATTATTAAATATTGTTAGCTTATAATTTACATAATATAAACCACAAGGTGAACAGAGACCGAAATTGCGCATAGGCAGTCTCGCTTGTTCTGCTTGAGGCGTTCTGGGTAGCCAACTGGCTAAAAAGGGGCCATTTTACTAACCATCACACAAACTACCTCTGCCTGCAATCTACGATCACCATACCATCACCTTAACCCCTTCTGTACCGACGAAGTCTGTTTTACATTATTCGAGCTATATTTAGATGATTTTATGCAGATTAGGAACGATCTGTGGTGGTTAAAAGGGTTGATTGATATAGTTCGAAGGTTTATAATTGCTAGAGATCCTTCCTAAACTGAATAAAATCATCTACTAATTGCCAGAATACAATGAAAATGACATCGCCGGTACAGAAGGGGTTAACTGCTAATTCCTGCCTATATTCACTATACTCTATATTCACTATACTCTATTTTTTTCCAGCTGATGGTAAATTGAATCCCTTAGTGGCTGATTTATCGATACTTAATGGGGAAATATGAAACTACAATGGCTGTGTGTCGTATTGATCCCAAGTGTTTTCTAATTAACAATATATCGCTATAAAATCTACCTTATACCTGAGTAACCAAGTCAAAATGTTTCGTTCTACTATGGCACGACACAAAGGATTGGCGGGAACGTAAGGGGAGATTTCCACTTAAGGATTTTTTTTTTTTTTTTTTTACTCCTTTCTCCCTAATGTTTAGCCCCATTACTTTCCAGATTTTAAGACGTTCGCCCCATTAGTTTGTCGATGTTAAGCACTTTCGCCCCATTTGTCAATTTTTAGACCTTTCGTACCATTTTAAGTGTCGATTTTTTTCCTGGCGAATGTGGGTCTAAGAATTTCAAGTCTGGTGCAAATTAGGGTAGCATTCAAGGAGACTACATCAGGACTCTTCTTCTTACCTCTGACCGGGTATAAGCTATCCTAGTGTTTACTACCCTATACCCCTTTGAAAGGACATTAGCCTAACCTAACAACCTTACCTAACCTATCCTAGGATTATGGGTGGAGGCTGCCGCCCCCACAACCCCGCTATTAGACATCTTTGACAGATTTTTGGTGTATTTTTCTGTGAAAAGGGTATTTTTGCAATTTGTCAATAACGAAAATCCTCCATTATATGGAGAACAATATGGCGAATCTGTTGGTGCCTATTTTCCCTAATAAATTGTTTCTAATAAGGCGGATGTAGTGTCCTTGAATATTATCCAAATTAGTTTAGATAAGGAAATTCTGCAAATATGTAAAGTTCGTTCCCCTAACCATCCACTTAGTAGGTCTGAAACACCTGTGGGTCGACAAACGAAGCATCTGAAACAAGTGCCATTTACACCCAATAAATGCTTCGTTTTTCGACTCGGAGATTCGGTTGCACGAACTTTTGTCGTTGATATTACATACGTTTGGATTTGGTTAGATAATGAAAATAATTATGATAGTATATTATTCTTATATATTTACTGTTTCGTAGTTATATAATTATTAAAGGATATTTACAATTTCGATTACACCGATTAATACACTGAACATGAATCCGAGCATTTTGAACCACTGAGCTAAAACAACTGACGTATCTTGGAGTTTGAAGCAGTGTTGCCAATTTAGCTACTTTCCCGCTAGAACTAGAGGTATCTACTTCGATCTAGAGGCAAATTTTACATATAGCGACATGAATTCTAGTGATATTGTGTAGATTTGAGCCATTTTAGAGAAATATGGTAAAGATTGGGCCGTTATTCTAGCTATTAGCATCATGAATTCTAGTGATATTGTGTAGATTTGAGCCATTTTAGCGAGATATGGTAGAGATTGGGCTGATATTCTAGCTATTAGCATCATGAATTCTAGTGATACTCGTAGATTCGCGCCATTTTAGCGAGATATGGTAGGGATTGTGCCGTTATTCTAGCTATCCTCGGCATTTGTTTACTATCTAGCGTACTGTATTTGGTAACCCTGAGTTTGAGGCCAGTTGCCGATCAACCGTCGAGCAGTGAAGAGGTGATGTAAGGTGGCGGTTTAAATTACGGATAGTGCGTCAAATTGTACTATTCATTTACTACAACAAAGCTCGAATAATCAATATATAATTAACAACCAGAATACAACGAAACATATATCGGACTATACGTGCCGATCTCAAATCCAAAAACTTGACAAGTGAAGCAGCCCTTAACCCTCTCCGACATATGACGCGATGTTGAGCCTATTGGGGATACTTTAAAGCCATCAGGGGTATTTAGAAACCTTTATCAATTCTGCGTAAGCAGAGTGGTATCGCCCCCCGTATAGTGGTACATGCTAATCGAAATGTCTGTCTGTCTGTCTGTCTGTCCGTCCGTCCGTCCGTCCGTCCGTCCGAGAACTCCTAGACCGTTTGACGGATTTTCACCAAACTTCACACCAACCTTCGGTGCGTGAATTCGACGGTAATTAAAAAAAAGATGTTTTGAATTTGTGCAATAGTTATGATCTTAGGAAAAAAAAAAAAAAAAAATCCCCCCCTTCAACCAGACGCCCCCCCCCCCCCCCCTGTACCTATTCCCTGTGTGTGTGTGCCCCGTAGGGGGGCACACACACAGAAATCCACACATCACACACATGTCTCAGATGTGATGATAATGGTGCGACTTCTGTCTGTCTTTCCTAGTCTTGTAGTGGCAGTAATGGTGACAGTACTAGTAGTAGTGATGATGGTCATAATAGTAGTGATGGTGACAAGTAATGATGATGGTTGTAGTGATAATGATGACAGTAGTGTTGATGGTAGTGACGATGGTGACAGTAGTAGTGATGATGGTGAGTAGTATTGATTATGGTGAAAGTTGTAGTGATTATACAGTAGTAGTGATGATGAGAGTAGTACTGATGATGATGACCGATGCCAGAGTTGGGTATGCCGTTTTGATTTTGGGCAAAACGGCACGTCTACTTTAGTTTAGTTACTTCAACCTCTGCAGTTGTCTTTGAGTTACCTGTGGGCAGAAAACTAATTTTAGAGAGGTAATTATAAGAGTGAGAGAGCTCTATTTCTTATTGCTAATCTGGCAACCTCTGCGTCATATATGCGTGAAAGGGTTAACAGGGTTGCCTGGAACGCCGCCATTAGGACAAGAGACTGAAACTGCACGTATGTGTGGAGCACTCTGTCTTAAAATGTTATGTATAAATATGGAGCCTCGCTTCTTGACCCCTTCTGTACCGGCGACGTCTTTTGAAGTTTCTTTAAGCTACATTTAGACAATTTTGTACAGTTAAAGAAGGATCTGTGGTCGTAAAAAATACATACAGGAGCAAATACATACGCCCCTCCCCCCCCCCCCCTCCCCTTAAGATGGCGTTACCCTGCGTGTTTATTGCAAAACAACCGTAAGTTATATTAATCATATACCTTTTAAGGTTTAATTCTAGTTTCGCTTTCACAGCATACTCATAAATTTCTATGGCTACTTTAGAGTAGTCATATACCATACTTAATTCCTATATATGTCCAAAGCGGCGGAAATGCATTATAAGGAATGATACCTACTGTTAAAAAAAAAAAAAAAATCTCCCCATATGCGGCACCATAGCTATTACATAATACTAGGTTAGGTTAGGTAAGGTTGTTAGGTTAGGCTAATGTCGTTAATGTAGTTTATTATCATTATATTACGTCTTTTACCCAGCAATTTCCCTGATCTTCATAGTTGGTCGGGAAGCTATGCCTTTACAACGGCGCCTCCCTTTTGTCGCTGTGTACGTGAAACTAGAATTTTACCCATTTTAATCACATGACAAATTAAATAATATTGAAATATATCTACGTTAGGGATATATTGCACCTTCACCCAAGTTGCACTTCTTAACCCTTTCTGTACCGGCGACGTCTTTTTAACTTTATTCTGGCTACTTTTAGGCGATTTTGTTCAGTATAAAAAGGTCCCCCGGCAACTATCAGGCTTCGAACTAGCTCACTTAACCCTTTTTACTACCACAGATCCTTCTTAAACTGCACTGAATCGTCTAAATACACCAAGAACATAATCCATTATACGTCACCGGTACAGAAGGGGCTCACAGACAAAGGAATTCCCTATACTAATATAAGCTATTTTATTTGTTTCAGTGAGTGGTTGTGAGGTCTACCATCACTGCAGGGAGTGACTTATGTGGTGAGTACAGTGTGTGACCTTTATTCAGTAATTACTTGAACCTACAACATTTTGCCCATATCGTTTACAGGAAGTTTCGTCACCACCTTTTAGACTAGTTTCGTCACCGCGATGGTAATTTTTTACTTATCCGGCTGCTCCCTCCCCTCCCCCTCCAACCCCTCGAAACTCACAGAAAACTGAGTTTTGAGCATAGACTAAAGAAGATGGATACAGGATAGCCCCCCCCCCCCCCCACCATCATGACTTGTTGTAGTCATCAGTATATGGGGCCACTCAGCCCCCCCAAAAAAAATATATATATATATATATACCGGGTATATATATATATAATTATATATTATTATGTATGGGTGTGAAGGCCCAGGCAAATAATAACATTGTCCGAAAATCACTTACCAGTCATTCGTGATCGGCATTTTCTATTCTGATAAAATATGTATCACCGAGCTCAAATTTAGTATTGCTTGGGTTCCTAATCTTATATCAGACAATCTAATAAGGGGTTTAAAGGAGTAATAGGCAAAGAATTGCGATCTTATTAAACTGTGATGAAAACGTATTGGTTGGTTTCCTATTAAGTATAGGACGGTACTTATTGCTCTGATAGGGTTTTGTTAGATCGTAGCCTTATATATACTAAGGATAGGATACTCCCTCTCACTGTCCCAAGGCAGCATTGGCTTACAACTTAGGATATTTTCATATCATGAAACTAATTTTTTGGAGCGAAGTCCCAAGCATTAATTGGCTTACAACTTCGGATTGTTTCATAATAACACTTTTATTTCTCAAGGTTATAGTGTATACCTGTCGTTCGGTTTGCAGGATCTGAGAAACTATGTACGGTAGTTTTCCTCGTAACTGTCCCACAGTTTCCAGAGACGTAATTGTTTTTCATGGTTGCCATGGCGTGCGTTTGATTTTAGGGACGATGTTAGTGGCTGGACCAAACTCGCTCACCTCGATTATTATAAGTTATATTATACAGTAAGTCTATTATGCTCTATACTTCTTTGATATATGTCCATGGCTTCGGAAATTAAATATATTTAATTAGACTTAATGGGTTAAATAAGGGTGGAACTAAGAGAGGCGGCCATCTTGAATCAGTGGATCTCTTATTTGTTTTGTTTCAATGTCCACCTTATTTTTAATGTGTTATCAACCTCTACATCAATATCAATTATGTACGATTAAGTACGACAGGTTGGGTAAGAGGTATCCACACCAGGATTCGAACCCACTCACTCCAGGTATATTACGGTGCCCGACTCTCCCAAATATACCTGGAGTGAGTGGGTTCGAATCCTGGTGAGGATACCTCTACATCAATGTTAAGACCAGTGGGAGTCTGGGTGCGGCAGCCCCCTGGTTAGGTTAGGTTGCTAAGTTAGGTTAATGACAAAATGTGTTTTTTGGGTGGCATATCCTAACATTGTTGGATAATGGGTAAATGCTAATTTCAGACAGTCCATGGTATAAAACAACACTAAAAACAATAAGATATTTAATGGTGAAATTGAGTTTGGTTGTTGTTGTTGTTGTTCCCCAAGCTGCCTGGCCGAACAGCCCCAAGGCCCCGAGCAATTCCAAGGCCATAACCGAGCGCCCCCACAGAACCCTCCCTGCCGACCACAATAAAGCCTGGGTGACCGAAGCCACTCCATGGCAGGGAGCTGAGGAGGGTGCGGAAACGCCCGGGAAACCAAAGCCCCACCCAAGGCCCTGTGCCGCTCAGCAATTATGAAGAGAAAGTTGAGGGACAAGGGAAAAATGTGACGCTTTGGCTTCCAATCTTGGTAGATTGGGAGGTCAATCCACGGAAAAGACGCCGTCACTTGAGATCTAGAAAATATATAAGTTAAAGGAACAGTCAGAGTAAGCTATGGGTATGGCAGAGATCGCTCAGTTCTCACTCTGATAGACCAGCCCATCACCACATGACTAGAACCCAATCCTCTCAGCATCAGCTAGGAAAGGCCCTAGAAAGCCGCCTTTGGCGGTAGGATAGCTCCCCTATTTCAACCCCTTTCGGGGTCGGGCACCCGCCCATTGAGTTTGGTTCATTCGATCACATTGACCGATTTTAGCATAATGCTAGGCAACTAGCTGATTTTGTAAGTTAGCAAAGACTATCGGCACTTCTTTATAGCACGATGTTGATCATCCCCGCTGATGACATCCTTCGACATCGGTGTTAGTTATGATATGGCGCTGAAATCCACATCAATTGTTTACAGACCACACCCTATGTTCAATCCGTCTGGTGCATATACTGTACTCGAGTTTTTATATATATTTTGCTTTATATTATTATTATTATTATTATTATTATTGTTTTTTTTTTTTTTTTTTTTTTTTTTTGGGGGGGGGGGGTCAGCTCAGAGTGTGATACTCGATCATTTATTTCATTTGCTACACCCTGGGCGAGACGTCTTTATTCATTGGAACTACTAAACATTACTGCTACATATAATCATTTTATTTCTTCACTCCACAATGCGCAAAATAAATATATCTCCAAAAGAAAATTTAGATCAATTATTATGTTCCTTCCAACAACCAACCATACTCCTAAAATCGATTAATGAAATTTACAGACACATGTGGCAGTCCGTGGACTCGAACCCAGGATGCTCACACCGAAAATCAACACCTTATACATCGCACCACGAAGACAGTTAAAGGTTGGTGGACACTGCCTACGATTTATTATGCAACTTCGAATCCTGCATATCAATCTAAGCATGTACACACATCCCAACTGCAACTCACGTAGGCTATGCATATGTGAATGGAAAGAACAATTAATGGGGCCTTAACCACTTAGGGAAGTCCTCTCGATAAATTACTCCTGAACCAATATCAATTATTATGTTCCTTCCAACAACCAACCATACTCCTAAAATCGATTAATGAAATTTATAAACACATGTGGCAGTCCGTGGACTCGAACCCAGGATGCTCACACCGAAAATCAACACCTTATACATCGCACCACGAAGACAGTTAAAGGTTGGTGGACACTGCCTACGATTTATTATGCAACTTCGAATCCTGCATATCAATCTAAGCATGTACACACATCCCAACTGCAACTCACGTAGGCTATGCATATGTGAATGGAAAGAGCAATTAATGGGGCCTTAACCACTTAGGGAAGTCCTCTCGATAAATTACTCCTGAACCAATATCAATTATTATGTTCCTTCCAACAACCAACCATACTCCTAAAATCGATTAATGAAATTTACAAACACATGTGGCAGTCCGTGGACTCGAACCCAGGATGCTCACACCGAAAATCAACACCTTATACATCGCACCACGAAGACACAGAACCAACCCAAATGGATGAATAATAAACTATTAGACCTTCTAGGAAAATATCGAAAAATTAAGAAAGGCGAAATTCACCTACTTGCTTACTATCAGAATCTATCAAGAGAGGTTAAAAAAGGTATAAGGACAGACAAAAGAAATTATGAAATCAGGATAGCCAATGACTCAAAAAATAACCCTAAGGCTTTTTACCAGCTATATAAATCTAAAGTTAGAGATAAAATAGGCCCCCTTAAAACTTCGATAGGAGAATTGACAGAGAATGATTTAGAAATGTGCAGTACATTAAACAGTCAGTTTCTATCCGTTTTCACTAATGAAAATTTGGCACAGATTCCAGAAGTCCGTAAGGTATATAGCGATAGTATAGAAAATAGGTTAAGTACGGTTACTATAAGTAGAAATGATGTGCTTAAGGAAATTGACAGACTGAAACCTCAGAAATAGCCTGGTCCCGATGAGGTATATGCTAGAGTATTAAAAGAATGCAGAGATGAGTTAAGTTACCCATTAACATTTCTTTTTAACAATTCATTAGAAACAGGTATAGTTCCAGAAGCTTGGAAGCTTGCAAATGTAGTTCCAATTTTCAAAAAAGGTGATAAATCAATAGCATCCAATTACCGTCCCATTAGTCTCACTTCAATCATAGGAAAGCTACTAGAGTCAATTATTGCTAGGAAAATGAGAAACCACTTAGAAACATTTAACTTAATCAATTCTTCTCAGCATGGATTCACTCAGGGACGTTCTTGCCTTACTAATTTGCTTAGTTTTTTCTCAGAGGTATATGAAGCAGTAGATAATGACAAGTCATATGATATTATATATTAGATTTCAGTAAAGCTTTCGACAGAGTCCCTCATGAGAGATTGATGAGAAAGGTTGAGGCACATGGAATAGGTGGGGCGTTGTTAGGATGGATTAGGTCATGGCTAATTGGTAGGAAGCAGAGAGTCAGCATAAATGGAACTAAATCAGAATGGGGATCAGTCAAAAGTGGTGTCCCCCAGGGATCTGTATTAGGTCCTCTGTTGTTTATTATATACATAAATGACCTTGATTTAGGTATAACTAGTAGGATAAGTAAATTTGAAGACGATACCAAAATGGGGAGAAAAATTGATTCAGTTAGAGATATAGAGTGTCTGCAAAGGGATCTAGATACCTTACACGAATGGTCAGTAAAATGGCAGATGAAGTTTAACATTGACAAATGCAAGGTATTAAAGATAGGGAAGATGCATACAAATTTTAAATATAAACTAGCTAATATGGAATTAGAAAACTCAGACTGAGAAAGATCTAGGTGTGTTTGTTAGCAATAATTTGAAGCCTAGAAAACAATGTATAAGCGTTCGTAACAAGGCAAACAGGATTATCGGGTTCATAACAAGGCAAACAGGATTATCGGGTTCATATCTAGGAGTGTGAGTAACAGAACTGCTGATGTTATCTTAAAACTTTACTTGTCATTAGTGAGACCCCATATGGATTATGCTGTTCAATTTTGGTGTCCTTATTACAGAATGGACATAGATTCATTGGAGAGAGTACAACGTAGAATGACAAAAATGATCCATAATATTAGAAATCTTCCGTATGAAGAAAGGTTGAAGAAATTAGGCTTACATTCGTTAGAGAGACGCAGAGTTAGAGGTGACATGATAGAGGTATTCAAGTGGGTTAGTGGAATTAATAAAAGAGACATGAAAAATGTACTAAAGCTCAGTGATAGCGAAATAACTCATACAAATGGTTTCAAATTAGATAAATTTCGTTTCAAAAAAGATATAGGCAAATATTGGTTTGGTAACAGAGTTGTAGATGGGTGGAATAGGCTACCAAGTGATATAGTGGGATCAAGAACGATAGGGAGCTTTAAGATAAAATTAGATAGGCATATGGACGAGATGGGTTGGGTGTGAGGGGGATCTACCAGGTGTGGGCCAATCGGCGCTCAGCAGACCCCCGTAATCTTGTGTTAATCTCTGGCCGTTTTGGTGGGGTCAGTACTCAAGGTATTAGTGAGATGGGTCTATAATTGGGCCTTGTAATTAGGGTTGGGTGTGACAGGGATCTGCCTTGTATGGGCCGATCGGCTTTTTGCAGACTCCCATTTTCTTATGTTCTTATGTTCTTACTTATTACTGAAACTACCACAATTTTTTTCTTAACATTTTGAAGTCTATTATATAATAAGAATATTGTAAAAATCATATTGTTTCAACAACCGGAAATGCATTATATATGCACTATATATAACACTGTAAAACAAATCCCTATAATTCTCCCTATTGACTTGTTTAATTAATTGCTTACAAATTTGATGTTGAATGTGATTGAACGATGATTACTTGTACTAAACTCATCTCACTTGGTGTACTGACTAGTTATGACAAGGGATCAGGTGGTAGGTGTGGAATAAAGTAAGTACTATGAACATAATATTACCTGGTAGGTAAGGGTTCGTCTTGTATCCCACGTACTATGTACTATGGACACGTTATAGGTGTTAGGTGAGGGCTAGCTTGTATTCTATGTACTATGGACACGTTATAGGTGTTAGGTGAGGGCTAGCTTGTATTCTATGTACTATGGACACGTTATAGGTGTTAGGTGAGGGCTAGCTTGTATTCTATGTACTATGGACACGTTATAGGTGTTAGGTGAGGGCTAGCTTGTATTCTATGTACTATGGACACGTTATAGGTGTTAGGTGAGGGCTAGCTTGTATTCTATGTACTATGGACACGTTATAGGTGTTAGGTGAGGGCTAGCTTGTATTCTATGTACTATGGACACGTTATAGGTGTTAGGTGAGGGCTAGCTTGTATTCTATGTACTATGGACACGTTATAGGTGTTAGGTGAGGGCTAGCTTGTATTCTATGTACTATGGACACGTTATAGGTGTTAGGTGAGGGCTAGCTTGTATTCTATGTACTATGGACACGTTATAGGTGTTAGGTGAGGGCTAGCTTGTATTCTATGTACTATGGACACGTTATAGGTGTTAGGTGAGGGCTAGCTTGTATTCTATGTACTATGGACACGTTATAGGTGTTAGGTGAGGGCTAGCTTGTATTCTATGTACTATGGACACGTTATAGGTGTTAGGTGAGGGCTAGCTTGTATTCTATGTACTATGGACACGTTATAGGTGTTAGGTGAGGGCTAGCTTGTATTCTATGTACTATGGACACGTTATAGGTGTTAGGTGAGGGCTAGCTTGTATTCTATGTACTATGGACACGTTATAGGTGTTAGGTGAGGGCTAGCTTGTATTCTATGTACTATGGACACGTTATAGGTGTTAGGTGAGGGCTAGCTTGTATACTATGTACTATGGAGACGTTATAGGTGTTAGGTGTGGGCTAGCTTGTATTATATGTACTATGGAGACGTTATAGGTGTTAGGTGAGGGCTAGCTTGTATTCTATGTACTATGGACACGTTATAGGTGTTAGGTGAGGGCTAGCTTGTATTCTATGTACTATGGAGACGTTATAGGTGTTAGGTGAGGGCTAGCTTGTATTATATGTACTATGGACACGTTATAGGTGTTAGGTGAGGGCTAGCTTGTATTCTATGTACTATGGAGACGTTATAGGTGTTAGGTGAGGGCTAGCTTGTATTCTATGTACTATGGACACGTTATAGGTGTTAGGTGAGGGCTAGCTTGTATTCTATGTACTATGGACACGTTATAGGTGTTAGGTGAGGGCTAGCTTGTATTCTATGTACTATGGACACGTTATAGGTGTTAGGTGAGGGCTAGCTTGTATTCTATGTACTATGGAGACGTTATAGGTGTTAGGTGAGGGCTAGCTTGTATTCTATGTACTATGGACACGTTATAGGAGTTAGGTGAGGGCTAGCTTGTATTCTATGTACTATGGACACGTTATAGGTGTTCGGTGAGGGCTAGCTTGTATTTTATGTACTATGGACACGTTATAGGTGTTAGGTGAGGGCTAGCTTGTATTCTATGTACTATGGACACGTTATAGGAGTTAGGTGAGGGCTAGCTTGTATTCTATGTACTATGGACACGTTATAGGTGTTAGGTGAGGGCTAGCTTGTATTCTATGTACTATGGACACGTTATAGGTGTTAGGTGAGGGCTAGCTTGTATTCTATGTACTAGGTCTAGGTTACTGGGTATTTATGATTTTCAAAACCGCTACGTTTTCGATAAATCGGGTTTAATGGGTTTGCAATTTGGGAAAACCTGACTCAAATTTCGAAATTACGTTACTCTCTTTTTTCACTCTTAAAACTCTCAAAATCCGAGCCAACTTTTGCCAAAACTTGACTCGGATTTTATGGGTTTGTAAATCAAGAAAACCCGAGCCAAATATCGAAATAAGGTCCCTGTCTTTTTTTCCTCTTAAAACTAGCTTAATCTGAGCCAAGTTTGCCAAAACTTTGCTCGGGTTTTCGAAAATTTAGGTTTAATGGGTTTGTAAATCAAGAAAACCCGAGCCAAATTTAGCTAAAATATGCTATTATCTCCGTTTTACGCATTTAACCCCTCATTTTCCCCGACCTTCATAGCCATCCCCACTATCGGGCGGCGTGTCTTAAGATCGTTGGCTAATGCGGAAAACGGTTTTCCCGAGGTTTGTAATTAATTACAAACACTAAATATTAATGAAAACTAACAGATTCCTAAAAGGAAATCCATGGGAAAATTCGTGACATTAAAATTAAGTTTTTCCGATTAGAGTTAGGGATTCGCCCCACTGAGCTACTGGCAAATTGAAGTCTCTAAAAAGGTACAACATCTCTGTGATTACTCATTTCTGCAATTAAGTCATATATTTGTCTATCAATGTTTAGTGATTGTCCAGACGGTCGATATGTTAGTCCAAGGGTTTCGTTTTTAAGCTTATTTCTCAACTGAACATAAATTATATCAATGTTGTCTATACATGATTTCATTACTAGCATGGAATGAAGATCTTTCTTGACTTACAGCAAAACACCTCTTCCATTTTGTTTATCAGACTCCATTCAAACATTGTATATCCAGGAACATTGTGTTCTGCTACATAGTCCCTGTGTACCTTTTACCTCATGTTAATCTGCAAAAACTATATAATTAAGATCTGAAGATCTGTTGCAGTTGGTTGATTAATTTGCATGATTATCGGAGTATATTACGTTAACACCCTTGCTTGCCCCTGACCAATTATGTATTTTTTAATTGAAAAGAGTGAACAGCAAAAATGAGAAGTTTTTAAAGTCGTGCTGATCCCACTTGGTTCAAATGGAGACAGTCTCCATCAAACCAAGGAAGTAGCCAGAAAATGTTATTCCACATGTTGATGAAGTCAACTTGCTCCTCAGAACAAAGGTTATGGAGACGAAGCTGAGTTTTTGCGGAGGATATCTGAAACAATAACATGGCTAGATATATTCTTGAGCTGTTAAATTATCCTCCGATACTTATATACAGTAGTTCCTTGGACGGTGTGTGCTTCACATCATTTGTACCTGCGTGGATTAGGTATCTTTGGGGGGGCGTCCTTTGTGACATCATGTACGGCAGCGGCAATGTTTAGTCTCTCTCCTGGGATGCCAAAGAATTTTCTGGTTTTGGGGACCCTTCTACAAAACTCTGGCAATTGGCCTCGGACTATGGAGTGTCTGACCAATCTTACTTCACAAGGGTCTTACCTCTTCTTCGGCCAACATTTTTAATTGATTGAAGGTTGTTATGAGGAGAACAGTCTTCTTCTGTGCGCATATACCGTAATTGACGACACGGAAATAATCTTGTAGTGAGATAACATTGTTTGGGGGGGTTAGGGTTTGCGCAACATCAGATCGTGGTGAGGCAGTGGGGTCGTGGTAGTACTAAAGTGTATTCAAGCTAACCTGGCGGAAATTTTTAACACTGCCTTTTATATATTTGTATAGCCACACATAAACATGTACAAATATACACCTAAACCAATCACACACAATTACTCAAACACACACACACACACACACACACACACACACACACACACACACACACACACACACACACACACACACACACACACACACACACACACACACACACACACACACACACACACACACACACACACACACACACACACACAGAAACATCCCCTCCCCTTCTGCCCCCTTCCCCCCGCACAGAAACACACACACGCACAAAACTCCTTCCCTTCTGACCCCCCCCCCTCCCTCCACCCACTACCACGCACACCGATACCTTCCTCGCCTACTGCCCCCTCCCTCTTCCTACACTCACAAACACACACACAGAACCCCCCCCCCTTCCTACACACACACACACACACACACACACACACACACACACACAATCCCTCCCCCTTCCACACACCCACCCACCCACCCCTTACACCTCATCAACATAATATACCACCACGCTCTTTAGCTAGCCCATTATAGTCAGAACAAAGGAGTTTGGCCAATTAGTGTGCACAATGTTGCAAAATCACGCCCGATTCAACTGCCGGCAATGCTCGCAACTAAATATTCTTCTGTTAAGGGGGGATGGTTCAATGTTTGGTCTATCTTTTCATTAATTATTTTTCTAGTTTCCTCCCTAGACCTCCGTCAAACTTTAAAAAAACATCCATTGGATCCCCCTTTGTGGATTAATTTGTAAATTTTTCGGTAGAAAAATGTTCCAAAATTACAGGTTCACTATCGTTCGCCAGGAAAAAACCCCACACCTAAATAGCACAAAGGGTCTTAATATTGACAAATAAATGGGGAGAAAGGTCTTAAAATCGAAACACTAATGGGGCAAACATCTTAGAATCTGAAAACAAATGGGGCTAAGCATGAGGAAGAATTAAGGGGGTCCAGAAAAACAACCCATCTGCCCTTAAGAGATATCGGTCTTCTCTCTCTTTGGCCGCCATTTTGGAGTCGTTGTTACCAGACGAAGTGGTGATATTTTATTATATATATTTGGTTTAATTTATATATATTTATATATTTTTTGTATTTATTTGTATATATATATATTTATCTATCTTTATTTATCTATATATATATATATATATATATATATATATATATATATATATATATATCTACATATATTTATATATCTCTATCTATCTATCTAGTGTTATGTTATTGATCTTTATTTATTTATTTATTTATGTATATGTATTGTTACATTTTATTTATGTATATGTATTGTTACATTTTATTTATGTATATGTATTGTTACATTTTATTCATGTATATGTATTGTTACATTTTATTTATGTATATGTATTGTTACATTTTATTTATGTATATGTATTGTTACATTTTATTTATGTATATGTATTGTTACATTTTATTTATGTATATGTATTGTTACATTTTATTTTCATACTAAATTTTGATCATTCAGAATGTTAACCCTTACAGTACCGGCGACGTATTTTTTATTTGATTTCAGCTACATTTACACGATTTTGTGAAGCTTAGAAAGGATATGTGGTAGCTAAAAGGATTGAGATAGTCTGTAGTCTTTTAATTGGTAGACATCCTTCCTGAGCTGAATTAAATTGTGTAATAGTTGCCAGAATATAATTAAAAGGATGTCACCGGTACTGAATGGGTTAAGAATCCAAAACCCTAACTGTATATCCTGTACAGTTGGCTTAATAAGTCGTGTCGCTGCTGTCATTAAGTTTCGCTCGCTGTATGCTGTATTGATGTTTGTCAGATGTTGATTAGGGTGTGTAAAGAAAGGAACATGTTTGTATATCTCACGGGAAACGATGAAGTAATGCTTAGACAGTGCTGATACCAATTATTGATCGAAATATACTTGGTGCCGCGACTTCACTTATTTGACCGACTGTACTAGTCTAGCTCTCACAAGTTCTTTCTAAGCTGAATAAAATCAAATATAATAACCGGAATAAACTGCTAGAATGCGTTATAATCCCCAAGGGGGTAATAATATGTTATTTCATAAATTATGCTGTATATACCCTTCCGTACTAGAGACCCTATGGTAAGTGAGATCGGTCAACCTCTTCCATTTGGTGCTACTGATGATATTAGTTTCTCTCTACACTCATATATGTCCATTGAAACTCAAAGTCTTCATTCTACGAGAACCTGGAGCGCCAGAATCCGGTCAATTGTTGACTTCTTGGATGTAAATCCAGATTGCTCAGGCCATACAGTACTCAGGACTGCATGTAACTCGTGGCCCATAGACTCTCCCCCAGCATTCAATTGTTCTCTAGGAATACCACAAATACCACTCTTCAACTTAGCTATTGCCTCCCTTACCACGGCAATGGAGGAAGGGTCTTCACTAATTGGTGGGTCAGGGACTGGTGGTTGGACGTCCACTGAATGAAGCTGTCCATTGGGGGCACTGGCCATGTACAACTGCTCAAAGTACTCAGCCCAGCGGGCTCTGCACTCATCACCCGATGCGCGAGCTAGCCATCCATCATCTAAACTGAACTAATCTGGGGGCATGCTTTGAGCAGAGTTTCTTCAGGGCTCAGTAAGCGAGTAGAAGGTCGTTTGTAGAGAAATTCCCCTAAACCTTCTCAGCGATTCCCCTGACATACCTCTTTGTCACTCATCAGGGAAGTTCTCGCTCTGCAAGATCTGACCCAGATCTCCATCCAATCGACTCTTCTTTTATGCCCAGCGTCTCACCTGATAGGAAACCTCTCCTTGACCTCGGTTTACCTTCAATTTATTCATCATCTGCCGACAGAGTTCCATGTTTTATGTTTTCTCACAATTCTACAGGGTCCTCCTGGGAGCCGAGATATAAGGGAGGCTATGTTGACCCACAGACGCCATAGCTCCTCAGAAAAGGAGGTAGTCGGTCATCATCCGAGAGGGTTAATATGTTCAAGGCTCCAAGTCAGAGACTCTTCTGAAGGTTATTCCCAGGAGAGGGTCTTTGGATTTGTGATTAGTCTGCACTGCCAAGACCACCCCGCTAGTCAAGAGGTTTTCTGGGGATCTGCCACCATTCAGAGCGCTGGGGTCCCGAAGACTTTGCCCTGCACTTGTCACAATCAGCACCCCTGCTCCACTGGGCAGGAGCAGTAGGACTGGTCCCAACAGCCGAGCCTGGCACGCCTGGCATTGGACTCCTCAGAGTTGCTGGGCCGGGGTCGTAGGCACCCTCCCGGTAATGTTGACCATGATCCCCGGTCCATTTCATAAATCATATTTGGTAGCTGCTTTAGTTATTGCAGGGTTGGGTCGCAGGCCCTACCTCTAACCAGCTGGCACTTCCCCATGGTCACTGGAGTCCATGCCATGAGGGGGTTTGTTGTTCAGAGTTTTCCTTCCCCTATACGAGGTTGCCTGCCAAAACTAACGAGTCCCGTCTACCTTCCCTTTTAGTCGCCTCTCACGAAACGAAACGCAGGGTTTACGGAGGAAGTATTCTTAATTAACTGCAACCAGTACAGGGGCCCCTATCCACCAGGGAGCAGTGCGTAGTGAATAAACAGCTCAATAGGTGGCATTTGAGAGAGAGAGGGCCCAAGACTGTGAGAATGGGACCGAGACACAGTGGCGATGCAGCTTTGAGGAGTCGGAGCTTGCACCATGCCACGAGCAAATAACCAGGCGTCCTAGGTCTTCGAAGGTAAGACCACTAATAGAGCGGGTTGCAACACTCAAACTTTCTCGATGTCTCTCTCACAGTCTGGAATACGACCTCCTGATTCAATGTGAATCTACAGGCTTCAATCCTATGCCCGAAGTTAAAACTTGGAATATATATATATACATTTGCAATATGCATCAGTTGAGTACAAAAAGCCTGAATGTCATTACACACATATTTTGCGTACCAGATTTGCTACGTCAATGCGTTCTAAAATACACAAGCCAATTTGCGTCCAGTCTCTATTCCGGGAAGGGTCTGTTACATAGCGGTAAATCTTGCATTGTTGTGGCCGGTTATAATGATGTATAATTAAAGGCATTAAATGTGCACCATTATAGAACTCATTGAGGCGTAATGCACGAACTGGTATTAATTACAAAGGCTTATAACGGTCTGAGTCTTGGTCTGATTGATTGATGGGGCAATTAGTGGGTGTTGTAACGGGAAGCTGGGCAGAACGACCACGCTCCAAAACGGCCACACTCCAAAACGGCCACACTCCAAAACGGCCACACTCTAAAACGGCCACACTTCAAAAGAGCCTATTTCCTAAACGGATGCATTCCTAAATGGCCACTCCTAAACGGCCCTACTCTTAAATGGACACACTCCTAAGCGGTCACACTCTATAACAGCCATTCTTCTGAACGGCCACACTCCTAAATGTTCACACTCCTAAATGGCCGAATTCATAAACGGCCACAGACCATGACCTTGCAGACCATTCAAAACGAAGTCCTAAACATCATCATAGGCTGCACAGCTACTACACTTACAGATCACCTACATCAAGAAACCAAAGTCCTCAAAGTCAAAGACCATCTGGACATGAGAGGCACTCAATTCCTGGCTGCAGCTTCCACAAACCAACACCATCCACTACACTACATGGCAAGACACCCACAGACACCAAGAAATATCAAAACAACACGGTATCACTAAAAAATATTGCCATTTCTCCCTCCCTGCCCACCCCAAACCAGCTTCCAGAAGCACATCCATACTCATATCTCTCGCCGTTTCATCCAATCATTCCTAGACAACACGCAGCTGCAGACACGACCTCCCGAAATACATCCTTCCAAATTCTTCCTTTCTCGCGAGGACAGAGTCCACCTGGCCAGGCTGAGATGTGGGCACCATCCAGCTCTTCTGAGCTATCAGAAGAGACTGGAAGTCTCAGTCGTCGACACCTGCCCAGGATGCGACACAGCACCCCATACTATTAATCACATTATTGAAGACTGCTCTCCACTCAATCATTTACGCCAACAACATAGTCTACACTCCTTGAGAGCCCTGTGGGAAAACCCGATCGTGGCCATGGCCTTCCCTAGGGACTCGGGGCTGTTCGGCCAGGCAGCCTAGGGAACAACAACATCAACAACGGTCACACTCCACTTTGTATGTCTCGTTTCATCCAGTTACCAACGACTACCGTTCACAACTGCGGACATTGTATCAATTCATGTAATAAATGGCTTTACTTTAGGCACCTACTTCATGTGGCCATTCAATAGTATATATTTGAACACCGAGCCCATCCAAGATCAAATGGTAGAAACTGTATGGATATTAGATGGCCGTATGTATCTCCTCATTTATGTGTGTTTTTAGTATTATTTTTAGTTTCCTCTCTAGACTTCCATCAAACTTACAAAAACACCCCTCCCCAAGACCCTCCTTCAAAATATATTTACATATTTTTTGATAGAAAAATGTTCCGGCCTAAGGTCGGTTCCTCTTAACCCTTGTCTATCGGGTCCCGCCTTAAGTCGGTTAGAGAACCAAGGCCTAAAGAGCGGGTCCCGCCTAAAGTTGTATGCGATTTTGAGCACATAATCGGCTCTGAGAGAGAGTCCATGCGGTGGGAGGGGAAGAGCGCGGGCGGGCTCTGACCGTTCAGTGTGGACATAGTCCCGCCTCTGACACCACCACCACATGTCTCCACCTCCCTGGTCCCGCGATACAGGAAAAAACTGAGGAAATTACTGTATTTTAGGGGTTTTTCCCTTTGTGTTGCAAAATCGTTGCAAGAGAACCCGTGGTCGTACATGGATGGTTCAGGTGTCATTGGAAAGCTCAATTATCGCCCTTTCACGGATACATAATTGTACTACGCTCTGGCTCTTCTTTATGCATGAAAAAGAGCATGGAATGAAGCTCGTTTAGGGTAAATCTGCCCGCTTGGCAGGTAGTAGCGTTACAAAACTAGCCGCTCGGGAGGTGTTAAATTACAGGCTCGCTATCACTCCCCATGTAAAAATCGACACCTAGATGACACGGAAAGTCTTAATATAGACAAAGAAATTGGGTGAAAGGTCTTAAAATAACCAAACTAATGGGCCGCACGTTATAAAATCTGAACACTAATGGGACTAAACACGAGGGAGAAGGGGGACCAGAAAAACGACCCATCTCCCCTTAATATTCAATGTTTGTACAATATATTTTCTTAGTCTATATAGGGATGGTCACCCAAGTAGGAATCAGCCTTCGGCCAGGAAATGTTTCTCCTAAATAGTGTACAATTATGTCTTGAAGGTCTTGGGGTTTTTTTTTTAAGCTTGATAGAGGTCTAGGGAGCAACCTAGAAGAAAATATAAAATAGTGAAATATAAGTGGACAATAGAAAAGCCTCCCCTTAATGAATATGTGCTGTGGTCAGAAGTGGGTTGGTTAAGACACCACCACCACCAGGTCAGAAGGGGGTTGGTTAAGACACCACCACCACCAGGTCAGAAGTGGGTTGGTTAAGACACCACCACCACCAGGTCAGAAGTGGGTTGGTTAAGACACCACCACCACCAGGTTAGAAGTGGGTTGGTTAAGACACCACCACCACCAGGTCAGAAGTGGGTTGGTTAAGACACCACCACCACCAGGTCAGAAGTGGGTTGGTTAAGACACCACCACCACCAGGTCAGAAGTGGGTTGGTTAAGACACCACCACCACCAGGTCAGAAGTGGGTTGGTTAAGACACCACCACCACCAGGTCAGAAGTGGGTTGGTTAAGACACCACCACCACCAGGTCAGAAGTGGGTTGGTTAAGACACCACCACCACCACCAGGTCAGAAGTGGGTTGGTTAAGACACCACCACCACCAGGTCAGAAGTGGGTTGGTTAAGACACCACCACCACCACCAGGTCAGAAGTGGGTTGGTTAAGACACCCTCACCACCACCACTACCAGGTCAGAAGTGGGTTGGTTAAGACACCACCACCACCAGGTCAGAAGTGGGTTGGTTAAGACACCACCACCACCAGGTCAGAAGTGGGTTGGTTAAGACACCACCACCAGGTCAGAAGTGGGTTGGTTAAGACACCCTCACCACCACCACTACCAGGTCAGAAGTGGGTTGGTTAAGACACCCTCACCACCACCACCAGGTCAGAAGTGGGTTGGTTAAGACACCCTCACCACCACCACCAGGTCAGAAGTGGGTTGGTTAAGACACCCTCACCACCACCACCAGGTCAGAAGTGGGTTGGTTAAGACACCACCACCACCACCACCAGGTCAGAAGTGGGTTGGTTAAGACACCAGGTCAGAAGTTGGTTGGTTAAGACACCCTCACCACCACCACTACCAGGTCAGAAGTGGGTTGGTTAAGACACCCTCACCACCACCACCACCACCACCAGGTCAGAAGTGGGTTGGTTAAGACACCCTCACCACCACCACCCTCACCACCACCACCAGGTCAGAAGTTGGTTGGTTAAGACACCCTCACCACCACCACTACCAGGTCAGAAGTGGGTTGGTTAAGACACCCTCACCACCACCACCACCACTACCACCAGGTCAGAAGTTGGTTGGTTAAGACACCCTCACCACCACCACCTGGTCAGAAGTGGGTTGGTTAAGACACCCTCGCCACCACCACCACCACCACCACCACCAGGTCAGAAGTGGGTTGGTTAAGACACCCTCACAACCACCACCAGGTCAGAAGTGGATTGGTTAGGACACCCTCACCACCACCAGGTCAGAAGTGAGTTGGTTTAACACCCTCACCACCACCAGGTCAGAAGTGGGTTGGTTAAGACACCATCACCAGCACCACCACCACCACCAGGTCAGAAGTGGGATGGTTAGGACACCCTCACCACCACCACCACCACCAGGTCAGAAGTGGGTTGGTTAAGACACCCTCGCCACCACCACCAGGTCAAAAGTGGGTTGGATAAGATACCCTTGCCACTAGATTTCCATACCTAATCCCTGGCTGACCCTTCCCAAATGGTAGAAGTATTAGTTCAATCACTCTAGTCGTTTGAGAGTTATAGAAGTTAATGTTCGAGCGAGAGTTTTGGCCTAATTATTTGGAGTAAGGTATATTACTCAATACATGTTTAACCCATAACATCCCAGCACGGCTGCCAGCCGTCGGTAGATAAATCACTCCCCAGTCCCAGCGACGGCTACAAGCCGTCAGTAATATACGGCCTTTGTACCAGGCAATGGCTGATACCATGACTTGTAAACACTGTTGTAAGGAATTGGCAATACTTCTTAGGTTGGCTGTAAGCTTCCACAGGCTGTCTGGGTCAGTGTTTCATTAACTTTTGAGGTGGGAGGTTGTTATATCTTGCCTCTGATCATTGCTTGGTACTGGGATGTTTATTTATGGTAGTACCCTATGGTACAGTAGGGGTTAAGGGGAGGATTTTAGTTTGTTGCCTAGACCTCCATCAAGCTTAAAATTACATCCCCAGGACCATTTTCGGTAGAAAAAAAATCCCGACCGAAGGCCGGTTCCTCTTAAATTTCAGGCTCGCTATCGCTCGCCAAGAAAAAAGACACCTAAATGGCATGAAAGGTCTTCAAATTGATAAATGTGGCAAAAGTTCTTATAATCACCAAACTAATGGGGCGAATGTCTTAATATCTGAAAAGCAATGGGGGTAAAGATAAATGAGAAGGGGGGCCAGAAAAATCTCCCCTTAATGAATCTGTGCCCTTGTCAGAAGTGGGTTGGGTAAGACAGCCTGGCCACCGGGACCCAGATGGTAGGAAGGCCGAGCAGGAATTTACCCCCAAGCCTCCAGAGCTCTCCAGAGGGACCAAGGGGGTTTAGAAGGATTACTGGGGGGCTTGCGGGGTGGGGGGTAGGTGGCGTAGGAGTGGTGGGCAGGAGGGGCGTAGGTGTGAGGGGCAGGGAGGTTAAAGTGGGGTGTTGGAGCGGGGGAGGGGGGTATGGGAGCCAAGGGGGTTTATAAGGATTACTGGGAGGCAGGTGTGGTGGGCGTAGGTATGGGGGGACAGGGAGGTTAAAGTGGGGTGCAGGAGTGGGGGACAGGGAGGTTAAAGTGAAGTGTTGCAGGGGGGACAGGTGGTTTTGAGGGAGGGTGCTAGAAGTGGGGTGCTTGGGGAGAAGGAGGGTGGTGGATGTTAAAGTGGGGGGATTGCAGGGAGGGAGGGTTCGAATTGTTGTGCTTGGAGAGGAGGAGGGTGGTTGGTGGGTTTGAAGTGAGAGGTGGTTTGGAGGGGTGTGCTTGGGGAGAAGGAAGGTGGTGGGAGTTGAAGTGAGGGGGGATTGGAGAGGGGTGTTTGAAGTGGTATGCTTGGAGAGGAGCGAGGTGGTGGGGGTTGAAGTAAGGGTTTGCATGAGGTGGAGGGAGGGAGAGGGGATTTGAAGTGGGATGCTTGGAGAGAAGGAAGGCGGAGAAGGTTGAAGTGAGGGGTTGCAGGTGGGGGGGGGGGTTGAGAGGGGTATTTGCAGTGGCGTGCTTTGGAGAGAAGGAAGGTGGTGGAGGGAGGGATAGGGGCATTTGGAGGGGGCCGTTTGCAGGGGGGTGTTTGGAGATCAGGAGGGAGAGGGTATGGGGTCCGACGTGGGTTTAGAAGGAATAGAAGGGACTGGAGTTCTCGAAAAGGGGCTCCAGTCCTGACACTATTGTTGACTTCCAGTGTGCTGGCTTAATAATTCAGAAGGGTCGCTAGCCTCTGAAGTCCTATTTTAACTAACTAAGAAGGAATAAGGGAGGTGGGGCGGTTAAAGGGGGATGTTGCAGGGGGAGGGTTGAAGTGGGTAAGGGAAAGTGGAATATGAGGTTTGGAGGGGGTCAATTGCATTTCTTTGTTTATTCAATTTCGTTTCACTTTAACAATTTTCGTTTGTTCTGATAATTTACTAGCTAGGGCGAGTTATAGTGAGCGAAACAAAGTGGAATGACCTGGCAGAGATTAGATAATACTTTCCTCGCTTTACACTTTCTTACCTTCTGTCTCTCCCCATTCCTGCCCTCCATTTCTTCCTATTATTCATATGTTCATCATGTCTTTATCGTTTCTTCCTTTCTTTTATATCTTTATTTATCTTTATGAATATATATCTATATTTACAATATTTATACATTTATTATATATATTGTATGTATTATATTTATCTATTTAGCCTATTTATATTATATTTACAATATATATTTCATGAGATAATACTTTCATGCTCTGCGACTCTCATGGTCAAAGAGTTATACTAATAGATTGATTAGAGGCATACTAATATATCGATTTTGAGGTCGGGAAATTGGCTTGTGTGTCATGGGTCGCTCATACATGCCCCTAAGTATGTCTCATGGTCATTGAAGTCAGTACACTACTCTGTACGAGAACGGAATTGTACTCTTTTACATTCGTTTATACTCAGATTGTCTCTGTTTCACTCAGCATATAATTATAACCGACTGCACTCCGTCCCACCCCTGACGAACTCTGTTAGGAAACGGAATAGGACAGAGTGTTGCTCCATCCTAGTCCGTCCTACTATGTTCTACCCCGTCATACTCGGTACAATTGCTGCCGCTGTGTTTTTAGTGTACAGGGGACTCCTGAGGACAATTTGAAACCCTTTCCAGCCTTGCCGCTTTTCGCATGAATAATTGTAATTTTTGTTCGTGGGTGGGGGAGCGTTGCTGTCGGGGGCAAAGCCCCACCCAAAATTGCTGACGTTTTCCATTTAGTGGTCAGGAAACTCCTACGGATCTTTTAAAACTATTTCAAGCCTTGCCAGTGTTCGCATGAATAAATGTAATTTTTAACCCCCCCTACTGTGGAGTATTTAAGGGTTAAAGCCCCGGCTGCACCCCGGCAGCAATGTAGACATTTATTTCTGAGGGTCAATCCTGATATTCATGATGTCAAACCTATTGCAGTCTTTCACATTAATAAATGGTCTGGGCTCTCACTCTATTTAGGTTTTATACTCCCAGCCGACAGAGTATAAAACATTTAGTAGCTCACGTGTATTTGTGAGACATACTTGATAATAATGATTTAATAGTAATTTATATAGGAAGAATAAGTTGCTCTGTAAGATTATTGTAATGTCTTATTAAAACTAGATCATACAGTATGGATGCTAATAGGCCGCCTTTAGAAAATTGCTTCTTATAATAAAAAAAAAAAACATTGAAAAGGAAGCGGGTCTGGGTAATGAGGTGGATTAAAGGATATGGAGAAGATGGGGGGAGGTGATGGGGGCTGGGAGTTATGGGGGGAGGTGAGGGGGGCGGGGAGTTATGGGGGGAGGTGATGGGGCTGGGAGTTATGGGGGGAGGTGATGGGGGCTGGGAGTTATGGGGGGAGGTGATGGGGGCTGGGAGTTATGGGGGGAGGTGATGGGGCTGGGAGTTATGGGGGGAGGTGATGGGGGCTGGGAGTTATGGGGGAGGTGATGGGGGCTGGGAGTTATGGGGGGAGGTGATGGGGGCTGGGAGTTATGGGGGGAGGTGATGAGGGCTGGCAGTTATGGGGGGAGGTGATGGGGGCTGGGAGTTATGGGGGGAGGTGATGGGGGCTGGGAGTTATGGGAGAGAGAGAGAGAAAAAAAATATATATATATATGAATAACTTTATATTGCTCAGACTGGGAATATAGCAGATAGAGAGAGAGGGAGGGGGGAGGAGAGGAGAGGGGGAAAGAGAGAGAGAGATTTAAATAGACTACATCGATCAAATGACCACACATTCTGTATCTAATTAACATCCAAATAAAGTAGAATACAAGGATGAGAGAGAGAGTGAGAGTGTGACTGTGGGGGGGAGAGGGAAAGGGAAGGTGAGATTAGATTTTTTTTTGTCTATGTGATTGAGGGAGGCAAAAGGCATTACTGCCTATAGCGAGTGCCTCCCCCATAGTTGAAAGAGTGACAGGGCCAAAATCAAGGGACGTTCGAGCCAAAATGCCTGGACACACGGAGTTTGAAGCAATTTAAGTCATAGGAAGAGGGAAAGACTGATTCTGGGAGAGAGTTCCAGAGCTCAGCTGTTGAGTAGAAGAAAATTTGAGAGTAACGTTTCACTCTTGGGTTGGAGAGTTGCACAGAGTAGGGGTGGGATTGAGTTGCAAGACGGGTACCACGTGCCCTACGTAAAGGAGGTGGTATGCACTGGGATAGCTCTGAGGAACACTGATTATTATAGTAGCGATAGAATAGCGAGAGAGATGCAACATTGCGGCGGAGAGAGCGAGACTGCAGAGAGTTGGTGAGTGGACGGGAGTTAATGATACGAAAGGCCTTCCTTTCAACTTTGTCTAGGAGAGCGGTGTGAGAGGAACCTCCCCACACATGTGAACAATACTCAATACAAGGGTGCACTATGCCCCTGTACAGAGCAAGAAGCTGTGCAGGGGAAAAGAACCCCCTAAGGCGGTTGAGCACACCCAGCTTCTGGGAGGCTGCCTTAGCAAGACTGGTAATATGGTCCTTCCAAATGAGAGCAGAAGAAAAAGAGACACCAAGAATATTGAGAGAAGATGAAGGGTTGATTTTTGTATTGTTGAAGAATAAGGGATAGTCCGCTGGGAGATCCTGACGGGTAGATAGATGGAGAAATTGGGTTTTGGAAGCATTAAAGTTAACAAGGTTTTCTCTGCCCCAATTGGAAATAGTATTTAGATCAGAATTTAAGAGTTCTATGGCTTCATTACGTTTGTCATTGAGGAATTGCTGGCTGGGGCGTTCTGAAAAACTAATGGAGTAGTGTAAGGTTGAGTCGTCTGCGTATGAATGGATGGGAATTAAGGTACAGTTAAGGAGATCATTTATAAAAATTAGAAAGAGAATAGGAGATAGGACAGAGCCCTGAGGAACACCGGAGTTTATAGGGTGAGGAAGTGAACAATGGCCGTCCACAACCGCGGCTATGGAACGGCCGGAAAGGAAATTAGAGACAAAGGCACATATGGAGGGATAGAAACCGAAGGAGGGTAGTTTAGAAATTAAAGATTTATGCCAGACTCTATCGAAGGCTTTCGATATGTCTAGTGCAATAGAAAAAGTCAAACCGAAGTCCCGAAAGGAGGATGACCAAGAGTTAGTAAGATATGAAAGAAGATCACCAGTAGAGCGACCCTTAAGGAAGCCATACTGGCGATCTGAGAGCAGATTATGAGAAGAGAAATGCTTAAGAAATTTGGAAGCAAGAATAGTTTCAAAAACTTTAGAAAGACAAGAGATGAGAGCAATTGGACGATAGTTGGAGGGTTGAGAGCGGTCACCCTTCTTTGGGACAGGTTGAATGTGAGCAGATGAATGAAGATAGCTAGAGAGATGGAGAGATAGAGAGATAGAAAGATATATTAATAGCTAGATGGAGAGATCGATAGCTAGAGAGATAGATAGCTAGAGAGATAAATAGATAGATAGATGGATAGATAAATTGAGATTTATAGAGAGATATATGGATAGATGGAGAGATAAATAGATTGAGAGATAGATAGATAGATAAACAGATATAGATAGATGGAGAGATAGATAGATAGATAAACAGATAGATAGATAGAGCTAGGCAGACGGGTTACTCAGGTGGCTTAGGAGGGGGGGGGGGGGGGGCTGAGGGAGTTACTTAAGGGGAGATGGGTCACTTTTTCTGGGCCCCCTTATCCCTCATGTTCAGCATATTAGTTTGGAAATATTAAGACGTTCGTTTCATTAGTTTGGCGATTTTGAGTCCTTTCACCCGATTACATTAAATTATCTTTGTCAATATTAAGACCTTTCGTGCCATTTATGTGTCGATTTATTCCTGGCGAGCGATTGCGAGCCTGAAATTAAAGAGGAACCGACCTTCGGCCTGGACATTTTTCTATCGAAAAACGTACAATTTTATCTTGCAAGGGGGCTTGGGGTGCATTTTTAAGCTTGATGAAGGTCTGGGAAGGAAACTAAAATATATATATATATATATATACATGAGTCAATAAATACGGCCATCCCCCCTTAAGGAGTGGATTACTGCCTTGTTATACCAAGCTTGAGGGTGGAGGGGGAGGGGAAGGGTTATGGAGACTTACTTAGAGTTACATGGATACACAGGCTGTACACACCTTGCGGTCCATACTAGGTAGTCCAGACGTAATGCTAACATAGAATTTACTGCAAAGTGGAAGGTGAGGATAGCAAACCATAGAGAGAGAGAGTTAGAGAGAGAGAGAGATATGGGGGGGATGGACACATAGATAGATAATTATGTATAGAGAGAGCTAGGCAGGTTGGTTAGTCAGGTGGTTGGGGTGAGTGGGGGTGGGGGGGGCGCGCTGAAGGAACTACTTAAGGGGTGGATTACTGGCTTGTTATACCAGGCTGAGGGGTGAGGGAGGTAGGTGGGGTGAGGGGGAGGGAGGGGTGAGGGGGGGGTGAGGGGGATCTAGGGGTGAGTGAGAAGATATAGGGGGGTGAGGGGGATGTAGGGGTGAGTGAGAAGATATAGGGGGGTGAGGGGGATGTAGGGGTGAGGGGGATCTAGGCGTGAGTGAGAAGTTATAGGGGGGTGAGGGGGATGTAGGGGTGAGGGAGGGGTGAGGGGGATCTAGGGGTGAGTGAGAAGATATAGGGGGTGAGGGGGATGTAGGGTGAGTGAGAAGATATAGGGGGGTGAGGGGGAGGTAGGGGTGAGAGAAAAGATAGGGGGGGGTGAGGGGGATGTAGGGGTGAGGGAGAAGATATGGGGGGGTGAGGGGGATGTAGGGGTGAGTGAGAAGATATAGGGGGTGAGGGGGATCTAGGGGTGAGGAGAAGATATAGGGGGGTGAGGGGGATCTAGGGTGAGTGAGAAGATATAGGGGGGTGAGGGGATCTAGGGTGAGGGAGAAGATATAGGGGGGTGAGGGGGATCTAGGGGTGAGGGAGAAGATATAGGGGGGTGAGGGGGATCTAGGGGTGAGGGAGAAGATATAGGGGGGTGAGGGGGATGTAGGGGTGAGTGAGAAGATATAGGGGGGTGAGGAAGGTAAAGAGGGGAGGGGGGATGTAGGGGTGAGGGAGAGGATATGGGGGGGGGGGGGGAAGAAGGAATGAGGGGAAAGGGAGACTGAACAGAAATGCGTATTTGATCTTGAAAGGGTTACCTTTTGGGATTATTTTATTTTATTAAAATTATCCCCAAAGTTAACCCTTTAAAAATCAAATACGCATTTTTCTGTTTTCAGGCTATCAATAGACGATTTTTTTCAGATTAGGATAACTCAGAGGGTCATTGAGCTAGTCTTTACCCCTATAATTTTCCACAGATTCTTCTTAACCCTCTCCGACATATGACGCGATTTTGAGCCTATTGGGGATACTTTAAAACCTTTGTTACCATCAGGGGTATTTAGAAACCTTTAGTTTAGTTACTTCAACCTCTGCAGTTGTCTTTGAGTTAGCTGTGGGCAGAAAACTAATTTTGAAGAGGTAATTTTAAGAGTGAGAGAACTCTATTTCTTGTTCCTAACCTGGCAACCTCTGCGTCATAATTGCGTGAAAGTGTTAAGGTGATTTGCTTTTTTTTATCACCTTTTCTCTTTCTCTGGCTTTTATCCTTTCGGCCCTATTCAGCCTACTGTTTAAAGACTTTTATCCCCATCCAGGTATCAATTTCTTCCTGGCGAGCGATAGCGAGCCAGCATTGTATGGACATATCTGGCTTCGCCGGAGACATTTTTCTATCACAAAATGTACAAATTTAGCTGTCCAAAAAACATTTAAAAAAATATCGACACCTGAATTTGGGTAAAAGTCATAACACAGTAGGCTGAATGGGGCCGAATGGATACAACCCCGAGAGAGAGGGGGAGAGAGAGAGAAAAAATATACGAGGTGGGCTCCCTTAAACTGTATAAAATCTTCTAATAATAAACTGTCAAAATGCGTGACAATCTTCAGAGGGTTAAGGGGGGTGACTTGTTTTTGTTCTGTCCTTACCATCTTTCTCTGGCTTGTATCCATTTGGTCCCATTCAACCTACTGTTTTAAGACGTTTATCCCCATCCAGGTGTCAATTTTGTACTGGTGAGCGGTAGCGAGCCAGCATATTTTTTATTTTGTGTGACAAGTGGCTAAATTTGTACATTTTTCGATAGAAAAATTTCTCCGGCGAAGCCGGATTTCTTCATATAATGCTGGCTCGCTATCGCTCGCCAGGAAGAAATCGACACCTAGATGGGGATAAAAGTCTTAAAATAGTTAGGTGAATGGGGCCGAATGGATACAAGCCAGAGAAAGAGAAAAGGACAGAAATAACAAAAAAGCAGGTCACCCCCCTTAATGGAATGAATAAGCACACCACATGAGGCGGAGTGACTTTAAGGGGGGAGGGGCCTTATTATTTAAGGGGGGAGGGGCGTTATTATTTAAGGGGGGGCGTTATTATTTAAGGGGGGCGTTATTATTTAAGGGGGGGCGTTATTATTTAAGGAGGGAGGGGCGTTATTATTTAAGGGGGGGGGGGGGGGGGCGTTATTATTTAATGGGGGGCGTTATTATTTAAGGAGGGGGAGGCGTTATTATTTAAGGGGGGCGTTATTATTTAAGGAGGGAGGGGCGTTATTATTTAAGGGGGGGGGGGCGTTATTATTTAAGGAGGGAGGGGCGTTATTATTTAAGGGGGGGGCGTTATTATTTGGTAATTTTTTGTATTTTGTTTATTATCATTTTAGTTTCCTCCCTAGACCTCCATCAAGCTTAACCCCCTCCACGCCCCCCCCCCCCCCCCCCCACCCACACACCTCAAGGCCCTCTTTCAATCGGTACATCTTAAAATACAGGCTCGCTATCGCTCGCCGGGTGATAATTGCCACCTTACATGGCACGAAAAGTCTAAATATTGACAAATGAATGGGGCCAATAGTCTTAAGATCGCCAAACTAATGAGCCGAACGTGTTAAAATCTACAAACTAATGGGGCTAAACATGAGGAAGAAGGGGGACCAGAGAAACGGCCCATCTCTCCTTAAGAACCTACTTACGAAACTAGGGCAACAAAGTGCTCCTCCTCGTATGGTGGTTATATATTTTTTCTTTCATTTTTTTTTTTTTTTTTTCATAAATTATATTTTTTCCCTTTTTTCTCCATTTCAATATTGTCCTTGAATCTCTCTCTCTCTCTAGGATCTAGGCAGCTAATTAAGAGGATACCTAATGATACTGTTATTCGCATCGATAATTCTAACATATTCCATGTAAACATGTAAAAAATCTTGGAGTTCACATCGATAGTAATATGACTTTCGAAAAACATATCAACGAAACGACTAAGAAGGTCAATGGAATACTGTTATATATCAATAGAATTAAGGATAATTTTGACATGCAAACTAGGAAAATTGTGGTCCAGTCGTTAGCTCTCTCTGTCTTGTACTACTGCTTGGAGATATACGGAAAAACTAATCACACACTTCTCCATAATGTCCAGAAATTGCAAAATTTTGCATCTAAAGTAATTGTAGGAGCAAAAAAGTATGATCACGTTACCCCTATTATTGATCAATTAGAATGGATGACAATATCCCAAAAGCTCACCTTTGATGTAGCAGTAACTGTTTTTAAGGTACAAAATCATATATATCCTAACTGGTTCTCGCAATTCTCTACCATAAACAGCACCACACGACAGCAGAACGATCTGTATGTTCCTAGAGCCAGAACCGACTATGGGGCAAGTTCTCTGCAAGTATTGTGGCCTACGGTATGGAACGCCCTGCCCATCATAGTCAAAGACACTAATAGCCTGCCAGTATTCAAGGGCAGACTAAAGAGGCACATTTTAGAAGATCATATAGAGTGAGAAGTGATCACGTTCTATATATTTCTATATACCTTTAATCTATTTCTAATTGCTAATCTATTTTATATATGTATAACGTATTTCTGGTAGGAGTCATTTATCTGTAAACTCTTAACTCTCTCTCTCTCCCGACTTTCACTTTCACTCAAAACCCACCCTTCCCCAGTCATCACACCCCGCTTTACCTCCCCGACCAAATACTCACTCTCACTCCCACTCCTACTCTCACCGTAATGGTAGTTTCTCAATACATTCTATAATAATCCTAATGCTACAGAGTTTTATATCACTAACGCTCACTATCTTTCACTTTATCTCTCTCTCTCTCTCTCTCTCTCTCTCTCTCTCTCTCTCTCTCTCTCTCTCTCTCTCTCTCTCTCTCTCTCTCTCTCTCTCTCACACACACATTTTAGAAGATCATACAGTGTGAGAACTGATCACGTTCTACATATTTTTAATCTATTATTAATCTATTATATACACGTTAAACGTATTTCTGGCAGGAGTTATTTATCTGTAAACTCTTAACGACACTGTTAATGTATTATGCGTTATGTAATTTGTTTAAAATTATTTTATTGTATGAACAGCCGTTGTATATTTAACAGAAGAAAATAATATGAATCTAAATCTGAATCTCTAGGAGCACAGGGAATGGTTAGTATTACAAAGATCCTGCGGTTCATTCCGGGGAGATAGTCTGTCTATGTATTATGTAATTTGTTAAAGATGATACTATTGTATGAACAGCCATTGTATATTTAATGGAAATAAAATAATCTGAATCTCTCTCTCTCTCTCTCTCTCTCTCTCTCTCTCTCTCTCTCTCTCTCTCCGTCTTCTTTTTCTTATCTTTCTTCTTTGCTATCCTTCTCTTCCACTGTCCCTTACTGTCGGGTTAGCTATCTCTACTAGAATTAAGTCCTGACCACCTCGCTGGGATCGTAAGGTCTGTGTGATCAGTGTATCTATGCAAATATATGTAAAATTTGTTCTCTCTCTCTCTCTGTTTCTATATATTTCTGTCTCTTTCTCTCTCTCTCTCTCTCTGTTTCTCTCTGTTTCTATGTATTTTTGTTTCTATGTATTTTTGTTTCTATGTATTTCTGTTTCTATGTATTTCTGTTTCTATGTATTTCTGTTTCTATGTATTCTTTTTCTTGTCTATGTATTTTCTGTCTCTCTTTCCTCTCTCTCTCTATTTTCTCTCCTCTCCTTCTCTCTCTCTCTCGTCTCTCCCGTCCTCTCTCTATTTCTCTCATCCTCATCGCTCGTCTCTCTTCCTCTTCTCTTCCTCTCTCTCTTCTCTCTCTTTCCCTCTCTTTCTCTCTCTTTCCTTTGTTCTCTCTCTCTTCTTTTTTCTCTTTTCTTGTCCCCTTTTTTCCTCTCTCTTCTCTCTCTTTCCCCTATTTCTCTCTCTCCTCAATCGTTTATTCCTTTTCTCTCCACCTCTCTCTCCTTCTCTCGTCCTTTTCTCCTCCTCTCTCAATCCACTCTCTTTCTTTCTCTCCTCTCTCGTTCTTTTCTCTCGCTCCATCGTCTCCCTCCTCGGCGACTGACTTCCCTCTTTCGCTCTCCTCTCATCTCTCTTCTCCTTTCTTT
>CM064527.1:29093393-29146788 GCA_032716605.1 Paralithodes platypus
ATATGCAGTTTGGATTTTATGCCAGGACGTGGTACAAACCGATTGCTATCTTCATAGTCAGGCAGATACAGGAAAGATAATTACTAAAAGGCAGGGATCTTTACTTTGTGTTTGTAGACCTGGAGAAGGCCTTTGGCAGGGTGCCTTGAGATGTTGTGCAGTGGGCTATGAGGAAACTTGGTGTAGAAGAGTGGCTGGTGTGTGTGATAATGAAGATGTATGAGGATTTGCAAACTGTGGTGAGGGTGAAAGGTTTACTGAGTGATGAGTTCACAGTCCGTGTTGGAGTTCATCAGGGTTCAGTGTTAAGCCTCCTCCTCTTTATTATGGTCCTGGAGGCACTGTCTAGAGCTTTTAGAGGCGGACTCCCGTGGGAAATGTTTTATGCAGACGATTTAGTCCTAATAGCTGACAGTATAGAAGATGCTGAGGCCAAATTCAGAAGATGGCGAGCAAGGGTTTAAGAGTCAATATTAACAAAACCAAGGTTATGCATTGTAGATTGAGACGAAGCAATGAGGAAAAGAGTGGTGCATACCCATTTGCAGTGTGTGGAAAGGGTGTGGGCACTCACTCGATTCGATGTAGCATCTGTCGATGCTGGGTACACCATAGGAGTAAGCGCTGTAGTAGAATAAAAGAACCCCTGTCGAAGGATAAAGCAGAAATAGAGAAATTTGAGTGCATAGTGTGCAAAGGCGAGCCTGTGTTAAGTGATGATCCTGTGGCTGTGAACTTTGTAAATTAGTCATTGGAGCTGGTGGACAAGTTTTGTTACCTAGGAGATACCATCTCTGCCGTGGGTGGGGGCCGAGGCTGCCACTGTCGCTAGAATTAGATGTGGCTGGGGGAAGTTCAGAGAACTGCTGCCAATTCTGACCATGAAAAGAACGCCTCTCCCCCTGAAGGGAAAGGTGTATGCCTCATGTGTGTATAGTGCAATGACGTATGCCTCAGAAACATGGGCCGTTAAAGTAGAGAATGTGTTGTTAAAACATAATGGAACATAAGGAGATGAGAATGGTGAGATGGATTGTGTGTGGCCATGGCTGCAGGGGTAGGATAGACAAATTGGATTGATTGGAGGAGACGTTTTAGGTATAAAGATATTAAGCGAGGTGGATGCGTACAAGTAGACTGGGATGGTATGGACAATGTGGATAGAATGGATGAACAAAATTGGGGTGAAAAAATGCAGGTTCTGTGATTGTGGAGGGAGCTGCACGCAAGCGGTGGACCGAGGAAGGCCTGGGATCGGACTATACGTGCCGATCTCAAATCCAAAAACTTGACAAGTGAAGCAGCCCTTAACAGGGTTGCCTGGAACGCCGCCATTAGGACAAGAGACTGGAACTGCACGTATGTGTGGAGCACTCAGTCTTAAAAATGTATGTACCGTATGTATGCATGTATGAATGTATGTATTAAGCTAAAAACTAGAAGAAAATAGCATCAAAATGACACCAGAACAAGCTTTGTAGCGCGCGGGGTTCACCCGCAGTGCTACCATAGACATTCGCTAATACTGAGCGATTACCGCTAATGTCGCGTTACATTTGCCTTGGGCAGCACTGTATGTCTAGCGAGAGTATGGCTCATACTCCTCAGTTACTCGGCCGCCTGGCTGGAGAGAGGATGGGGGGTCTGCCGCGCTCCCACTCACTCGTACTCGTCTCCACAGGCTTTAACCCTTAATTGGCGGCGCGCAACTTATGTCGTGTGAAATAAATATGGACTATGTGGCGGTTCACAACTTATGTCGAGCGCCATTTTCAGCACGTAATGTTGCTGAGAGAGAGAGCTGAGCGGTGGGACGAGCGTAGTAACCTTATAACCGCTCCACACCACCGCGGTGGACCTACTGATATGAATCCCACACTTCCCTCCCCTCTCACACTCGCTACACAGGGAATTATGTAGGGAAATTACCTAATTACAGGGTTTTTGCACTCGTGTTGCACGATCGTTGCAAGAGAACTAGTGGTCGTACAAGGATGGTTCGGGTGTCATTGGAAAGCTCTGTTTATGCCCTTTCAGGGATAGATAGTTGTTTTACGCTCTGGGTCTTATTTAGGCATGAAAATGATCATGTAAACAACCCTATTTAGGGTAAAAAAAAAACGCTGGGCGCTACGGTCAAATAGATCACCTAGCCCGCTAAATAAGGGTTAAAAGCCTGTAAATTGCTATAAATTGCCATGGCGTTCCGGAACATTTCCCGCAGCCAATGGGTTAAGGGGACATGGGTTATTTTGGGGGGTCCATTTATTTATATATTCATTTACTTTTTTAGTTTACTCCCTAGACCTCCATCAAACTTGAAAACACATCCATTACATCCCCCTACGAGATTAGTTGGTACATTTTTCAGTAGAAAAATGTCACGGCCGAAGGCCAGTTACTCTTAAATTACAGGGACGCCATCGCTCACCAGGAAAAAATTGACAGCTAAAGGGCACGAAAGGTCTTAATATTTCTAAAGAAAAGGGGCGAAAGGTATTATAATCGACAAACTAATGGGGCAAACATTTTAAAATCTCAAAACTAATGGGGATAAGCATGAAGAAGAAAGGGGACCAGAAAAACGGCCCATCTCCCTTTAACACCATCTGAGGAGGACCACTTTATTGACAACGTTTCACAGATATATGCTTCTTCAGGTCACTGCGAAACGTTGTCAATAAAGTGCTCCTCCTCATATGGTGTTTATATTCATTCTATCAACGTTTCAACAATAAGGAAGTTGTTTTTGTTGTTGTTGGTGACCCGTGCTGTACCGGAGACATAATTTTCGTTAGATTCGGGCAACTCGTAGACGATTTGTCTTCAGCTTAGGAGGAACGTCTACCCATGAAAAGGCTACAGACTATCTCAATTCATCCTTTTAGCTACCATATATCCTTCCTATGTTTCATAAAGTCGTCTAAATGTAGCCGAAATAAAATAAAATAGACGTCACCGGTACTGAAGGGGTTAAAATAACTTAGTAAAGTTGACAAAATGCATATAAACACCATATGAGGAGGAGCACTTTATTGACAACATTTCGCAGAGTTAAGCAGAGTAACCTGAAGAAGCTATCTGCGAAACGTTGTCAATAAAGTGCTCCTCCTCAGATGGTGTTTATATTCATTCAAGTAAGTTGTTGCTCATTGCATCTTAGTTCAGTAACCCTTCAGTTTTCACCATATTCCGGTAATCATTACACAATTTTCTTTGGCTTATTATCTAACTTGAGGATTTAACTCCCAAAGAGCGGACATGCTTGTTTACAGCACCGTAGTGCTGGGCGGATATATTTACCGAAAACAAGCTTCATTCCATGCTTTTTACATGCATAAGCAAGAGCCAGAGTGTAATACAATTATATATCCGTGAAAGGGCGATAATAGAGCTTTCCGATGACACCTAAATCATCCTTGTACGTCCACGGGTTCTCTTGCAACGATCGTGCAACCGGAGGCGGAAATACCCTAAATTGAGGTATTTTTCCCGCTTTTATCCTTGTTGAGAGAAGTAGGGTGATGAGATACAACATGTCCCAGTGACAGCCACATGGTGGTGGCGAGCGGTCCGAGGCCGCCTATCATCTCCCCAACGCTCAGTCTCTCTCTCATAGCTCGTAATGGTCTCAAAATGGCACCTGTCATATGACGGGTGCCGCAGGGGTGGCCAATAGTCTCTCTCCCATCATATGACGGGCACCGCGGTTTGAGGGTTAAATGGGTAAATACAATCTCAATAAACACTCTAAAGAATAGAGGTCCTTCTTAAACTGCATAAACCCATCTAATTTTAGCTAGAATCAAAGGTAAAAAGGTCTTCATGCTGAAGGGCTTGGCCCTTACACTGCGGTGCACTGCGGTGCACAGCCAGTGCACACTGGCTGTCCAAGAAAGAAAATAATTGAACAATAAGATACAACCATGTGAAATTGGTACACTATCATCTTGCTTCTCATATCAAACATATGAGGACCTCCTGTCACCAGGAAGAAAGTAATTGACTTGTGTAGTTCACAAGATACAATGAGTAATATGCACAGGAAACCTTTAACGTATATCCCTGTTTAAAATGTATAACAGCTATGTTATTAATTGTTGATGAGTATATTTATTTGTTCATTTATGTATCTTTTTATTACTGTCTTGATAGCGTAATGCATAAGTGCGCGGAATTTCGGTGTGAGTGTCCTAGGTTCGAGTCCTTGGAGTGCCACATGTATTTGTTGATTTAATTAATTGAGTTTAGAAGTGAAGTTGGTTGGTGAAAAAATATAATTTAAATCAGGTTTCCTCCCTAGACCTCTATCAAACTTAAAAATACCCCCCCAAGACCATCCTTCAAGATAAATTTGTACATTTTTCAATAGAAAAATATTTGCCCAAAGGCTGGTTACTCTTAAAGTACAGTCTTGCTATCGCTCGCCAGGAAAAAATTGACACCTAAATGACACGAAAAGTCCAAAAATTGAAAAGAAATGGGGTGAAAAGTTTTAAAATTGTCAAACTAATGGGTTGGACGTCTTGAAATCTGAAAACTAATGGGGCTAAGTACGAGGGAGAAGGGATACCAGAATAGCGTCCCATCTATGTAATAAATGTAAGCTCTGATTGTGCGTTCCTCCTCCCGTCCCCAGAAAGAAAGTGATCGAGTCGTCCCCGGAGAAGCAAGCGGCGGTGAAGGACGTGGTGGAGAAGAAGTACAATGAACTCGGACCGGTTAAGTTCCAGGAGGTGTTGGTGATCATCATGTTTGTCATCCTGCTTTTCTTGTGGCTCTTCAGGGCGCCGGACATCATTGACGGATGGGCCAAATACTTCTACGATACCTATAACGTGTAAGATGTTTTATTTTTCTATATGATTAGATTCTACATGATTAGATTAATATCCAAAATTCGAAAATGGATATTAATCGTGATCGTGTACTTAACCTTTAACTGTGTTGGTGGTGTAAAGGTTTAGGTGCTTATGTTCTGGGTGTGGTGTCCCGAGTTCGAATCCCGGGAGGACCATATGTTTCATTAGTTTATTCAAGTACATTGGGGTTTGTAATTGATGATTAATGTTAAGAATGGGGTGTTACTTATATGTATGGACCAAATAGAGCCAAGTACTTCTACGATAGCTATTACGTGTAAGTTGTTTTATGTTTCTATATGTATGGAGGAGAAAAAAAGGCAGGTTGCCTATAACGAGTGTCTCCCCCAAAGCCAAAAGAGTGACAGAGAGCCAAATTCAAGGGATGTTGGGGTCAAAATGCCTGGACACACAAAGCATTCTAAGTCATAGGATAAAGGAAAGATTGATTGAGGGAGAGAGTTCTAGAGTTCACTTATTAATATATAGAAAGACTGAGAAAATTTGCTAGTTCTTGGGTTGGAGAGTTGGACAGAATAAGAGTGGGACTGTGTTGAAAGGCGGGTGCGCCGCACTCGCCGCAAGGAATGTATGTCTCCATGCCTGAGAGGATTACCTCAATAGTTTGTTAGGTATACTCAGAGTGTCTCCGGCAGCAGAAACAAAAGTCATTCCATGGGAAATCAAAGAAGTACTGCCGAAGAACCTCCCAGTCGGCAGCACCAAAGAGCCACAAGTGCCAACAGCTGGGAGGATAGGATGGCCGTGATGGAGAGATAGGACAGGTAACAGATATAAGGTTATGATCAGAGGAGCCCAACGGAGAGAAAAGGTTTACAGCACAAGCAGAAGGATTAGAGGTTAGAAAAAAGTCAAGGATGTTGGGCCGATATCCGAGGTGGTGAGGGATATGAATAGGTTGGTAGACTTTTTTTTTTTTTTTTTTTAAAGAGACAATGAACGGAGGAAGGATAAACACAGATAAAACAAAAAGGTCCATGTGCCTAAAGGCATCCTCCATTCATAAAATGTTTGTAACAACTGGATTTAAACATTTGTTGATTGTAAGTTTGTGGAAAGCAATTCGAGGGAAGTGAATTCCAAAGAGTAGTAGCTCTGGGGATAAATGAATTCTGATAAGCAGAAGTTCTGCATTGTGGAGGAGAAAGTGTAAATTCATGGGCGCTCTCAGCTGCCCTAGTTCTACGGGGAAAGATGTGGAGAGGCGCACAATTGAAGCAAGTTCCTCGGAACAATTGCTGTGAAAATATCTGTAGAATAATGCAAGGGATGCAACGTTTCTTCGTATGGCTAATGTAGGAAGGTCCTGTGTGATTGCAGGGTTATTGATTAATCTAATAGCTTTATTTTGAATTTTGTCCAACTGCCTCAATGCAACCACTCCACTTCCACCCCACAGAGGTGAACAGTAATCCATCTGAGATCGCACCTGACTTTTATATATTACGGCCAACTGCTCGTCATGAAGAATTCTCGAACTCTGTACAGGAGTCCCAGTTTTTTCGAGGCATTCTTAGCAATGCTTCCAACATAATGTGTCCAGCTCAAGTTAGTAGTTAATGTTACACCGAGAATGTCAATACTAGGGGAAGTGGGAATATTTACATCATTACAAAATATATGGGAGTCAGTGAGATTCTGTCGGTTAGAAAATTGAATGTACTTGGTTTTCTGTGCATTAAAGGAAACTAGATTCTCTTGTCCCCATTCATTAATTCTAGAAAGGTCCTGGTTCAGAGAAATTGCAGTGTTTATTTTTGAATTTATAAGATCGGGTTGGGTGAAAGAATTGGTAAATGTGAAGGAACTGTGGAGTGTTGAGTCATCTGCGTAGGAATGTATTGGATTATGAGTGGTAGATATGAGGTCATTGATATGAATGAGGAACAGAGTTGGGGCCAAAACTGATCCCTGGGGAACACCAGCATTTATTGAGTGAAATTGAGAATAAAGGCCATCTACCATTACACGTATTTTTCTGTATGAAGATAAGAAGAAATTAGTGGAACTAATGATGCAAGGCCGTAGTGTGACATCTTCGACAATCAGGATTGATGCCAGACTCTATCAAATGCCTTTGATATATCCAGTTGCTATTGTATGTGTTTCACCATGTTGGTCTGTAGCTTGGTTGATTTGATGCGTAAGAAGGCAAAGAATGTCTGCAGTTGATCGACATCGTCTAAAACCATATTGCCTATCACTGATTAATTTATTATTCTCCAGATGCTTAATTATGTGATTATTTAATATAATTTCAAAAACTTTGCCAAGAGTGGAAGTTATAGCTATTGGTCTGTAGTTTGATGGATCTGAAGAGGCACCTTTTTTAGGAACTGGATGGATGTTTGCTTCTTTCCAGGGTACTGGGAAGCATGAGGTATGAGTACACAGACGGAAAAATTTTGCCAATACAGGAGCGAGCACCAAGGAGCAATTCTTAAGTACTATTGGAGGAATTTCATCTGGACCAGGAGCCTTATCTACTGAGAGATTCTGCAAAATAGTTTTGACATGTCTGGTGTGGATCTTAAGTGAGGGAATTTCAGGGGAATTAAAATTAAGTACAGGGACATCTTGATTTATTTCATCTAAGGTTGAGTTGGTGGAGAAAATATCTGCAAGAAGGTTAGCTTTACCTCGTGGGTCACTTACAAGATTGCCAGTCGGAGATTTTAATGGTGGAATGGATGAAGCAGTAGTGAAGTTGGATTTGAATGAGTTAAGAGTAGACCAAAATATTTTGTTATCATTTGGATTATTTAGAAGTTTATTTGCCTGCTTATGGAGAAAGTTTGATTTAGTTAGGTTTAATACAGTTTTGGCATGATTTCTGATGTTTCTAAAGTAATTAAAGGCTTCATGTGTTTTTGATCTTGTGTATGCATTGTAGGCTATTGCTTTTTGTTCAGTTACTCTAGCACAATTATGGTCAAACCATTTAGGTGAATTAGATCTTTTACTGTACTTTTGATGAGGAATAAAATTTCCATTCCAATTTTTACAAAATCTTGTATGTGGCTCAAGGTGGAGTGTGCATCATTAGAAAAGAAAGAGGTCCAGGGAATATCAATAAAGAAACCTTGAAGACCCTCCCAGTCTGCCCTATCGTAATGCCATTTAGTCACCAAAACAGGTTCAGAGTGGGAAGGTGTGGTAGGTGATAGACAGGTGGCCTGTATCAGACAGTGATCAGAAGATCCAAGTTGGGACCTCACTGTAACATCATAATTTTCTGAATTGGTTGTTAAAAATAAGTCCAGTAGGTGGGAATTATGATTAGGATTATCTGGTACACGGGTGGGTTGGTTGACTAGGTTGGTTGACTAACTGCTCCAGGTCATTTAGGATGGAATAGATGTAGGCTTGTTCACCAGGTTGGTCAGTGAAATAAGAGGAGAGCCATTAGCGGTGGTGAACGTTGAAATCTCCCAAGATGGAGATTTCTGCAAAAGGAGAGATGGATAGAATGTCTTTCACTTTAAAAGTTATATAGTCAAAGAATTTTAGATAGTCAGTAGAAATAGGGAAGAGATAAACATCACAGATATATTTAGTTTGAGAGTGACAAGAAAGCTTTAGCCAGAGAGGTGAGAATTGAAAGTTGTGAACACGAAAGAAAGCAAGATATGTTGCATACATATACACAACATCCACCTTTGGCTTGAAACTGAGGATATATATAGTAGGAGATTACAGAGAAGGGTTTGCTGTCAGTACTCCCAGACAACTGTGTTTCGGTGAGAAAGAGAAGATCAGCGTTGGCAGAGGAGAGATAGTGTTCCACAGAGTGGAAGTTAGAGGAAAGGCCATGAACGTTGCAGGCATTGATAGTAAGAGTAGGTGGTGGTCCAGAGCATTGTGATGGGTCAGCAACAGGGGCCAAAGTACTGGGGGCATATCTGGTCGTACCCCCCCCCCCCCCCTCCCTCCTCCTCCAGTGGACTCTACAAAGTACAAAGGAGTACAAAGGAGTACAAAGTAAATCAAGCAACAACAGGTCTAGTGACCCTTCTAGGCTGCTTGCCCTTCAAAACACTGAGGATCAAGTGTCCAAACAGTGGTTTAGAGTGGGTAAGGGAACATTGGAAAGGGAACTACTGCCCTGGAACTAATGTCCGTGGCAGGATTAGGAAGTTAGTAGGGGACAGATGGGTTAGTAACTGAGGGGGGATAAAATTAAGTTATTCATTTACAAACGCAGTCAGTCGCGGGTTTGATGCGAGATATTTGTCTAGGCGAAGTTTAAATGAATCAACGGTGCTGCAGTCTATAACGTCTCGGGGAAGCCCATTCCACAAGTTGACAACTCGATTGAAGAAGAAATTCTTAGATTCGTGCGAGTTAAAAGATTTACCAATAATTTTGCAACCGTTTCCCCGCGTGTAATTAGATTGGTTGATAGTGATGTACTTACTACAGTTCATATTGTTGATGCCTTTGATGATTTTGAATACTTGAATTAAGTCGCCTCTTAATATGCGCTGGGTTAAAGGAAATAGATTTAATTCTCTAAGACGCTCCTCGTATGGTTTGTTCTTTAGGCTAGGTATCATTTTGGTAACTCTACGTTGAACTCGTTCTAGCTTGTCTATATCTTTTTGTTAATAAGGGCACCAGGATTGAACGCAGTATTCCAAAAGAGGGCGGACTAAGGAATTGTAAAGGGTTAGGATAACGTCTTTGGATTTATGCTCAAATGACCTGCCTGAGGCGGATGTTGATTAGTCATTTCATTTTGATACATTTTGGAAAGTACTATAGTAAGGTGTCGTGTATTGAAAGAGAGAGAAAGGTGTTTTGGGGTTGCCCTCTATTTTGGTGAGGTACAGTTGGCCAAATAAGTGATGTCGCGGCACCAAGTATGTTTCGATCAATAATTGGTATCAGCTCTCTCTAAGAATTAATTCATCGTTTCGAGTGAGATATACAAACATATTCCTATTTATATACACCCTAGTCAACATCGGACAAACATTAATACAGCACACAGCGATATACAGACCGAAAAATAACAACTACCCCTTAAATTCCCCAACAGCAAAGTGGGCGCTGGTGCTCCCTCCATCTTCATCGCCTTCCTCCTATTCTGCTTGCCGGCCAGACTAGACTTCCTTACCTTCAATTATGATAAAGGTAAGTTAAAAAATACATATATGATAAATAAATAATTATATAATACTATAAATATAACAAGAACCATAGACTATAGTAGATCTGGACTCGACACGAAAATGGAACTTTGCAGTAAGGGACCCATAATCAGAGAACAAACTCCCAAGTTCGAACCTCGAAGCCGCGAAAATGCGATTTTTCCGCGGTTTTGAGGTTCGAACTTGGGGGTTCGTTCTCCGATTTCGGGTCCCTTACTGCAAAGTTCCAATTTCGTGTCTAGTCCAGATCTACTGTAGTCTATGCAAGAACATATCCATATGCCCCAATGAACATGTTTTTGTTGTTGTTGAAGTTTCCCAGACTGTCTGGCCAAGCAATCCCGAGTCTGGTAGACCAATGCCATGCAGATGGTCGGGCCTAGAAGGGGCCAGAGTGAGATGAAATCTGTCTCTTAGAGGGTATCAAGGGAGGGGATCATCAGCCAACGGGCTTGCACCTCCGGGCCAATGCCCCCAACGTCCCCAGCCCCCCCCCCCCCCCCCCTTGCAGTGCCACCCAATCGGGCGATCTCACCAGCACCTAGAAGGAAAAGTAGTATAGTAAAACAGACAGACAGAACCTGCTGTAAAACACCCTTGCTGTTACCTAACAAACAGTACAAACAGTTTTACAGGAGGATGAAGAACAGAGAACCTGTACCTGACCTGGGAAGTGGTCCAGAGCAAAGTGCCGTACTCGATCATCAGGGTTAGCCAGCTTGGAGATAGGCATGATGTGTAAGGAACTTGTCCTTGGGCTCTGCAGTAAGACTCGGACGTAAGGTGGCTGGGCTGGACCGTCGTTAGCGCCGGCTCATCTTCGTCTCTCGGCAATTATGTTTTCGCCAAGGGTGGTCTTGGGCTGCTATGGGTCGATTGGATTGTCCTTTGAAGAACTGTGGCGATCTTGGGAACACCGCGAGTCGAGTATTGGAATAACTGTGTAGGTATTTGGAATCACCTGTATGGCCTTTGGGGGTGACTGGGCTGCCTAGGGAAACAAAAAAGTAGGTTTTGGGAAGCACCTTTATCTCGGCCTTTGAGAGCGCTGAGGAGCTTTGGAGGTGAGAAGCTACCAAACAATTCCTTCTTTCATTAGTAATTGGTTTTCTTGTTCCTCTTGCTTCATGGAACAGGGGCGAGTTCTCCTAGGTGTGAGGTGGTGGATTAAGGCTTTTCTGCATGGAAGTAGTCGGCTCCTTTGAAGATGCTACTAGAGAAGGGGTGTTGTAGATAGAGGAAGCTGTTGGAATGGCTTTGGTATATGTGTTATTAGTCTGTATACGTCGTCGAGGTGTCCCCTGACTGGGTGCGAACATGATATACATGCTAGGACGTACTACCACACCCACTAAATGTCCACCTTGGCTGGGATTGAACCCAGGTCAAGCAGATTCACACGTGAGCATGCTCTCCTGGTAGGTACCGGTAGCTTGGGTGGCGTGACATCATGGGAGGCAGAGTTGGTGACGTAATTCGGGGAGGCGCTAACTCATTTGCTGGCAGAGAACGGTGTAGGAAGTGCTGTCCTATTTTACTGCTTTGATCCTGGCATCTTGATGCTGTTCTATGTAGTATCTTTGGAGGGCCAATTCTTCTAAGGCCTCGGAAGCTACTGGCAGGAATTCTGGTTCCTGTGTGCCCCTGGGTTCTTCATCGGTCCGGGTAGAAACGACTCTGTGGGTTGATGTGATATTTTTTTCTTGTGGGCATCCACCATATCTTCTCTTCCCTTGTCCTATAAAGAATGGTGGATGGCAGGCATCTCTATTTTCCTTTCTACTGGCTGGCGTCCTTCTGGAAGCTATGCTCATCTTCTTAACTACTGTTGTGAGTGTTAGTTTCAGGGATGGGAGCATTACAATATAACAGTCTAGTGACAGCCTGAAATGAAGTAAAGAAGCGAGTCATCGTATACTAGAATTATAAATTTACATGTATATAACACGTTTTGCTCTCCTACAGAAGAAGATGAAGAACCTGAGGACCAAAACCTATGCCTGGCCTGGGAAGTCGTACAAAGCAAAGTACCATGGGATGTACTGCTTCTCTTCGGCGGAAGTAGCGCCATCGCCGAGGGTGCCAACGTCTCCGGCCTGAGCATGTGGCTGGGGGAAAAGCTCTACGTGTTCAACGGCGTCAACCCGGCCATCATCGTGCTCTTGGTAACATTCTTCGCGGCCATGTTTACGGAGATCATCGCCAATATTGCGGTGGTGGCCATCATGGTTCCTGTACTTAATAAACTGGTCAGTATATACACAGGATAGTAGTCTATTTGCTGTAAGTAGGCGAGAAATCATGACCTCTGTAACTCAAAAACGACTAGAGTAATTGAACTAATATTTCTACCATTCAGGAGGTGTCAGTCAAGGAATAGATGTGGAAATTTACAGCCAAGTTGCTGTAGCCCTTTTTGAGATACAGAGGATAGAGGTCATGATTTCTTGCCTACTTACAGCGAATAGACTATAACTATTATGACTTTAGTTTGCCACTAAAGACAAAATGAACATGCTTCCCCAGAACCCTTTCAAGATAAAACGTCCGCCAGGCCCTTTTTTATGCTATTTGAACATTTTTTGGTAGAAATATTGACCTGGCAAAAGGCTGGTTGATTTCTCCTAAACTACAAACATGCCATTGCTCACTAGGAAATAATAGGAAACTGAATGGAAAAGAAATGTCACTAACTCTCTTAAGGGGAGATGGGTCGTTTTTCTAGATACCCTTCTCCCTCATTTTCAGCCCCATTAGTTTGTTGATTTTAAGACCTTCCGCCCCATTTCCTTGTCAATATTAAGACCTTTCGTGCTATTTAGGTGTCAATTTTTTTCCTGGCGAACAATAGTGAGCCTGTAATTTTGGAACATTTTTCTACCGAAAAATGTACAAATTAATCTAGAAGGGGGGATCTAATGGATGTTTTTTTTTTAGTTTGATGGAGGTCTAGGGAGGAAGCTAGAAAAATAATTCATAAATGAAAAAACTACCAAAAAGTGAACCATCCCCCTTAACCCGTTCAGTACCGGTGACATCCATTTAATTATATTCTGGCAATGATTAGACGATTTTTTTCAGCTTAGGAAAGACCTATAGCAATGATAAGGCTTCAAACTATCTCGACCAAGCCTTTTAACTACCACAAGTCCTTCCTAGGATGCACAATATTGTTTAAATATAGCTAGAATATAATATAACACACGTTGCTGGTACTCAGAGGGTTAAATTTGCCTTATGTTATCCTTCCAGGGCCAAATGATCAACGTCAATCCGCTCTACTTGATGTTACCGACCACGATCTGCTGTTCCTACGCCTTCATGTTGCCAGTAGCCACCCCAGTCAACGCTATCATCATGAGTGCTGGTAGGATGAAAAACAGGGACACGGTTAGTGCTACCTCTCTTTTTCTCTCTTTAACCCGGGAAAGACGAGCGTCCTCATATGAGGTTTGGTGGGCAAAGGCGAAGGTCCTCAGAAGAGCCAAGGCTTAAAAAAGCCTTTCAAAACAACCCACTGGCACTCAAAACAAAACAATATGTGATTTGGTGAGATAATTCCCCTCCATTACTTGCTACCACTCCTATAAATGTGGCACAACCCTCCCCCCTCCCTTTCCCCCTCCTCTATCATCAGCTATTTTTCCTCTTATTCCCCCTTTTATCGGGTAATTTTTGGCCCGAATTTCCCTCATGCGGTCTCTTTAAGACGGGTGAGGCAGTTAGAGATCCTTGCAACAGAGAGACTTATACTGTAAGGCCTCAGTGTCGTTCTAGAGCTCTGAGAGTGAGCTTATACGCCGCCCCGGCTCTCGCCTCATGATACGACCGGGCGGCAATAACACGTCTTTTTCACCTCTTCAAATGCTATTCCCACTTATTTTATTGCTCTTAAATGTTAATATCTTCATATTAAGTGTAAAATAGGTGCATATGGATAAGTAATAATTATATATAGGGTACTATGACGATTTTCGTCAGAATAGAACCAAATACCTTCGCTTGGCGGGAGGGTTTGAACTACCATAGCTTCGCAGTTTATGAGTTAACTGCTAATTTCTCGATACTTAGTGGGAAAATATGAAACTACTATGTCTCTGCATCATATTAAGACCAAGTTTATATAATTAGCACCATATTTCACTACAACATCTTCAAAATAACTGTAAAATCTAGATGGGAACTTTGCCATATACCGTCAGATGAAATGAAACTGAGTATAGTCACTAGAGAGAACTGTTCTGGTGTTCTTCTTGATGTGGTGTTCCTTGGACCCTGGTCCTTTGCTGCAACATCACGACGGTGCGTTAGAGAGTTCAATGGCGTCATGTTCTGAAGGGGCATTTTGAAACCCATTAACGCCATCAGACAGTACACTAGGACCATACGGCTGGGAGAGTGTAGATAGCAGAGAATGGGTGTTGTAGATAGAGGAAGCTGTTGGAATGGCTTTGGTATTTGTGTTAATAGTCTGTATACTTTTTTGAGGTTCCCCCAACTGGGTGCGAACATGATATACATGCTAGGACGTACTACCACACTCACTAAATGTCCGCCATGGCTGGAATCGAACCCAGGTTGGCAGTTGGTTATCGTTTCCGTGAACCAACTGTAGGGCTCTTTGCTTGATGTAGGTGTTTGATGTTGGAGTGAAATTAATAAAACAAAAATAGTTTATTCAGTTTCCAAAGGTGTGTACCCAAATAATATTGGACATGCATGTGAGGGCAGCATTCTCTTAGTATGGTCATATTTGGGTCTTAAAAACAAGTAATATTCCTTGTTTGTTGTTGTTGTTGATGTTGTTGTTGTTGCTGTTCCCCAGGCTGTCTGGCCGAGCAGCCCGAAGGTCCCGAGCAAGGCCAAGGCCATAACCGAGCGCCCCCACAGAACCCTCCCTGCTTACCACTATAGGTAGCGCCAACGAACTTAACAATAATCTCGATCCCTGACCTCTTCGTAACTCAAAAGGACCTTGAGCAAACTGGCTGTAAATTTCCACACCTATTTCCTGGTGGACTCTTCCCAAATGATAGAAATGCCAGCCCGATTGCTTTCATTCATTATGAGTTATAAGAAGTTAAGGGGTCCAGATTATAGTCAAGTTCGTTGGCGCCACCTATAATAAAGCCCAGGTGACCGAAGCCATTCCAAGGCGAGGAGCTGAGGAGGGTGCGGAAACACCCGGGAAACCAAGGCCCTGTGCCCCTCAGCAATTATGAAGGGAAAGTTGAGGGGCAAAGGAAAAAATGTGATGCTTTGGCTCCCAGTTCTGCCAATCTCTAGGTTGGCAGTAGGGAGGTCAATCCATGGAAGAGACGCCGTCACTTGAGATCTAGAAAATATATAAGTAAAAGGAACAGTCAGAGTAAGCTATGGGTATGGCAGAGAATGCTCAGCTCTCACTCTAATAGACCAGCCCATCACCACTTCCTTGTTTGTTGAAGAATCTTGGAACCCTGTGCAGTATGGAGATATGTTGGAGGCTTGACCGTTAAATGACCGGCAGTGTTCTTCAGGTGGTAGTCAAACCATACCTCACGGTCCACATCCACTACAAGGATTTTTATATGGTCTTGAAAGACTGGGTCTTTCCAGAGTAAATTTCAGCTGTCAGCGTGCTCCCTACTTATTGATCAGGTGTAGTTTGCTGGTTGATTTCAGCAACAACACGATGACTGTCCTGATGGTGGTAGGATCGGGAGACTGTACAGTTATCAGTATAGACAGCAACTGTTTGCTGGTGCCGGAGGAGGTCGTCTAATAAGAGGTTCCACAAGATTGGGCCCAGCACAGTTCCCTGCGGAACTGAGGCCTCAATGGGGACTTGTCTATGACTTGGAGGGTTCTTCCTTGGAGGTAGTTACACAGTAGCAGTAGGTAATCTCCCTGGATGACCTTTTCTAACAAACCCAGATTGTTGATAGAATAATAGATATTGTTGGTTTGTTTTCTCTCCTTTTCTCTCTCTTGTATCCATTCGGTCCCATTCAGCCAACTGTTTTAAGAAGTTTATCCCCATCCTGGTGTCAATTTCTTCCTGGCGAGCGATAGCGAGCCAGCATTGTATGGAGAAATCCTGCTTCGCCGGAGACATATTTCTATCGAAAAATTTACAAATTTAGCCTGCTGTCAAAAACATATAAAAAAAGAAACATGCTGGAAATAAATTCACTTTTCTAACAAACCTGGTGAATGTTCCTATGTCCATGGTCAGACAATGGTGTCTCGGCCATTGTCTAGGGTGTCTTGCCATTCCTTGGAAGGGAGTAATAGGATGTCTGAGGTGGATCATCCAGACATTAAGGGGAGACTGGCCGTTTGTTTGGTCTAGATTAATTCATTTATTCATATATTTTTTTAGTTTCCTCCCTAGACCTCCATCAAGCTTAGAAAAACACCACCTAGACCCCCATTCAAGATAAATTTTTACATTTTTCGGTAGAAAAATTTCCCGGCCAAAGGCCGGTTCCTCTTAAAATTGCAGGCACGCTTTCGCTCGCCAGGAAAAAATCGACACCTAAATGGAACGAAATTTCTTAAAATTGACAACGAAATGGGGCGAAAGGTGTTAAAATCGCCAAACTAATGGGCCGAACGTCTTATAATCTCAAAACTAGTGGGGCTAAAGGGGAGAAGGTGGTCCAGAAAATCGGTCTGCCTCCCCTTAAGTCGCACTGTTGGTCTGAGAGGATATGGTGCTCATCCAAGTGGCTACAGATGATTTCTGCTACTATCCTCTCCAAGAAGAAAATGGGCCGATCTTTGTGTCAAACCTTCCTTTGTGGTTAAGTACCCCATTAAATTACCCCTTCCATTCGTCTAATCATTACGTTATCGGAGTGCAGTTAGGTATGTGTACAGGCTAAGATTAATATGCAGTATTCGAGAATGCATAATATATTGTAGGCTTGTGCATAAACCTTTAACTGTCTTGATAGCTTAATGCTTAGTGTGCGTAATTTCAGTGTGAGTATCCTAGGTTCGAGTCCTTGAAGTACCACATGTATTCATTACTTTCATTGATTTTATTAGTTATCTTTATTTGTTAGTTAATTGGTGAGTTGGTGAAAACAAATATGAATTCATTCTTTGGACAGGGACCATTCAAGCCTCCTTCCACACCGAGGTCCTAGCGAGCCTGTCATTCGAAGATTAACATTTATCTTGAACGGGGGTCTAAGGGGAGATTTTGTAAGCTTAATAGAGGTCTAGGGAACAAACTAAAACAAATATATATACCAGTAATAATTATATATAAATAAAACAATAAAATATCCCCTTAACCCAACAGATGCGTCTGGGCTTCTTGATGAACGTGTTGTGTGTGTTGGTCCAGAACGTAATGATCAACACATTGGGACAGGCCATCTTCGACTTCCACGGTCCTATGCCGGCCTGGGTCAATTCTTCTACCACCATCACTACACATGATTGATAGATAGATTGTCGATGGAAGATAGATAGATTGTTGATAGCATGATAGATAGTGTTGATTGAATGCTAGATTATAAGCCCACTGATTAGCTCTTCTACCACCATAACTACACATAATTGATAGTAGATTGTTGATAGAATGATAGATAGATTGTTTTTTTCTCTCTCCATTTCTCTCCCTTGTAATCATTCGGTCCCATTCAGCCAACTGCTTTAAGAATTTTATCCCCATCCAGGTGTCAATTTTTTCTTGGCGAGCGATAGCGAGCCAGCATTGTTTGGAGAAATGCAGTTTCGCTGGAGACATTTTTCTATCGAAAAATGTAAAAATGTAGTTGCTGTCAAATAAATTAAAAAAAACATGCTGGAGAAAATTGACACCTATGGGGGTAAACGTCCTAAAACAGTAGGCTGAATGGGGCCGAATGGATACAAACCAGAGAGAGCGAGGGAGATAAAGAGAGGTAAAGAGAGAGAAAAAAACCCAATACACTCAACTGATAGCGTAGATTGTTGATGGAATGATAGCTAGATTGTTGATGGAATGATAGCTAGATTGTTGATGGAATGATAGCTAGATTGTTGATGGAATGATAGCTAGATTGTTGATGGAATGATAGCTAGATTGTTGATGGAATGATAGCTAGATTGTTGATGGAATGATAGCTAGATTGTTGATGGAATGATAGCTAGATTGTTGATGGAATGATAGCTAGATTGTTGATGGAATGATAGCTAGATTGTTGATGGAATGATAGCTAGATTGTTGATGGAATGATAGCTAGATTGTTGATGGAATGATAGCTAGATTGTTGATAGAATGATAGCTAGATTGTTGATGGAATGATAGCTAGATTGTTGATGGAATGATAGCTAGATTGTTGATGGAATGATAGCTAGATTGTTGATGGAATGATAGCTAGATTGTTGATGGAATGATAGCTAGATTGTTGATGGAATGATAGCTAGATTGTTGATGGAATGATAGCTAGATTGTTGATGGAATGATAGCTAGATTGTTGATGGAATGATAGCTAGATTGTTGATGGAATGATAGCTAGATTGTTGATGGAATGATAGCTAGATTGTTGATGGAATGATAGCTAGATTGTTGATGGAATGATAGCTAGATTGTTGATGGAATGATAGCTAGATTGTTGATGGAATGATAGCTAGATTGTTGATGGAATGATAGCTAGATTGTTGATGGAATGATAGCTAGATTGTTGATAGAATGATAGCTAGATTGTTGATGGAATGATAGCTAGATTGTTGATGGAATGATAGCTAGATTGTTGATGGAATGATAGCTAGATTGTTGATGGAATGATAGCTAGATTGTTGATGGAATGATAGCTAGATTGTTGATGGAATGATAGCTAGATTGTTGATAGAATGATAGCTAGATTGTTGATGGAATGATAGCTAGATTGTTGATGGAATGATAGCTAGATTGTTGATGGAATGATAGCTAGATTGTTGATGGAATGATAGCTAGATTGTTGATAGAATGATAGCTAGATTGTTGATGGAATGATAGCTAGATTGTTGATAGATCTTCGGTCTCCACGGTCCAATGCCAATTCTTCTATCACAGCTACAGTGCATTCATTCGACATTTATCGACAGGCCCCGCCCGCTTCCACCAGCGCCGTAGACGAAGTAGAGCTTATCATACCGCAATCTCGGACAAGTCACTTGTCACCCTACCACGGAGCTGATAAGAGCTCCAAGTAAAATTAATTATAGGATGTTGTTGTTGTTGTTGTTGTTCCCTAAGCTGCCTGGCCGAACAGCCCGAGTCCCTGAGAAAGGCCATGGCCACGATCGGGCTTTCCCACAGAGATCTCATTGAGTGTAGATTGTGTTGTTGGCGTAAGTGGTTGTGTGAAATGCAGTCTTCTATGATGTGTATAATGGTATGGGGTGCTGTGTTACATCCCGGGCAGGCGTCGACAACGGAGTCATCCAGTCTCTTCTGATAGCTCAGGAGAGCTGGATGGTGTCCGCATCTCAGCCTGGACAGGTGGACTCTGTCCTCGCGAGGAAGGGAGGATTCGGAAGGATGTATTTCGGGAGGTCGTGCATGCAGCTGCGTGTTGTCTGTGAGTGAGTGGATGGATCGGTGAGAGATATGAGTATGGATGTGCTTTTGGAAGTTGGTTCGGGGTGGGCAGGGAGTGAGAGAGGACAATAATTGTGTGTGATACCGTGTGCTGGGTGTTGTTTTGATATTTCTTGGTGTCTGTGGGTGTGTTGCCATGTAGTTTAGTGGGTGGTCTTGGTTCGTGGAGGCTGCTGCCAGGAATTGAGTGCCTCTCATGTCCAGATGGTCTTTGACTTTGAGAATTTTGGTTTCTTGATGTAGGTGATCTGTGGGTGAAGTAGCTGTGCAGCCTGTAATGATCTTCAGGGCTTTGTTTTGAATAGTCTGTAAGGTCTTATGATGTGTTTCAGCTAAGTTAGAAGCCCAGGCTGGGCTTGCGTATTCCATCACTGATCTTATGTATTGTTTATATACTGTGGTGGTAGTTTCTTTGTTGTGTCCAAATTTTGTGTGAACAAGTGACCTGAGGGCGTTAAGTCTGGGTTGTCAGTTTCTTTTTAATGTTTGTGGTGTGCTGTTTGAATGTCATATGAGTATCATATGTTTCTCCTAGGATTTTGGGTGTGTGTGTATGTGTTAGGGGTGTGTTGTTTATGGTGAGTTGAGGGATGTATTCGTGTTCTCCTGTCCAACTTGTGAGCAGGGTTGCGGTGGATTATAGGATGTAAGAGCGTTTTAATACATGCATATTTGCAGTTATTCTTTACTATACAATATTACCATATACCATAGTACAGAAAAGTAAACTCCATTACCATTGTTACCTCGTCTACTTGGGCAGAGCAGAGGTAGAAAATTATTAAGCTAGGCTTAGCGAGCGACTGCGTTTGGGTGTATAGGGTACGGTACCGTAACCGTAATGCCTCCCCCTTCCTTGTCTGTGTGCCTCATTCTCCCTCCCTCCCTCTCTCTCTCTCATATTGTGAAGTGATCAAAGTTGGCAATGGTCCAAGTATGGGTGAAAGCCGTTGCTGGTAAACTGTTGAATGAAAGACTCTTTCAATCTTCCTGCCTTGAGTTCTGATCTTGTTAATTAATGGCTGTGAAACTTTCGTTGCCTCAGAGGTTTTCTTCACCACCACATCAACTGGCTCAGTTTTCTCCTTATCAAAATACATGAATACATTCAAGACAATATTCCTGGCTTGACTGACAAGTCGGGGAGAACCAGCAGGTCTGCCAGGGGTATAGGCAGGAGACGCCATCTTCCCCCTTCAGAAGACAGGAGGGAACTGAACTGACGTTTGAATGGCAGCGCAGTGACAGTTGAAACCTTGAGAGAGAAGCGTTGCCAATGTAGCTACCTTACCGCTAGATCTAAAAGTATTTACTTGAACAAGGGAATGGAGCTGTTAAAGACAGGCTCCAATCTTAACATTTCTTTCTCACTCGTTGATGTAGAAAGGTAGATGGCTTTGTAGGCCATTTTTAATAATTTAAATTGATAAATAAATATTGACTTGATCTAGCGGCAATATTTTACACCTAGCAATAAGAATGCTGGCTATACTCCGAATCTTTTAGCACATGTTATCAATATTGGAGTAATATTCTAGCAATATTAGGTAGGCATTTACTAGTTTGTATTTGTCTAGTTACTTCTGCAAACAGATTAAATAATATTTTTGTGCTGATTTGGTAACCCTGTTGGACACCCCTATCTCGCACAGTCATGCCAGCCGTATGATAACGGTTGGGGAAGTGGGCGGGGCCTGTCGATATATGTCGAATGAATGCACTGTAGTATTGATGTGTAGTACTGAAGATTGGTAGATAGATAGATAAGTAGGTAGGTAGGTAAGTAGGTAGTTTGGAAGGTTGGTAGATAGGTAAGTAGGTTGGTAGGTAAGTAGGTTGGTAGGTAAGTAGGTAGGTAGGTAAGTAGGTTGGTAGGTAAGTAGGTAGTTTGATAGGTAAGTAGGTAGTTTGGAAGGTTGGTAGATAGGTAAGTAGGTTGGTAGGTAAGTAGGTAGGTAGGTAGGTAGTTTGATAGGTAGGTAGGTTGGTAGGTAGGTAGGTAGTTAGTTTAGAAGGTTGGTAGGTAGGTAGGTAGGTAGGTAGTTTGGAAGGTTGGTAGGTAAGTAGGTAGGTAGGTAAGTAGATCAATTATATACAGGCATACAGTATTGGTTAAGGGAATAGGGTTTATATTTTGGTCGTTTTATCTATGTACACTGTCAAAAAAGTATCTGCACCCCTACCCTGATAATCTGGGGTGTACAGCTTGGTAGGGTTGACATCTCTACCTGCAGCTAAATCAATCTATACTACTACCTACCTATACTACCTAAGACCTATTACCTTCGACCTACAACCTATATACTACCAAATTGTACGCACCAAATGATCAGCGTAGGGGTGCAGATACTTTTTTGACCGAGTGTACACACTATTTTTTTAGTTTCTTTCCTAGACCTCCATCAAGCTTAAAAAAATACCCCGTAGATCTGCCTTCAAGATAAATTTTTACATATTTCAGTAGAAAAATGTTCCGATTACAGGCTCGCTATAGCTCGCCAGGAAAAAATTGACACATAAATGACACGAAAAGTCTTAATATTGACAAGGAAGTCGGGCGAATGGTCTTCGCCGACTCGAGACAGAGCCCGAACAGGGAAACAAACCACACAAACACAAAACACCAAATTCGCACATATCTAGGTTGATGATGAAATAGATTGTTGATAGACCGTGTTAGAGTTGAGATAGTGATGCATTGCTGATTAACCGATAGATATAGTCGAGATTGATGATGATAGGTGGAGAGATAGATATATTGCTAATAGACCGATAGATATAGTTGAGATTGATGATGATAGGTGGATAGATAGATTGATGATAGACCGAATTAGAGTTGAGATAAAGATAGATTGCTGATAGACCGATAGATATAGTTGAGATTGATGATGATAGGTGGAGAGTTAAAGTTGAGATACAGATATATTGCTGATTGATCCACAGATAGAGTTCAGATAGATGATGATGATTATTAGGTGTATAAAGATGTGTTTGGTGTTGTGGTGAAATGAATTGAAATATAGGTTATCAGTAGGTTCAAGGATATATCGTAGCGAAGCCGGTCTATATGAGCTGTGCCCCATCAATATTCTCTCCTCTCACTTAAACATTAGGCTACCATAGCGCGGTTGGGAATATGAACATGATTAGATTAATATCCAGTATTCGAGAATGGATAATAAGTCGTAGGCGTGTGCATAAACCTTTAAGGGGGGATGGTTCACTTTTTGGGGGATTTTTGCATGTATTCATTAGTTTTTTAGTTTCCTCCCTAGACCTCCATCAAATTAAAAACAAAAAAACATCCTTTAGATCCCCCTTCTAGATTAATTTGTAAATTTTTCGGTAGAAAAATTTCCCGGCCGAGGGCCGGTTCTTCCAACATTACAGGCTCACTATCGTTCGCCAGGGGAAAAATCTACTCCTAAATAGCACGAAAGGTCTAAATATTGACGAAGAAATGGGTCGAAAGGGCTTAAAATCAACTAACTAATGGGGCAAACATCTTAACATCTGAAAACTAATGGGGCTAAACATGAGGGAGAAAGTGGTCCAGAAAACCGGCCCATCTCCCCTTAACCGTCCTGGTGGTGTAATGGTTAGTGTTTAAGAATCGGTGTGTGATAACCCAGGTTCCAATCCTGGGGGATCACATAATTATATGCTTTCATTAATTTCAATGGAGGTGTTTGGTGTTGTGGTGAAATTAATACAAAACTAGATTGTACAAAATCGTCTAAATATTGCTAGAATAAAACTACAAAGACGTCGCCGGTACAGAGAGGGTTAGGGGAAGGTTTTTAGCTTGTTCCCTAGACTTCCATCAAGCTTATAATCACACTCCCTAGACCCCCTTTTCGGTTTTTAGTTTGTTCCCTAGACTTCCATCAAGCTTATAATTACACCCCCTAAACACCATTTCAAGATTAATTTGTACATTTTTCGGTAGAAACATTTGCCGGCCGAAGGCCAGTTCCTCTTTAATTACAGGCTCGCTATCGCTCGCCAGGAAAAAATCGACACCTAATGGCACGAAAGGTCTTAAAATTGACAGAAATTGCGCGAAAGTTCTTAAAATCACCATACTAATGGGGCGAACGTCTATGTGTATGGAGACAAAAGGCAAAGCTGTCTGTAACATTCAGCCTATTGTTTTAAGACGTTTATCCCCATTCAGGTATCGATTTTTTCCTGGCGAGCGATAGCGAGCCATCATTGCATGGAGAAATCCGGCTTCTATCGAAAAATGTACAAATTAAGTCGGCTGTCTAAAACATAATCCCACATATGCTTGCTCTCTATCGCTCGCCAGGTGTAAATCGACACCTGGATGGGGATAAACGTCTTAAAACAGTAGGCTGAATGGGGCCGAATGGATACAACCCAGAGATAAAAAAAACAAAAACAGGTGACCCCCCTTAAGCAGACACTATGATATTCAAAGGGTTTATTGAGACAGTATTTGCCCCTTTGAGTCCTGAAGGTAGATTATAATCCCAATAAAACTGTCTAACAGTAACCAGAATAACACGATTATTACGCCATCGAGCTGAAGGAGTTAACACCAAATTAATGCATATATTTTCTGTTTATATAATTGATTTGTATTTATTGTTATTTATATTATTTATTATTATTTATTATTCCTTATATCATTTTATATTAGACTGGTCGACTAGTTTCCACTAAAGGTTTGCCATAATATTGAATTATTCTACATTAAATACATAATTGTACAATGTTTTGTTTTATTGGCTTTACCGTTTTACCTTAGTGACAAAAATATAATTAAGATGTTACATGCCTCTGTTTACTCTATATACAATATATATATATATATATATATATACATATATATATATATATATATATATATATATATATATATATATATATAGAGAGAGAGAGAGAGAGAGAGAGAGAGAGTATACAGTATATTTCGCAACCTTAATTATAGAGGAATTTGAATTTGTGTCGGCATTTTAATTGACACATGTGACCACCACACTAAAGGAAATGTTTAATAAACATTTGAAGAGGATGGAAGTGAAGCCTCTTGATCTATTAAATGATTGCCATGCGCGTGTGTGTGCGTGTATGTATGTATGTGTGGGTGGGTGTGTAGGTGGAACTGTGTGTATGACTCTGTGTATATATTGTATACTGTGTGTGTGAGTGTGTTTAAGTATAACTGTGTGTGTAATAGTGTATACAGAGAGAGAGAGAGAGAGAGAGAGTAATAATAATACTCCTCATAAGACAAAGTATAATAAACTTAACCCTTTCACGCACATATGACGCAGAGGTTGCCAGATTAGCAATAAGAAATAGTTCTCTCACTCTTATAATTACCTCTCCAAAATTAGTTTTCTGCCCACAACTAATTCAAAGACAACTGCAGAGGTTGAAGTAACTAAACTAAATGTTTATAAATACCCCTGATGGTAACAAAGGCTTTAAAGTATCCCCAATAGGCTCAACACAGCTAACTCAAAGACAACTGCAGAGGTTGAAGTAACTAAACTAAATGTTTATAAATACCCCTGATGGTAACAAAGGCTTTAAAGTATCCCCAATAGGCTCAACACAGCTAACTCAAAGACAACTGCAGAGGTTGAAGTAACTAAACTAAAGGTTTCTAAATACCTCTGATGGTAACAAAGGCTTTAAAGTATCCCTAATAGGCTCAAAATCGCGTCATATGTCGGAGAAGGTTAAAGTATAGAACGGAGCACAGTAAACTTAAAGGAAGATTTCCACTTGAGGGATTTTTTTCTGGACCTTTCTCCATCATGTTTAGCCCCGTTGCTTTTGAGATTTTAAGACGTTCGCCCTAGTAGTTTTGACATTTAAAAAAATGTTGCCCCATTTCTGTCAATTTTAAGACCTTTCGTGCCATTAAAGTGTCGATTTTTTCTTGGCGAGCGATAGCGAGCCTGTAATTTAAGAGCAACCGGCCTCCAGCCGGGACATTTTTCTACCGAAAAATGTACAAATTTATCTTGAAAGGGGGTCTAGGGGGTGTAATTTTAAGCTTCATGAAAACTTAGGGAACAAACTAAATACCTCCCCTTCAATGATTGTGTACAGTCATATTAATACCTCCCCTTCAATGATTGTGTACAGTCATATTAATTAATAAGTTGCCATCACCACTTCCTGAGAATGTTAACCCCTTGAGGATCTGATGCGTTTTAGCAGTTTCTGAGAATGTTAACCCCTTGAGGATCTGATGCGTTGTAGCAGTTTCTGAGAATGTTAACTCCTTGAGGATCTGATGCGTTGTAGCAGTTTCTGAGAATGTTAACCCCTTGAGGATCTGATGCGTTTTAGCAGTTTCTGAGAATGTTAACCCCTTGAGGATCTGATGCGTTGTATCAGTTTCTGAGAATGTTAACCCCTTGAGGATCTGATGCGTTGTATCAGTTTCTGAGAATGTTAACCCCTTGAGGATCTGATGCGTTGTAGCAGTTTCTGAGAATGTTAACCCCTTGAGGATCTGATGCGTTGTAGCAGTTTCTGAGAATGTTAACCCCTTGAGGATCTGATGCGTTGTAGCAGTTTCTGAGAATGTTAACCCCTTGAGGATCTGATGCGTTTTAGCAGTTTCTGAGAATGTTAACCCCTTGAGGATCTGATGCGTTGTGGCAGTTTCTGAGAATGTTAACCCCTTGAGGATCTGATGCGTTTTAGCAGTTTCTGAGAATGTTAACCCCTTGAGGATCTGATGCGTTGTAGCAGTTTCTGAGAATGTTAACCCCTTGAGGATCTGATGCGTTGTAGCAGTTTCTGAGAATGTTAACCCCTTGAGGATCTGATGCGTTGTAGCAGTTTCTGAGAATGTTAACCCCTTGAGGATCTGATGCGTTTTAGCAGTTTCTGAGAATGTTAACCCCTTGAGGATCTGATGCGTTGTAGCAGTTTCTGAGAATGTTAACCCCTTGAGGATCTGATGCGTTGTAGCAGTTTCTGAGAATGTTAACCCCTTGAGGATCTGATGCGTTGTAGCAGTTTCTGAGAATGTTAACCCCTTGAGGATCTGATGCGTTGTAGCAGTTTCTGAGAATGTTAACCCCTTGAGGATCTGATGCGTTGTAGCAGTTTTCTGAGAATGTTAACCCCTTGAGGATCTGATGCGTTTTAGCAGTTTCTGAGAATGTTAACCCCTTGAGGATCTGATGCGTTGTAGCAGTTTCTGAGAATGTTAACCCCTTGAGGATCTGATGCGTTGTAGCAGTTTCTGAGAATGTTAACCCCTTGAGGATCTGATGCGTTTTAGCAGTTTCTGAGAATGTTAACCCCTTGAGGATCTGATGCGTTGTAGCAGTTTCTGAGAATGTTAACCCCTTGAGGATCTGATGCGTTGTAGCAGTTTCTGAGAATGTTAACCCCTTGAGGATCTGATGCGTTGTAGCAGTTTCTGAGAATGTTAACCCCTTGAGGATCTGATGCGTTGTAGCAGTTTCTGAGAATGTTAACCCCTTGAGGATCTGATGCGTTGTAGCAGTTTCTGAGAATGTTAACCCCTTGAGGATCTGATGCGTTGTAGCAGTTTCTGAGAATGTTAACTCCTTGAGGATCTGATGCGTTGTAGCAGTTTCTGAGAATGTTAACCCCTTGAGGATCTGATGCGTTTTAGCAGTTTCTGAGAATGTTAACCCCTTGAGGATCTGATGCGTTGTAGCAGTTTCTGAGAATGTTAACCCCTTGAGGATCTGATGCGTTGTATCAGTTTCTGAGAATGTTAACCCCTTGAGGATCTGATGCGTTGTAGCAGTTTCTCTTAGCTATCGTTAGACGATATTAGACAGCCTAGGAAGGATCTGTGGGCATTAGCAGAGTAAAGAATATCTCCATCAACCCTCTGACTTCCATAATACCCTTCCTAATCTGAATAAAATTGTCTAATGCACGCCAGAAAACAGAAAGGAAGTACGTCATCGATCCTCAGAGGGTTAAGAAAGCCATGAAATCTATACCCCCCCTTGAATTGCAGTCCTTAAGGGGAGATTTCCACTTGAGGGATTATTTTCTTTACCCCTTTCTCCCTCAGGTTTAGCCCCATTGCTTTTGAGATTTTAAAACTCGCTCCATTATTTTGGCGATTTTAAGAACTTTCGCCCTATTTATGTCACTTTTAAGGCCTTTCGTGCCATTTAGGTGTCGTTTTTTTCCTGGCGAGCGATAGCGAGCCTGTAATTTAAGAGGAATCGGCCTTCGGCCGGGAAATTTTTCTACCGAAAAATGTACAAATTTATCTTGAAAGGGGGTCAAGGGGTGTAATTTCAAGCTTGATGGAAGTCTAAGAAACACACTAAAAACCTCCCCTTAATAGATCATTACCAGGCAGAGGTGTTTAAGGGGAGACAGGCGTATTTATATAAGGGGAGACAGGCGTATTTATTTAAGGGGAGACAGGCGTATTTATTTAAGGGGAGACAGGCGTATTTATTTAAGGGGAGACAGGCGTATTTATTTAAGGGGAGACAGGCGTATTTATTTAAGGGGAGACAGGCGTATTTATATAAGGGGAGACAGGCGTATTTATTTAAGGGGAGACAGGCGTATTTATTTAAGGGGAGACAGGCGTATTTATTTGATTACTGATTTATATATTTTATTAGTTGTTAGTGTCCTTCCAAAACCTCCATCAACCTGTAAAAAACACCCCCTAGACCCCCCTTCAAGATAAATTTGAAAAAATTTCGGTGGAAAAATGTACTTAAATGTACTTAAAACGTATCGCTCGCCCGGAAAAAAATCGACACCTACTATGGGTTTCAGAGGCCATGTTGCATCGTTTTTCGGGAATAACTTATTAACAAACAGTTGGATCAGTATAATATTTTGACACAGCTTTATTCACACCGTCCCCTAATTTACGTCAATATAGTGCAGTACCAAAAGTGTAGAAATAAGCCACTTGTCCCTGTGTCATGAGGTTAAAATCGCACATTAGTGACTAAGAAACGGACAAGGCTACCGTGGCTTACCTGTGAGAACCACCAAACCATTATTTCTCCTCCATCAAACAAGGTAGTTATCAGCCACCACCCAACGCTATAAGGGGGGTAGTACTCGCTTTTTCTGGACCCCCTTCTCCCTCATGTTTAGCATATTAGTTTTGAGGTTTTAAGACACTCGTTCTGTTAGTTTGTCGATTTTAAGACCTTTCGTCCCATTTTTGTTATCAATATCAAGACCTTTCGTGCCATTTAGGTGTCTATTTTTTCCTGGCGAGCGATAGCGAACCTCTAATTTTAAATGGAATCGGCCTTTGGCCCGGACATTTTTCTACCGAAAAATGTACAAATTTATCTTGAAAGGGGATCTAGGGGGTGTTTTTCTAAGTTTGATGGAGGTATAGCGAGGAAACTATAAAATAAATATCTATTATATTATATTCTGTATACTGTATACTCAGGCCCAATCCCCACTTTTCCTATTTTTTGTTTTTAAATATAATAAATGTAAATATAATATAAATACACATAGACCCAACACCAAGCACTAGCCCCTCAACATTACAATCAATAAACACATCACCATTGTCTCGCTCCTCACCAAACACTATACACATCACCATTGTCTCGCTCCTCACCAATCAATAAACACATCACCATTGTCTCGCTCCTCACCAAACACTATACACATCACCATTGTCTCGCTCCTCACCAATCAATAAACACATCACCATTGGCTCGCTCCTCACCAATTAATAAACACACCACCATTGTCTCGCTCCTCACCAATCAATAAACACATCACCATTGTCTCGCTCCTCACCAATCAATAAACACATCACCATTGGCTCGCTCCTCACCAATCAATAAACACATCACCATTGTCTCGCTCCTCACCAATCAATAAACACATCACCATTGTCTCGCTCCTCACCAATCAATAAACACATCACCATTGTCTCGCTCCTCACCAATCAATAAACACATCACCATTGTCTCGCTCCTCACCAATCAATAAACACATCACCATTGTCTCGCTCCTCACCAATCAATAAACACATCACCATTGTCTCGCTCCTCACCAAACAATAAACACATCACCATTGGCTCGCTCCTCACCAAACAATAAACACATCACCATTGTCTCGCTCCTCACCAAACACTATACACATCACCATTGTCTCGCTCCTCACCAAACACTATACACATCACCATTGTCTCGCTCCTCACCAATCAATAAACACATCACCATTGTCTCGCTCCTCACCAAACAATAAACACATCACCATTGTCTCGCTCCTCACCAATCAATAAACACATCACCATTGTCTCGCTCCTCACCAAACAATAAACACATCACCATTGTCTCGCTCCTCACCAAACAATAAACATCACCATTGTCTCGCTCCTCACCAAACAATAAACACATCACCATTGTCTCGCTCCTCACCAAACAATAAACACATCACCATTGTCTCGCTCCTCACCAAACAATAAACACATCACCATTGGCTCGCTCCTCACCAAACAATAAACACATCACCATTGTCTCGCTCCTCACCAAACAATAAACACATCACCATTGTCTCGCTCCTCACCAAACAATAAACACATCACCATTGTCTCGCTCCTCACCAAACACTATACCATTATGGAGATGTTTATAACTCTCAATATTTTACTTTGAACAGCTTCATTAACACAGAACGAATAGCTTCCTGTTCCCACTTAATGTTGCTATCAGCTTAGTAAATCAATCAGCCCTCTTGATATGAACGTTCCTTTCATTTTGGGCATAATATCTCTGAAGTAATATAGAGCTCAAAATTAGTTAGTAAAATATGCCGACTATAAATCGAAAAACATATATAAATAATAATAATATATGGTGACCCTGGTCTCTGGGTCTTCTCCTGGGTGACCTAGATGTGTGTGAATTTGTATTTTGTTTTGTGTGTTCATTGTTTTCTGTTGTGTTGTCCCTATTCGGGCTTTGTCTTGAGTCGGCCACCCCCAGAAGGGGGAGACAGAGAAGGAGATGTAAATCGAATGAGAGGTGGAAGGATGGAGTGAAGAAGTATATGGATGAAGGCGGTGCTGGTTGGGAGGACGGGCATCGACTGACTGGGGACAGAGGTGCATGGGGGCGTTTCGTTCGTGGCCACCCTTTCGGGGATCACGGCGTCAGGCAATAGATAGATAGATAGATAGATAATAGATAGAAATTACAATCACCAAATAGTACAATATCACTATCATTATTGAAATGGTTATATTTAGTGCGCCATCTTTAATTATTTTACCCAGAACGTCTCAATCAAAGGAAGACTGATGGTTTCCTGTTGTTGTTGTTGTTGTTGTTCCCCAAACTGCCTGTTCGAACAGCCCCAAGGCCCCGAGCAAGGCCAAGGACATAACCGAGCGCCCCCACAGAACCCTCCCTGCCGACCCCAATAAAGCCTGGGTTACCGAAGCCACTCCATGGCGGGGAGCTGAGGAGGGTGCGGAATCGCCCGGGAAACCAAAGCCCCACCCAGGGCCCTGTGCCCCTCAGCAATTATGAAGAGAAAGTTGAGAGGCAAAGGAAAAATGTGACGCTTTGGCTTCCAATCTTGGTAAATTGGGAGGTCAATACACGGAAGAGACGCCGTCACTTGAGATCTAGAAAATATATAAGTAAAAGGAACAGTCAGAGTAAGCTATGGGTATGGCAGAGATCGCTCAGTTCTCACTCAGATAGACCAGCCCATCACCACATGACTAGAACCCAGTCCTCTCGGCATCAGCTAGGAAAGGCCCTAGAAAGCCGCCTTTGGCGGGGGGATAGCTCCCCTATTTCAACCCCTTTCGGGGTTGGGCACCCGCCCTGGTTTCCTGTTCATGTCCGTTGCTGCTATCAACACAGTTAATCAATTAGCCTTTATAAAATCAATTAACTGGTTGATATTATATGACATTATTTAGCATCTCAGAGTTAGTTACTAAATATCGGGATGTACGGTCGCGCTAATAAGTCATGTCCCAGCTGTCATTACGTTTGGCTTGGTCTGGTCTGTATTAATGTCTGTTAGATGTTGAATAGGGTGGGTAAGTGTAGGAACATGTTTGTATATTTCACTCCATATAAAGAAATGAAGCTTAGATATTGCTGATACCAATTATTGATCGAAACATACTTGGTGCCGAGACATCACTTATTAGCGCGACTGTACGAGTTTCAAACCCCTTATAGAGTTAACCCCTTGCGAATTATGACGCGTTTTGACAGTTTATTCTTGCTATCATTAGGCATATTTTGCTAGTTTTGGAAGGAGGATGAATAACCTTATTTTTTTATTTCATCTGGGGGAAATCCAACTGAAAGAAATCCACAGAGCTTATTATTATGTTACCTCCACCAACCGACTTTACTCCTAAACTCAATTAATGAAATCTACAAATACATGTGGCAGTCCAGGGATTCGAACCTAGGATGCTCACACCGAAATTCAGTGCATTTATCCATTGCGCTACGAAGACAGTTAAAGACACTGGATACCGTGGAAGCTAAGAGATTCGAGCTTTGGAAGGAGACTGGGGTAATAACTATCTCAATCATCCCTCTGACTCAGGTGAAGGTATTGAGGGATAAGCCTTTACAACGGCACTCCCACAATTGCTTCCTAATTATCGTCTAATGATAGCTAGAATATACTGTTAAAACGCGTCATTATCCTCAAGGGGTTAATGACAGAGGATGTATTAATTATATGCTGTCTAGCCATTTCTTCTATGTATAGTGACATTGCTGACAGGATAATATTACCACACACACACACACACATATATATATATATATATATATATATATATATATACGATATTTGCTGTTATCTATTGACAGACGTCTTAATATATCTAAAAGTAAGTTAATAAGACGTCGCCTGTACAGATGGGGTTAATGAAAAAAAGTAAAAGTAGGCTATGCCCTAATAAACCACCCACAGGCTGTCTAATGTCTCTCTTACCCCGTCAATTATTCCCACTGACAACATTGTTAAGGTGTTATCAATTACAGCGACAGTCACCATTACTATCGCTATCGAGATCAATTTGTTAGCGTTTACTGTACCCTAATTTATGAAGTATATTATCACCAATCAACTCCATCATCTTGTTATATCTTCATCTCTAAACACCTCCCTATTTTCATCAACACAGTCATTGTTTTCATCTATCATTGCAATCACCATGCACTTCCCTAATATCATCACCAATCATCAGTCATTGCAATCACCATGCACTTCCCTAATATCATCACCAATCATCAGTCATTTCTTTATATTATCTTCAACCATTACATTACACTATATTACAATCACCAAACACATACCTATTATCATCACCAATCAATACAGTCATCGCTTTATATCTCCATCAACCATCAATTACAGTATAGTACAATCACCCAACACATCCATATTATCTCCCTCTTCCTGTATCACTATCATTATCAAGATGTTTATACTCAGTCCCTCATCTTTAATTGTTCTACTTTGATCAACAGTACCCGTCTAGCCCAAGGAATACAAGCCACAATCAACACAACCATCCATTATACCTACAAACTTCAAAATTCATTATATTCCATTTTCTTTACTCAGGCTCAATCTCCACTTTTCGTATTTTTCTGTTTTCCGTTTTTTTCCCCTCTTTTTTTTTTTTTTTTTTTTTTTTTTTTTGTATATATATATATTTTTTTTTTTTGGGGGGGGGGGGGGGGGGGCGACTCAAGACAGATTTTTTTTTTTTTGGTGGGGGGAGGGGTGGGGGGGGGGGGGGTGGCCGACTCAACAGAACCAGAATAGGGACAACGCAACAGAAAACAATTAACACACAAAAACAAAATACAATTTACACACATCAAATTTCAAGCGACAAATATTATGATACCACTACCATTATCGAGAGATTTAACCCCTTCTCTACCGCAGCGTCTTTTTTATTTTCTTCTAGCTATGTTTCGACGTTTTTGATGAAGCTTCGTGGTGGCGCAATGCATAAGGTGTTGATTTTAGCGTGAGCGGCCTGGGTTCGAATCCACGGACTGCCACGTGTTTGTAATATTTCATTAATCGATTTTAGAAGTAGAGTTGGTTGTTGGATAGAACATAATAATTAGTAAGGATCTATGGTAGCTAAAATTATTAATTGAGATAGTGTGTTGCGTTTTAATGGGTAGACGTCCTTCGTAAGCTGAATAAAATCGTTTAATAGTTGCCAGAATTTAATGCGAACTACGTCACCGGTACAGAAGGGGTTAAGCTGACTACCCATTCTTAACCCGTACAGTACCGGTGACTGTAGACTGTGAAAGAAGTCGCCGGTACAGAAAGGGTTAAGCTGACTACCCATTCTTAACCCGTACAGTACCGGTGACTGTAGACTGTGAAAGAAGTCACCGGTACAGAAAGGGTTAAGCTGACTACCCATTCTTAACCCGTACAGTACCGGTGACTGTAGACTGAAAGAAGTCGCCGGTACAGAAAGGGTTAAGCTGACTACCCATTCTTAACCCGTACAGTACCGGTGACTGTAGACTGTGAAAGAAGTCACCGGTACAGAAAGGGTTAAGCTGACTACCCATTCTTAACCCGTACAGTACCGGTGACTGTAGACTGAAAGAAGTCACCGGTACAGAAAGGGTTAAGCTGACTACCTATTCTTAACCCGTACAGTACCGGTGACTGTAGACTGTGAAAGAAGTCGCCGGTACAGAAAGGGTTTCTGCGATATGAGCGAAAAACTCCTTAGTAGTACCAATTAACCCTTGATTACCAGCGGCGTGCGTTATATTGTACGAAGTGGCTACGGGACACCACCAGTGGTGTCACGCAGCCCAGCCAGTGAGGCTGGGCTACGGGACACCACTGGTGGTGTCCCGTAGCCCAAGGTTAAGAGATACAACAGGTTGGCGCACGCGCAGCCTGTTGTCGTCAGAAGGTGGGGCGAGAGAAAGAAAGCTAGAAAAACGCTCGCCTGCCAGCCAAAGTGCTGCCACTAGACCAGGGGTGTCAAACATGTTAATTAATATTAGTACCGGTATTTTTGTATACCCGGTATCTTCATTTTGCTTGGTTATTGTTCTATTTTCTTATTCTTATAATATAATTAGCTTGCACAAAGAGGGATAAGGATTACATAAACACGAGGATTTCACACTGATTTATTAGTTTAGACATTTTAGATTTAGTTTTTCTAGGATCATTAGCATTCATATTTCTGTTTAAAATCCGTATTCTAAAAAACATTCGGCATCTTACAAAAAAACTAATTACTTCCCATGGTAAAGTCACCATACCAACAATTTCTTTACACAATGATTTTACTGAGTTTTTGCCAGCTTTGAACTCCGTTTTCCCATGAAAACACACAGAGATTTTTTCCATTAATTTAAGCTGTTCAAAGAATTCCTTTTTGGGTGTCATAAGCATCCCTTCTTTTCTGCATATTTTCCCAATCCAGGTTGTGTCATCCTCTGACACTTTCTGACCTAGAAATTCATGCTGGGGAAACTTGCTGGCAATATATCCACCAATATACCTCAAACCTTCATTTTCATTTTCTTGGGATAAATTTGTACTTGACATACCAACTGGAATTTCAGTATCATAGTCACTGGAGTCGCATGCATTTCCTTCATAACTAGAAAATAATACTGCTGACAACAGGAGTTCATGTTCAAGGTTTTCTGTTGTATCAGTTGCAGTAGACTGTGATGGTTCTGTTTGAGAAAAAACAGCTTCGGATTATGCTTGAATCATTTTGTTTGTTGTCAGTGTTATAATTGTATACCAACTCTATGTTCTTCCCAAGCAGGTATGATTTGATTCGCTACTTAACTTGTACAGGTGATGGATGCTGGTGGTTTGAAGCTCCTATTTGCCTAAGACAAAACAAAAATGTTCCAATACATCTTGATTCAACCGATATGTCATTATATAGGAGATGTTATATTTTTCTTTTAGCATCTCATATAAACCGAGCAAAGACTGGCACGATACAATAATTCCTTTTTGAAATTGATACAAGCTACCCCTACCTTTGACTCGCATTGACTTTGTGGTGTTAAGCATTTCATTCAGTAATTTGTTTTGATTGGGTAATTGCAGCCCATATGCCGTTCGTGACAGTTTTTTATCTGTTGGATTTCGGGAATTAAATAAGTCGAACCACGAATCAACCAATGCAATATAAATACTTGTATTCTTCCAGTCTTTGCTCAGCAGTAATCCCTGTTCTCCAAAATACATTAATGCTTTTGCGTTTTTTTCTGACAGCAATTGCGCCGCAAGGCGAACATTCATGCGCTTCACCCCTCTCACATATATATGATTGAAACACAAATGATAGGTTGCTTTTAGGTCCAGTTTACTCATATTTATCAGTTCTTGGACACATTCACTGTTGACATTCTTTTCTTTGTCGTCATCTAACTGAAAACCTGAGTCAAGGAAATTGTTCCTAATTAGTTTGATTAAATGGGGGGCATCTGCAAAAACATATATATTCCTGTTAGAAGCAGCTGGATTTGTAAAGAATGGTTTGTCTACATTGATACCTAATGTTTTCCATAGCCTCAGGTTTGTTGGTCCTAAGTCACTGACCATAGCAACTACCAAAAATCCAACTGCTTCTACCTTAGAAATAATTTTAAACAGAATGTCCATGGTCATGCTTGTGTCAAAATCATAATATATGAGTTGTTTCCAAGGGCTCGTCAATCCTCTTATCATCGCACATTGTACTCTGTTTTTGGGTGCATAAAGTGTGTCAGTTGCTTTATCATAAGTTCATTCGTGAGCTATAGTTGTCTCATCAAATGACAATACACACAGTCGCTCAAAATCTGTCATTGACGTGGATTTGTATTGTAAAACTTTAATAATTGATGACAGTACTCCTGGTTCCACACTAACTTTTGCAATCCATCGATTTAGGGTACTTATGCATGGTAGTGGAAACTTAATCTTTTCCCTTAAATACCTATAGGTTTTTGTGGGGTTGGGTGTGACAGGGATCTGCCTTGTGAGGGCCGATCGGCTTTTTGTAGACTCCCATTTTCTTATGTTCTTATGTTCATTCATTAGAGAGACGCAGAGTTAGAGGGGATTTGATAGAGGTGTTCAAGTGGGTTAGTGGGATTAATAGAGGGGACATGAAAAATGTACTAAAGCCCAGTGATAGCGAAAGAACTATAACAATTGTTTTCAAGATAGATACATTTCGTTTCAGAAAAGATATAGGCCAATAGTGGTTTGGTAACAGAGTTGTAGATAGGTGGAATAGGCTACCAAGTGCTATAGTGGGATCAAGAATGATAGAGAGCCCTAAGATAAAATTAGATAGGCATTTGGACGAGACGGGTCTCTGTAACGAGTGCAAGACTAATTTATTCAACCTTTCTATATATGGAAGATATATAATATTATGGATAATTTTGGTCATTCTTCGTTGTACTGACTCCAAATAAACTATATGTCCATTCTGTAATGAGGACATCAAATTTGAACAGCATAATCTGAACCTGGTATATACCGGTATACACACATACATACACATCATTACATTCCGTAAAACCAGGTCGCTTCGGACTTGGGTCGTAACTTCGGACATTGGCGATAATAAGTAATTAGCCACTTTTCAAGATGACTTCGGACACCATTTAGGATAAGGATAGCTCTCTTATTATGGGGGATAATTTTAGGAGGCTTCCTGGATTACCGCGCACTATCACCACGCATCATTTTACCTAGTTATATCTCTATAATGTGTTTAAAGTCAGGAGATATCGTTAAAAAAACTCGAAAATTTTCCGAAGTTACACGGTTTTACGGTTCATAGCCTACATACTACACACACACATATACTGTATATATATATATATATATATATATATATATATATATATATATATATATATATATATAAATAATGCATCCATCAACTTGACAATATAAAGGTATTTTGTTCAGTTAAAATAGAAGAGCTGCACTTTCACAGGGCATTATACAGTAGTTATAGCATCACGGTATGAAGTAAAAGAAAACGGAGGATAGTGCTGGCTCGGCTGCTCCTTTGAGAATGAATGGTAAACAGTCGAGTGACCTCCGACCCTTCCTTCCTCGTGACGTCATGCGCTAGCGGGTACGAGTTTGAGTGACCCCATGCTCCAACCTGTTGTATCTCTTAACCTTGCCGTAGCCCAGCCTCACTGGCTGGGCTACGTGATTCGCAGCCCAGCCACACTGGGTAGGCTACGGGACACCACCACAAGTGTTTTCGTATTTATCGCCATATAATTCAGCCAATTAGACTGTTGAATCGAAATTCTTTGGATTATTATTTATATTATCATTAAAAACGTTGGACTTTATTAAATTATATTCCTACATGTTGTATATACAGACCTACTCCACACTCAACTCCCTACGCCACACCACAGGCGCCTGAGTAGATGCTCGTGCGTCTATACAGGTATCTATATGTATATATAATAAAAATGTTATTATATATACATATAGATACCTGTATAGACGCACGAGCATCTACTCAGGCGCCTGTGGCCACACACTCACACATACCTATTTATACATCTAACTAGGCTTATATATACCGGTAGCCGTTATATGTGTGTATATTCTTCGTCTTACATATCCATCTTATAAGAACATATGGGAGTCTGCAGACAGTCGATTGGCCAACACAAGGCAGATCCCTCTCACACCCAACCCATCTCGTTCATACGTTTATCTAATTTTATTTTGAAACTCTATCGTTCTTGATCCCACAATGGCGCTAGGTATCCTATTCCACATGTCTATTGTCTACATATCTGTTACCATTATGGTATAATCAAACAGAATTAAAGTCATTCATACTTGCATAACGTGCTATAAGACAGCTTGACGACGTTCACAAGCACAAGTGCGTCAATGTGTGGATAGTTACATGTGTTTGTGTAAATTAATATGTTTGTGAGTGTAATAAAAAGTAATGCAAATACAGTATATGTTCGTAAATAAATGTTTGTTTACAAAATTAATGTTATATGGATGTTCAAATGCATGTCTACATGAGTATGTATGTGCGTGTGTAATGGCATGTACGTTTGGGTCATAATTTGGAAGGAACAAAATTATATATTTGTGAAAGAAATTGCAAAGTACACTGTAAAGTGATCAGCTCAGTAGCAGTAGGCTTTCAAGAATAAACTGAATAGCTCAATGAATTAATTGGGTGTGAGCTGGATCTGCCTTGCGTAGGCCAGTTGGGGGGGGGGGGCGCAGTGCAACCTTGCATGCACGAGTAGGAATGTGCATGTACGAGCATAAAGCCTGTACGTTTGTGAGTGGAAATATGTGTTTGTATAATGGATGTACAAAATTAATAATGAATGTACAATATGTTTGTGTGTGTGAGTGTGTGTGTGTGTGTGTGTGTGTGTGTGTGTGTGTGATAGAGAGAGAATGAGAGAGTCATTCACATGACTTGTCTTTGTGAATGTGTGTTTGTGTTTGTGCTTAGGAATGCGAATATATATTTGTGCGTGTGGTTCTGAAAGAACATTAGAGTGTGGGTGCGATTGTGGGAGGGAATATCAATGTGTGTGTGTGTGTATTCTGATTGGAAATATGAAGGCGAGTGTGTAATTGTGAATGTATGTTCGAATATATGTGCGTTGTCGAGTGGTAATCTAAAAGTGTGTGTGTGTGTGTACATATATGAATATAAATCACCGAACTTGTTTGTCAAGGTGAATACATGCAATGCAAGTTAATGACATTGTGGGTAGGAATACGAATATGTGTTCCAGAATGATTTTGTGCGTGAAAATGTGAATGTGCATGAGTTTGTGTGTGTTTATATAGTGAATCAACATAGAAGATAATAGGTAACATTTCTCAATTGATGATGCATATATTGTCTGGTGATTATTGGCATCCAAATGTGATGTTTGGTTAATTTAGGATAGGGATTGTAATTGGTAAATCTATAGCATTATAAAACATTTATATTGCTACCATGTGAGTGCGGCCGAAGAAGGTTGCCAACAAAAACACCCGCTGACCAACCTCAAGCTAATCCAGGTAATCCAGAAAATTAACACCTACTTGTAAATTGTACCCCTCTCTCTCTCTCTCTCTCTCTCTCTCTCTCTCTCTCTCTCATATATATATATATATATATATATATATATATATATATATATATATATATTAACAACCTTGATGTAGGAATAACTAGCAAAATCAGTAAATTTACAGATGACACTAAAATGGAAACACTCCAAATAGATTTAGACATATTACACACATGGGTAGTAAACTGGCAGATCAAGTTCAATGTAGGTAAATGCAGTGTAGTAAAATTGAGTAAATCGATAGGAAATGCAGTATACAATTTCGATAACGTGGATATAACTAACTCAAATAATGAAAAAGACTTGAGAATCATCGTCAACTGTGATTTGAAACCAAGAAATCAATGCATCAGTGTTCGAAATAAGGCAAATAGAGTTCTTGGATGTATATCTAGAAGTGTGTGTAACAGAACAGCAGACATAATCTTGAAATTTTATCTAGCGTTAGTGAGACTACACAATGAATTATGCTGTTCAAAATTGGAGTCCCTATTAGAGAATGAACATAGATTCCTTGGAGAGAGTACAACTAAGAATGACAAAAAATAATCTGTAATAATAGAAATCTTCCATATGAAGACAGGTTGAAGAAGCTAGGCTTACATTCGTTAGAAAGACGCAGAGTTACATATGATATGATATGATAGATATGATAGAGGTGTTCAAGTGGGTAAGTGAGATAGGCTAAATGCAGGGGATATGAAAGATGTACTGAAGCTCAGCGATAGCGAGAAAACTCAAACAAATAGTTTCAAATGGGATACTTTTCGTTTCAAGAAATATAGGCAAATACTGGTTTGGTAAGAGTTGTATATACCTGTGGAACAGGCTACCTAGCGCCATAGTGCGATAAAGAATGATAGAGAGCTTCAAAATACAATTAGATAGACATATGGACAAGATGGGTTGGGAGAAGAGGGATCTGCCTTGTGTGGGCCAATCGGCTTTATGCGGGCTCCCATTTTCTTATTTTTTCTTCTTCTTTTCTGTGTATGAAGGAGACAAAAGGCAGGTTACTAAGCTATAATACCATATACATATCTCTCTTATTGATACCTTTCATCCACTTAAAACACCTCTATCATTATTTCCTCTACAAAATTCGTCTTTCTAGCAATATGACAGCAATATTAACTAATAAGTCAGTCAGTCACAACTAATAATTATTATAATGTTTATAACACACACACACAAACACACACATTATATATATATACAGTATATGTGTGTGTGTGTGTATTAGAATATACAATGGGTGAAGCATTAGAACAAAAATAGATTATTGGTGAGTGGGAGGAGTATAATCTGTGATTAGAGGACCAGGTGGATCCTCTAATCACATTTAATTGGTACCATTGACTGCCTTGGTCCTTTAATTACAATTTATACTCCTCCCATTCCCCACTACCTCTTTTCTTAGTTGATACAATTTTTATATTTAACTGAATATTTAATAGAGATGAGCTGCTTGAGGAGTATGTGTGGAGTTACTCGTAGAGACAGATTGAGGAATGAAGAGATACGTAGGAGAGTGGGGCAGCAGGAACATTTGTCAGCCAGAGTGGACAGAAGGGTGCTGAGCTGGTATGGTCATGTTGAACGAATGGGAGATGAAAGGCTTACAAAGAGAATATGCGAGTCAGGTACAAGGGGAGATAGAAGGGCAGGAAGACCCCCATTGAGATGGAGAGACTGTGTAAGAAAGGCTTTGGATGATAGAGGAATGACTATAGATCAGGCAGGGGAAGTGGTGGTGGACAGGAGTGAATGGAGAATGCTTGTGAATAGTTGAGTGAACACGTGGTCATTTGGAGTAAGGGGTCGGGCGCAAGTTGGACTAGATAATAGTCCATCAGGCGCCTGGCCCGGGGAGACGATTAATATGAAGGGTGTGCCTGGAAGTGTGGTGGGAGGGCTTGTGGCTTTGGCTCCGCTGCATGTCTGCCTGCCGAGATCGGAACCTCTCCGGGTGGTCAGGGGCCGTGGGAGTGCTGGAGCGACCTTGGTAACCCTGGTCTCTGGGTCTTCTCCTGGGTGACCTGGATGTGTGAGAGTTTGTGTTTTTTATCTGTGTTTATTTGTTTTTGTTTTATGTTGTTTTGTGTTTTCCCTGTTCTTGCTCTGTCTTGAGTCGGCTACCCCCAAAATGGGGATTGGGCCTGAGCATATAGATAGATAGATAGATTAAATAGTGGATGCTAACGTGCTATTAAGAATATGTACGTATTGTATGCATGAATATATATATATATATATATATATATATATATATATATATATATATATATATATATATATATATATATATATATGGGTAGAGGAGGAGGTAATTAGTTAAAAGTTACTTAACTATAACTGTAATGATATTGGAGTTGGACATTATTGAATTTATATATGTACTTTGGCACATGTTGCTTAGAAGAGGATTACAAAGGAGAGAGAGAGAGAGAGAGAGAGAGAGAGAGAGAGAGAGAGAGAGAGAGAGAGAGAGAGAGAGAGAACATAACATAAGAACAACCTAAGATAATGGGAGTCTGCAGAAAGTCAATTGGCCCACACAAGGCAGATCCCTTTCACACCCAACCCTTCTTGATTAGAGCAATGCCCATATTCACCTTATTTACTAATACTATTTCAAACTATCTTGGTAATAAATCAAGCACTTGATGTAGGTCCTAGAACAAACTATTACCATATGAATCCATATATTTAGTCTAAACAAATCCTCTATGGTGTTATCCTAATGCCCTATTTATTATTTATAATGGAGGTTGGGTGTGAGTGGAATCTGCCGGTTGTTGTCCAGTCGGCTCTCTGCAGACCCCCGTTTTCCCATGTTGACCTCTGATCGTTTTGGTGAGGTCAGTCCTCATGGTGTTAGTGAGTTGGGCCTATTATTAGGCCTTATAATTAGTGTTGGGTGTGAGAGGGATCTGCCGTATATGAGCCGATCGGCTTTCTGGCAGACTCCCATTTTCTTATGTTCTTATGTTCTTATATGTAAGTCCTAGGACTTAACACATGATAGAAATCGTCCTTACGTATTCAAGTTCAGTGATAGCGAAAGAACTCGAACAAATGGTTTCAAATTAGATATTTTTTCGTTTCAGAAAAGATATAGGCAAATATTGGTTTGGTAACAGAGTTGTAGATAGGTGGAATAAGCTACCAAGTGTTATAGTGGAATCAAGAACTATAGAGAGCATTAAGAAAAAAATAGATTGGCATATGGGCGAGATGGGTTGGGTGTGAGGGGAATCTACCGGGTGTGGGCCAATCGGCGCTTGACAGACCCTCATTGTCTGTCCTCTGACCGTTTTGGTGAGGTCGATCCTCATGGTATTAGTGAGCTGAGCCTATAATTAGGCCTTGTAATTAGGGTTGGATGTGAGAGGGAACTGTCTTGTGTGGGCCAATCGGCTCTCTGCAGACTCATTTTTTTTATGTTCTTATATTGAGAAAGATTGAACACATTAGGCCTACATCCATTAAGGAGGTATATATACGGTATATATATATATATATATATATATATATATATATATATTCACTTTTGGGGAGAGGAGGTAGTAATAATTAATAGTAGTTGCTAATATATAACTGTAAGGATATTGGAGTTGGACATTATTGAATTTATATATGTTTGGTACTAGGGTACAGTCTTTCTTCTATTCAACTGCTGAGCTCTGGAACTCTCTCCCAGAATCAGTCTTTCACTCTTCCTATGACTTAAATTGCTTCAAACTTCGTGTGTACGTACTGTGCCCTTGTACAGAGCAAGAAGCTGAGCAGGGGTAAAGAACTCCTTGAGGCAGTTGAGCACATCCAGCTTCTGGGAGGCTGCCTTAGCAAGACTGGTAATATGGTCCTTCTAAGTAAGAGCAGAAGAAGAAGAGAAACCAAGAATATTGAGAGAAGATGAATGATTGATGTTTGTATTGTTGAAGTATAAGCGATAGTCTTCTGGCGGTTCAGGACGGGTAGTAAGATGGAGAAATTGGGTTTCGGGAGCATTAAAAGCAACAAGGTAAGGTGTTCTGCTTTGTAATCTGCAAATTCGAAGTGGTTAAGGTATTCCCCATCTGTATGTATTCCTTTTTTTCATGAACACATTCTAAAGATCACTTGAAAACCGTAGGTGAGATCGTGTCGCCCCGTCTCACTCATTTCCCAATCTTTATCTTCCCTATGTCTGTATGTAACCTGAACATGGCATATATATATATATATATATATATTATACAACACACACACATTTTCATTTACAAGTGGACAAGGATTCACTATTAAAAGCACCTATCCTGGCATGTATAATTCTACTCACAAACATACAACCACGTGCTCACACACACACTTACACAAACACAACTTTATATTCACAATCACAGAAACATTTCGTACTTTCATTCACAAACCCATTCGTAAATATTTCCATCCACACCGTTACCATTCATTTGTACACACACACACACACACACACACACACACACACTGAAGAATCTCAATTTCCCAAGCTTGGAAGAGAAGACGTGTGAGGGGTATATAACAACGATTTACAAAGACTTTGTTGTGAGGTAACCTGGTAGGATCAAAGGGCACGTGTTTAAACTAAGAAAAAATAGATGGAAATACGATATGAACAAATTTAGCTATAACATCAAGCTTTGTATACGTGGAACACTTGTGGTGGTGTCCCGTAGCCTACCCTGTGTGGCTGGGCTGCGAGACACCACTGGTAGTGTCACGCAGCCCAGCCAGTGAGGCTGGGCTACGGGACTCCACCAGTGGTGTCCCGTAGCCCAGCCTCACTGGCTGGGCTGCGTGACACCACTGGTGGTGTCCCGTAGCCACTTCGTATATTGTATGCTAGCTATATTGAGACGATATTATGCAGCTTAGAAAGGATCCGTGGTAGTTTAAAGGGTTGGTTGAGATAACTTTGAAGACCTTATTATTTGCTAGAAGTCCTTCCTAAGCTGAATAAAATCGTCTAATCATTGCCAGAATATTATTAAGAGGATGTCACCTGTACTGAACGGGTTAATATCATATGTTTCCCACGCTGTTGGTTTATCATGCCTACATTACCTCACTTGTTAGATATTTGTTTTCCTATGTGTTTGAAGGATACAAAGGGTAAAGCTGCCTGTAACAAGTGTCCCCCCAAAAGTTGAAAGAGCGATAACCATTTTTGTTGGTGTATTAGAGAGAAGTGTGCTTGTTTATTGTAGTGAAGTTAATGTAGTAGATATAGTGTTATAGTTCTGTTTTCTTATTTCTCTGTCTAGTACCATATCCATATTCAACAGCTGAGCTCTGGAACTCTCTCCCAGAATCCGTCTTTCCCTCATCCTATGACTTATATTGCTATAAACTTCGTGTGTCCTGGAATTTTGGCTCGAACGTCCCTTGATCTTGGCCCTGTCACTCTTTCAACTCTGGGGTAGGCACTAGTCACAGGCAGTTCTACCTTTTGTCTCCTCACTCACACTTTCAACTCTGGGGTAGGCACTCGTCACAGGCAGTTCTACCTTTTGTCTCCTCACTCACATAGAACAATATAATAACAGTGTGTCCATTCTGCATTCAAAAGATAAATCCTGTCCTTCCTAAGCAGTCTTTTCTCTCTTACACATGGTTTAGGTAGTTTATATACAAACAGCCTCGTAAGGAGCAGTAGATATGTTGTTGCTTGCTTTTCTCTGTACTCCCTTGTATGCATGTCATCACTCAAATGTCACCCTTTGGTCATTCATCTTCACATCACATCCTCTTATGGCTGGTGGGTATTTCTCACCCCCTTCTCTCTCATGTTTAGCCCCATTACTTTTGTCTCATTCAGTTGTCTTATTCACAACCCATCTTGGGTTTCTCAGGTTTGCGTTTGCAGTGTAGGTACACAAGGTCATAGAACCGTTGGTGCATCACACATATTGGCATGCTAAATTTATGCGTTGTCTTGCAATAAATACGCCGGCAACAACAGTAAATGTATAATTATACAGTATATGGTCAAATTCTCAACACACCTCTGATGATCCCGACCAACAACAAAAACAATCACAACTATAACAAATCGATCACACAATATTTCCATCTTTAACACAGTCAAAAAGCCATCAATACATCGAGAGTTGACCGGTCTGACAACGATTTTGTTTTATGCTTTACAAATTCGTCTAATAGAAGCAATACTATAGCTGGAAAGATAATCTGAACTAAAAATTTGGTCAATATACAGGAGGCGCTACAATATAGGTAGCAAAATTCTAATGGTAGTTTTGGGTTCCTATCATCATATGCTTCATTTCTATATACTTTTTATCCCCGGGAAAAAAAAAAAAAAAATCTTGGGATTTTTCATTTATTTTCTTGGGATTTTTTGTTTTGGTCATTAACCTAACCAAAAAACCTAACCTAACCTAACCTAATAGCCCCCAAATACATTTAGGTTAGGTTAGGTTAGGTTTTTTGGTTAGGTTAATACAAAAAAAAAAAAAATCCAATAAAAAATAAAAAACCCAAGATTTTTTTTGTTTTTCCCGGGGATAAAAAGTATATAGAAATGAAGCATATGATGATAGGAACCCAAAACTACCATTATAATTTTGCTACCTATATTGTAGCGCCTCATGTATATTGACCAAAAATATATATTGTTATTCCCATTAGTTTCTTTTAAAATCCTATAGACACACAAACACACAGATAACAATCGCAATAATATAACAGGAAATAATGCAGTAATAATTAACTTTAGTTTACCCGTCAGCTTTCCCGTATATTTCGTTTTCTCTAATACTACTTCCAACTCTCACTGTGTTTCGTTATCCATCGCTCAAGTATCATACACATAGTTCATCGTGCTGCGAGTATCAGGCACATTATCGAAGCATTGTGAACAGCGACGAATGTAGCTGAAATCGAAACCGCGCATCTAGCTAGGATACAGGGGCTGTGTTACATAATTTGCTATACTGTATCTCAATAAGTTAAGTTTTAAAATGTACATGAAGTAAGATTTATGTATGATAAAAACAATGTATTTATGTGTAATAGGTTCTTTACTGGTTAAACAACTGTATTCCTTGTCTTTAATGCAGCCATTAAATGATGAGACAGCAACATAAGGTAGGTTGTTGGGCTGAGCATGTCTCGCTGAACAGGGCTACCAACATTCTCGTAATTCACTCATTTTAAGCCTAGTGTATAATAATCATGTATACGATGACAGTCACTTCAAATTTCCTAAATATATGCATCGTATCAGTATATACTTCATTAACATTATTGGCTAATTATATTGAAGTGCAGGTATGTAGTTAGTGAAGAGATCATATTATACGGTAATGTTGGTATCCCTCACTCCCTCCTCTCTCCTCCCCACCCTGCACAACTCACTCAGTCACTCGGCCACCATCACCGTCACTTCTCACCGGCCTCTTCGCGGAAATTGTTACTGTTTTGTGATATTCGCGGTTCTTGTGTGCGTGCGCGTGTGTTCTTGAAGACTGGGAGCCATGGAAGATGACTTTGGCTGCAAGAAGAATGCAGAGTCCTCCACCGTCAGCTAGGGAGAGGTAGTAGGAGTGAACATACATGGTGAACTCGACCCTGCCCTGCCTTCGTGTGTCTCTTAGGTAAGACATCGTTCTGCGTGGTTCATTTATAGCCATACTAATAATGATCAATGATGCAACGTGCCATAACAGTCGTCGTTACCATCTACCTAGGTTCTAACATCATAATGTATTTAATAACAGGTAATGAAGTTTATTATTTAACCGACATATAAATTTGTTAGGTTTGTTTTCCTGCACTTCATTCGTCTTGATAGTAGGTCTATATGATTTTGAATGTATTTTTACATAATTGCTAGGATACATTCGCCTTGCTGTTGCACATAATTTCCACCGTTTCTGCAAAGAACTGTATACATGGTATCGAAAATGCGTAGTAATGGCGTACGAGCAGATCTATATTTTACCAATCTTGTTCATTCCTTTGGTTTGGCTAGCTAAAAACTTAGTGTGATGTATGTAAGTTTCCGGTTAATATACAGGAGACGCAACAATGTGTTTTTCAGGTATTTTTTTTGGTATTTTGATTTTGTTTTTGGTGTTTTAGTCGTATCTAGTGATGACATTGAATGGGAATTAAGCATTTACCCATTATCCATCAATCTAAAGACACGCCCCCCGATAGTGGGGAGGGCTATGAAGATCAGGGAAATTGAGGGGTAAAAAGCGTATAGAACACGATAATACACATTTGTAACCCAAATTTGGCTCGGGTTTGTTCAATTTCCAGACTCATAAAACCCGATTTTTTGAAAACCCGAGCCAAGTTTTGACGAAACTTGGCTCGGATTTAACAAATGTAAAAATGAAAAAAATACAGTAACCTTGGTAAATTATTGGCTCGGGTTTTGTCAATTTCCAGACCCATAAAACCCGACTTTTTGAAAACCCGAGCCAAGTTTTGACGAAAATTGGCTCGGATTTAACTAATTTAAAAATGAAAATAACACAGTAACCTTATTAACATGTTGGCTCGGGTTTTGTAAATTTCCATACCCATATAACCCGACATTTAGAAAACACGAGCCAAGTTTGGACGAAACTTGGCTCGGATTTTACTAATGTTCATGTTAAAATTACACAGTAACCCTAATAAAATCTTTGTTTGGGTTTTCATAAGGTTAACATTAGCCTAACCTAACGAAGTAAAAATGGAGTTAACATTAGCCTAACCTAACAACCTACCTAACCTAACCTAGTAAGAATGGGGTTAACATTAGCCTAACCTAACAACCTTACCTAACCTAACCTAGTAAAATGGGGTTAACATTAGCCTAACCTAACAACCTTACCTAACCTAACCTAGTAAGAATGGGGTTAACATTAGCCTAACCTAACAACCTTACCTAACCTAACCTAGTAAGAATGGGGTTAACATTAGCCTAACCTAACAACCACCTAACCTAACCTAGTAAGAATGGGGTTAACATTAGCCTAACCTAACAACCTTACCTAACCTAGTAAGAATGGGGTTAACATTAGCCTAACCTAACAACCTTACCTAACCTAGTAAGAATGGGGTTAACATTAGCCTAACCTAACAACCTTACCTAACCTAACCTAGTAAGACTGGGGTTAACATTAGCCTAACCTAACAACCTTACCTAACCTAACCTAGTAAACTGGGGTTAACATTAGCCTAACCTAACACCCGTACCTAACCTAACCTAGTAAGAATGGGGTTAACATTAGCCTAACCTAACAACCTTACCTAACCTAACCTAGTAAGGATGGGGTTAACATTAGCCTAACCTAACAACCTTACCTAACATAACCTAGTAACTATGGTGTTCACATAAGCCTAACCCTACAATCTGACCTAACCTAACCTAGTAAGAATGGGGTTAACATTAGCCTAACCTAACAAACGGACCTAACCTAACCTAGTAAGAATGGGGTTAACATTAGCCTAACCTAACAACCTTACCTAACCTAGTAAGAATGGGGTTAACATTAGCCTAACCTAACAACCTTACCTAACCTAACCTAGTAAGAATGGGGTTAACATTAGCCTAACCTTACAACCTTACCTAACCTAACCTAGTATTATTGGTGGGGGCTGCCGCCCCCACACCTCCGCTGGTTGGGTACTGGCTGAAAAACTTATTGTTTTACAGTAGGCCTATGTATTTTATTTTATTTTTGTTCTCCCTTATAATACATTTCAGCTCTTAATGACATATATAGCAATGATGTATAGCCTATGCTCTACCGGACCTATTAGGCCTAAAAAGATCGATGGGCTAACTGTCGGTCCAAAACATCAGTATGGTAACCAACTAGCCCTTGCATGCCAGTTTAATCCTATGCGAAAAAATCTTTTACTTTGTTACTTTGCGATGACCCATTAAGATTCCCTAGCTAGCTGTGGTCCGGCTCCTTTATGTTGTCCAACCAACCAACTAACCTTAATGAACAGAGGAGGTACTGGGCTGCCTGGCTGGCCGCTGGAGGCTCGATCACCACTCATCTTGGTCAACAGCTGGTGGATTTTTGTTTCGAATTTTTCCATGTAAAACAAGTGTATGTGCATTTCAAAACCACTGTATTTGGAACACTGGTTATTGCACTTTGGACAGTTTACACTTATTGGAAGGCGAAAAGGTCTTAAGCAGCCTCAGTGTTTTTAAAGACGGTGGAAAAAGCTTTGATCGGCTCACACCCTCTACACAAGCTGGCCAGAGTCAAACTGACAGCTTATATCCTGGGCCACCTGTTTTCCAAATCATGGCATCACCTGATTGGGCGATAGACATCACGTGTCAGTGAACTCGTGTACTCTTGGCATGAATTAGGTAGGGTGATTACTTTGGCTATGACGCCACCAGTATAGTTCATTGCATTCGCCACCAGATGTCTCAGTTGTTGACTGACAGTCACGAAAAAGAAGTCTCCCAGATGAAGACGAAAAAGAAGAAGTGTAAACAAACCCTTAAAACGTAAATATCCATATAATATGTATTATGTTAGTTTCCCGGGAATGACACCTACATCAACAATTTGGAGAAAAATCGCTTAATCACATGCTATTGAGCTTAATTTTTTACCAATATTGTAGCGCCTCCTGTATATTGACCCAACTCGGCGGACCTCTTTCTCCCTGCCTTCAGTCTAATTAACACTAGGAATTTACCTAATTTTCTATCCATCCAGCAGGGGTGTGGGGCGGCAGCCCCCACCCATAATACTAGGTTAGGTTAGGTAAGGTTGGTAGGTTAGGCTAAAATCTTTAATGTTGATTAATTGTTGGGTAATGGATAATTAGCTTTCTGAACAAAATTAAAATCCGAGCCAACTTTCATCATAAAAGCCATTATATCGCCTTTTTATGTCTTTAACCCCACATTTTCCCTGATCTTCATAGCCCTCCCCACTATCGGGCGCCGTGTCTTAAGATCGTTGGATAAAGGGGAAAACGATTTTTGCGGAGGTTGAAACTAATGTCAATCACTATATATTGATGCAAATAAACTAAAACTAAACAAACAAATAATGAAAATAATTGGTGGGTGGTTTCCTTAATAATTGGTGGGTGGTTTCCTTAATATTTTCCGATTCCAGTGTTATTCCTCCCTCTCCACCCCCCCCCCCCTTTCTCTCTCTCTCTTTCTCTATCTATCCATCTCTCTCTCTCTGTCTCAGCCCGGTGTGGCCCCTTCCTATGCCTCCAAACGCTACGCCTCGCCCCTCCCTATCACGTTTCCCTCGTGCAGCAGACTAATGTGGACATAATATCGATATAAGCTGAGACATAATAGATGATGCGGGATTAAGGTGTGATAGGTTGTGACCGATATACCTGGACATTTAGTTTATACAGATTATCACGGTAAGTAGGTTGACGCCATCATCCACCACTCTACGTCCTCTCCCCCACCACCAACACTCCCTCCCCCCCCCCACCTACCACTTCTACCTCCACTTCTCCACTCCGCCACCTCACCCCATCACCAACCACCCTCCCTCCCCTTCCTCACTTCTACCCCCCACTCGCCCCCCCCCCCCTAGCCCCATTTATTCCTTTAGCCTTCCCTTGTATCCCCCCCCAACCACCCCACCACTTCTACCCCCGCTCCTCTCCAGCCCCATTTATTTCCTTAGCCTCCCCGTTGTATCCCCCCCCCACCCCACCACTTCTACCCCCCTCTCTCCAGCCCCATTTATTTCCTTAGCCTCCCTTGTATCCCCCCCCCACACTCCACCACTTCTACCCCCCCACTCCCGTAGCCCCCTTTATTTTCCTTAGCCTCTCCTTGTATCCCTCCCCCCCCCACCCCACCACCTTCTACACCCCTCCCGTAGCCCCATTTATTGTCCTTAGCCTCCCCTTGTATCCCCCCCCCCCCCCCCCCCCACGACTTCTACAAACCCCTCTCCCCTAGCCCCATGTATTTCCTTAGCCTCCCTTGTATCCCCACCCCACCCCACCACTTCTACAACTCACCCCTCCCGTAGGCCCTTTCCTTTCCTTATCCTCCCTTGTATCCCCACCACCCAACCCACCCACTTCTACAACCCTCCCGTAGGCCCATTTATTTCCTTAGCCTCCCTTGTATCCCCCCCCCCCCCCACCACTTCTAAACACCCCTCCCGTAGGCCCATTTATTTCCTTAGCCTCCCTTGTATCCCCACCCCCACCCCACCACTTCTACACCCCTCCCGTAGGCCCATTTATTTCCTTAGCCTCCCTTGTATCCCCACCCCCCCCCCACCACTTCTACACCCCTCCCCTATGCCCATTTTTTTCCTTAGCCTCCCTTGTATCCCCACCCCCCCCCACCACTTCTACACCCCCCTCCCGTAGGCCATTTATTTCCTTAGCCTCCCTTGTATCCCCCCCCCCCCCACCACTTCTACACCCCCCCCCGGGGCCCATTTAATTCCTTTGCCTCCCTTTTTTCCCCCCCCCCCCCCCCCCACTTCTACACCCCTCCCGTAGGCCCATTTATTTCCTTAGCCTCCCTTGTATCCCCACCCCCACCCCACCACTTCTACACCCCTCCCGTAGCCCATTTATTTCCTTAGCCTCCCTTGTATCCCCACCCCCACCCCACCACTTCTACACCCCTCCCCTAGGCCCCTTTATTTCCTTAGCCTCCCTTGTTCCCCCCCCCCCCCCGACTTCTACACCCCTCCCCTAGCCCCATTTATTTCCTTAGCCTCCCTTGTATCCCCCCCCCCCGACTTCTACACCCCTCCCGTAGGCCCATTTATTTCCTTAGCCTCCCTTGTATCCCCACCCCCACCCCACCACTTCTACACCCCTCCCGTAGGCCCATTTATTTCCTTAGCCTCCCTTGTATCCCCACCCCCACCCCACCACTTCTCCAACCCCTCCCGTATGCCCCATTATTCCCTTCCTACCCTTGTAAACCCCACGCTCTCTCTTCTAACTTTCTCCCGTAAAGGACCCATTTTTTGACCTGCGTCTCTGAAACTGTCCTTCTCTGCATCAATGGTTTTGATTTTCGTGTGCATCCATACGTGGGTTGATTTTCGGGTGAGCGTCCTGGTTCGACTCCCCGGTTTATTGTTTTTGTTAATTTCATTAATCGACTTTACAAGTAAAGTTGGTTGGTGGAGAGAACATAAGTAGATACTGAGAAAATGTGAAAGTTATAATTATGCGATACGTCGTCCGTACAGTGCTCCTCCCCATATGGTGTTTGTATTATGCTATACGTCGTCCGTACAGTGCTCCTCCCCATATGGTGTTTGTATTCACGTGTACGATAGTTAGTTAGAAAAAAGAATGTAGAGATGAGAGAACATAGGCGGGGGTGTAAATGTAACGAAGTACGGTGGCCCTTCCTCCTCCCCTTGCAAACCCACCCAACACACCGTTTGTTTGCATCCTCCGGATTCCTCCCCCCTCCCTTGCATCCTCTCGTTCCTCTCCCCTCCCTCCCCCCTTCCCTTGCATCCTCTCATTCCTCCCCCTACTCTTGCATCCTTCCCTTCCTCCCCTCCCCCCTTCCCTTGCACCCTCCCCCTACTCTTGCATCTTTCCCTTCCTCCCCCCTTCCCTTTCTCCCCTCCCCCTTCCCTTGCATTCTTCCCTTCCTCCTCCCC
>CM064527.1:29146888-29272165 GCA_032716605.1 Paralithodes platypus
AAAAAAAACAAAATTGCCGAAGCTCACAAATTTGTTCAGTAGCTATACCTTTTTATCGTAGTCCATATCACTTTTTGCATTTCAACTAAACACTTTAGAATATCTGGGCTATGAGGAAGTTGGAGCCATAACCATCGAAAATTGCCAGATATAATTTCTAATGCGAGTTTGTGATCGACAAAAAGTATTCAATTTGGCTTAATATAATTACATAATACCACTAGAACCTTTTTTTAGCTGTTAATTCTGTTAACCCTTTCATTGCGGTGACTTCTACAGGAAAAATGAGGTCTAGTAGGAACTTTCCCGCTACTGTTGAACGATATTATGCAGTTTAAAAAGGGCCTCCAGCAATTAACAGGCTTCGAACTATCTCACTTAATAATTTTTACTACCACAGATGCTTCTTAAACTGCACAAAATCGTTTGAATATAGTTACAATAAAATTAAAAAGACGTCGCTGGTACAGAGTGGGTCAAGTGTATTTTTCTCCAATATTGGTCGGTGTTTCTCTCCATTCTCTCCTGAGTATTTTACCCATATTTCTTTTATTTTCTCCCCTTACCCCTTCTTCCCCCCCCCCTTCTCTCTCTCTCTCCCCCCCCCCCCCCCCCAACCCTGAACATAGGAAAACAAAGTCCCCCAAATGAATGAGGCAGGAAATATACTTCTAAATTAACCTAGCTCTAACTTGGTCAAATATAATTTAACCCGACCTACAATAACTTAAGCTAAGTTGAAATATTTAACTGAAGGGGGGATGGGCGTATTTATTTGACTATTTATTTATCTTTATATTATATTTTTAGTTTCCTCCCTAGACTACTATCAAGCTTAAAAAATAAAATAAAACTTCAAGTCTCTCCAAGATAAATTTGTGAATTTTTCGATTAGTTTGCAAGTTTTACATATTAATTTGTTTCACTACAAGCACAATTAAGAACATATGGAAATGGGAGTGTGCAGAAAGCTGATTGGCCCTCACAAGGCAGATTCCTTGTTGTGGATGGCTGTCGCTCACTTCCTCAACCTATCAACTCAGGTGTTCCTCAGTGTTCAGTCCTATCTCCAGTTTTCTTTTTAATATTCATTCATGATCTCCTCAACAGTACCTCTAGTCCCATCCATTCACATGTTGATGACTTTACACTATTCAATTTTTTTTTTTTTTTCATAACAACCCAGCATGCAATCACTCCAAAAGTCACATGACAAGGCCATAACACGCCTATCTTCTGATCTATCAATTATTTCTCATTGGGGCAGAGAAAATCTTGTTACTTTCAATGCCTCCAGGATCCAGTTTCTCCATCTATCTACCCGTCACAATCTTCCACTAGACTATCAATTGCTCTTCAACGATACACAAATCAACCCTTCATCTTCTCCCAATATTTTTGGTGTATCTTTTTCATCCGACCTTTCATGGAAAGATTATATTACCACTCTTGCTAAAAACAGCTTCCCAGAAGTTAGATGTGCTCAACCATCTCCGTGGATTCGTCACACCCACACAGCTCCTTGCTCTGTATAGAGGCACAATGCGTCCAGGTATCGAGTATTGTTCGCATGTGAGGGGAGGCTCCACCCACACTGCACTTCTCAAAAGATTGGAGTCCGAAGCATTTCACCTCACCAACTCATTAATTTCCTCTTACTAGTTCCCTACAATCTCTTTCTGCATGCCACAATATTGCATCTCTTTCACTCTTCTATCGCTATTACAACAATCTTGTGTTCTTCAGAGCTCTCGCAGTGCATAGCCCCTTCCTGGCGGTGATTACGAGGAACCCGCCTTTCAACACAGTCCCACTCCTATTCTGTCCAGCTCTACAACCCAAGAATTAGCAAATGTTCTCGGTCTTTCTTCTACTCAACTAGTGAACTGTGGAACACTATATTTCAATCTGTCGTTCAGCCTATGCCTTAAACTGCTTCAAACTTCATGTGTTCAGTCATTTTGACCCAAACGTCCCTTGAATTTGGCTCTCTTTCACTCTAGGCTTTGTGGGAGACACTCGTTACAGACAGCCTGCCTTTTATCTCCCTCATACACATAGAAAAAAATATATAAAAATAAATTAAAGACATCCAGCCCATCTCGTCCAGGTGCCTCTCTATAACTTTTTTTGCATTCTATGTAAATCTTATTTCCTTGCTCTTATACTGGGCTCTTTTAAGGGGGGATGGTTTACTTTTTGGGCGGTTTTGCATGTATTCATTATTTTTCTACTTTCCTCCCTAGACCTCCATCAAATTAAACAAAAACATCCATTAGATCCGCCTTCTAGATTAATTTGTACATTTTTCGGTAGAAAATTTTCCCGGCCGAAGGCCGGTTCTTCCAACATTACAGGCTCACTATCGTTCGCCAGGGAAAAAATCGACACCTAAATAGCACGAAAGGTTTAAATACTGACCGAAAGAGAAAGAAAGGGGGCGAAAGTCTGTAAAAATCTATTAAATAATGGGGCAAACGGCTTAACATCTGAAAACGAATAGGGCTAAACATGAGGGAGAAAGTGGTCCAGAAAAACGGCCCATGTCCCCTTAAAAAATATAACCTGTCTTTTCTCATTTCCTCCCTGATGCTGTACACTTTTCTTGTCTTCCACTCTTCCTCAGAAAGATATCTCGTTCCTACCGCTTTATCAAACTATCTTTCTCTACCCACTCCTTTCCCATATTTCCACTCGCTAACATCCACTTTATCAACCTCTTCTTCCCATCTCCCCTCTTTCCCACTAATTTTTAACTATCATCCTCTTTCCTTGCCTTTTTATCCCTGCCCCTTCGATATTTGTCCCTTTCTTACTATTCTCTCTCTCTCTCTCTCTCTCTCTCTCTCTCTCTCTCTCTCTCCTCCTCTCTCTCTCTCTCTGCTCAGCCCCCCCCCCCCCCCTCCCCCCCCAATCTAGTCGCCCCAGGGGAGGTCTGGTAAGCGGGTCTCCAACACCCCTGTAATTGGCTGTCACTCCGCCCCCCCTCGCCCCCTCCTCACGCCCCCCACCTTACGGCACACACACCCCTCCCCCCTCACACCCTACACCTAATCCCCCACCCGCAACTCAGCCCCCCTGTGATCCCTCCCTCACCCCTCCCCACACACCTCCCCGCTGTACCCCCCACCCCCTTCACTCCCGCCAGAAGTAACCCCCTCTTTGCCCCTCCTCCCCCCCCCTTATCACCCTCTCCCACATACACCCTGACTCTTCTCCCTCACTTCCCCCCCCCCCACGTAACTCCCCTCTCCCCCAAACACTCCCTGACCCTCATACTTCTCCCTGCTCAGAATCGACCTCTCACCCCTCTTATCTTAAGTCTCTCCACCCTGCCCCCTCTTCCCCTCATTCCCCCACCCCCCCTCTTCCCCCCCCCCCACGCTACCCCCTCTGAATACATTCCCTCATGCCCCTCCCTGATTATAGTATACCCCCTCCCTCACCTTTCCTCCCTCTCTCTCCCCCCCCTGGCCCCTACCTATCCCCCTTCCCCTGATTTTCTCTCCCTCTTCCTTCCCTCACCCCATATTTCACTCCCATCTTTCGCCCCTTATCTTCCCATAACCAAACTACCACTCCACGCCCCTTCCACCCTTTTTGATTTAACTCCCTATGTTCCTTTTAAAAACGTTTTTTTTTTCCTTCCTAATTGTTTTTTTTCTTCTTCTTTACTTTCTATTTTTTCTTCGTCGGCTTCTTTCTGTCTTTGCGTATATTCTACCCCTCTCGTCTGGCCCCCTCCCTCTCTCTCCTTACCCCCCCCCCCCCTCCCCTTCATCCAGTGGTCTCCCTCAGGCATGTATAGCTACCCCCATGTTTCCCCCTTAGAAAACGAAAATTAAAATAATACAATATAAATATCTCACTGTCCAAAAGTAAGGGTATAAAAGAGGCATGGAGAGAGTATATACAGTACAGTATAATAACTGTATATAATCCTTGGGTATACTGATCTATTTTTTGACCGAAAAATGTACAAAATTATCGTGAAGGGGGGTCTAGGGGGTGTTTTCTACAGCTTGGTGGATGGGTATGTTTTGTAGCCGAGGAGGGGAAATAACTCCTCTAACACAAATAATTTAATAAATGAATTAATAGACCAAAAAAAAAAAAACGGCCACTACCCCGTTTAATGGGTGGATTATTATGGACACTTTAATTACCCTTTTTATACCCATCACTTTGTTTACAGTGGAGGGAGTTATTATCAGTGTTGAATTATACAAGCCACATGCTGAAAAATGTGGGGATGTATTCCTGACACATAATTGAATGTAAATTACGAAATGACCATATTGGCAATTCTCAATAGTTTTCGAGTTACAGCACCTCCGAGGTCTGCCAGGAATGTGTTTAAATCCAGGGATTGTAACAAAATGTCTGAGGACAAATGCGAAATTATCTTAACGACCGTAAAGTAAATACAGCCACACAGCAAAAGATGACTAGTTTGTCAGGAATGTGCCGAAAGCTGTAGAATGTACAGTATGTGATAACCTGTACCTAAGTTAGTAATAAGAATCATAATGATACGTTCGTGTGTGCAGTATCAGATACTGGAGAGAGAGAGAGAGAGAGAGAGAGAGATATAGTGTTATCACCCTGTATCGCGTTTTTTTGTGTAACATTAGTCACCATAAACGACCAAGGTTTTGCTTAGGTATTTTGTTAATAAATCACGTTGTCCTTGTTAAAAGTTTCATTTACACGGAATTTTGAACATTTACTGTAAATGTTATTGTCATACTGGAAATACTGTTTTATTTTGTTAATACATCACGTTGTCCTTGGTAAATGTTTCATTTACAAGCAATTCCCGGAGTAAAACACATTCAAGCAGACCTGTTAGGTGCTGTAACTCGACAACTATTGATATTTGCTTATATGGTCATTTAGTGATTTACATTCAATTATGTGTCAGGAATACATCCCCTGATTTTCGGCACATATTTCTGGAACACCCTGTATAGTCATGTTTTTTAATTTATTTTTGTCAGACACCAATGATCTTTATACTGTATATAGATTTATATATATCTGCCCCACCACCCCCCTCCCACCCCCAACACACACACACACACACACACACACACACACACACACACACACACACACACACACACACACCTTGACATCCACCTGCTTCCCCTCCCCGCCTCCCCCCCACAATCTGACCCTCCCTCCCTGCCTCCCCTTCGCTACCACAACCTGACCCCTACCAGACCCTCTCTCCTGCTTCCCCTTCCCCCCCACACCCTGACCCCTATTTACGCCCCCCCCCCCCCTGCGCCCTGTCTCCCTTTGACAACTATTGTAACTATTGTTTATCATAACACTATTGTATATAAGCATTTTTTGCGTTTTTAAGTTGTAAAGAATAACCATTGTTTATATGGAAATAAATATCTGATTCTGACCCCCTTCTCCTATGCCCCCCCCCCTCCCCTCCCCCCCTCCCCCCCCCCTCCCCCCTTGACTCCCTAACCTCCCCCCTACACTCCCACCTGTACTCCCCCCTCCCCCCCCCTTCCTCCCCCCTGACACCTCCCCTGACCCCCCCCCCACCTAACTCCCCTCTCCCCAGCCACACAAGAAACTGGATTTCGGCCGGGACCATTTTTCTACCCATTTTTTGTGTAGCTTAGAGGGGATGTGGGGGACGATGTATAGTGTGTAGGAGAGTTTTATTGTTTACTTTTCCATGTCTTTTATTTTATGTTATTCTATATTTAGTGTTTAGTGTTTAGTGTTTAGTACTTTGGCAAACTATAATTACATTGCTTGAGAATGGAGAAAATAAACTACACCCTCAATAATAGTACACCCTCAATAATAGTACATCCTCAATAGTTACCTCTAGTCCCGCAATAATAGTACACCTCAATAATAGTACATCCTCAATAATAGTACACCCTCAATAATAGTACATCCTCAATAATAGTACATCCTCAATAATAGTACATCCTCAATAATAGTACATCCTCAATAATAGTACATCCTCAATAATAGTACATCCTCAATAATAGTACACCCTCAATAATAGTACATCCTCAATAATCGTAACCCTCAAAATAGTACATCCTCAATAATAGTACATCTAAATAATAGTACATCCTCAATAATAGTACATCCTCAATAATAGTACACCCTCAATAATAGTACATCCTCAATAATAGTACATCCTCAATAATAGTACATCCTCAATAATAGTACACCCTCAATAATAGTACATCCTCAATAATAGTACATCCTCAATAATAGTACATCCTCAATAATAGTACATCCTCAATAATAGTCCCCTCAATAATAGTACATCCTCAATAATAGTACATCCTCAATAATAGTACATCCTCAATAATAGTACATCCTCAATAATAGTACATCCTCAATAATAGTACATCCTCAATAATAGTACATCCTCAATAATAGTACATCCTCAATAATAGTACATCCTCAATAATAGTACATCCTCAATAATAGTACATCCTCAATAATAGTACAGCAAAATATCCTAATTATGAAAATGTGACCAAAAGCCTCCCCGTAATGTGTGTGTGTGAACTAAAGAGAGAGAGAGACATTAACCCTTTCAGTTCCGGTGCCGTCCTATTAACTTTATTCTGGCTACTATGTGACGATTTTATTCAGTTTAAAAAGGGCCTCAAACAACTAACAGGCTTCGAACTATCTCACTTGACCCTTTTTACTACCACAGATCCACCCAAAACCTGATTTTTTCTGGACCCCTTTCTCCCTCTTGTTTAGCCCCATTGCTTTTGAGATTTTAAGACCTTCGCCCTAGTAGTTTGGATATTTTAAGACAATTTGCTCCATTTCTGTCAATTTTAAGACCTTTCGTGTCGTTAAGGTGTCAATTTTTTTCCTGGCGAGCGATAGCGAGCCTGTAATTTAAGAGCAACCGGCCTCTGGCCGGGAAATTTTTCTACCGAAAAATTTACAAATTTATCTTGAAAGGGGGTCTACGGGGTGTAATTTTAAGCTTGATGAAAAAGTAGGGAACAAACTAATTACCTCCCCTTAAAGGTGTAATGGCGGTAACCCATTCAGTACCGCTTTAATTCAGCATAGGAAGGACGTCTACTGATAAAAAGGCTACAAACTATCTCCCTTAACCCTTTTGACTACAACAGATCCTTCTTAAACTGCATAGTATTACAATCTTCTAAACAACCAGACTTCACCAGTATAGAAGAGATAGATTAATCTAGGCCATAGCTTTTTCTGGACCTCCTTCTCCCTCATGTTTAACATATTAGTATTGACATTTTAAGACGTTCATTCCATTAGTTTGTCGATTTTAAGACCTTTCGCCCAATTTCTTTGTCAATATTAAGACCTATCGTGCCATTTAGGTGTCGATTTTTCCCTGGAGAGCGATAGCGAGCCTATAATTTTAAGAGAAACCGGCCTTGGGCCGGGAAATTTTTCTACCGAAAAATTTACAAATTTATCTTGAAGGGAGGTCTAGGGGATGTATTTCTAAGCCTGATAGAGGTCTAGCTAGGACACTAAAAATATATAAATACATGAATTAATAGACCAAAAAACCGGCCACTAGCCCCCACTGCACAAAATCTTCTAACAAAAAGACGTTGCCGGTATTATAGGAGTAAATAAATCTATGTCACACCAGGTAAATCACTAGCAATATACCTAATGATCATAATAAATCTGTCACACCAGGTAAATCACTAGCAATATACCTAATGATCATAATAAATCTATGTCACACCAGGTAAATCACTAGCAATATACCTAATGATCATAATAAATCTGTCACACCAGGTAAATCACTAGCAATATACCTAATGATCATAATAAATCTATGTCACACCAGGTAAATCACTAGCAATATACCTAATGATCATATTATATTATCTATGTCACACCACATAAATCACTAGCAATATACCTAATGATCATAATATATCTATGTCACACCAGGTAAATCACTAGCAATATACCTAATGATCATAATAAATCTGTCACACCAGGTAAATCACTAGCAATATACCTAATGATCATAATAAATCTATGTCACACCAGGTAAATCACTAGCAATATACCTAATGATCATAATAAATCTATGTCACACCAGGTAAATCACTAGCAATATACCTAATGATCATATTATATTATCTATGTCACACCACATAAATCACTAGCAATATACCTAATGATCATAATATATCTGTCACACCAGGTAAATCACTAGCAATATACCTAATGATCATATTATATTATCTATGTCACACCACATAAATCACTAGCAATATACCTAATGATCATAATATATCTGTCACACCAGGTAAATCACTAGCAATATTCCTAATGATCATAATATATCTGTCACACCAGGTAAATCACTAGCAATATACCTAATGATCATAATATATCTATGTCACACCAGGTAAATCACTAGCAATATACCTAATGATCATATTATATTATCTATGTCACACCACATAAATCACTAGCAATATACCTAATGATCATAATATATCTATGTCACACCAGGTAAATCACTAGCAATATACCTAATGATCATAATATATCTATGTCACACCAGGTAAATCACTAGCAATATACCTAATGATCATAATATATCTGTCACACCAGGTAAATCACTAGCAATATACCTAATGATCATAATATATCTATGTCACGCCAGGTAAATCACTAGCAATATACCTAATGATCATAATAAATCTATGTCACACCAGGTAAATCACTAGCAATATACCTAATGATCATAATAAATCTGTCACACCAGGTAAATCACTAGCAATATACCTAATGATCATAATAAATCTGTCACATCTATTCATACCGTTTTTATACCCTATGCTTTATACAGTGTTGCCAATTTAGCTACTTTCCCGATAGATCTAGAGGAATTTACTTCGATCTAGAGGCACATTTTTACATCCAACAACATGAATTATAGCGATATTCTGGAAATTTGAATAATTTTAGAGCAGTATTCAAGATATTTTGGCATTATTCTAGCAGTTTTTGGCATTATTTTAGCAGATTTTGGCATTATTCTAGCAGTTTTCGGCATTTACTACTAGCTAGCAGACTTAATGTGGTAACCCTGCTCCCTGACGCCTGTGTTAAGGGAGGTCACCTGCTTTTTTTTCTCTCCCTTTCTCTGGCTTGTATCCATTCGGCCCCATTCAGCCTACTGTTTTAAGACGTTTACCCCCATCCAGGTGTCCATATTTTCCTGGCCAGCGTTAGCGAGCCAGCATACAGTATATATTTTTGGTTTTGACAAGCTAAATTTGTACAATTTTCGATAGAAATATGTCTTCGGCGAAGCTGAATTTCTCCACACAATGCTGGCTCGCTATCGCTCGCCAGGAAGAAATCGACACCTGGATGGGGATAAGTCTTAAAATAGTAGGCCGAATGGATGCAACCCAGAGAGAGAGCGAGAAAGAGAACAAAACCCGAGGTGGGCCCCCTTAAGTAGCCTAGTGACACCCCTATTGTTGTGCCCTCTCCACACTCATATCTCTTAATTTATATCAATCGCTTTTAATGATACTCACTCACACTCTCTCTCTCTCTCTCTCTGTTCATCTCTCTCTCTCTGTTCATCTCTCTCTCTCTGTTCATCTCTCTCTCTAGTTCACTCTGTCTTTCTGTTTCATTCTGTCTCTCTCTGTTCATCTCTCTCTCTCTGGTCATCTCTCTCTGTCTGTCGTGTTCTCTCTCTCTGTTTGTTCCTCTCTCTTCTCTCTCTCTCTCGCTATCTCTCTCTCTCTCTCTCTCACTCTCTCTCTTCTCTCTCTCTCTCTCTCTCTCTCCTTCCCCTTTCTCTCTCTCTCTCTCTCGGTCTCTTCATCTCTCGCTCTCTCTCTCTCATTCTTTCTCTCTCTCTCTCTCTCTCTCTCTCTCCTCTCTTCCTTCTCTCTTTCTCTCTTCTCTCTTCATCTCTCGCTCTCTCTCTCTCATTCTTTCTCTCATTCTTTCTCTCTCTCTCCTTCCCCTCTCTCTCTCTCTCTTTCTCTCTCTCTCCTTCCCCTTTCTCTCTCTCTCTCTCTCGGTCTCTTCATCTCTCGCTCTCTCTCTCATTTTTTCTCTCTCTCTCTCTCTCTCTCCTTCCCCTCTCTCTCTCTCTCTCTCTCTCTCTCCCTCTCCCTCTCCTTCCCCTTTCTCTCGCTCATTCTCTCTCTATCTCTCTCTCTCTCTCTCTCTCTCTCATTCTCTCTTTCTCTCTCTCTTTCTTTCTTCTTACTCCTATACCCAAGTGACTCGCCGGTAAGTAAGAGCCCAAAGTCAATTATAGGAAGATTCGCTGGGCCGGCAAAACGGAGAACCAGCCATGGGGAAACGAAGTAACCGATGTAACACACACACACACACACACACACACACACACACACACACACACACACTCCTCCCTAGCCAAGCTGCCATCAGCTTGCGTTAGCTTACACGTACTTCTACATACAAACCACCCGGGATTCGAACCCTGGACCTTGTGATCAACAGGCACTCGTGCTAACCACTACACCACACTGGCCTCAAATCTGTGTTCTTCAGAGCTTTCTCTGTGTATACCTCCTCCCTTATGGAAAGTAGGTAGCACCCGCCTTTCAACACATTCGCACCCCTATTCTGTCCAACTCTCTAACCCAAGAGCGAACTGATTTTCCAAATCTATCTTCACTCAACAAGCAAACTTTGAAACTCTTCCCTTCAATCTATCCTTCCCTAATCCAATGACTTCAAGCGCTTCACACTCAGTGTGTCCAGCCATTTTGACTCTAACGTACCTTGAATTTGGCTCACTGTTACTTTTGTGTTTCAATTTGTGGGGGCACTCGTTACAGGCAGCTTTGCCTTTTGTCTCCTGCTTGTACAGAAAAAATAAGTAGAAAAAAAAAATATATATATATATACCGGTACTGTATTATGTACAGTATATATACCGGTATATATCTATCCACCACAAGCGACCGCTAAGAGTACAGCTCAGATAGCCTATATTGCACAGACACACACAACACCACTTACCCAACCCTGTACGAAAAAAAAAAAAAAAAAAATGCTACCTAGGCCATAATAGGGATCTGCCACCAACAACCCCACCAACACAACTTGGAAATAACAAACAGCAACTACCACCCCCTAGTCCCCCCCTCCTCCCTTTCCCCAACACAAGAATCCAATCACCCTCTATGGCAATCGGGCACTTTCTAACCAATTGAATTCAAGTCTGGATTGTAATGCTAACCAATGTATTTCTCCTTTTCCCTTTTTTTTTGTTTTTTTTTTGTTTTTTTTGTTTTTTTACTTCCGACGGAGCGGACGGCAAATCAGAGACTAAGGTTCTGTGTGTGGGCGAGAGAGACAGAGAGAGTTACACATACTTACAGACTTACACAGATACTCAGACCACACAGACCTTGAGGTCCCAACTAGGTGGTCCGGCCTTAATACTACTAGACAGGGACAGTTTATAGTGGAAGAATAGGACAGTAAAAGAAAGAGAGAGAGAGATTGTGTGTGAGAGAGAGAGAGGTTAATTGTCTGTGTCTCAATATTCTTGTTTGTATATAAAATTATATACATATATATATTGGAGTAATCCGATACATCCCGATTCCGCTACATCCCGTTTTAGACAATTCGCGCAGCAAGAGCCACCATAGTCGGTAGTGGAAAAACGGCAGGTTTACTTTATTCATGTAGTGTAGTGGGTGGTGTTGGTTTGTGGAGGCTTCGGCGAGAATGTGTGTGCCTCTCATTTCAAGGTGGATCCTGGGTTTTGCGGACTTTGGTTTCCTGGTGTAGATGGTCTCTAGGTGTGGTAGCCGTGCAGCCAGTGATTATTTCTAGGTGTGGTCCGTGCAGGTGGGTGCCGAGCCAGTGATTATTTAGGTGGTCTAGGTGTGGTAGCCGTGCAGCCAGTGATTATTTAGGTGGTCTCTAGGTGTGGTAGCCGTGCAGCCAGTGATTATTTAGGTGGTCTCTAGGTGTGGTAGCCGTGCAGCCAGTGATTATTTAGGTGGTCTCTAGGTGTGGTAGCCGTGCAGCCAGTGATTATTTAGGTGGTCTCTAGGTGTGGTAGCCGTGCAGCCAGTGATTATTTAGGTGGTCTCTAGGTGTGGTAGCCGTGCAGCCAGTGATTATTTAGGTGGTCTCTAGGTGTGGTAGCCGTGCAGCCAGTGTTATTTAGGTGGTCTCTAGGTGTGGTAGCCGTGCAGCCAGTGATTATTTAGGTGGTCTCTAGGTGTGGTAGCCGTGCAGCCAGTGGTTATTTAGGTGGTCTCTAGGTGTGGTAGCCGTGCAGCCAGTGATTATTTAGGTGGTCTCTAGGTGTGGTAGCCGTGCAGCCAGTGATTATTTAGGTGGTCTCTAGGTGTGGTAGCCGTGCAGCCAGTGATTATTTAGGTGGTCTCTAGGTGTGGTAGCCGTGCAGCCAGTGATTATTTAGGTGGTCTCTAGGTGTGGTAGCCGTGCAGCCAGTGATTATTTAGGTGGTCTCTAGGTGTGGCAGCCGTGCAGCCAGTGATTATTTAGGTGGTCTCTAGGTGTGGTAGCCGTGCAGCCAGTGATTATTTAGGTGGTCTCTAGGTGTGGTAGCCGTGCAGCCAGTGATTATTTTGAGGGCTTTGTTCTGTATGGTCTGTAGGGTGTTGTGATGCGTTACAGTGAGGCTAGAAGTGACTAGGGGTGGTATTCTTAAAAATGGATTTCCCTTCGCAGCGCCTAATATCGATCGAATATTTTGGGAATGAGTGTTGTTTAAAGAGATTACACGGATTAGCACTCCTATTTCTCGAGCTAACGTAATTTTTCAAGTTGTTTCGTCCATTAACGGCTCTGCGAAGGGAAAGAATTGTTTAAGAGGGGGTGACCTGTTTTTTTTTCTCTTTCTTTCTCTGGCTTGTACCCATTCGGCTCCATTCAGTCCTTTGTTTTAAGACGTTTATCCCCATCCAGGCGTTGATTTCTTCCTGGCGAGCGATAGCGAGCCAGCATTGTATGAAGAAATCCGGCTTCGCCGGAGACATTTTTCTATCGAAAAATGTACAAATTTAGCCTGCTGTCAAAACACATTTTAAAAAATATGCTGGCTCGCTACCGCTCGCCAGGAAAAATTGACACCTGCATGGGCATAAATTTTTTAAAACAGTAGGCTGAATGTGACCAAATGGATACAGTCCAGAGCTAGAGAGAGGGAGTGAGAGAACAAACAGAGGTGGGGGGCGCCCCCTTAGTTTCAGTGAGACAAACAGGGCTTGCATATTATTCCACCACTTAACGTATCATTATAATAATGGTGTGTATACTGTGGTGGTAGTTTATAATAATGGTGTGTATACTGTGGTGGTAGTTTATAATAATGGTGTGTATACTGTGGTGGTAGTTTATAATAATGGTGTGTATACTGTGGTGGTAGTTTATAATAATGGTGTGTATACTGTGGTGGTAGTTTCTCTATGTTCGGTTGAGGTTAAGGGGAAATTTCCACTCGAGGGATTTTTTTCTGGACCCCTTTCTCCATCATGTTTAGCCCCATTGCTTTTGAGATTTTAAGACCTTCGCCCTAGTAGTTTGGATATTTTAAGACATTTTGCCCCATTTCTGTCAATTTTAAGACCTTTCGTACCGTTAAGGTGTCGATTTTTTCCTGGCGAGCGATAGCGAGCCTGTAATTTAAGAGCAACCGGCCTCCGGCCGGGACATTTTTCCACCGAAAAATGTATAAATTTATCTTGAAAGGGGGTCTAGGGGGTGTAATTTTAAGCTTGATGAAAAAGTAGGGAACAAACTAAATACCTCCCCTTAATAAGTGTTGTCAGATATTTCGCAAAGTTTCAGACACTGACTAATACTCTGAGGGATAAGCAATGTTCCCATTAACTACAAAGATACCAATAACACTTTTTGAGCGAAAACCACTGGAATCTATGACAACACTTAATACCCCCGAGTGTACAAATGTTGTATGGGCAAGATACTTAAAGGGGAGATCTCCACTTGAGGGATTTTTTTCTTGACCCCTTTCTCCCTCATGTTTAGCCCCATTGCTTTTGATATTATAAAACGTTTGCCCCATTAGCTTGGCGATTTTAAGAAGTTTCACCCCATTTATGTAACTTTTAATACCTTTCGTCCCATTTAGGTGTCGATTTTTTTTCCTGGCGAGCGATAGCGAGCCTATAATTTAAGAGGAACCGGCCTTCGGCCGGGACATTTTTCTACCGAAAAATGTACAAATTTATCTTGAAAGGGAGTCCAGGGGGTGTAATTTCAAGCTTGATGGAAGTCTAGGAAACACACTAAAAACCTCCCCTTAACCCCTTCAGTACCATGACGTAATTTTCATCATATTCTGGTTACCATTAGACAATTTTCTTCAGTTGATGGTCTTCCTGTAGGACTCAAACCGGGTAAATACGATCTCTATAAACCCTCTGAATATCATAGGTCCCTCCTTAAACTGAATATCATGGTCCCTCCTTAAACTCTCTGAATATCATAGGTCCCTCCTTAAACTGAATATCATGGTCCCACCTTAAACTCTCTGAATATCATAGGTCCCTCCTTAAACTGAATATCATAGGTCCCTCCTTAAACTGAATATCATAGGTCCCTCCTTAAACTGAATATCATAGGTCCCTCCTTAAACTGAATATCATAGGTCCCTCCTTAAACTGAATATCATAGGTCCCTCCTTAAACTGAATATCATAGGTCCCTCCTTAAATGAATATCATAGGTCCCTCCTTAAAATGAATATCATAGGTCCCTCCTTAAACTGAATATCATAGGTCCCTCCTTAAACTGAATATCATAGGTCCCTCCTTAAACTGAATATCATAGGTCCCTCCTAAAATGAATATCATAGGTCCCTCCTTAAATGAATATCATAGGTCCCTCCTTAAACTGAATATCAGGGTCCCTCCTTAAACTGAATATCATGGGTCCCTCCTTAAACTGAATATCATAGGTCCCTCCTTAAACTGAATATCATGGGTCCCTCCTTAAACTGAATATCATAGGTCCCTCCTTAAACTGAATATCATAGGTCCCTCCTTAAACTGAATATCATAGGTCCCTCCTTAAACTGAATATCATAGGTCCCTCCTTAAACTGAATATCATAGGTCCCTCCTTAAACTGAATATCATAGGTCCCTCCTTAAACTGAATATCATAGGTCCTTCCTTAAACTGAATATCATGGGTCCCTCCTTAAACTGAATATCATGGGTCCCTCCTTAAACTGAATATCATAGGTCCCTCCTTAAACTGAATATCATGGGTCCCTCCTTAAACTGAATATCATGGGTCCCTCCTTAAACTGAATATCATGGGTCCCTCCTTAAACTGAATATCATAGGTCCCTCCTTAAACTGAATATCATAGGTCCCTCCTTAAACTGAATATCATAGGTCCCTCCTTAAACTGAATATCATAGGTCCCTCCTTAAACTGAATATCATAGGTCCCTCCTTAAACTGAATATCATAGGTCCCTCCTTAAACTGAATATCATAGGTCCCTCCTTAAACTGAATATCATAGGTCCCTCCTTAAACTGAATATCATGGGTCCCTCCTTAAACTGAATATCATAGGTCCCTCCTTAAACTGAATATCATAGGTCCCTCCTTAAACTGAATATCATAGGTCCCTCCTTAAAACTGAATATCATAGGTCCCTCCTTAAACTGAATATCATAGGTCCCTCCTTAAACTGAATATCATAGGTCCCTCCTTAAACTGAATATCATAGGTCCCTCCTTAAACTGAATATCATAGGTCCCTCCTTAAACTGAATATCATAGGTCCCTCCTTAAACTGAATATCATAGGTCCCTCCTTAAACTAAATATCATAGGTCCCTCCTTAAACTGAATATCATAGGTCCCTCCTTAAACTGAATATCATGGGTCCCTCCTTAAACTGAATATCATGGGTCCCTCCTTAAACTGAATATCATAGGTCTCTCCTTAAACTGAATATCATGGGTCACTCCTTAAACTGAATATCATAGGTCCCTCCTTAAACTGAATATCATAGGTCCCTCCTTAAACTGAATATCATAGGTCCCTCCTTAAACTGAATATCATAGGTCCCTCCTTAAACTGAATATCATAGGTCCCTCCTTAAACTGAATATCATAGGTCCCTCCTTAAACTGAATATCATAGGTCCCTCCTAAAACTGAATATCATAGGTCCCTCCTTAAACTGAATATCATAGGTCCCTCCTTAAACTGAATAAAATCATGTGGTAATACCCTGAATCAAAGGTGTCATGGTGCTGAAGGGGTTAAGGGCGTTGAGGCTTGGTGTCAATTTGAGTTTGATGCTTGTAATGTGTGGTTTAATATTAATGACACTGGTGTATTGTATGTTACACCAAGGAGAGAGAGAGAGAGTGTGTGTGTGTGTGTGTGTGTGTGTGTGTGTGTGTGTGTGTGTGTGTGTGTGTGTGTGTGTAGACTGTGGGGAAAAATATTAAGATTGGCTATTCGGTACATTGCTTACAAACTAATAGACCTGGTTCCGCGTTTGGGATTGTCTGTGTACAGTATGTTAGTGCGTTTGGGATTGTCTGTGTACAGTATGTTAGTGCGTTTGGGATTGTCTGTGTACAGTATGTTAGTGCGTTTCGGTGTGTCTGTGTACAGTATGTTAGTGCGTTTGGGATTGTCTGTAAATGTTAGTGCGTTTGGGATTGTCTGTGTACAGTATGTTAGTGCGTTTCGGTGTGTCTGTGTACAGTATGTTAGTGCGTTTGGGATTGTCTGTAAAGTATGTTAGTGCGTTTGGGATTGTCTGTGTACAGTATGTTAGTGCGTTTGGGATTGTCTGTGTACAGTATGTTAGTGCGTTTGGGATTGTCTGTGTACAGTATGTTAGTGCGTTTGGGATTGTCTGTGTACAGTATGTTAGTGCGTTTGAGAATGTCTGTGAACAGTATGTTAGTGCGTTTGGGATTGTCTGTGTACAGTATGTTAGTGCGTTTGAGATTGTCTGTGTACAGTATGTTAGTGCGTTTCGGGTGTGTCTGTACAGTATGTTAGTGCGTTTCGGTGTGTCTGTACAGTATGTTAGTGCGTTTGGGATTGTATGTGTACAGTATGTTAGTGCGTTTGGGATTGTCTGTGTACAGTATGTTAGTGCGTTTCGGTGTGTCTGTGTACAGTATGTTAGTGCGTTTGGGATTGTCTGTGTACAGTATGTTAGTGCGTTTGGGATTGTCTGTGTACAGTATGTTAGTGCGTTTGGGATTGTCTGTGTACAGTATGTTAGTGCGTTTGGGATTGTCTGTGTACAGTATGTTAGTGCGTTTCGGGTGTGTCTGTACAGTATGTTAGTGCGTTTCGGTGTGTCTGTGTACAGTATGTTAGTGCGTTTGGGATTGTCTGTGTACAGTATGTTAGTGCGTTTGGGATTGTCTGTGTACAGTATGTTAGTGCGTTTGGGATTGTCTGTGTACAGTATGTTAGTGCGTTTCGGGTGTGTCTGTACAGTATGTTAGTGCATTTCGGTGTGTCTGTACAGTATGTTAGTGCGTTTGGGATTGTATGTGTACAGTATGTTAGTGCGTTTGGGATTGTCTGTGTACAGTATGTTAGTGCGTTTCGGTGTGTCTGTACAGTATGTTAGTGCGTTTCGGTGTGTCTGTACAGTATGTTAGTGCGTTTGGGATTGTATGTGTACAGTATGTTAGTGCGTTTGGTGTGTCTGTGTACAGTATGTTAGTGCGTTTGGGATTGTCTGTGTACAGTATGTTAGTGCGTTTGGGATTGTCTGTGTACAGTATGTTAGTGCGTTTCGGTGTGTCTGTACAGTATGTTAGTGCGTTTCGGTGTGTCTGTACAGTATGTTAGTGCGTTTGGGATTGTATGTGTACAGTATGTTAGTGCGTTTGGGATTGTCTGTGTACAGTATGTTAGTGCGTTTGGGATTGTCTGTGTACAGTATGTTAGTGCGTTTCGGTGTGTCTGTGTACAGTATGTTAGTGCGTTTGGGATTGTCTGTGTACAGTATGTTAGTGCGTTTGGGATTGTCTGTGTACAGTATGTTAGTGCGTTTGGGATTGTCTGTGTACAGTATGTTAGTGCGTTTCGGATTGTCTGTGTACAGTATGTTAGTGCGTTTGGGTGTCTGTGTACAGTAGTTAGTGCGTTATCTGTGTACAGTATGTTAGTGCGTTGCGGATTGTCTGTGTACAGTATGTTAGTGCGTTTGGGATTGTCTGTGTACAGTATGTTAGTGCGTTGGGATGTGTCTGTGTACAGTATGTTAGTGCGTTTGGGATTGTCTGTGTACAGTATGTTAGTGCGTTTGGGTGTGTCTGTGTACAGTATGTTAGTGCGTTTCGGATTGTCTGTACAGTATGTTAGTGCGTTTCGGTGTGTCTGTGTACAGTATGTTAGTGCGTTTGGGATTGTCTGTGTACAGTATGTTAGTGCGTTTGGGTGTGTCTGTGTACAGTATGTTAGTGCGTTTGGGATTGTCTGTGTACAGTATGTTAGTGCGGTTGGGTTTGTATGTGTACAGTATGTTAGTGCGTTTGGGATTGTCTGTGTACAGTATGTTAGTGCGTTTCGGTGTGTCTGTGTACAGTATGTTAGTGCGTTTGGGATTGTCTGTGTACAGTATGTTAGTGCGTTCGGTGTGTCTGTGTACAGTATGTTAGTGCGTTTGGGATTGTCTGTGTACAGTTTGTTAGTGCGTTTCGGTGTGTCTGTGTACAGTATGTTAGTGCGTTTGGGATTGTCTGTGTACAGTATGTTAGTGCGTTTGGGATTGTCTGTGTACAGTATGTTAGTGCGTTTGGGATTGTCTGTGTACAGTATGTTAGTGCGTTTGGGATTGTCTGTGTACAGTATGTTAGTGCGTTTGGGATTGTCTGTGTACAGTATGTTAGTGCGTTTGGGATTGTCTGTGTACAGTATGTTAGTGCGTTTGGGTGTGTCTGTGTACAGTATGTTAGTGCGTTTGGGATTGTATGTGTACAGTATGTTAGTGCGTTTGGGATTGTATGTGTACAGTATGTTAGTGCGTTTGGGATTGTGTGTACAGTATGTTAGTGCGTTTCGGGATTGTCTGTGTACAGTATGTTAGTGCGTTTGGGATTGTCTGTGTACAGTATGTTAGTGCGTTTGGGATGTATGTGTACAGTATGTTAGTGCGTTTGGGATTGTCTGTGTACAGTATGTTAGTGCGTTTCGGTGTGTCTGTGTACAGTATGTTAGTGCGTTTGGGATTGTCTGTGTACAGTATGTTAGTGCGTTGGGTGTGTCTGTGTACAGTAGGTTAGTGCGTTGGGATTGTCTGTGTACAGTATGTTAGTGCGTTGGGATTGTCTGTGTACAGTATGTTAGTGCGTTTGGGATTGTCTGTGTACAGTATGTTAGTGCGTTTGGGATTGTCTGTGTACAGTATGTTAGTGCGTTTGGGATTGTATGTGTACAGTATGTTAGTGCGTTTGGGATTGTCTGTGTACAGTATGTTAGTGCGTTTGGGATTGTCTGGGTACAGTATGTTAGTGCGTTGGGATTGTCTGTGTACAGTATGTTAGTGCGTTTCGGTGTGTCTGTGTACAGTATGTTAGTGCGTTTGGGATTGTCTGTGTACAGTATGTTAGTGCGTTTGGGATTGTCTGTGTACAGTATGTTAGTGCGTTTGGGATTGTCTGTGTACAGTATGTTAGTGAGTTTGGTATTGTCTGTGTACATTGTGTTAGTGCGTTTGGGATTGTCTGTGTACAGTATGTTAGTGCGTTTGGTGTCTGTGTACAGTATGTTAGTGCTTTTGGGATTGTATGTGTACAGTATGTTAGTGCGTTTGGGATTGTATGTGTACAGTATGTTAGTGCGTTTGGGATTGTCTGTGTACAGTATGTTAGTGCGTTTCGGTGTGTCTGTGTACAGTATGTTAGTGCGTTTGGGATTGTCTGTGTACAGTATGTTAGTGCGTTTGGGATTGTCTGTGTACAGTATGTTAGTGCGTTTGGATTGTCTGTGTACAGTATGTTAGTGCGTTTGGGATTGTCTGTGTACAGTATGTTAGTGCGTTTCGGGTGTGTCTGTACAGTATGTTAGTGGTTTGGGTGTGTGTACAGTATGTTAGTGCGTTTGGTGTGTGTGTACAGTATGTTAGTGCGTTTGGGATTGTCTGTGTACAGTATGTTAGTGCGTTTGGGTGTGTCTGTGTACAGTATGTTAGTGCGTTTGGGATTGTCTGTGTACAGTATGTTAGTGCGTTTGGGATTGTCTGTGTACAGTATGTTAGTGCGTTTGGGATTGTCTGTGTACAGTATGTTAGTGCGTTTTTGGGATTGTGTCTGTGTAAAGTATGTTAGTGCGGTTGGGATTGTCTGTGTACAGTATGTTAGTGCGTTTGGGCGTGTGTCTGTGTACAGTATGTTAGTGCGTTTGGGATTGTCTGTGTACAGTATGTTAGTGCGTTTCGGTGTGTGTGTGTACAGTATGTTAGTGCGTTTGGGATTGTCTGTGTACAGTAAGTTAGTGCGTTTGGGATTGTCTGTGTACAGTATGTTAGTGCGTTGGGATTGTCTGTGTACAGTATGTTAGTGCGTTTGGGATTGTCTGTGTACAGTATGTTAGTGCGTTTGGGATTGTCTGTGTACAGTATGTTAGTGCGTTTGATTGTCTGTGTACAGTATGTTAGTGCGTTTGGGATTGTCTGTGTACAGTATGTTAGTGCGTTTGGGATGTCTGTGTACAGTATGTTAGTGCGTTTGGGATTGTCTGTGTACAGTATGTTAGTGCGTTTGGGATTGTCTGTGTACAGTATGTTAGTGCGTTTGGGATTGTCTGTGTACAGTATGTTAGTGCGTTTGGGATTGTCTGTGTACAGTATGTTAGTGCGTTTGGGATTGTCTGTGTACAGTATGTTAGTGCGTTGGGATTGTCTGTGTACAGTATGTTAGTGCGTTTGGGTTGTCTGTGTACAGTATGTTAGTGCGTTGGGTGTGTCTGTGTACAGTATGTTAGTGCGTTTGGGTGTCTGTGTACAGTATGTTAGTGCGTTGGGATTGTATGTGTACAGTATGTTAGTGCGTTTGGGATTGTCTGTGTACAGTATGTTAGTGCGTTTGGGATTGTCTGTGTACAGTATGTTAGTGCGTTTGGGATTGTCTGTGTACAGTATGTTAGTGCGTTTGGGTGTGTCTGTGTACAGTATGTTAGTGCGTTTGGGATTGTCTGTGTACAGTATGTTAGTGCGTTTGGTGTGTCTGTGTACAGTATGTTAGTGCGTTTGGGATTGTCTGTGTACAGTATGTTAGTGCGTTTGGGTCTGTGTACAGTATGTTAGTGCGTTTGGGGTGTCTGTGTACAGTATGTTAGTGCGTTTGGGATTGTGTGTGTACAGTATGTTAGTGCGTTTGGGATTGTCTGTGTACAGTATGTTAGTGCGTTTCGGTGTGTCTGTGTACAGTATGTTAGTGCGTTTGGGATTGTCTGTGTACAGTATGTTAGTGCGTTTGGGTGAGTCTGTGTAGAGTATTAGTGCGTTTGGGATTGTCTGTGTACAGTATGTTAGTGCGTTTGGGATTGTCTGTGTACAGTATGTTAGTGCGTTTGGGATTGTCTGTGTACAGTATGTTAGTGCGTTTTGGGGTGTGTCTGTGTACAGTATGTTAGTGCGTTTGGGATTGTCTGTGTACAGTATGTTAGTGCGTTTGGGATTGTCTGTGTACAGTATGTTAGTGCGTTTGGGATTGTCTGTGTACAGTATGTTAGGGGATTGGCGATTGTCTGTGTAGAGTACGTAAGTGTGTTTGGATTGTCTGTGTACAGTATGTTAGTGCGTTTGGGATTGTCTGTGTACAGTATGTTAGTGCGTTTGGGATTGTATGTGTACAGTATGTTAGTGCGTTTGGGATTGTCTGTGTACAGTATGTTAGTGCGTTTCGGTGTGTCTGTGTACAGTATGTTAGTGCGTTTGGGATTGTCTGTGTACAGTATGTTAGTGCGTTTGGGATTGTCTGTGTACAGTATGTTAGTGCGTTGGGATTGTCTGTGTACAGTATGTTAGTGCGTTTGGGATTGTGTCTGTGTACAGTATGTTAGTGCGTTTGCGGATTGGTCTGTGTACAGTATGTTAGTGCGTTGGGTGTGTCCTGTGTACAGTATGTTAGTGCGTTTGGGATTGTCTGTGTACAGTATGTTAGTGCGTTTGGGATTGTATGTGTACAGTATGTTAGTGCGTTTGGGATTGTCTGTGTACAGTATGTTAGTGCGTTTTGGTGTGTCTGTGTAAAGTATGTTAGTGCGTTTGGGATTGTCTGTGTACAGTATGTTAGTGCGTTTGGGTGTGTCTGTGTACAGTATGTTAGTGCGTTTGGGATTGTCTGTGTACAGTATGTTAGTGCGTTTCGGTGTGTGTGTACAGTATGTTAGTGCGTTTGGGATTGTCTGTGTACAGTATGTTAGTGCGTTTGGGTGTGTCTGTGTACAGTATGTTAGTGCGTTTGGGATTGTCTGTGTACAGTATGTTAGTGCGTTTGGGATTGTCTGTGTACAGTATGTTAGTGCGTTTGGGATTGTCTGTGTACAGTATGTTAGTGCGTTGGATTGTCTGTGTACAGTATGTTAGTGCGTTTGGGATTGTCTGTGTACAGTATGTTAGTGCGTTTGGTGTGTCTGTGTACAGTATGTTAGTGCGTTTGGGATTGTCTGTGTACAGTATGTTAGTGCGTTTGGGTGTCTGTGTACAGTATGTTAGTGCGTTTGGGATTGTCTGTGTACAGTATGTTAGTGCGTTTCGGTGTGTCTGTGTACAGTATGTTAGTGCGTTTGGGATTGTCTGTGTACAGTATGTTAGTGCGTTTGGGATTGTCTGTGTACAGTATGTTAGTGCGTTTGGGATTGTCTGTGTACAGTATGTTAGTGCGTTTGGGATTGTCTGTGTACAGTATGTTAGTGCGTTTGGGATTGTCTGTGTACAGTATGTTAGTGCGTTTCGGTGTGTCTGTGTACAGTATGTTAGTGCGTTTGGGATTGTCTGTTACAGTATGTTAGTGCGTTTGGGATTGTCTGTGTACAGTATGTTAGTGCGTTTGGTGTGTCTGTGTACAGTATGTTAGTGCGTTTGGGATTGTCTGTGTACAGTATGTTAGTGCGTTTGGGATTGTATGTGTACAGTATGTTAGTGCGTTTGGGATTGTCTGTGTACAGTATGTTAGTGCGTTTCGGTGTGTCTGTGTACAGTATGTTAGTGCGTTTGGGATTGTCTGTGTACAGTATGTTAGTGCGTTTGGGTGTGTCTGTGTACAGTATGTTAGTGCGTTTGGGATTGTCTGTGTACAGTATGTTAGTGCGTTTGGGATTGTATGTGTACAGTATGTTAGTGCGTTTGGGATTGTCTGTGTACAGTATGTTAGTGCGTTTCGGTGTGTCTGTGTACAGTATGTTAGTGCGTTTGGGATTGTCTGTGTACAGTATGTTAGTGCGTTTGGGTGTGTCTGTGTACAGTATGTTAGTGCGTTTCGGTGTGTCTGTGTACAGTATGTTAGTGCGTTTGGGATTGTCTGTGTACAGTATGTTAGTGCGTTTGGGATGTCTGTGTACAGTATGTTAGTGCGTTTGGGATTGTCTGTGTACAGTATGTTAGTGCGTTTGGGATTGTCTGTGTACAGTATGTTAGTGCGTTTGGGATTGTATGTGTACAGTATGTTAGTGCGTTTGGGATTGTCTGTGTACAGTATGTTAGTGCGTTTGGGATTGTCTGTGTACAGTATGTTAGTGCGTTTGGGTGTGTCTGTGTACAGTATGTTAGTGCGTTTGGGATTGTCTGTGTACAGTATGTTAGTGCGTTTCGGTGTGTCTGTGTACAGTATGTTAGTGCGTTTGGGATTGTCTGTGTACAGTATGTTAGTGCGTTTGGGTGTGTCTGTGTACAGTATGTTAGTGCGTTTGGGATTGTCTGTGTACAGTATGTTAGTGCGTTTGGGATGTCTGTGTACAGTATGTTAGTGCGTTTGGGATTGTCTGTGTACAGTATGTTAGTGCGTTTGGGATTGTCTGTGTACAGTATGTTAGTGCGTTTGGGATTGTCTTGTACAGTATGTTAGTGCGTTTCGGTGTGTCTGTGTACAGTATGCTAGTGCGTTTGGGATTGTCTGTGTACAGTATGTTAGTGCGTTTGCGTGTCTGTGTACAGTATGTTAGTGCGTTTGGGATTGTCTGTGTACAGTATGTTAGTGCGTTTGGGATTGTCTGTGTACAGTATGTTAGTGCGTTTGGGATGTGTCTGTGTACAGTATGTTAGTGCGTTTGGGGATTGTCTGTGTACAGTATGTTAGTGCGTTTGGGATTGTCTGTGTACAGTATGTTAGTGCGTTTGGGATTGGTCTGTGTACAGTATGTTAGTGCGTTTGGGGATTGTCTGTGTACAGTATGTTAGTGCGTTTCGGATTGTCTGTGTACAGTATGTTAGTGCGTTTGGGCTTGTCTGTGTACAGTATGTTAGTGCGTTTGGGATTGTCTGTGTCAGTATGTTAGTGCGTTTGGTGTGTCTGTGTACAGTATGTTAGTGCGTTTGGGATTGTCTGTGTACAGTATGTTAGTGCGTTTCGGATTGTCTGTGTACAGTATGTTAGTGCGTTTGGGATTGTCTGTGTACAGTATGTTAGTGCGTTTCGGTGTGTCTGTGTACAGTATGTTAGTGCGTTTGGGATTGTCTGTGTACAGTATGTTAGTGCGTTTCGGTGTGTCTGTGTACAGTATGTTAGTGCGTTTGGGATTGTCTGTGTACAGTATGTTAGTGCGTTTCGGTGTGTCTGTGTACAGTATGTTAGTGCGTTTGGGATTGTCTGTGTACAGTATGTTAGTGCGTTTGGGATTGTCTGTGTACAGTATGTTAGTGCGTTTGGGATTGTCTGTGTACAGTATGTTACTGCTGTTGGGATTGTCTGTGTACAGTATGTTAGTGCGTTTGGGATTGTCTGTGTACAGTATGTTAGTGCGTTTCGGTGTGTCTGTGTACAGTATGTTAGTGCGTTTGGGATTGTCTGTGTACAGTATGTTAGTGCGTTTCGGTGTGTCTGTGTACAGTATGTTAGTGCGTTTGGATTGTCTGTGTAGAGTATGTTAGTGGGTTTCGGGATTGTGTGTACAGTATGTTAGTGCGTTTGGGATTGTCTGTGTACAGTATGTTAGTGCGTTTGGGATTGTCTGTGTACAGTATGTTAGTGCGTTTCGGTGTGTCTGTGTACAGTATGTTAGTGCGTTTGGGATTGTCTGTGTACAGGATGCATAGTGCGTTGCCTATAGCGTGTGTTGAAAGTATGTTAGTGACAGGGCCAAAATCAGGGACGTTCGAGCCAAAATGCGTGGTCATAGGAGGAGAGAAAGACTGATTCTGGGAGAGAGTTCCAGAGCTCAGCTGTTGAGTAGAAGAAAGTTTGAGAGTAACATTTCACTCTTGGGTTGGAGAGTTGCACAGAGTAGGGGTGGGATTGAGTTGCAAGACGGGTACCACGTGCCCTACGTAAAGGAGGTGGTATGCACTGGGATAGCTCTGAGGAACACTGATTATTATAGTAGCGATAGAATAGCGAGAGAGATGCAACATTGCGGCGGAGAGAGCGATGTGTTTCGGTGTGTCTGTGTACAGTATGTTAGTGCGTTTGGGATTGTCTGTGTACAGTATGTTAGTGCGTTTGGGATTGTCTGTGTACAGTATGTTAGTGCATTTCGGTGTGTCTGTTTACAGTATGTTAGTGCGTTTGGGATTGTCTGTGTACAGTATGTTAGTGCGTTTGGGATTGTCTGTGTACAGTATGTTAGTGCGTTTGGGATTGTCTGTGTACAGTATGTTAGTGCGTTTGGGATTGTGTACAGTATGTTAGTGCGTTTGGGATTGTCTGTGTACAGTATGTTAGTGCGTTTGGGATTGTATGTGTACAGTATGTTAGTGCGTTTGGGATTGTCTGTGTACAGTATGTTAGTGCGTTTCGGTGTGTCTGTGTACAGTATGTTAGTGCGTTTGGGATTGTCTGTGTACAGTATGTTAGTGCGTTTGGGATTGTATGTGTACAGTATGTTAGTGCGTTTGGGATTGTCTGTGTACAGTATGTTCGTGCGTTTCGGTGTGTCTGTGTACAGTATGTTAGTGCGTTTGGGATTGTCTGTGTACAGTATGTTAGTGCGTTTGTGTCTGTGTACAGTATGTTAGTGCGTTTGGGATTGTCTGTGTACAGTATGTTAGTGCGTTTGGGATTGTATGTGTACAGTATGTTAGTGCGTTGGGATTGTCTGTGTACAGTATGTTAGTGCGTTTCGGTGTGTCTGTGTACAGTATGTTAGTGCGTTTGGGATTGTCTGTGTACAGTATGTTAGTGCGTTTGGGTGTGTCTGTGTACAGTATGTTAGTGCGTTTGGGATTGTCTGTGTACAGTATGTTAGTGCGTTTCGGTGTGTCTGTGTACAGTATGTTAGTGCGTTTGGGATTGTCTGTGTACAGTATGTTAGTGCGTTTGGGATTGTCTGTGTACAGTATGTTAGTGCGTTTGGGATTGTCTGTGTACAGTATGTTAGTGCGTTTGGGATTGTCTGTGTACAGTATGTTAGTGCGTTTGGGATTGTCTGTGTACAGTATGTTAGTGCTTTTGGGATTGTATGTGTACAGTATGTTAGTGCGTTTGGGATTGTATGTGTACAGTATGTTAGTGCGTTTGGGATTGTCTGTGTACAGTATGTTAGTGCGTTTCGGTGTGTCTGTGTACAGTATGTTAGTGCGTTTGGGATTGTCTGTGTACAGTATGTTAGTGCGTTTGGGATGTATGTGTACAGTATGTTAGTGCGTTTGGGATTGTCTGTGTACAGTATGTTAGTGCGTTCGGTGTGTCTGTGTACAGTATGTGTTAGTGCGTTTGGGATTGTCTGTGTACAGTATGTTAGTGCGTTTGGGTGTGTCTGTGTACAGTATGTTAGTGCGTTTGGGATTGTCTGTGTACAGTATGTTAGTGCGTTTGGGATTGTATGTGTACAGTATGTTAGTGCGTTTGGGATTGTCTGTGTACAGTATGTTAGTGCGTTTCGGAGTGTCTGTGTACAGTATGTTAGTGCGTTTGGGATTGTCTGTGTACAGTATGTTAGTGCGTTTGGGTGTGTCTGTGTACAGTATGTTAGTGCGTTTGGGATTGTCTGTTACAGTATGTTAGTGCGTTTCGGTGTGTCTGTGTACAGTATGTTAGTGCGTTTGGGATTGTCTGTGTACAGTATGTTAGTGCGTTGGGGTGTGTCTGTGTACAGTATGTTAGTGCGTTTGGGATTGTCTGTGTACAGTATGTTAGTGCGTTTGGGATTGTCTGTGTACAGTATGTTAGTGCGTATGGGATTGTCTGTGTACAGTATGTTAGTGCGTTTGGGATTGTCTGTGTACAGTATGTTAGTGCGTTTGGGATTGTCTGTGTACAGTATGTTAGTGCGTTTCGGTGTGTCTGTTTACAGTATGCTAGTGCGTTTGGGATTGTCTGTGTACAGTATGTTAGTGCGTTTGGGATTGTCTGTGTACAGTATGTTAGTGCGTTTGGGATTGTCTGTGTACAGTATGTTAGTGCGTTTGGGATTGTCTGTGTACAGTATGTTAGTGCGTTTTGGATTGTCTGTGTACAGTATGTTAGTGCGTTTGGGATTGTATGTGTACAGTATGTTAGTGCGTTGGGATTGTCTGTGTACAGTATGTTAGTGCGTTTGGGATTGTCTGTGTACAGTATGTTAGTGCGTTGGGATTGTCTGTGTACAGTATGTTAGTGCGTTTCGGTGTGTCTGTGTACAGTATGTTAGTGCGTTTGGGATTGTCTGTGTACAGTATGTTAGTGCGTTTGGGATTGTCTGTGTACAGTATGTTAGTGCGTTTCGGTGTGTCTGTGTACAGTATGTTAGTGCGTTTGGGATTGTCTGTGTACAGTATGTTAGTGCGTTTCGGTGTGTCTGTGTACAGTATGTTAGTGCGTTTGGGTGTGTCTGTGTACAGTATGTTAGTGCGTTTCGGTGTGTCTGTGTACAGTATGTTAGTGCGTTTGGGATTGTCTGTGTACAGTGTGTTAGTGCGTTTCGGTGTGTCTGTGTACAGTATGTTAGTGCGTTTGGGATTGTCTGTGTACAGTATGTTAGTGCGTTTCGGTGTGTCTGTGTACAGTATGTTAATGCGTTTGGGATTGTCTGTGTACAGTATGTTAGTGCGTTTGGGATTGTCTGTGTACAGTATGTTAGTGCGTTTCGGTGTGTCTGTGTACAGTATGTTAGTGCGTTTGGGATTGTCTGTGTACAGTATGTTAGTGCGTTTGGGATTGTCTGTGTACAGTATGTTAGTGCGTTTCGGTGTGTCTGTGTATAGTATGTTAGTGCGTTTGGGATTGTCTGTGTACAGTATGTTAGTGCGTTTCGGTGTGTCTGTGTACAGTATGTTAGTGCGTTTGGGATTGTCTGTGTACAGTATGTTAGTGCGTTTCGGTGTGTCTGTGTACAGTATGTTAGTGTGTTTGGGATTGTCTGTGTACAGTATGTTAGTGCGTTTCGGTGTGTCTGTGTTTTTTTTTTTTTTTTTTTTTTCTATGTGATTGAATGAGGCAAAAGGCATAACTGCCTATAGCGAGTGCCTCCCCCATAGTTGAAAGAGTGACAGGGCCAAAATCAAGGGACGTTCGAGCCAAAATGCGTGGACACACGGAGTTTGAAGCAATTTAAGTCATAGGAAGAGGGAAAGACTGATTCTGGGAGAGAGTTCCAGAGCTCAGCTGTTGAGTAGAAGAAAGTTTGAGAGTAATGTTTCACTCTTGGGTTGGAGAGTTGCACAGAGTAGGGGTGGGATTGAGTTGCAAGACGGGTACCACGTGCCCTACGTAAAGGAGGTGGTATGCACTGGGATAGCTCTGAGGAACACTGATTATTATAGTAGCGATAGAATAGCGAGAGAGATGCAACATTGCGGCGGAGAGAGAGAGAGATTGCAGAGAGTTGGTGAGTGGACGGGAGTTTAATGATACGAAAGGCCTTCCTTTCAACTTTGTCTAGGAGAGCGGTGTGAGAGGAACCTCCCCACACATGTGAACAATACTCAATACAAGGGCGCACTATGCCCCTGTACAGAGCAAGAAGCTGTGCAGGGGAAAAGAACCCCCTAAGGCGGTTGAGCACACCCAGCTTCTGGGAGGCTGCCTTAGCAAGACTGGTAATATGGTCCTTCCAAATGAGAGCAGAAGAAAAAGAGACACCAAGAATATTGAGAGAAGATGAGGGGTTGATTTTTGTATTGTTGAAGAATAAGGGATAGTCCGCTGGGAGATCCTGACGGGTAGATAGATGGAGGAATTGGGTTTTGGAAGCATTAAAGTAAACAAGGTTTTCTCTGCCCAATTGGAAATAGTATTTAGATCAGAATTTAAGAGTTCTATGGCTTCATTACGTTTGTCGTTGAGGGATTGCTGGCTGGGGCGTTCTGAAAAACTAATGGAGTAGTGTAAGGTTGAGTCGTCTGCGTATGAATGGATGGGAATTAAGGTACAGTTAAGGAGATCATTTATAAAAATTAGAAAGAGAATAGGAGATAGGACAGAGCCCTGAGGAACACCGGAGTTTATAGGGTGAGGAAGTGAACAATGGCCGTCCACAACCGCGGCTATGGAACGGCCGGAAAGGAAATTAGAGACAAAGGCACAGATGGAGGGATAGAAACCGAAGGAGGGTAGTTTAGAAATTAAAGATTTATGCCAGACTCTATCGAAGGCTTTCGATATGTCTAGTGCAATAGAAAAAGTCTCACCGAAGTCCCGGAAGGAGGATGACCAAGAGTTAGTAAGATATGAAAGAAGATCACCAGTAGAGCGACCCTTAAGGAAGCCATACTGGCGATCTGAGAGCAGATTATGAGAAGAGAAATGCTTAAGAAATTTGGAAGCAAGAATAGTTTCAAAAACTTTAGAAAGACAAGAGATAAGAGCAATTGGACGATAGTTGGAGGGTTGAGAGCGGTCACCCTTCTTTGGGACAGGTTGAATGTGAGCAAACTTCAGTACAGTATGTTAGTGCGTTTGGGATTGTCTGTGTACAGTATGTTAGTGCATTTCGGTGTGTCTGTGTACAGTATGTTAGTGCGTTTGGGATTGTCTGTGTACAGTATGTTAGTGCGTTTCGGTGTGTCTGTGTACAGTATTTTAGTGCGTTTGGGATTGTCTGTGTACAGTATGTTAGTGCGTTTGGGATTGTCTGTGTACAGTATGTTAGTGCGTTTGGTGTCTGTGTACAGTATTTAGTGCGTGTGTGTCTGTGTACAGTATGTTAGTGCGTTTGGGATTGTCTGTGTACAGTATGTTAGTGCGTTTGGGATTGTCTGTGTACAGTATGTTAGTGCGTTTGGGATTGTCTGTACAGTATGTTAGTGCGTTTGGATTGTCGTGTACAGTATGTAGTGCGTTTGGGATTGTCTGTGTACAGTATGTTAGTGCGTTTGGGATTGTCTGTGTACAGTATGTTAGTGCGTTTCGGTGTGTCTGTGTACAGTATGTTAGTGCGTTTGGGATTGTCTGTGTACAGTATGTTAGTGCGTTTCGGTGTGTCTGTGTACAGTATGTTAGTGCGTTTGGGATTGTCTGTGTACAGTATGTTAGTGCGTTTCGGTGTGTCTGTGTACAGTATGTTAGTGCGTTTGGGATTGTCTGTGTACAGTATGTTAGTGCGTTTGGGATTGTCTGTGTACAGTATGTTAGTGCGTTTGGGATTGTCTGTGTACAGTATGTTAGTGCGTTTGGGATTGTCTGTGTACAGTATGTTAGTGCGTTTGGGATTGTCTGTGTACAGTATGTTAGTGCGTTTCGGTGTGTCTGTGTACAGTATGTTAGTGCGTTTGGGATTGTCTGTGTACAGTATGTTAGTGCGTTTGGGATTGTCTGTGTACAGTATGTTAGTGCGTTTGGGATTGTCTGTGTACAGTATGTTAGTGCGGTTGGGATTGTCTGTGTACAGTATGTTAGTGCGTTTCGGTGTGTCTGTGTACAGTATGTTAGTGCGTTTCGGTGTGTCTGTGTACAGTATGTTAGTGCGTTTCGGTGTGTCTGTGTACAGTATGTTAGTGCGTTTGGGATTGTCTGTGTACAGTATGTTAGTGCGTTTCGGTGTGTCTGTGTACAGTATGTTAGTGCGTTTGGGATTGTCTGTGTACAGTATGTTAGTGCGTTTCGGTGTGTCTGTGTACAGTATGTTAGTGCGTTTGGATTGTCTGTGTACAGTATGTTAGTGCGTTTCGGTGTGTCTGTGTACAGTATGTTAGTGCGTTTGGGATTGTCTGTGTACAGTATGTTAGTGCGTTTCGGTGTGTCTGTGTACAGTATTTTAGTGCGTTTGGGATTGTCTGTGTACAGTATGTTAGTGCGTTTCGGTGTGTCTGTGTACATTATGTTAGTGATTGTCTGTGTACAGTATGTTAGTGCGTTTAGGTGTGTCTGTGTACAGTATGTTAGTGCGTTTGGGATTGTATGTGTACAGTATGTTAGTGCGTTTGGGATTGTCTGTGTACAGTATGTTAGTGCGTTTGGGATTGTCTGTGTACAGTATGTTAGTGCGTTTGGGATTGTATGTGTACAGTATGTTAGTGCGTTTGGGATTGTATGTGTACAGTATGTTAGTGCGTTTGGGATTGTATGTGTACAGTATGTTAGTGCGTTTGGGATTGTATGTGTACAGTATGTTAGTGCATTTGGGATTGTCTGTGTACAGTATGTTAGTGCGTTTGGGATTGTATGTGTACAGTATGTTAGTGCGTTTGGGATTGTATGTGTACAGTATGTTAGTGCGTTTCGGTGTGTCTGTGTACAGTATGTTAGTGCGTTTGGGATTGTCTGTGTACAGTATGATAGTGCGTTTGGGATTGTCTGTGTACAGTATGTTAGTGCGTTTCGGTGTGTCTGTGTACAGTATGCTAGTGCGTTTGGGATTGTATGTGTACAGTATGTTAGTGCGTTTGGGATTGTATGTGTACAGTATGTTAGTGCGTTTGGGATTGTATGTGTACAGTATGTTAGTGCGTTTGGGATTGTATGTGTACAGTATGTTAGTGCGTTTGGGATTGTCTGTGTACAGTATGTTAGTGCGTTTCGGTGTGTCTGTGTGTGGGCATGCGTGTGTGTGTGTATGTGTGTGTTTGTGTGCATGTGTTTCTGTGTATATTTGTTTTATGTGAGTGAGGTAGACAAAAGGCAGAGCTGCCTGTAGCGAGTGCCTCCCCCAGAGTTGAAAGAGTGACAGGGCCAAAATCAAAGAACATTCGAGCCAAAATGCCTGAATACACAGAGTTTGAAACAATTTAAGTCATAAGAAGAGAGAAAGACTGATTCTGGGAGAGAGTTCCAGAGCTCGGCTGTTGAATAGATTTGTCGATAGAAGAAAGATTGAGCATAAAGTTTCACTCTTGGGTTGGAGAGTTGCACAGAGTAGGGGTGAGATTGTGTTGCAAGACAGGTGCTACGTGCTCTAGGAAGAGGGGGTGGTATATACTGAGAGAGCTCTGAGGAACACTGATTATTGTAATAGCGGTAGAATAGTGAGAGCGATGCAACATTGTGGCGAAGAGAGAGAGATTGTAGAGAATTTTGTGATTAGACGTGATTCAATGAGACGGAAGGCTTTCTTTTCTACTTTGTCTAGAAGTGTTGTGTGAGAGGATACTCCCCACACGTGAACAATACTCAATACATTGACGCACTGTGCCCCTGTACAGAGCAAGAAGCTGCGCAGGGATTAAAAACAAACGGAGGCGGTTGAGCACACCCAGCTTCTGGGAAGCTTAGCAAGAGTGATATGATCTTTCTAAGAGAGATCGGAAGAAAAAGAGACACCAAGAATATTAAGAGAAGATGAAGGGTTAATTTGTATGTTGTTGAAGAGTAAGTTATAGTTTTCTGGTAGGGGGCGACGAGTAGACAGACGTAGAAATTGAGTTTTGGAAACATTGAAAGCAACAAGGTTTTCTCTATCCCAAATTAGAGATAGTAGAGAGATTAGAAGATAGGTGTTTTATGGCCTCCTTACGTGAGTTTTGGAGTTCCTGCTGTGAACGATGTTGTGGAAGGCTAGTTGAGTAGTGTAATGTAGAGTTGTCAGCATATGAGTGAATGGTGCTGGAGGTGCAGTTGAGAAGGTCGCTAGTGAATAATAGGAAGACAATTGGAGATAGGACAGAACCCTGAGGAACTCCGGAGTTGATAGGTTGAGGAAATGAACGGTGGCCATCCACAACCGCAGCTATGGTACGGCCGGATAGGAAATTAGAGACAAAGGTACAGATGGAGGGATAGAAACCGAAGAAAGGTAGTTTGGAAATAAGGGATTTGTGCCAGCTAGACTCTATCCAAAGCCTTCGATATGTCTAGCGCAACAGAGAAAGTCCCGAATACGTACATAATCCTCCATAACAGCTTCAGAATTCAGTAAATAGCTCTTCACATGACCTGCAATGAATATACTGCACTATCCTCTCATTTCATTCTATGATTGCCTCACTGGAATAAGCTGCACCTTCATGAAATACTATTCCTTTTTAAGTCCTTGTAACTCAGTCTGTTTGTAGTTGCGTGTGAGTATTGTGGTGCCATATTTACCCTCGCATGCCAATATATATGCTAATTCTCAGGTCAGCTGCTGAAGGATATATACCGTAAGCTAAACCTAGTAAAAAAACAATACCTGAATTCATTGCTTCTACAGAGCCAAGGATTATTTAAAACAGAGGCAATATCGTCGGGAAAAATTAGATATGAGCTTAACCCTTTCTAATTCGGGAATGGTCTATTTGGAAGCCTTAAAGCGTTTTGCCCCGTCAATCTGGCGATTATAAGATTTTTCACCACATCCTGTTGTCGATTTTGGGGAGGCGATGGAAAGCGATCCCTTAATTAGGTGAAAACAGCCAGCACATTTTTTTTCTACCGAAAACTGTACACAAAGTTTGAAAGGGGGTCTGTTAATGTTTATTTATTTATTTGTTCTATTTTTTTTTTAAAGGGCCTGAGAGGGAAAACTAATAATGGAAGGTACTCCAAAATGGCAAAACTAATCAAAACCAACCCTAACACTGTAATTAACCCGGGAAGTGCGATAGGCCTTACGGAAGACAGCCCATGAATAAGGTGGTATGTTTCTTGACCACCACCACCTGCCTTCCCCTAATATGAGTCTTACCTTCCCTCTCCTCCCTCCTCCCCCCCCCCCCCTTTCTCCCTCCACTTCGCCCCCCCTCATTTATTCTAATTTTCCCTTGAATTTCCTCTTCTTTACTTTCTCTCGCCTCAAATACATCGTCACCAATCTCCATTCTACCCTCCAATCTTCCCCCCCCCCCCTCTAACGTACGCTAGTATCTCACGAGACATTGGAGTGGGAGGATGTATGTCGCTCTCTCTCACACCTCCCTCCAACCTCTCCCGTCACAAGTATGCGGTTTTTGACTGGATATTCGTTCTTTACACATATATTATGGTTCTTCAATGTTCACATGTTCATTATACAAGTAAAATATACGCATATGGAACAGTAATATTGCTTTATATGGTATAACTGTCTTCATAGCGTAATGCATAAATGCGCGGAATTTCGGTGTAAATATCCTAGGTTGAGTTCTTGGAGTGCCACATGTATTTGTTGATTTCATTAATTGAGTTTAGAAGTAAAGTTGGTTGGTGAAAACAAAATATTAATATAGAACAAATTCTGTCAGAATTGAAGCTAATCAATTCACACAGGCGGCACTTTAAACATAATGAATGGCACGCTCTTTGGGTTAAAGTAACACATGAAGAACCCCTCAATAACGTTGGATGAGCTTGTGGTCATGTTAAGGTGAGGCTGATGGACTGTTGAGGTTAAGGGGAGAAGGGTCGTTTTTCTGGTCCCCTTCCTCCCTCGTGTTAAGACCCATTTGTTTTGAGATTATTAGACCTTCGGCCCATTAGTTTGGGGATTTTAACACCTTTTGCCCCATTTCGTTGTCAATCTTAAGACCTTTTGTTCCATTTTGGTGTTGATTATTTCCTGGCGAGCGAAAGCGAACCTGAAATTTTTCTACCAAAAAATTTACACATTTATCTTGAAGGGGGTTGGGTCTAGGGAGTGTTTTTCTAAGCTTGATGGAGGTTTAGCGAGAAAACTAAGTAATAAAGGAATAAATTAATAGGAAAAAACAAAACGGTCAATCTCTCCTTAATCCACATGGTATTCTTTATAATATACTGTATCCTGGATAACACCAGATGATTGCACTTAGCTTAGGAAGGCCCTCTAGGAATGGGAGATTCAGAGCTTTTATCGAGACTATATTTACCCTTGGATTCCTACAAGTATATTTCGGCCCCCCCCCCAAAAAAAAAATATATATATACAGGTATATAATTAAAAAAAAAAAAAAAAATACAATACTGTATAAATAAAAAACATAGTAAAAGTGGGGATTGGACCTGAGCATATAGATAGAGAGATAGAGAGATTATCAGCTAATGAAAATCGGCTAATGATAAGCAAAACAAGATGAACATGACGTCATCGTGTTGAATGGGTTAACCCCTTCTGTACCGGCGCCATAACTGTATTTAAACAATTTGTTATACCAGGGTTTTTACCAGGTTTGCTTATTGGTCGTGGTGAGTTCTACCTGACTGGGGAATTCCAAGATCATACAAATACATGCATAGTAGACAATAGAGGATACATAATTATAACACCAAGTGTAATTATAAGAACAGTTTTATTTAGCTTAACTCTTACTTAGATAATCATAGATAGGTATACATGATCAAATGATAATTATTTATACAACACTAACTCCTAGCACGTTCTAGGACGGACGAGGATCTAGAAGGAGCTTAGTTATTTGATAAATTATAGCTTGCCTCTTAACCCACTGAGCCCCAGCTAGTTTATAATAAATGTACCACCAGGGGCCGGCTGTTTTGAAGAAAAAAAAAAAATCCAGAAACAATAGCGAATGGGTTAGGAATGAAGGAAAAACCACACAAAAACAATCAAAAAGCTCAAAAAATTGTCCTATGGAGCCCCCGAAAGTCGATTTTACAAGAGTAAAAAATTGAAGGCAAATACACCCAAAATACCGGTTTTTGCGCGCTCATGTGCACGCGGTTGGACTTTGAGAGTTTTCAACCATCGTCAAGGTTGCCTAGGATACTTACACAGTTCCCATACAAATCTGAGCCCTCTAGGTGCCATAGGACCGGAGTAATTGGGACCGGACCGGCCAGGATGCATGGTTTGCGTCGCTGGGGTTTAGCGTTACATACATTGTGGACGCAAACGCTGCGTCGCTGGGGCTCAGTGGGTTAAAATCATGAAAAATACATATGATAGATACACTTATGAATTGTACAAAGTAAGGTGCTTGTTCAACATTTATACAATACTATAGCACTTGTACATTCGACGAGGATTTGGTCGATGTCACTAAGGTGGACTCTACTTATGTTATGCATTGGCATATTGGTGAAAATAAGACAGAGTCAATGGTTGAGACTCTAACTATTTTTATTCACTGGCGTCTGGGGTAAATTTAGACAGAGTCAATATGTTGGGACTCTAATTTTTACTAGCACCAACGCACTGGAGTAAATTTGGCAGAGTCGATATATTGGGACTCTTAACCTTTATACCTCGTCACTGGTATATCTTGGTATCTATTATTATTTGTAGCAGCTTGAAGTCTTCTAAGTCTCCGTTGGGCCGTCCAGGTTGGCCTGTCGTGTGGATCAGTTGTTTAGGGTTACAGATGGGTTAATGGGTATAGGGTCTTAAATGAGGCTCCGAACATGTCATGACACTGGGCACATCATCGCACGAACGCATGCATAAACTAGCACAAGGCTGTAGAGGCTCTACTGTCCTGACCGTTATATTAACCGATGATAAAGTTCTGTTCAGGTACTTTTGGTGTGGGGTCCTTAATAATTATAAAGTCTCAATGTCATGACACAGTGACGATATATCGGGCGAACGCGAATCAATAATATGGTCATTACCTATACTATTTCTTAGACTGCCTCTGACCTTCATAAGAGTTTCAAGGAACTCGGGGCGGTGTTTAAACCTTTTAATTACAAGTGTCTGCATAACATGTTACCGACAGATGTACTAAGGACTTCTTTATGCAGTGCCTATTAAGGTGTCTCGCAAAGCCCTGGACTAGACGAAGGACCTTGACATGTCAAGTATCTTCGAAGTGTGGAGGAGGTGCTGGATTTAATAAGAAAAGTACGATTCAAGGCATGCCCATATATTCTACTTTTAATATTAAAAGTCGCCACCTACTGGGGATTATTATGTTAGAACAATACCATGGCATATCTAACAATATTTCCTCAATAGGAAAAAGAACTCCTCAAACCTTTCAAGATGTTCGGCATGCCGTCCAATCTTTACTTGAATGGAAAGGTAATCCTAGGACTATCACTACTAGCATGCCAGTATTGTGAAAGCCCTAGAATTGCTTGCCCTGTTCAGCTTTCGTCGGGATAGTGACGACTTTAGCTGAGATGTGCCGGGATAGGTTTTCTGAGGTTAAAAGGTCATAAATCTAGTTGGGGTAAATCTAGGGGGATTAGGAGGCCCCCTTAGAAGTTTGCGGGCAGGTGATCCGTCCCTTGAGGATAAGTAGGGCGCAAGTCCTTACTCCGGTGGTGGTACTGGTAGTCCTTCTTACTTTGGCTGAACAAAATACGCCTTTTGGGGGCTTCTTGGTAAGTGGAAGGAGTCTTAATGGATTTCCCAGGTGTTGATGGACGCTCCGATGAAATAGTTGCAATTTGGGCATCTCTTCCGGCGTTCGTAGCGAGTCTGGGAGTATTATTCTTACGGAAAGATTGTGGGGTAATACTCGGGTAATTCTGGTGGCAATTTAGTACACGTGGTATCCCTCCGCGCGTATATTTCCTCGTTGATGTATTTCCCTTCTCTTCCGTTGTTTCGCCTTTTATCTTCTCTTGTTGGTGTAGTTTTTTGTGGTTGTAGGGTAGCTTCGGAATGCGTGGCATTGTAGATATTATTTCTTGCCTGGTTCTCGGTGATGGTACTTCTTTCTTTTCTATCTCAGTTACTCCTTCATTCCGGACCGGAAGTTGTGCTTCTTGGCGGTGACCATCTTGTCTTCCTTGTTCATTGCTATTTCCTTGTACTTAGTTACTTTTATTCTCTTCTGTTGTCGTTGCCTTTCTCGTCTTCTTAGTTGTTTTCTGCTTGTCACTGTTCTTCTGGTTGATGGACTTGGAATCTGGAATGCGGTGTTTGGTGATTGATTGTTTCCCGTTTCCTCTGCTTGTAGTCTTTATCCTTTTTGTTTGAGTTTGTCCTTCCGTTTCTCTGTCGCGTTTTCTTGCCTGCTTTGCTTCTTCTTCGCCTGTAGTTCTCTCTTCCGCATTTACGGAAGTCTTGTCTAATTTGGTTATTTTAGAATTATTTGCAATTTATAAATTATCTGTATTAGTAAAAATTATTAGTCAAATGTATTAATTTCACTCCACACACCAAACACCTCCCAAAGAAATTAATGAAAGCATGTGATCCTACCGGGATTCTAAGCTCGATAGTTCGAAGCCTATTGATTGCTGAAGGCCCTTTTTAAACTAAACAAAGTCGTCTAAGTCGTAGAGTTAAAAGGACGGCACCGGTACTGTAAACCCTCACAGATCCTTCGTATAATCCCTGTAAATAATATAATAATGGTATAATAATATCTTATAGTAATATTAAAATAAAAATTAAAAATTAAAATTAAAATACTAAATATGATAATAATATAATAATAGTATACAGAAATGCTGAAGGCGTTAATATTCCCTTTTCTAAAAAACAATTCCGAAATTAAAATAAAGACATTGAAAGTTATATGGACATTTAATTAGAGGCTTTTATAATTGCCAAATGAGTTAAAAATGGAACAGTTTTGGGTCAGCCTAATTAACTCATTAGGAAAGATTTTGTTTTCAGTAATCTAATTTGCATGTATACAGTATAATATATTATATATATATATATATATATATATATATATATATATATATATACAGTACATATATATACGGTATACACATATATATATATACTGTATATACATATATATATATACATATATATATATATATATATATATATATATATATATATATATATATATATATATATATATATATATATATTCTGACATACGGAGCCCTGTATGTTAATTTAAGAGTTAGAATTAGAGTTGAAGGAGCCCACTACCCAAACGGTGAAGCAGACTAGCGAACGAGCGAGTGGGCAAACCATCTCGCCCCATACCAGCATGCTAGCTTTCACACCTCGATGACCGATGCTATGACGTATGATCGACGCCAGGAGCTGTGAGTGGACCACGCACCTGTTATGCGACTCGAGGAGCTATGATTGGAGCAGGCACGACCCGCCGCCTCCTGATTCGTTCCTACACCATCATTGTTTGGTATATAAGACCCGAGTTGTGGGCATTCAAATCAGTCTCATTTGGAGTTGGGGAAGGTGAACTTGCAGCTGGAGGAAGACGGGGTGAAGTATTATAATGGGATTGTGACTGTCAGTCAGATTATATAAATGTGTGTTAAGTGTGTTCGGTGTAAACACTTATGTTATGTTGGTTAGTGAGATATGTGATTGGGAATTAACGTGAACGCTACTATTACGTGTTTAACGATTTAATTGCGAATTAACGTGAACACTACTATTATGTGTTTAACTATTTGATTGGGAATTAACGTTAACGCTATTATTATGTACTTAACTATTTTAGTTGACTAACTTGTGGACTAAAGCAACTCTTTAAGTAATTGGGTTATGATGAAAGTAATACTATTGTTTTATATTAATACTTACGAGTTCTTTCATTTTCTTTTAATTAAGCTTACATTGCTTAACGGTGCGTAGTACGGTGATGCTATTGTCTCATATTAGTAATATCGCCTTAGACTAACATGGCTGTGTTAATATTACTTCTAGTGATTTCCTAAGCTGAAGAAAATTCTTTTGCTTCAAAATATTATATTTTGCTTTTCATATTATTTGAGTGAGACCTGAATCGAATCTACGAAGCGATCCTGTAACTTTATTTACTCATAATCAAACCTCAATGTTACGTGGTTAAGAAATACATTTAACTGACTAATTATTAAATATATATCTAACTTTTTATGTGACTTTGATATTACTCCTGATGATAATAATAATATAATCCTATTAACGTAAGACAAGAACCAAGAATAATTACATTAAATATAAATAAAAGGACATATAAGAAAACTATCTATTCATTTCAAAAAGGGTAAGAAACAGAAATATTCTTACTTTAATATTTATCTTTCAAGACTTTTTATAAAATTAATAGTCCTTCTTTAGCTATAACTTATTCGGTTCATAACCATAGCCTACTAAGCTTCGGTTAAATAATAATTCTTTATAAATACTACATGACTTTAATTAGTTTCAGTATTTTTCATAATTAAAGAGTATCAGTCAATAAAGGATATTAAGTCCTAAGATCCAAAAGGAAAGGAAGCAACAACAGGAAATTATTTTATTAGATTTTACTTTTGTTTTGCCTTCAGCTGACTGATACCTTAATATATATCTCTGTGCTATCTAGATTCATCAAGTTAACCACTTGAGGACTAAGATACGTAACAGTAGAGTGGCGACCTTGCCAGGATTCGTTTCATACAGTTTCACTCTGTTTCATTAACGTTTCACTACTTAAAAATCAAATATTAATCATGCCTCAACTAATTAATGACGAAGATGCTAGAGTGTTCATAGAATCAGAACCCACAGCCCCTGATATTGACTGTCTGTCAAAATCCGAACTGAAAGTGCTTGCCTCACATCTCCAATTAACTGTCTCAAACATGTCCAAAGTAGAGATGGCTCAGACCATAAAAACCCACCTGTTCCCTGTAGAAGGCGGGGAGGGAGACGGAGCAGTTGGTGGGATCCCGAGTAAACCTAGCCAACTTGATATACAATTGCCACCTGGTTTGACCGGTGATCAAATATTCGAACTAGAACAAGCCAAATTAAAAATAGAACTAGCCAGAATAAATACCGAAGAAGCCAGCATAAAAGCCAACGCAAATATAGAACTAGCCAGAATAAATGCCGAACAAGCCAGAGCAAATATCGAAGAAGCCAGAATAAAGACCGAACATTATCAATATCAATATCAAACGGCTCAACTAAATGTCCATACAAATGCTCCCGTAATTGCTCCCCCTCTGGGATTGACTATGACTAGTGTCATTTCACCTTTCACTGAGGATAATGTGCAGGATTTCTTTGTTTTGTTTGAGGAAGTTGCTGGAGGTATGAAGTGGACAAGAGATCAATGGCCTTTTATGTTACAAACTGTTTTGACAGGGCAGGCTCGAGCCACGTATTTGTCAGAAGTAGCAGAAGTTTGGCAGGATTATGACAGTCTCAAGGAAGCTATCCTAAAAACCTATCAATTACAGCCTGAGGCTTACAGGCAATCTTTCCGAAAAAACCAGAAGAAAGTAGAAGAAACCCATAAGGTATTTGCCAGGACCATGACTAAAACTTTCAATCATTGGGTCAAGAGTAAGAAAGTCACAAGCTACAACGATCTGAAGGAGTTGGTCCTGTTAGAAAATTTCCTATGGAAAATTGATTCTTCTGTATCCTATCATTTAAAGGGGAAAAAGGTAGATTGTCTTGCCGACGCCGCTGACATGGTTGACACATACGTGCTCAACAACAAATTTCGTGGAAAGAAGCCCTACGATAATTCTAGTTGTAATTTTAAGTATCCCAATCACAAATCTGACCGACCCAGTCACAAGCCTATAACGTCTTCCCCAGCTAGCCAAAATAGAAATGTTCCCCCAACTAAAAATGCGACTCAGGGCAATGGTAACAGAGGTGGGCCCCAAACTAATAGTAATGCTCAAAGAGGGAACTTTCCCGTATCCCCTAAAGTATGTACTTTTTGTGGCATGAGAGGCCACCTAGCTTATCAGTGCTGGGCCAAGAAAAAAACCGAGAGATCGGGGCAGACAGTTGCCGCCGTATCTCAAATTCCATGTGTGCCTTTAATGCAGGACTCCCGACAGAAGGAGTACCTAGCACCAAAAGTTCCTTTAATGCAGGACTCCCGACAGAAGGAGTACCTAGCAGCTAACGTAAATCATCTAGACAGGGGTGTAGTAGCATGTGTGGTGCAACCCACTAGGGTTAAGCCAATAATAATTTCACCATCAGTGCAGGACAGTTACCGTCCCTTTATTTCATCTGGCAACGTGAGATTAAATGGTTGCATGCATGAGGTAAAAATTCTGAGAGACACAGGTTCTACTAGCACCCTCATGGTGAATCCTTACACTGAGTGCCCACCTGGCGAACCAGTTGTAATGAGAGGTGCTGGAGGCCAGTTTTATGCATACTTGGTAAAAGGCGAAATTGAATGTGAGTTACTACAGGGTGAGGCCACCATAGCTTTGTGTAGGTCCCAAGATATCCCTGTGCCTGGGGTAACACTCCTTTTGGGGAATGATGTAGCAGGTGAGAAGGTCCGACCAGACCCCATTTTGTCACTTTCCCCTGTTAACGAGCCACTAACCGGTGAGCTCGACAAGGAATTGCCAACTGTTTTCCGTGTGTGTGCTGACACACGTTCAATGTCTCAAGTAGCAGTTCCCTCAGACAGAAATGTACCGAATGTAAGAGTTGATGAAAGGGATGATGAGAGTGTGAATGATGCTCCAACTGTGCCTGATGATGTGACTGAGGTGGATTTATCTGACACCTTTATGGCTCATCTTGACCCTAACGATGACCATGAAACCCCTCCAAATTGTCCTAGCGGCCTGGTAGAGCTACAGAGAGATGATAGTGAATGCAAGGAGTTAGCTGCCAGGTCCGTGAGTGAAGAGGAATGTGAGAAGGAGGGTGGTGAATGTTTCTACCTCAAAGGAGGAGTATTGTGGCGAAGATGGAGACCGCCACACAGACCAATCGATGACGGGGCTTGGGACGTCCATCAAGTAGTAGTCCCCAAACCTTGTCGTAAAGATATCATGGAAATGGCACATTGTATACCATTGGCAGGACACCTAGGTGTGAGAAAAACTCTAGACAGAATCAGAGACCACTTTTACTGGCCAGGAATGCGTGCAGATGTAGTGGAGTGTTGTAGAGTGTGTCACACTTGCCAGATGACAGGAAAACCCAATCAGAAGGTGCCTATACATCCTCTGGTGCCCTTGCCCGTTTTCGAGAATCCTTTTACTCGGGTGGTAGTGGACATTGTAGGCCCATTGCCTAAGACTTCCCAAGGTAACATTTATTTATTAACTATCGTGGACATGGCAACTCGCTACCCAGAGGCTATACCCTTAAGGACTACCTCTGCTCCAACTGTTATCAAGGAACTGCTCAAATTCTTCACCAGAATGGGTTTCCCCCAGGAGGTGCAAAGTGATCAAGGAACTAATTTTACCTGTAACATTTTCCAGCAGTCCCTGAAGGAGTTGGGTATCGAGCATGTAAAGTCTAGCACCTACCACCCAGAGAGTCGAGGGGTTCTCGAACGATATCATCAGACATTAAAGGGAATGTTACGTAAGTATTGTACAGAGACCGGAGTTGAGTGGGATAAGGGGGTACCTTTTCCTTTATTTGCTACTCGTGAGGTTCCAACTGAATCCCTGGGTTTTTCCCCTAATGAGCTAGTTTTCGGTCACCAGGTAAGAGGTCCTTTGCAACTATTGCAGGATAGCCTAGTTGGCCAGGAGGGGAACCAAAACCTCCTCAAGTATGTTTCAGATTTCAAAACCCGGCTGAGATCCTCATGGGAGTTTGCCGCTCAAAACTTGACAGTGGCTAAAAGCTCCATGAAGAAATGGTATGACAGAAAAGCCCGTGAGAGGGAGTTTAAGCCCGGTGATGAGGTTTTGGTCCTGCTCCCCCTTTTTGGCCAACCTTTATCTGCCAAGTTCAGGGGCCCATATAAGATAATTCGGAGGGTGAGCATTACCGATTATCTAGTAACTACCCCAGACAGGAGAAAGCCCACGCAAGTATTCCATATAAATATGTTGAAGCCCTACCATAGGTCCCCTGATTCCTCTCCTCCAGATTCTCCCACTGTGGCAGTGAATGTCAGGACCTGTGAGCAGCCTGGTGCGGACAAAGTCTTCAGTTCTCTTACTGACCCGCAACAGACTGTTCCAGAGCCTGAAGGTATCCATGCAGACTTTGACTTGTCATGTAGCCTATCCAACTTTCAGTATAATTCAGTGGCTTTGAGGGAATTACCATCTAAACTATGTCATCTTCCCTCTGATCAAGCGAACCAACTAATCTCTGTTTTATCTCAGTCTCCCAGTGTGTTCCGTGATACTCCAGGGCTCACTTCTTTGGCCGTGCACGACATCGACGTAGGGGATGCAACTCCCATTAAACTATCCCCCTACCGTGTCTCACCACAACGCAGGAGTATACTGCAGGTCGAGCTTGACTTAATTTTTTCAAACCAGCTGACCACAAGGGCCTTCAGCCAGTGGAGTAGTCCGGTCATACTTGTGCCAAAGCCAGACGGGAGCCATAGGTTTTGTAGGGTCTATAGGCAAGTCAATGCTGTCACAAAGAACGATACCTACCCACTGCCACGGATCAAAGATTGCATTTCCCAGGTTGGCCTCATGCAGCAGTAAGTATAATTTAATGAGAGGATTTTGGCAATTAGCTCTCCCTTGTAGCGAGGTAAATATCATGCTTTTGTAGTGCGCTTTTAAGCCTTCAGCTGTGAGATGCCTTGCAGTTCGAATAACGCTCCAGCTACGTTCCGGCTATGTTCTGATGTGGTACCTGGAGACGTTGCCTACTTTGGGTGATATCCTTATTATATCCTCATTATAATCTTGCTGTTGCCAATCTGGTGGTGAATCTATTTATGTATTATGTTTAATATTATGTACTATACTCCTTAAACTCTTTTCTAGGGGGGAGGTCTGACATACGGAGCCCTGTATGTTAATTTAAGAGTTAGAATTAGAGTTGAAGGAGCCCACTACCCAAACGGTGAAGCAGACTAGCGAACGAGCGAGTGGGCAAACCATCTCGCCCCATACCAGCATGCTAGCTTTCACACCTCGATGACCGATGCTATGACGTATGATCGACGCCAGGAGCTGTGAGTGGACCACGCACCTGTTATGCGACTCGAGGAGCTATGATTGGAGCAGGCACGACCCGCCGCCTCCTGATTCGTTCCTACACCATCATTGTTTGGTATATAAGACCCGAGTTGTGGGCATTCAAATCAGTCTCATTTGGAGTTGGGGAAGGTGAACTTGCAGCTGGAGGAAGACGGGGTGAAGTATTATAATGGGATTGTGACTGTCAGTCAGATTATATAAATGTGTGTTAAGTGTGTTCGGTGTAAACACTTATGTTATGTTGGTTAGTGAGATATGTGATTGGGAATTAACGTGAACGCTACTATTACGTGTTTAACGATTTAATTGCGAATTAACGTGAACACTACTATTATGTGTAACTATTTGATTGGGAATTAACGTTAACGCTATTATTATGTACTTAACTATTTTAGTTGACTAACTTGTGGACTAAAGCAACTCTTTAAGTAATTGGGTTATGATGAAAGTAATACTATTGTTTTATATTAATACTTACGAGTTCTTTCATTTTCTTTTAATTAAGCTTACATTGCTTAACGGTGCGTAGTACGGTGATGCTATTGTCTCATATTAGTAATATCGCCTTAGACTAACATGGCTGTGTTAATATTACTTCTAGTGATTTCCTAAGCTGAAGAAAATTCTTTTGCTTCAAAATATTATATTTTGCTTTTCATATTATTTGAGTGAGACCTGAATCGAATCTATGAAGCGATCCTGTAACTTTATTTACTCATAATCAAACCTCAATGTTACGTGGTTAAGAAATACATTTAACTAATTATTAAATATATATCTAACTTTTTATGTGACTTTGATATTACTCCTGATGATAATAATAATAATCCTATTAACGTAAGACAAGAACCAAGAATAATTACATTAAATATAAATAAAAGGACATATAAGAAAACTATCTATTCATTTCAAAAAGGGTAAGAAACAGAAATATTCTTACTTTAATATTTATCTTTCAAGACTTTTTATAAAATTAATAGTCCTTCTTTAGCTATAACTTATTCGGTTCATAACCATAGCCTACTAAGCTTCGGTTAAATAATAATTCTTTATAAATACTACATGACTTTAATTAGTTTCAGTATTTTTCATAATTAAAGAGTATCAGTCAATAAAGGATATTAAGTCCTAAGATCCAAAAGGAAAGGAAGCAACAACAGGAAATTATTTTATTAGATTTTACTTTTGTTTTGCCTTCAGCTGACTGATACCTTAATATATATCTCTGTGCTATCTAGATTCATCAAGTTAACCACTTGAGGACTAAGATACGTAACAATATATATATATATATATATATATATATATATATATATATACAGTACATATAGATAGATATAGATAAATAGATAGATACATGCAGGGTGTCCCGTTAGCTCTTTAGAATATTCTACAAGTGAAAAATTAAGTTATTCTGAGTATAAAATTAATAAATATACATAGGCTTTCGAGCACATTAAACTCTGCATTTTTCATTATGTTCAACCAAGTTTTCCACATCAAGTAAAGGGATAGGGAAGAAAAAAATGGTGTATGATGAATGTTCGTGTCAATTCTGCAAATAGACACCAACAAATCCTTCGTAGCTTTCTTCATTTTGCCATGACGATGAGCTAAATATTACAAAATAAACTCAAATAACACATACTCAACGCATCGCCACGGGAAGATAAAGAAAGATGCATAGGAGTTTGTTAGGGTTATTTATATCATGTATGCCATATTCCATCATACACTATCGGCACCATCTTCAAGAATAACACCAACCCTTAGCAGAATAGCCAGGATTTGAAATAGAATTACATATGCATTTCTGAGTAATTATTAGAATACAAAATTTAATGTTTTACATTTCTGGTCCCATTCTTGTTGAATTAATTTAGGTATGATTGCTTTTATAGAGATCTTGTTTTTTACCTGATGATGGCTGCGAGAGGTTAGCCGAAAATTAGAATATAATATGATGTGTCCAAGCGTCCTTTTCCTCCTTACTCTACTACTGTATATATTTATGTTGCATCTCTCGCTATCCTACTACTGTATATATTAATGTTGCATCTCTCTCGCTATCCTACTACTGTATATATTTATGTTGCATCTCTCGCTATCCTACTACTGTATATATTTATGTTGCATCTCTCGCTATCCTACTACTGTATATATTATGTTGCATCTCTCGCTATCCTACTACTGTATATTTATGTTGCATCTCTCGCTTCTACTACTGTATATATTTATGTTGCATCTCTCGCTATCCTACTACTGTATATATTTATGTTGCATCTCTCGCTATCCTACTACTGTATATATTTATGTTGCATCTCTCGCTATTCTACTACTGTATATATTTATGTTGCATCTCTCTCGCTATCCTACTACTGTATATATTTATGTTGCATCTCTCTCGCTATTCTACTACTGTATATATTTATGTTGCATCTCTCTCGCTATCCTACTACTGTATATATTTATGTTGCATCTCTCTCGCTATCCTACTACTGTATATATTAATGTTGCATCTCTCTCGCTATCCTACTACTGTATATATTTATGTTGCATCTCTCTCGCTATCCTACTACAGTATATATTTATGTTGCATCTCTCTCGCTATCCTACTACTGTATATATTTATGTTGCATCTCTCTCGCTATCCTACTGTATATATTTATGTTGCATCTCTCGCTATCCTACTACTGTATATATTTATGTTGCATCTCTCGCTATCCTACTACTGTATATATTTATGTTGCATCTCTCTCGCTATCCTACTACTGTATATATTTATGTTGCATCTCTCGTTATCCTACTACTGTATATATTTATGTTGCATCTCTCTCGCTATCCTACTACTGTATATATTAATGTTGCATCTCTCTCGCTATCCTACTACTGTATATATTAATGTTGCATCTCTCGCTATCCTACTACTGTATATATTAATGTTGCATCTCTCTCGCTATCCTACTACTGTATATATTTATGTTGCATCTCTCGCTATCCTACTACTGTATATATTTATGTTGCATCTCTCGCTATCCTACTACTGTATATATTTATGTTGCATCTCTCTCGCTATTCTACTACTGTATATATTTATGTTGCATCTCGCTATCCTACTACTGTATATATTTATGTTGCATCTCTCTCGCTATCCTACTACTGTATATATTTATGTTGCATCTCTCGCTATCCTACTACTGTATATATTTATGTTGCATCTCTCGCTATCCTACTACTGTATATATTTATGTTGCATCTCTCGCTATCCTACTACTGTATATATTTATGTTGCATCTCTCTCGCTATTCTACTGCTGTATATATTTATGTTGCATCTCTCTCGCTATCCTACTACTGTATATATTTATGTTGCATCTCTCTCGCTATCCTACTACTGTATATATTTATGTTGCATCTCTCGCTATTCTACTACTGTATATATTTATGTTGCATCTCTCTCGCTATCCTACTACTGTATATATTTATGTTGCATCTCTCTTGCTATCCTACTACTGTATATATTTATGTTGCATCTCTCGCTATCCTACTACTGTATATATTTATGTTGCATCTCTCTCGCTATCCTACTACTGTATATATTTATGTTGCATCTCTCTCGCTATTCTACTACTGTATATATTTATGTTGCATCTCTCTCGCTATCCTACTACTCTATATATTTATGTTGCATCTCTCTCGCTATGCTATCGCTACTACAATAATCAGTGTTCCTCAGAGATCTTCCAGTGTATACCACCTCCTCTACCTAGGGCACGTGGTACCCGTCTTGCAACACAATCCTGCCTTTACTCTGTGCAACTCTCCAACTCAAGAGTGCAACGATACTCTCAATCTTTCTTCTATTCGACAGCTGAGCTGTGGAACTCTCTCCCTGAATCCGTCTTTCCCTCATCATATGACTTAAATAGCTTCAAACTCCTCGTGACCAGACATTTTGGCTCAAAGGTTCTTTGATTTTCCCTCTGTCACTCTTTCAACTGTGGGGGAGGGACTCGTTACAAGCAGTTTTGCCTTTTGTCTCCCTCTTCCACATAGAAAAATAAATAAATACACAATGTATACTGTATATACACACAGTATATAGGGCCTATGTATATATGTATAGTAATCAGTGTTCCTACGTTATATAAACCTTGTGCACCGAAGCTCTTGTATATGTTATCTGTTCTAGTCTAAGTCTACCAGCTCAGTTAAGGGGGTGACCTGATTTTTGTTATTTATGTCCTTTTCTCTCTCTCTCTGGCTTGTATCCATTCGGCCCCATTCAGCCAACTATTTTAAGACGTTTATCCCCATCTAGGTGTCGATTTCTTCCTGGGGAGCGATAGCGAGCCAGCATTATATGAAGAAATCCGGCTTCGCCGGAGAAATTTTTCTATCGAAAAATGTACAAATTTAGCCTGCTGTCAAACAAAAATAAAAAATATGTTGGCTCGCTACCGCTCACCAGTAAAAAATTGACACCTGGATGGGGATAAACGTCTTAAAACAGTAGGCTGAATGGGGCCAAATGGATACAAGCCAGAGAAAGGTAGAAAAGGACAGAACAAAAACAGGTCACCCCCCTTAAGGACTGCACGCTCATACGGATAAGATTATCCAGCCTTGGGTATTTCTGTGACGGAAAATTGGTATCTTATTTAATCTAAACATATTATAATGTATGCAGTTTAGTTTCTACTCTTATTTTCTGTTTGTGTATTGCAATCTTACTATATCAATTATTTTGTCGTTAAGTCTTCTCTCTCTCTCTCTCTCTCATACACACACATGAGATCAAATGCTGCACACACTCTCACACACACACACACACACACACACACACACACACACGGGGATCAAATGCTCCGAGGGCCAGAAAAGTAAGATTGGATGAATTTGCATGCCGAACACACACTACCCCCCCGTTTTAACCCTTCATCCTCCTTGTAAGAATCTTGAAGCGTACTTGTGCTAAGGAACTTTGTCATTGTGTCACAGACCTTGCGATTGTTCGAGCGGGACTGGGGCAAGATGGCCACATTCCTAATAGGCCACAGCCGAAATGGCCACACTCCTAAAAGGCCGCACCTCAAACGGGGAGTGAATACAGAAACCGATTCTTAGAAGAAAAAAAAAATTGTGTAAGTGGACTCGAATCCTGGTCAGGATACCTCTCTCGTATGTATGTGTCTATTTGTCTCTGTACAGTTGCTGACATAAGTTCTGTTCCATCTCAGTGATTATATACACACAAATATAACATGCATGATTGAAGTATGAGTTTCCTATGCAGTGGTTAACTCTTCTGATTAGTAAACTGATTAGTCAATTTTATACTGGGTATATTTAGACGATTTTATGAAGCTTAGGAAAGATCTGCGGTACCGGTAGTTAAGGGGAGGTATTTAGTTTGTTCACTAGACCTCCATCAACCTTAAAATTACACCCCCTTGAGCCCCTTTCAAGATAAATTTGTACATTTTTCGGTAGAAAAATTTCCCGGCCGAAGGCCGGTTCCTCTTAAATTACAGGCTCGCTATCGCTCGCCAGGATAAAATCGACACCTAAATGGCACGAAAGGTCTTAATATGGGGTGAAAGTTCTTAAAATCGCTAAACTAATGGGGGCAAACATTTTATAATATCAAAAGCAATGGGGCTAAACATGAGGGAGAAAGGGGTCAAGAAAAAAATCCCTCAAGTGGAGATCTCCCTTTAAGACGGTTGCTTGGGATACTTCGAAGCCATTTAATTGCTAGAGATCCTTACTGAACTGAATAAAATCGATTACTAGTAGACATTATATATATAATAAAAATGATGTTGGCAGTATAATGGAGTATCGACGTACCTCTCTCAGCACGCCACCACCACCAGCACATACCGGTACTTTAATTATCTCAGACATATGACGCGATTTTGAGCCTATTGGGGATACTTGAAAGCCTTTGTTACCATCAGTTTTTTTTTAGAAACCTTTAGTTTAGTTACTTCAACCTCTGTAGTTGTATTTGAGTTAGCTGTGGGCAGAAAACTAATTTTGGAGAGGTAATTATAAGAGCGTGAGAACTCTATTTATTATTGCTAATCTGGCAACATCTGCGTCATAAATGCGTGAAAGGGTTAATTTAAAGCCTTGTTTTGTTCTGGCAGCCTTGTTTTCCATCATGTTATTATTTTCCGTAAATCCCACATGAGGCCTCCAGACTCAGGATATATAGTATATACAGGTTGCATATACATTATACAGTATACTGTATATATATACTCTCTCGCTCTCTCTCTCTCGCTCTCGCTCTCTCTCTCTCTCTCTCTCTCGCTCTCGCTCTCTCTCTCTCTCTCTCTCTCTCGCTCTCTCTCTCTCTCTCTCTCTCTCTCTCGCTCTCTCTCTCTCTCGCTCTCTCTCTCTCTCTCGTCTCTCTCTCTCTCTCTCTCTCTCTCTCTCTCTCTCTCTCTCTCTCTCTCTCTCTCTCTCTCTCTCTCTCTCTCTCTCTCTCTCTCTCTCTGTTAACCTGTCCCAACGAATCCGAGCTATATCTACTCCGATCACTTCTATGGGCCTAGTTATAAGACTTCTTCCCTATTCGGTACACACACACAGACAGACACACACACTTAGCTTAATATTAAGGGGCTAGTGGCTTTTTTTATGGGTCAATTAATTAATTTATTCATAGATTTGTTTAGTTCCTTGCTAGACCTCCATCAAGCTTAGACAAACACCCATTAGACCCCCCCCCCTTGAACACAAATGTGTACATTTTTCGGTAGAAAAATATCCCGGCCAAAGGCCGCTTCCTCTTAAAATTACAGGCTCGCTATCGCTCGCCAGGAAATAATCGACACCTAAATAGCACGAAAGATCTTACAATTGACAATGAAATGGGACGAAAGGTGTTAAAATCGCCAAATTCATGAGCCGAACCACTTATAATCTCAAAATTAATGGGGCTAAACACGAGGGAGAAAAGGACCAGAAAAACGACCCATCTCCCCTTAACACTTACCTGCAGGCATATTTATGCCTATTTCCGCCATATTAGGGCTCATTCAGGCACTCCTGATTGATTAGGCAAGTGTCTGAATGAAATGAAATGTATTCAGCCGAAAACTAGACGAAAATAGCTTCAAAATGACGCAAGAACGAGCGGTCTTCACCCGCAGCACTACCATAGACATTCGCTAAAATAATCAATTCTTGCTACATTTGCATTTGCTAAAATAATCAATTCTCGCTACATTTGCATTTGGCAGCACTGTATATATCGCGAGACTCTGACTCAGAGCTCTCAGTGCCACAGCTGCCTGGCTGGGAGAAGGATGTATGACCTGTCGTGTTCCAGGTCCCTTGCACTCTATTTTAATGGCTTAAAGAGGCTTTAACCCTTAAAGAGCGGCACTCGACTTAGGTCATGCACCAATTTGCAGCAAGTTAGGAACATTATTAAGGCTTTTAAAGGGTTAAAATCGAGTGCAAATGGCCGGAAGCGCAGCAGGCCACACGTCCGACACCCAGGGCTTACCGCCACCCACTGACTCATGCTCCCTCTGTTCTCGAGAGGACGGCAGTGTTACCATTAGTGAGCGTAGTGGGAAAAAATATGCCGCTATATGCTAAACTCCCATGTTGGTGGCACCATTTCATGAGAACCACGAGTGCTACGTAGCTCGTTCTGGTCTCATTTTGAAGCTTTTAGCGCCTAGTTTTTTTATGAATAAATTTCTATTCATGCAGATACTTGATTGATCATTCAGGAGGGCCTGAATATGCCCAAAATAGCCCAAAACACCCCGCTAGACAAGGATTAAAAGCCTGTAGATTGCTGTAAATTGCCATAATTGTCAGGAACGTCTCCCGCAGGGAAAGGGTTAAGGACCCTACTGCTACCTTAGGCGTGGGAAGAGAGGTTTGGACACTTCTATGAAGAGGACCATTTAACCCTTTCACACTCATATGATGCAGAGGTTGCCAGATTAGCAATAAAAAATAGTTATCTCACTCTTATAATTACCTCTCCAAAATTAGTTTTCTGCCCACAGCTAACTAAAATACAACTGCAGAGGCTGAAGTAACTAAACTAAAGGTTTCTAAATACCCCTGATGGTAACAAAGGCTTTAAAGTATCCCTAATAGGCTCAAAATCGCGTCATATGTCGGAGAGTGTTAAGGGGAGATCGGCCGTTTTTCTGGTCCCCTTTCTCCCTCATGCTTATTGGTTTAAGACGCTTACCCCCATCCAGGTGTCAACATTTTCCTGGCGAGCGGTAGCGAGCCAGCATACATATATTTTTGTTTTGACAGCAAGCTAAATTTTTAAATTTTTCGATAGAAAAATGTCTCCGGCAAAGCCGGATTTCTCCATACAATGCTGGCTCGCTATTGCTCGCCAGGAAGATATCGACACCTGGATGGGGATAAACGTTTTAAAACAGTTGGCTGAATGGGGCCGAATAGATACAAACCAGAGAAGCAGAGAAAAAAGCAGGTTGCCCCCCTTAAGATCAACCAAAACTTCTCCCGCTCATTTTGACGGAGAGAAAGAATATTCCATCATCAGCTGTGTTCAGATGATAGCCAAAAGTAAGAGTGTTTTATTAGATTACCCAATTAACATACTGACTAAAGTAACGAATTTACAAATAGATAGCGTCAGGCGAAAGCGATAGCGTCAGGCGAAAGCGATAAGGATATTCAGTCTCATGCTAAAAATGATGACTATAATGCAAATGATAGTAGTGATGGTGCAACGGAAGATGGAAATGTCGCTAAAAACATAGGTAAATTAGGTATAAAGAAAAGAAGTAAATTGAGAGTATATTACACAAACTGTAGGAGTCTATGTAACAAAATGAACGAACTTAGAGCCCTTGTTAGCAAAGAAAATATAGACATAATAGCGCTAACTGAAACGTGGATTAATACAGAAACCAGGCATTTTTTAGCAGAATTTGATATACCAGGATATAGTTTGTTTAAATATGACCGAACAAGTAAGAGGGGTGGCGGTATAGCAGTGTTTGTCAGGAGTACATTAAAAAGCTGTATTAAATCAGGTATTAGACTAAATAACGATAATGAAAGTGTTTGGGTAGAGGTTAACGAAGGTAGTGAGACCATAGTTATTGGAGTTATGTATAGACCGCCAAATATGAGTAGAAATGACGGAACGTCATTATGGGAGGAAATTAAAATGGCATCAAGGTTTAGCAATGTGTGCATTATGGGGGATTTTAATTTTCCGAATATAGATTGGCAGCATCAAATAGGAGACTCTGATTCTGAGGAGTTTATAGAGGTAGTACAAGATAGTTTTGTATTTCAATTCATAGATACGCCGACTAGAGGTAATAATATTCTCGATTTAGTTTTCAGTAACAATGAACATATGGTAAATAATGTAGAGATAGGGGACCACCTAGGAAATAGTGACCACAATTCTGTGTATTTTAATATACAATGGAAAGGTAATACCAGAGAGAATACAACATTAATACCTGACTTTAGAAAAGCCAATTATGGTGGGTTAAGAAGAGCCCTATTAGCGGACCCTATGGTCAAAAAATTAAGTCGATCCATGTGTCCAAATGAGTGTACCCCTTCTCAGGCACCTGTCATCTTAAGTCAGGAAGAGACGTCAACCTTGGTAGATACATACGATAATTTTATCAAGTCAGTATTCAATGCACAAAATAAATACATCCCCAAAAGAAAATTTAGATCAACACAGAACCAACCCCAATGGATGAATAATAGACTATTAGATCTTCTAGGACAAAAGAGAGGAATATATAGAAAAATTAGAAAAGGCGAAATTCACCTACTTGCTTACTATCAGAATCTATCAAGACAGGTAAAAAAGGATATTAGGAAAGAAAAAAGAAATTATGAAATTAAGGTTGCCAATGACTCAAAAAATAATCCTAAAGCTTTTTACCAACTATATAAATCCAAGGTTAGAGATGTAATTGGTCCCCTTAAAACTTCGATAGGAGAAATGACAGAAAATGATTTAGAAATGTGCAGTACATTAAATAGTCAATTTCTTTCCGTTTTCACTAATGAAAATTTGGCACAGTTTCCAGAAGTCCGTAAGGTATATAGCGATAGTATAGAAAATAGGTTAAGTACGGTTACTATAAGTAGAAATGATGTGCTTAAGGAAATTGACAGACTGAAACCTCATAAATCGCCTGGTCCTGATGAGGTATATGCTAGAGTATTAAAAGAATGTAGGGATGAGTTAAGTTACCCATTAACATTTTTATTTAACAAGTCATTGGAGACAGGTATAGTTCCAGAAGCTTGGAAGCTTGCAAACGTAGTTCCGATCTTCAAAAAAGGTGACAAATCAATAGCATCCAATTACCGTCCCATTTGTCTTACATCAATCATAGGAAAGCTACTAGAGTCAATTATTGCTAGTAAAATTAGAAACCACTTAGATACATTTAATTTAATAAATTCTTCTCAGCATGGATTCACTCAGGGACGTTCTTGCCTTACTAATTTGCTTAGTTTTTTCTCAGAGGTATATGAAGCAGTAGATAATGACAAGTCATATGATATAATATATTTAGATTTCAGTAAAGCTTTCGACAGAGTCCCCCATGAGAGATTGATGAGAAAGGTTGAGGCGCATGGAATAGGTGGGGCGTTGTTGGGATGGATTAGGTCATGGCTAATTGGTAGGAAGCAGAGAGTCAGCATAAATGGTACGAAGTCAGAATGGGGAGCAGTCAAAAGTGGTGTCCCCCAGGGATCTGTATTAGGTCCTCTGTTGTTTGTTATATACATAAATGACCTTGATTTAGGTATAACTAGTAGGATAAGTAAATTTGCAGACGATACCAAAATGGGGAGAACAATTGATTCAGATAGAGATATAGAGTGCCTCCAAAGGGATAAAGATACCTTACACGAATGGTCAGTAAATTGGCAGATGAAGTTTAACATTGACAAATGCAAGGTATTAAAGATAGGGAAGATGCATACAAATGTTAAATATAAACTAGCTAATGTGGAATTAGAAAACTCGAATTGTGAGAAAGATCTAGGTGTGTTTGTTAGCAATGATTTGAAGCCTAGACAACAGTGTATAAGCGTTCGAAACAAGGCAAACAGGATTCTCGGGTTCATCTCAAGGAGTGTGAGTAACAGAACTGCTGATGTTATCTTAAAACTTTACTTGTCATTAGTGAGACCCCATATGGATTATGCTGTTCAATTTTGGTGTCCTTATTACAGAATGGACATAGATTCATTGGAGAGAGTACAACGTAGAATGACAAAAATGATCCATAATATTAGAAATCTTCCGTATAAAGAAAGGTTGAAGAAATTAGGCTTACATTCGTTAGAGAGACGCAGAGTTAGAGGGGATATGATAGAGGTGTTCAAGTGGGTTAGTGGGATTAACAAAGGGGACATGACAAATGTACTAAAGCTCAGTGATAGCGAAAGAACTCGTACCAATGGTTTCAAATTAGATAAATTTCGTTTCAGAAAAGATATAGGCAAATATTGGTTTGGTAACAGAGTTGTAGATGGGTGGAATGGACTACCAAGTGCTATAGTGGGATTAAAAACGATAGGGAGCTTTAAGATAAAATTGGATAAGCATATGGACGAGAAGGGTTGGGTGTGAAGGGGGATCAGCAGGGTTGGGCCAATCAGCGCTCTGCAGACCCCCGTAATCCTGTGTTAATCTCTAACCATTTTGGTAAGATGATCCTCAGGGTATTAGAGTGTTGAGCCTATAATTGGGCTTTGTAATTGGGGTTGTGTGGGACAGGGATCTGCCTTGCTTAGGCCAATCGGCTTTCTGCAGACTCCCATTTTCTTATGTTCTTATAAGTTACCGAGTCGGGGAAGTGAGGGACAGAAGAGGAAAACGGGAACAGAAGGGAAAACGGGAACAGAAGGGAAAACGGGAACAGAAGGGAAAATGTAAACAGAAGGGAAAACGGGAACAGAAGGGAAAACGGGCACAGAAGAGGAAAACGGCAACAGAAGGGAAAACGGGAACAGAAGAGGAAAACGGGAACAGAGAAAAACGGGAACAAGAAAACCGCAGCAGAAATAAACTAACAATGCACAAGAAGAAGGAAGAGAAGAAGAATCAGGAGAAGTCCCGTGGAGAGAAAGAAGGCAAGACAAACACGAGGAAGATAAACATAACCGCGAAGAATGGAGGAAAGAAAGAAGAGAAGCAACATAGCCTCCTAACCACCACCCCCACTAAACATCACCTCACCAACCGATGTGCTCCAGTCGCTGCCATCACGCCCACTCTGCCGCCCACGCCCGGAAAAAATATACGCATTACCATCACCAATTCCGGGTCCAGCAAAAGGAAGGCAGAACACAAAGACTTACTTACTAAAGGACCCAGATATCTCCTCTCCAGATACGCCGTTCTTCCGCGCAGCTCCTCCCACATTATGGCGGAAACTTCTGAGGGGTCTACCTCAACCCCCTAATCCGCCCCCCCCCCCCCCCCTGTACCTGTGACCTTCTGACCCTCAATCAATGTACTTGGGACATAGCAGCACAAGTCATGACCATCTCAACTTAACCAAGGTAGAGTCAGCAATTCGAAGTTCTCAGGTAACTTACCTGTGAGGCTTGAGTCCAAGAATTACCCTCTCATTCACCTGAGTATTACATGTCATGGCTGTAGACCTAATTGTCTGCGAGTTCTTTCCCCTACCTAAGAACTATTGTCTCTCCCACCATGGTGCCTGAGATACATTAGGATCTTTTCTAGGCTTGCAGTTTTGACATTAAAAGTGGAAATAAGGACATGTCTCCAAAATACACTTAATATCAAATCAACACTCTTGGAGAAGTCTTTGCCATGGCAAGATCTCTACAATAGTTAGGGCTTTGCGAGCTACCATCACCTAAACGGCACTCTGCATATAAAGTCCTTACACCATATGTGCCAGAACCATGGTCGAGGGCATATGCTTGTAAAAAGGCCTAAAAATCCAATCATCAGGGTTCTTTGAACACTTAAAAAGGTCAAAGACAGTTGGGAAAGATAGTACGGCCATGGTCACACTTCTTCCCCACGTTAGTCTGATGAATAGTTACTCTGTCATGACTTGAGCGACTTTTCATTAAAGACCCCACACCCAAGAGTACCAGAACAGAACTTGATCACCGACTATTATAACGGTCAGGATAGTTGAGCAGCCATAGTGCGGGACATGTCCTCACTCATGCTCGCGTTAGTCCAATAGTACGTCCCCTGTGTCATGACATAAGGAGCTACTATTAAAGGCCCCAAACCAAATAGTCCATCTGTAATCCGCACCCCATTGACCACATAGCAGGACCACCTAAGCGGCTCGATGGAACCAGAGGAGAGGACTCCGCAACAAACACCTAAATCATCAGTGTTCAGTGTTACTTCAAGACTCGACCCAGTGTTAGAATAGAAGTGCTAGTGGATTCTCATCCGTGCTCGGTGTTATATTATTGTGTTATTCCATGTACGGTGTATTACGTATCTCAAGTGTATTTACCTCGTTGTATCAAGTAATCATAAATAAGAAAATTTGTGTGTATGCAGTTATATTTATCCTTTACGACTTTAGTGCATGTACCCTGACTTTAGTTTCTCCAGTCGAGTAAGAACCTACCATTGTTCAATCAACCCCTGGATAAACACTACAAAGCTTAATCTACATCCGTACATTTTTTAGAAATCTAACAGACGTAAGACAGAAGGACGGACAAACAAATAGCGACGATCACATACTCTCCCTCAAAGTTTATGTGAAATATACACCACCAACAAAGCTCCCTAGATAGATAGATAGATGGGATAGTGAGCGAAATACACTATCACCAACACCACCAACTTTGACCAACAAAGCTCTGTATACCGCCACAACTCAACACGCATGAAGACATCAACCCTCACGCAGTAATGAAATATGTAAATACCTACTTCATTATTCCTAGCCCTCTGACACCCTCTACCTGTACCTCACACACCACCCCTCTAGGACCAATTCTCTTTCTAATTTACATCAACGACATAGATGAGGGTCTCACCTGTACAATCTCAAAATTTGCTGACGATACAAAAATTGCAAATAGCGTACTCTCAAAAGAACAAGTTGACGATATGCAACACAATCTAGATAAATTGTCATGTTGGGCCCAAATTTGGTAAATGAGTTTCAATGCGGATAAATGTAAAGTACTACATATCGGATACCTAAATGAGAAAGCAAACTATTCGATGAATGGCACTCAGCTTAAGAATGTAAACAAAGAAACCGATCTGGGAGTAACAATATCGAGTAACCTAAAACCGAGTCAACAATGTTCAGAAGTTGTTAAGAAGGCAAACAAAATAATTGGCTTTATAGGCAGGTCATTTGAGCATAAATCCAAAGAAGTTATCCTAACCCTTTACAATTCCTTAGTCCGCCCTCTTCTGGAATACTGCGTTCAATCCTGGTGCCCTTATTATCAAAAAGATATAAACAAGCTAGAACGAGTTCAACGTAGAGTTACCAAAATGATACCTAGCCTAAAGAACAAACCATACGAAGAGCGTCTTAGAGAATTAAATCTATTTCCTATAACCCAGCGCAGATTAAGAGGTGACTTAATTCAAGTGTTCAAAATCATAAAAGGCATCGACAATATGAACTGTAGTAAATACTTCACTATCGACCAATCTAATTACACGCAGGGAAACGGTTGCAAAATTATTGGTAAATCTTTTAACTCACACGAATCTAAGAATTTCTTCTTCAATCGAGTTGTCAACTTGTGGAATGGGCTTCCCCGAGACGTTATAGACTGCAGCACTGTTGATTCATTTAAACTCCGCTTAGACAAATATCTCGCATCAAACCCGCGACTGACTGCGTTTGTAAATGAATAACTTTATTTTATCCCCCCTCAGTTACCAACCCTTCTGTCCCCTACTAACTTCCTAATCCTGCCACGGACATTAGTTCTACGGCAGTAGTTCCCTTTCCAATGTTCCCTTACCCACTCTAAACCACTGTTTGGACACTTGATCCTCAGTGTTTTGGAGGACAAGCAGCCTAGAAGGGTCACTAGACCTGTTGTTGCTTGATTTACTTTGTACTCCTTTGTACTCTCTCACCACACCCTCATCCCTCTCTCACCACACCCTCACCCCTCTCACACCACACCCTCACCCCTCTCACACCACACCCTCACTCGTCTCTCACCACACCCTCACCCCTCTCTCACCACACCCTCATCCCTCTCTCACCACACCCTCACCCCTCTCTCACCACACCCTCACTCCTCTCTCACCACACCCTCACTCCTCTCTCACCACCATACCCTCACCCCTCTCTCACCACCATACCCTCACCCCTCTCTCATCACCACACCCTCACCCCTCTCTCACCACCACACCTTCACCCCCCTCTCACCACACCCTCACCCCTCTCTCACCACACCCTCACCCCTCTCTCACCACACCCTCACCCCTCTCTCACCACCACACCCTCACCCCTCTCTCACCACCACACCCTCACCCCTCTCTCACCACCACCTCACCCCTCTCCACCCACACCTCACCCTCTCTCACCACCACACCCTCACCCCTCTCTCACCACCACACCCTCACCCCTCTCTCACCACCACACCCTCACCCCTCTCTCACCACTACACCCCCACCCCTCTCTCACCACCACACCCTCACCCCTCTCTCCACACCCCCTCACCCTCCTCCCCCACCAACCACCCCTCTCTCACCACCACACCCTCACCCCTCTCTCACCACCACACCCTCACCCCTCTCTCACCACACCCTCACCCCTCTCTCACCACCACACCCTCACCCCTCACCACCTCACCCCTCACCCCCACCACTTCACACCTCTCACCACCACACCCTCACCCCTCTCTCACCACCCCCCCCTCACCCCTCTCCCCACCACACCCTCTCCTCTCACCACACACCCTCCCCCCCTCTCTCACCATCACCCTCACCCCTCTCTCACCAACACCCTCACTCCTCTCTCACCACCACCCTCACTCCTCTCTCACTACACCCTCACTCCTCTCTCTCACCACCACCCTCACCCCTCTCTCTCACCACCACCCTCACCCCTCTCTCACCACCACCCTCACCCCTCTCTCTCACCAACACCCTCACTCCTCTCTCACTACACCCTCACTCCTCTCTCACCACACACTCACTCCTCTCTCACCACCACCCTCACTCCTCTCTCACCACCACCCTCACTCCTCTCTCACCACCACCCTCACTCTTCTCTCACCACACCCTCACTCCCCTCTCACCACCACCCTCACTCCCCTCTCACCACCACCCTCACTCCTCTCTCACCACCACCCTCACTCCTCTCTCACCACACCCTCACCCCTCTCTCACCAACACCCTCACTCCTCTCTCACCACCACCCTCACCCCTCTCACCACACCCTCACCCCTCTCACCAACACCCTCACCCCTCTCTCACCACCACCCTCACCCCTCTCTCTCACCAACACCCTCACTCCTCTCTCACCACACCCTCACTCCTCTCTCACCACCACCCTCACTCCTCTCTCACCACACCCTCACTCCTCTCTCACCACACCCTCACTCCTCTCTCACCAACACCCTCACTCCTCTCTCACCACCACCCTCACTCCTCTCTCACCACACCCTCACTCCTCTCTCACCAACACCCTCACTCCTCTCTCACCACCACCCTCACTCCTCTCTCACTCGACCCGTGGTAATAACGTTCTTGACATTGTACTTGCAACAAAAGAAGAATTAATAGAGAATTTGAATGTTGGTGATGAATTCAGTAACAGCGATCATCGTACGATAACTTTCACTTTAAACTTTACTAATAACGAACCAAATAGTAGCATCGAAAAAGTCCCTAATTTCAAGAAAGCAAACTTTCATAAACTTAGAGCTATGTTTAAAGAAACTGAGTGGAGCTTTTTAACAATAACGACATAAATACATCTTGGAAGTTATTCGAAACCACTTACCTTAAAGCAGTGCAAGACTGCATACCATCGAAAATACGGCGTCTAGGCCATAATAATAAGCCCAAATGGTGGAATAAAGATATTTCAAACTGCCTGCTTGCTAAAAAATGTGCTAATGATAGATTAAAATCCTCACAAAATGACGAAGAACGGGTGAAATTTGTAGAGCTACGACGCAAAGCCAAAAAGTTAATTAAGCAAAGTAAAAAGACCCTAGAGTTACATATTGCGAATCAAACTAAAACAAACCCGAAAAAATTCAATAGTTATATCAGAAAGAAAAAAGTAGTTACTTCAACTGTTGGACCGTTAGTCGATGAAAATGGAGAATACACCAAAGACGAAGTACAAATGAGTAATGCCCTCAATACCTTCTTTGCATCAGTTTTTACAACAGAAGACCTCAGTGATATCCCTACACCATCGCCGATTCAGATTGATAATTCAGATGTTCTAAGCAATATCACCGTTACAGAGAGAGAAGTATTGAATTGTTTAGATAAACTCAAGGTAAATAAAACGCCTGGACCTGATACAATCTCGCCTAGAGTTCTAAAGGAAGCTAAGGATGAGCTCTCCAAACCACTGACATTACTATTCAATAAATCCTTGCAGTCTGGAACTATGCCTGATCAGTGGAAGATAGCCAACGTAACACCGATATTCAAAAAAGGCAGCAAATCCCTACCCAGTAACTATCGTCCAATTAGCTTAACCTCAGTTGTATGTAAAATGCTAGAAACGGTCATAAGAGACAGACTCGTAAATCACTTAGAGGAAAATAACATACTTAAAGATACTCAACACGGCTTTCGTAAAAAACGTTCCTGTTTAACAAACCTCTTAGACTTCTTCCACGATATCCTCAACCTCTACGATGAGAGTAAAGCTGTAGATATTATATACCTTGATTTTCAAAAGGCCTTTGACAAAGTTCCTCACAAACGTTTACTGCTAAAACTAAAAGCGCATGGAATACAAGACGGTGTGTTGAAATGGGTAGAAAATTGGCTCAGCGACAGAAAGCAAAGAGTAGTCATAAACGATAAGGCATCTAAATGGACCAATGTAAGTAGCGGGGTACCCCAGGGATCGGTACTAGGACCAATTCTCTTTCTAATTTACATCAACGACATAGATGAGGGTCTCACCTGTACAATCTCAAAATGTGCTGACTATACAAAAATTGCAAATAGCGTACTCTCAAAAGAACAAGTTGACGATATGCAACACAATCTAGATAAATTGTCACATTGGACCCAAATTTGGTAAATGAGTTTCAATGCGGATAAATGTAAAGTACTACATAATATCGGATACCTAAATGAGAAAGCAAACTATTCGATGAATGGCACTCAGCTTAAGAATGTAAACAGAGAAACCGATCTGGGAGTAACAATATCGAGTAACCTAAAACCGAGTCAACAATGTTCAGAAGTTGTAAAGGAGGCAAACAAAATAATTGGCTTTATAGGCAGGTCATTTGAGCATTAATCCAAAGACGTTATCCTAACCCTTTACAATTCCTTAGCCCGCCCTCTTCTGGAATACTGCGTTCAATGCTGGTGCCCTTATTACCAAAAAGATATAGACAAGCTAGAACGAGGTCAACGTAGAGTTACCAAAATTATACCTATACCTAGCCTAAAGAACAAACCCTACGAAGAGCGTCTTAGAGAATTAAATCTATTTCCTTTAACCCAGCGCAGATTAAGAGGTGACTTAATTCAAGTGTTCAAAATCATCAAAGGCATCGACAATATGAACTGTAGTAAGTACTTCACTATCGACCAATCTAATTACACGCGGGGAAACAGTTGCAAAATTATTGGTAAATCTTTTAACTCACACGAATCTAAGAATATCTTCTTCAATCGAGTTGTCAACTTGTGCAATGGGCTTCCCCGAGACGTTATAGACTGCAGCACCGTTGATTCATTTAAAATCCGCCTAGACAAATATCTCGCATCAAACCCGCGACTGACTGCGTTTGTAAATGAATAACTTTATTTTATCCTCCCCTCAGTTTCTAACCCCTATGTCCCCTACTAACTTCCTAGTCCTGCCACGGACATTAGTTCCAGGGCAGTAGTTCCCTTTCCAATGTTCCCTTACCCACTCTAAACCACTGTTTGGACACTTGATCCTCAGTGTTTTGGAGGACAAGCAGCCTAGAAGGGTCACTAGACCTGTTGTTGCTTGATTTCAATTTGTACTCCTTTGTACTCTCACCACCACCCTCACTCCTCTCTCACCAACATCCTCACTCCTCTCTCACCAACACCCTCACTCCTCTCTCACCAACACCCTCACTCCTCTCTCACCAACACCCTCACTCCTCTCTCACCACACCCTCACCCCTCTCTCACCACACCCTCACCCCTCTCTAACCACACCCTCACCCCTCTCTCACCACACCCTCACCCCTCTCTCACCACACCCTCACCCCTCTCTCACCACACCCTCACCCCTCTCTCACCACACCCTCCCTCCTCTCTCACCACCACACCCTCACCCCTCTCTCACCATCACCCTCACCCCTCTCTCACCAACACCCTCACTCCTCTCTCACCACCACCCTCACTCCTCTCTCACCACCACCCTCACTCCTCTCTCACCACCACCCTCACTCCTCTCTCACCACACCCTCACCCCTCTCTCACCACACCCTCACCCCTCTCTCACCACACCCTCACTCCTCTCTCACCACACCCTCACTCCTCTCTCACCAACACCCTCACTCCTCTCTCACCACCACCCTCACTCCTCTCACCACCACCCTCACCCCTCTCTCACCACCACCCTCACCCCTCTCTCTCACCACACCCTCACTCCTCCCTCACCACACCCTCACTCCCCTCTCACCACCACCCTCACTCCTCTCTCACCACACCCTCACTCCTCTCTCACCACACCCTCACTCCTCTCTCACCAACACCCTCACTCCTCTCTCACCACCACCCTCACTCCTCTCTCACCACCACCCTTACTCCTCTCTCACCACCACCCTCACCCCTCACTCACCAACTCCCTCACCACACCCTCACCCCTCTCTCACCACACCCTCACCCCTCTCTCACCACACCCTCACTCCTATCTCACCACCACCCTCACTCCTCTCTCACCAACACCCTCACTCCTCTCTCACCACCACCCTCACTACTCTCTCACCACACCCTCACTCCTCTCTCACTAACACCCTCACTCCTCTCACACCCTCATCCTCTCTCACCAACACCCTCATTCCTCTCACCACCACCCTCACTACTCTCTCACCACACCCTCACTCCTCTCTCACTAACACCCTCACTCCTCTCTCACCACACCCTCACTCCTCTCTCACCACACCCTCACTCCTCTCTCACCACACCCTCACCCCTCCCTCACCATACGCTATTTTAACTCATCATACTTACTAGACTTTACCATACTCACCATACTTCTCATACCTACCACGGATAATATATGCCTCAACTAGCAGTATTTTCTTCAGTGAGGGTGACAGAGATACTAGGATAAGTTAGATACTCCTGAATAATACCTATCGGGCTTAGCCGTTTATAGGTGGGATACTTATAAAAAATAGTTTCCAGCCATACAGAGCTTAGGGTCTTATACACCTACAGAGGCTTTAAGCTCTCAGCTCAGGAGGGGAGGTGAGATACTTTCCCTAACCTGGTCTGCGTAGCTATTCAATTTTTAGGTATTCCTCGGCTTTGTTTAGCTGCATGGCAAAAGGGCGACCTTGGCCCTTTCCACTGTCGACATAGGCCCCTGGCGGTAAAGGCCGCGTCTCACACTGTACGTTAGCCGCCGCCCACAGCCGATCTTTTCAAAATATTTGAATTTTTCCGGGATCGTCTGACATCGTCTGTGATCGTGTAAAGAGATCGCCTCGTATCGTGGTAGGCACCACGAGGGGTGGTCGAGTGGCGCTGAAATGGTCGGCGGTGATCGGCCAAAAAATAGTGGCTGCACTAAATTCTGGCCGATAATTGGCAGAAAAAACGATTAAAAAACCGTTAAATTTGATCGTGTGACGCCCGTGTATATGTTGTGGAACGAGCGTATGTGAATCCTGGGATATCTTCATTGTCATCCTCTGATCGATGGTTGATTGTGTATGATTTTAGTCTATATATTATATGTGTGTGAGTAGTTTGTGTTTGTGTGTGTGTGTGTGTGTTTGTGTGTGTGTGTGTTTGTGTGTGTGTGCGTTTCCGTGTTTGGTTGTGTATTATTTAGTTTATATATATTATGTGTGTGTGTGTGTGTGCGTTTCCGTGTTTGGTTGTGTATTATTTAGTTTATATTTTTTTATTTTTTTATTTTTTTTTAAGAGACAATGAACGGAGGAAGGAAAAACACAGATAAAACAAAAAGGTCCATGTGCCTAAAGGCATCCTCCATTCATAAAATGTTTGTAACAACTGGATTTAAACATTTGTAGATTGTAAGTTTGTGGAAAGCAATTCGAGGGAAGTGAATTCCAAAGAGTAGTAGCTCTGGGGATAAATGAATTCTGATAAGCAGAAGTTCTGCATTGTGGAGGAGAAAGTGTAAATTCATGGGCGCTCTCAGCTGCCCTAGTTCTACGGGGAAAGATGTGGAGAGGCGGCACAATTGAAGCAAGTTCCTCGGAACAATTGCTGTGAAAATATCTGTAGAATAATGCAAGGGATGCAATGTTTCTTCGTATGGCTAATGTAGGAAGGTCCTGTGTGATTGCAGGGTTATTGATTAATCTAATAGCTTTATTTTGAATTTTGTCCAACTGCCTCAATGCAACCACTCCACTTCCACCCCACAGAGGTGAACAGTAATCCATCTGAGAGCGCACATGACTTTTATATATTACGGCCAACTGCTCGTCAGTGAAGAATTCTCGAACTCTGTACAGGAGTCCCAGTTTTTTAGAGGCATTCTTAGCAATGCTTCTAACATAATGTGTCCAGCTCAAGTTAGTAGTTAATGTTACACCGAGAATGTCAATACTAGGGGAAGTGGGAATATTTACATCATTAAAAAATATATGGGAGTCAGTGAGATTCTGTCGGTTAGAAAATTGAATGTATTTGGTTTTCTGTGCATTAAAGGAAACTAGATTCTCTTGTCCCCATTCATTAATTCTAGAAAGGTCCTGGTTCAGAGAAATTGCAGTGTTTATTTTTGAATTTATAAGATCGGGTTGGGTGAAAGAATTGGTAAATGTGAAGGAACTGTGGAGTGTTGAGTCATCTGCGTAGGAATGTATTGGATTATGAGTGGTAGATATGAGATCATTGATATGAATGAGGAACAGAGTTGGGGCCAAAACTGATCCCTGGGAACACCAGCATTTATTGAGTGAAATTGAGAATAAAGGCCATCTACCATTACACGTATTTTTCTGTTCTGAAGATAAGAAGAAATTAGTGGAACTAATGATGCAAGGCCGTAGTGTGACATCTTCGACAATAAGGATTGATGCCAGACTCTATCAAATGCCTTTGATATATCCAGTGCTATTGTATGTGTTTCACCATGTTGGTCTGTAGCTTGGTTGATTTGATGCGTAAGAAGGCAAAGAATGTCCTGCAGTTGATCGACATCGTCTAAAACCATATTGCCTATCACTGATTAATTTATTATTCTCCAGATGCTTAATTATGTGATTATTTAATATAATTTCAAAAACTTTGCCAAGAGTGGAAGTTATAGCTATTGGTCTGTAGTTTGATGGATCTGAAGAGGCACCTTTTTTAGGAACTGGATGGATGTTTGCTTCTTTCCAGGGTACTGGGAAGCATGAGGTGTGAGTACACAGACGGAAAATTTTTGCCAATACAGGAGCGAGCACCAAGGAGCAATTCTTAAGTACTATTGGAGGAATATATATTATATTGTGTGTGTTTGCGTGTTTGGTTGTGTATTATTTAGTTTATATATATTGTGTATGTGTGTGTGCGTCCGTGTGTGTGTGTGCGCGCGTTTGCGTGGTTGGTTGTGTATTATTTAGTTTATATATATTGTGTGTACTTACTCTAGTTGTACTTACTCTAGTTGTATTGCAGGAGTGAGCATGCTCGTTATTTCCCGCCTCCTATATGTGTAGGTGTTATATGTATCGTTGGAATGGCTGTGAATGTGTGTGTAGTCTGTATTTTTAGCCAATTGGCGACATCGGAAACGAAGGCTTAGGGTGGATCTGTATGGTACCATTCTCACTATAGACGGTACCGCCTCGCCCGAAGGCTTAAGTAGCCATCAGCTTAGGTGAACCATATGATACCCATCTCGCCTTGTACCATTTTTGCCAACCCCTGGTGGGGCGTCACAACGTCGTCCACTTATTCCAGGTACCTATTTACAGCTAGGTGAACTGAGGCTAACACATGAAAGGAGACAAGCCCAATTTGTCTCCGCCCGGACGGGGATTGAACCCCCGACCCCTCGTGTGTGAGACGAGAGCTCTACCTACTAAGCTAAGGGCTGTGTGTGCTTTTGCGTGTTTGGTTGTGCATTATTTAGTTTATGTATAAATTGTGTGTGTTTGTGTGTGTGTGTGTGTGTGTGGTTGGTTGTGTATTATTTAGTGTATATATATTGTGTGTGTGCGTTTGCGTATTTGGTTGTGTATTATTTAGTTTATATATATTGTGTGTGTGTGTGTGTTGTGTGTGTGTGTGTGTGTGTGTTGTGTGTGTGTATGTTGCGTGGTTGGTTGTGTATTATTTAGTTTATATATATTGTGTGTGTGTGTGTGTATTATTTTAGTCTATATACTGTATTGTATGTCTGCGAGTAGTTCTCTCTCACTCACTCACTCTCACTCTCTCTCTCTCTCTCTGCGTGTGTGTGTGTGTGTGTGTAGCCTATAGTTAACATAAACATCTACAAGTTTACTAAAATACATCCACTTGTAAACTAATGATATACTGCATGAAAGTCAGTGTACTGTATACCAGATCGTGTAATGATATAGGTATACATTCACCTATCGACTACTTAACTACAGCGTATTATTATTATAGTTTTATTCAAGTATATTGGGGTTTGTAATTGATGATTAATGTTAAGAACGGGGTGTTATTTACAAATATATATATATATATATATATATAGAATACATAGGGCGGTTCCTTTGCCGTGTCAATATCGTGTGCGGCCTACAACGGTCATATTTATCGTTCAACGTATGTGCGTCTGTTGTGCTGTAAACGTATGGTTGTCAACCAAAGGCTGCATTATCGTGCTCTTAACGTACTTTAAATGTATGACGAACGTGTGATAGCCAAGTGAGTAGCGTCGCCGGTCAGCGATTTATTCTACAACGGTCGTGTTGCAGGCGTGTATGACGTGTGTGTGACGTGTGTGTGTGTTGAGTGACTGTCGAGGGTTTGTTGTACAGCAATCGTGTGCCTGCGAGGATCGTGCAGTGATCCAGTGATTCGATTACAATCGGCGAAAAAGTGCAAGTCGTCCTCTGTCGGCAGCTGTCGAGCGGTGGCCGTACTGTGTGAGACACGGCCTTAAGACATCTTCTAAGTGACCCACGAGGTAAAGCTAACCTTCTTGCGGATATTTTCTCCACCAACTCAACCTTAGATGAAATAAATCAAGATGTCCCTGTACTTAATTTTAATTCGCCTGAAATTCCCTCACTTAAGATCCACACCAGACATGTCAAAACTATTTTGCAGAATCTCTCAGTAGATAAGGCTCCTGGTCCAGATGAAATTCCTCCAATAGTACTTAAGAATTGCTCCTTGGTGCTCACTCCTGTATTGGCAAATTTTTTCCGTCTATGTAGTCATACCTCATGCTTCCCAGTACCCTGGAAAGAAGCAAACATCCATCCAGTTCCTAAAAAAGGTGCCTCTTCAGATCCATCAAACTACAGACCAATAGCTATAACTTCTACTCTTGGTAAAGTCTTTGAAATTATATTAAATAATCACATAATTAAGCATCTTGAGAATAATAAATTAATCAGTGATAGGCAATATGGTTTAGACGATGTCGATCAACTGCAGACATTCTTTGCCTTCCTTACGCATCAAATCAACCAAGCTACAGACCAACATGGTGAAACACATACAATTGCACTGGATATATCAAAGGCATTTGATAGAGTCTGGCATCAATCCTTATTGTCGAAGATGTCACACTACGGCCTTGCATCATTAGTTCCACTAATTTCTTCTTATCTTCATAACAGAAAAATACGTGTAATGGTAGATGGCCTTTATTCTCAATTTCACTCAATAAATGCTGGTGTTCCCCTGGGATCAGTTTTGGCCCCAATTCTGTTCCTCATTCATATCAATGATCTCATATCTACCACTCATAATCCAATACATTCCTACGCAGATGACTCAACACTCCACAGTTCCTTCACATTTACCAATTCTTTCACCCAACCCGATCTTATAAATTCAAAAATAAGCACTGCAATTTCTCTGAACCAGGACCTATCTAGAATTGAAGAATGGGGACAAATGAATCTAGTTTCCTTTAATGCACAGAAAACCAAGTACATTCAATTTTCTAACCGACAGAATCTCACTGACTCCCATATATTTTTTAATGATGTAAATATTCCCACTTCCCCTAGTATTGACATTCTCGGTGTAACATTAACTACTAACTTGAGCTGGACACATTATGTTAGAAGCATTGCTAAGAATGCCTCTAAAAAACTGGGACTCCTGTACAGAGTTCGAGAATTCTTCACTGACGAGCAGTTGGCCGTAATATATAAAAGTCATGTGCGTTCTCAGATGGATTACTGTTCACCTCTGTGGAGTGGAAGTGGAGTGGTTGCATTGAGGCAGTTGGACAAATTCAAATAAAGCTATTAGATTAATCAATAACCCTGCAATCACACAGGACCTTCCTACATTATCCATACGAAGAAACGTTGCATCCCTTGCATTATTCTACAGATATTTTCACAGCAATTGTTCCGAGGAACTTGCTTCAATTGTGCCGCCTCTCCACATCTTTCCCCGTAGAACTAGGGCAGCTGAGAGCGCCCATGAATTTACACTTTCTCCTCCACAATGCAGAACTTCTGCTTATCAAAATTCATTTATCCCTAGAACTACTACTATTTGGAATTCACTTCCCTCGAATTGCTTTCCACAAACTTACAATCTACAAATGTTTAAATCCAGTTGTTACAAACATTTTATGAATGGAGGATGCCTTTAGGCACATGGACCTTTTTGTTTTATCTGTGTTTTTCCTTCCTCCGTTCATTGTCTCTTAAAAAAAAAAAAAAAAAAAAAAAAAAGGGAGAGAGTAGTGGTAGGGCCCTCAGGATTCGCTTTCGGATCCTCAACAGGGACCAATCAGCAGGTCAGCTGGGTGGTGGCGGCGGTGTCCCGATTGGTGGAGACACCGCTCTGGCCGGCCAGTCCCAGGCCGGCTGTGTGCGTGGGGGGGGGGGGCGGGGGGGGGGGAGTTTGCGGGAGTTTGCGGGAGTTTGTTTTGGTTTCGGCGAAGGAGGACAGGTGTGATATAGCCGCGTTTTCCCTAAAGGCTTCCCGCTTGGTTTTGGAGAGGGGACACTTGGGTGTTTGGGCCATGTAGTGTCTCAGGTTTTGGTATAACAGTATTTAAGCTTGTCCTTCAGGCTAACAAAAACGCTTTCCCAGACTTCCTTCAAACTAAAAAAAAAAAAAAAAGAAGCCCACCCAGACCACCTTCAAGCTCAATTTGTACATTTGTCAATAGAAAAATGCCTCGGCCAAAGGCCGATTTCTTTTAAGTTACAGGCTTGCTATGACTCTACTACCAGAAATATCTTATTATCGCCAAACTAATGGGGTGAATCGTCTTAACCTTTCACGCATTTATGACGCAGAGGTTGCCAGATTAGCAATAAGAAATAGAGTTCTCTCACTCTTATGATTACCTCTCCAAAATTCGTTTTCTGCCCACAGCTAACTCAGACAACTGCAGAGGTTGAAGTAACTAAACTAAAGGTTTCTAAATACCCCTGATGGTAACAAAGATTTTAAAGTATCCATAATAGGCTCAAAATCGCGTCATATGTCGGAGAGGCTTAAAAGTTCCAGTCTGATGAAGCAAAACATGAGGCCTAAGAAGACCCCCCTCGGGCCAAATAGGGTTAAGTCATTCACAATTTCCATCCCAATAAAATCTTCTCCTTGCGTACCACCTTCATGAATTCAGGACTTATGGTTACCAGTTCAGTAGAAAGAACTGTTCATATAGTTTAATTTATTATTATTATTATATTATTATTACTGTAGATATATAGATAGATAGATAGATAGATAGATAGAAAGCTGGACAGACAGACATATAGATAAAATGCCACACAATTAAATGTTTTATATATACAGTAGACATTACATAGATTATATAGATAGATATATAACTGGATAGATAGATAGATTGAGATATATAGATATATAGCCAGATAATATATATACTGTATATATATAATATATATATAGAGAGAGAGAGATAAGATATGATAGAGAACGAGTTATTCCCTCTACCAGGAATCGAATCCACGACCATAGAACTAATAGATTGGTAGGATGTCTGGCTCTTAGTTCTAAGATAATGGTGTTGATTCCCGGCCAGAAAAAAAAAAAAAATACGAAATGTGAAAAATGAATACGAAATATAAATATATATAAACTAATTAGAAAGTAAATATTTAAATAAATAAATACATACATGGATAATTACACACACACACACACAAACATACACACGTTGGCGCAGGCATATATATAAATATATATACACAGTACTGTATATATATATATATATATATATAAAATATGAAATGTCCTACGGCCTTCTTACCCCACTATCAGAAACTTTGGCGCTTCATTGGCTCAGATAAAAGGAAGAGAGAGAGAGAGAGAGAGAGAGAGAGAGAGAGAGAGAGAGAGAGAGAGAGTACAAAGGAGTACAAAGGAGTACAAAGTACAAAGGAAATCAAGCAACAACAGGTCTAGTGACCCTTCTAGGTTGCTTGTCCTCCAAAACACTGAGGATCAAGTGTCCAAACAGTGGTTTAGAGCGGGTAAGGGAACATTGGAAAGGGAACTACTGCCCTGCCACTAACGTGGCAGGACTAGGAAGTGAGTAGGGGACATATGGGTTAGTAACTGAGGGGAGGATAAAGTTATTAATTTACAAACGCAGTCAGTCGCGGGTTTGATGCGAGATATTTGTCTAGGCGGAATTTAAATGAATCAACGGTGCTGCAGTCTATAACGTCTCGGGGAAGCCCATTCCACAAGTTGACAACTCGATTGAAGAAGAAATTCTTAGATTCGTGCGAGTTAAAAGATTTACCAATAATTTTTGCAACCGTTTCCCCGCGTGTAATTAGATTGGTCGATAGTGAAGTACTTACTACAGTTCATATTGTCGTTGCCTTTGATGATTTTGAACACTTGAATTAAGTCGCCTCTTAATCTGCGCTGGGTTAAAGGAAATAGATTTAATTCTCTAAGACGCTCTTCGTATGGTTTTGTTCTTTAGGCTAGGTATCATTTTGGTAACTCTACGTTGAACTCGTTCTAGCTTGTTTATATCTTTTTGGTAATAAGGGCACCAGGATTGAACGCAGTATTCCAGAAGAGGGCGGACTAAGGAATTGTAAAGGGTTAGGATAACTTCTTTGGATTTATGCTCAAATGACCTGCCTATAAAGCCAATTATTTGTTTGCCTTCTTAACAACTTCTGAACATTGTTGACTCGGTTTTAGGTTACTCGATATTGTTACTCCCAGATCAGTTTCTCTGTTTACATTCTTAAGCTGAGTGCCATTCATCGAATAGTTTGCTTTCTCATTTAGGTATCCGACATGTAGTACTTTACATTTATCCGCATTGAAAACTCATTTGCCAAATTTGGGCCCAACATGACAATTTATCTAGATTGTGTTGCATATCGTCAACTTGTTCTTTTTGAGAGTACGCTATTTGCAATTTTTGTATCGTCAGCAATTTTTGAGATTGTGCAGGTGAGACCCTCATCTATGTCGTTGATGTAAATTAGAAAGAGAATTGGTCCTAGTACCGATCCCTGGGGTACCCCGCTACTTACATTGGTCCATTTAGATGCCTTACCGTTTATGACTACCCTTTGCTTTCTGTTGCTGAGCCAATTTTCTATCCATTTCAACACACCATCTTCTATTCCATGCGCTTTTAGTTTTAGCAGTAAACGTTTGTGGGGAACTTTGTCAAAGGCCTTTTGAAAATCAAGGTATATAATATCTACAGCTTTACTCTCATCGTAGAGGTTGAGGATATCGTGGAAGAAGTCTAAGAGGTTTGTTAAACAGGAACGTTTTTTTACGAATGCCGTGTTGAGTATCTTTAAGTATGTTATTTTCCTCTAAGTGATTTACGAGTCTGTCTCGTATGACCGTTTCTAGCATTTTACATACAACTGAGGTTAAGCTAATTGGACGATAGTTACTTGGTAGGGATTTGCTTGCCTTTTTTGAATATCGGTGTTACGTTGGCTAGCTTCCACTGATCAGGCATAGTTCCAGACTGCAAGGATTTATTGAATAGTAATGTCAGTGGTTTGGAGAGCTCATTCTTAGCTTCCTTTAGAACTCTAGGCGAGATTGTATCAGGTCCTGGCGTTTTATTTACCTTGAGTTTATCTAAACAATTCAATACTTCTCTCTCTGTAACGGTGATATTGCTTAGAACATCTGAATTATCAATCTGAATCGGCGATGGTGTAGGGATATCACTGAGGTCTTCTATTGATGCAAAGAAGGTATTGAGGGCATTACTCATTTGTACTTCGTCTTTGGTGTATTCTCCTTTTTCATCGACTAACGGTCCAACAGTTGAAGTAACTACTTTTTTCTTTCTGATATAACTATAGAATTCTTTCGGGTTTGTTTTACTTTGATTCGCAATATGTAACTCTAAGGTCTTTTTACTTTGCTTAATTAACTTTTTGGCTTTGCGTCGTAGCTCTACAAATTTCACCCGTTCTTCGTCATTTTGTGAGGATTTTAATCTATCATTAGCAAATTTTTTAGCAAGCAGGCAGTTTGAAATATCTTTATTCCACCATTTGGGCTTATTATTATGGCCTGGACGCCGTATTTTCGATGGTATGCAGTCTTGCACTGCTTTTAGGTAAGTGGTTTCGAATAACTTCCAAGATGTATTTATGTCGTTATTGTTAATTAAAAAGCTCCAGTCAGTTTCTTTAAACATAGCTCTAAGTTTATGGAAGTTTGCTTTCTTGAAATTAGGGACTTTTTCGATGCTACTATTTGGTTCGTTACTAGTAAACTTTAAAGTGAAAGTTATCGTACGATGGTCGCTGTTACTGAATTCATCACCAACATTCAAATTCTCTATCAATTCTTCTTTTGTTGCAAGTACAATGTCAAGAACGTTATTACCACGGGTCGACATTCGAACAAATTGATAAAGCGAACTCTCTTGCAAGTTCGTATACAAGTCATGTCCGGAGTGTGAAGTAAGAGTATCGCCCCACTTGGTCACAGGTAAATTAAAGTCGCCAAAAATTACGTTATCTTGTGAGTTACTTACATCTGCAATTTGTTCGTAAATTTCTCGGTCAGTTTGCACTGATTGAGCTGGAGGTCTGTATATTAACGCAAGTATTATTTTGGTACCTTTATTATTCTTTATTAGCACAAAAGATGTGTCGACGTTCACAATTTGAGGTTTTGACACGAGGGTCGGGTTAAGACTTTCTTTGATATAAAATAAAACGCCACCTCCATTTTTATTTATTCGGCTGTTCTCAAACATTACATACCCGGGAAGTGAATACTCTGCTAAAAAGTCTCTATCTTGTGTATTGAGCCAAGATTCTGTTATGCCAATCACATCATAATTTTCTGTAAACACTAGTTCCTCTAAATCTGAAAATTTATTGCGTATGCTACGAGCGTTTGCATAGAAAACCTTTAAAGTTGCGGTTTTAGAACTCGCAGATCGTTCTTTCATCGAATTTTTGGTTCTGGTCGGATCTACATTTACATTCATGGCTGTCCTCGGTCCTCGGTCGTTATCCCTGACGGTTTTGAATTTGGGTCGTGTTGGTGGAGCTTTATCCAAATTCGCGGTTCTTGACGGATTAGTATTTAATTCCTTTGTAGATTGCCGTCCTCGCTGTCTTCGGTCCTCCTTCCTGGTTGTCCTGTGCTGAGTCGATTTCTTCTCCGAAAATCCTTCACCGCATCGTTGAGAAGACGCCCAAAACGCGCTGCTCCCACCTGGTTCAGATGAACTCCATCGTCCGAAAACAAATAGTCATCGTAGTAGAAATTGTCCCAGGTGTCGACGAATCCCACGTTCTCCTTCCTGCAGAGGTTTGCTAGACAACGATTTGTGCTGGTGGCTATGTTGTAAAATCGGCTCTCTACACCGAGCCGGGGGACGATTCCTGAGACGATGATCCTTGATGACTTCTCCTTAAACGACTTGATCAGCTGCTGGTACTTTAAAAGCAAATCTTCCGACCGGGTTCGCTGTACATCGTTGGATCCAACGTGGATGACGTACATTGTATTAGCAGGGGCCAGCTTTGATACTTCGTCAACTGCTGCAACTACGTCATCCACACCACCACCAGGGATGCAAAAACGCTTCCTGGTCTTAGGTGCCCTGGCGCAAAACTCTGTGAGCTGACCACGTATCATCGAGTCTCCCACGAGCCAGACTTCTTCTATTTCCTCTTCGTCATCTGAGTCTGCGAGTATCTGGAAACGGTTTTGACACTCGGTAATCGGTATGTGTTTCCTGGTCTTGGGGCAAACGTTGTTCCTCACGACACGGAAGTTGTCTTGAGGGGGAAGAGAGTCGCTATTTGTATCTTGAGTATCGGAAACATCAGCTGAAATGGCTACTGTAGGCGTTGAATTGTTGGCAGTTGACGTTAGGGCGTTGGTGGCTGCTGGAGTTGCGGTGACAATTGAAGTTTGTGGCACTCCAACGTTGAGTGTTACAAACTCTTGGAGTGATTCCAGCTTCATGGTGAGGACGTTGATCTTGTTGTAGGCTTCATCTAATTTCACTGTAAAATTCTCTCGTTGCTGGCAGAGCCGGCAGACTTGAAGATCGATAGTAGCAAACATGGACTCACCAAACCTACCGGGGCAGTTCGCACAAGCGCGAGGCATGGTGACAGTCACTTTCTTCAGATCACTTCACTCACTTAAAAAACAATTCACTCACTTCACTCACTTTAAAAACACTTCAATCACTTCAACCGAAAACAAATATGCTGAAATACGCAGAAATAGGTTATCAGGGGTGATAGCCTAACCGAAAACAAAAATGTTGAGATACGCAGAATTAGGCTTCCAGGGGCGATAGCCTAACCAGAGGGTGTTTTTTTTTTAAATTGAAATACGCAATAATAGGCTACCAGCGTTGAATAGCCTAACCGAATATAATAAAATTGAAATTCGCAGAAATAGGCTACCAGGTGTGATAACCTAACCTTAAACAAATATATGTATAACAGAATATGTAACTAAATATACAATTCACCAAATAGAGATTATATAAAAATAAAGTGTGACTGCACACAAGGGGTTAATATACTGTGTCAACAGATGACCCTGGTGTCACTGTAGCCTAGTAAAGCAGTAGCCTACTCTTTTTAGATACAAAAGTGTATCAGTCAAAGGTTATTACAAGATTGTGCAAGCAACAACTAAAATTACAGATATATATAGTTACAGTAGGATACTAAATACAATATCAATAGAGAGAGAGAGAGTACAAAGGAAATCAAGCAACAACAGATCTAGTGACTCTTCTAGGTTGCTTGTCCTCCAAAACACTGAGGATCAAGTGTCCAAACAGTGGTTTAGAGTGGGTAAGGGAACATTGGAATGGGAATTACTGCCTTGGAACTAATGTCCGTGGCAGGATTAGGAAGTTAGTAGGGGACAGATGGGTTAGTCACTGAGGGGGGGATAAAATAAAGTTATTCATTTACAAACGCAGTCAGTCGCGGGTTTGATGCGAGATATTTGTCTAGGCGGAGTTTAAATGAATCAACGGTGATGCAGTCTATAACGTTTCGGGGAAGCCCATTCCACAAGTTGACAACTCGATTGAAGAAGAAATTCTTAGATTCGTGTGAGTTAAAAGATTTACCAATAATTTTGCAACCGTTTCCCCGCGTGTAATTAGATTGGTCGATAGTGAAGTACTTACTAGAGTTCATATTGTCGATGCCTTTGATGATTTTGAACACTTGAATTAAGTCACCTCTTAATCTGCGCTGGGTTAAAGGAAATAGATTTAATTCTCTAAGACGCTCTTCGTATGGTTTGTTCTTTAGGCTAGGTATCATTTTGGTAACTCTACGTTGAACTCGTTCTAGCTTGTTTATATGTTTTGGTAATAAGGGCACCAGGATTGAACGCAGTATTCCAGAAGAGGGCGGACTAAGGAATTGTAAAGGGTTAGGATAACTTCTTTGGATTTATGCTCAAATGACCTGCCTATAAAGCCAATTATTTTGTTTGCCTTCTTAACAACTTCTGAACATTGTTGACTCGGTTTTAGGTTACTCGATATTGTTACTCCCAGATCGGTTTCTCTGTTTACATTCTTAAGCTGAGTGCCATTCATCGAATAGTTTGCTTTCTCATTTAGGTATCCGATATGTAGTACTTTACATTTATCCGCATTGAAACTCATTTGCCAAATTTGGGCCCAACATGACAATTTATCTAGATTGTGTTGCATATCGTCAACTTGTTCTTTTGAGAGTACGCTATTTGCAATTTTTGTATCGTCAGCAAATTTTGAGATTGTACAGGTGAGACCCTCATCTATGTCGTTGATGTAAATTAGAAAGAGAATTGGTCCTAGTACCGATCCCTGGGGTACCCCGCTACTTACATTGGTCCATTTAGATGCCTTACCGTTTATGACTACTCTTTGCTTTCTGTCGCTGAGCCAATTTTCTATCCATTTCAACACACCGTCTTGTATTCCATGCGCTTTTAGTTTTAGCAGTAAACGTTTGTGGGAAACTTTGTCGAAGGCCTTTTGAAAATCAAGGTATATAATATCTACAGCTTTACTCTCATCGTAGAGGTTGAGGATATCGTGGAAGAAGTCTAAGAGGTTTGTTAAACAGGAACGTTTTTTACGAAAGCCGTGTTGAGTATCTTTAAGTATGTTATTTTCCTCTAAGTGATTTACGAGTCGGTCTCGTATGACCGTTTCTAGCATTTTACATACAACTGAGGTTAAGCTAATTGGACGATAGTTACTGGGTAGGGATTTGCTGCCTTTTTTGAATATCGGTGTTACGTTGGCTAGCTTCCACTGATCGGGCATAGTTCCAGACTGCAAGGATTTATTGAATAGTAATGTCAGTGGTTTGGAGAGCTCATCCTTAGCTTCCTTTAGAACTCTAGGCGAGATTGTATCAGGTCCAGGCGTTTTATTTACCTTGAGTTTATCTAAACAATTCAATACTTCTCTCTCTGTAACGGTGATATTGCTTAGAACATCTGAATTATCAATCTGAATCGGCGATGGTGTAGGGATATCACTGCGGTCTTCTGTTGTAAAAACTGATGCAAAGAAGGTATTGAGGGCATTACTCATTTGTACTTCGTCTTTTTGTGTATTCTCCATTTTCATCGACTAACGGTCCAACAGTTGAAGTAACTACTTTTTTCTTTCTGATATAACTATAGAATTCTTTCGGGTTTGTTTTACTTTGATTCGCAATATGTAACTCTAAGGTCTTTTTACTTTGCTTAATTAACTTTTTGGCTTTGCGTCGTAGCTCTACAAATTTCAGCCGTTCTTCGTCATTTTGTGAGGATTTTAATCTATCATTAGTAAATTTTTTAGCAAGCAGGCAGTTTGAAATATCTTTATTCCACCATTTGGGCTTATTATTATGGCTTGGACGCCGTATTTTCGATGGTATGCAGTCTTGCACTGCTTTTAGGTAAGTGGCTTCGAATAACTTCCAAGATGTAATTATGTCGTTATTGTGAATTAAAAAGCTCCAGTCAGTTTCTTTAAACATAGCTCTAAGTTTATGGAAGTTTGCTTTCTTGAAATTAGGGACTTTTTCGATGCTACTATTTGGTTCGTTACTAGTAAACTTTAAAGTGAAAGTTATCGTACGATGGTCGCTGTTACTGAATTCATCACCAACATTCAAATTCTCTATTAATTCTTCTTTTGTTGCAAGTACAATGTCAAGAACGTTATTACCACGGGTTGGCGTTCGAACAAATTGATAAAGCGAACTCTCTTGCAAGTTCGTATACAAGTCATGTCCGGAGTGTGAAGTAAGAGTATCGCCCCACTTGGTCACAGGTAAATTAAAGTCGCCAAAAATTACGGTATCTTGTGAGTTACTTACATCTGCAATTTGTTCGTAAATTTCTCGGTCAGTTTGCACTGATTGAGCTGGAGGTCTGTATATTAATGCAAGTATTATTTTTGTACCTTTATTATTCTTTATTAGCACAAAAGATGCGTCGACGTTCACAATTTGAGGTTTTGACAAGAGGGTAGGGTTAAGACTTTCTTTGATATAAAGTAAAACGCCACCTCCATTTCGATTTATTCGGCTTTTCTCAAACATTACATAACCGGGAAGTGAATACTCTGCTAAAAAGTCTCTATCTTCTGTATTGAGCCAAGATTCTGTTATGCCAATCACATCATAATTTTCTGTAAACACTAGCTCCTCTAAATCTGAAAATTTATTGCGTATGCTACGAGCGTTTGCATAGAAAACCTTTAAATTTGTTATTTTAGAACTCACGGAACGCTCTTTAATAATATTTTTGGTTCTTGTCGGATCTACATTTATGTTCATGGCTGTCCTCGGTCCTCGCTGTCTTCGGTCCTTATCGCTGGTGGTCCTCGGTTGCCTCTGTTTTTTTCTTGGCGTTGGATGATTTATGTCACTGCTGCTTCTTCTCGGATGGCGTTTTTTGATCCATGGCTGCGGACTGCTTCGTGTAGGAGACGACCCATGCGTGCTGAACCCACAGGGTTTAGATGAGTGCCATCCTTGCGGAACAGAGTAGGCTGGTTGTAGAAGTTGTCCCAGAGGTTGATGAATTCAACTTCTTCCCTCAGACACAAATATTTTAGTCGGCTATTTGTGCTGAAGGCCTTGTCGTAGAATTTGTCAGGTGCGTCGATCTTGGGGAGAATGCCTGAGATGATGATATTCCTTGACTTGTTTTTGTAGTGCTGGATCATCTTGCGATATTTCTCCATCAACTCTTCGGATCTGGTGCGCATGACGTCATTTGAACCAGCATGGATGACAAAAAGGGTATTTTCATTTGCATCCTTTGTGGTATCTTCGAAGGCTTCCACAATGTCGTCCTGTCCAGCTCCTGGGATGCAAAATCTTAGAGAGAGAGAGAGAGAGAGAGAGAGAGAGAGAGAGAGAGTTCTTGCCTTTCCTTCCTTCCCCCTTCCATTGAAACTTAAATGACATGTGGCCGGAATGGGGGGTGGAAGAGAGAATGGAAGATGGGGCTATAGAGAGGGGGTGGAAGAGAGGGTGAAAGAGAGGATGGAAGAGGGGGTATAAGAGAGGGTGAAGAGATGGTGGAAGAGGGGATGGAAGAGTGGGTGGAAGAGAGGATGGAATAGGAGAGGGTGGAAGAGAGGGTGGAAGAGGGGGTGGAAGAGAGGGCGGAGGAGGGGGTGGAAGAGAGGGTGGAAGAGGGGATGGAAAGGGGGTGATAGAGTGGATAGAAGAGAGGGGGATAGGGGGTTAAAGAGAGGGTGGAAGAGAGGATGGAAGAGTGGGTTTAAGAGAGAGTGGAAGAGTGGGTGAAAGGAGTAATATACTGTAAGAGTAATATTAATTAATGTACTACAATAATTAAGCACATCACACCACTTAGTTAATTACTAGTGTAATATTGAAAAAGAGGTTGATATACCATCCCAGTGAAGTGTGTTTTTAACAAGATATATCATAATTGTCTATACACATATAACAGTTGTAATTATGTCCTCCGTAACAATCTGTTGGAACCCATAAATATCTATGATTAATGGCCTCAGCCAGTAATTATAACATCTATTATTGTGAAATTGTTTAATTGTATTTAGTTAAATAAACTAATTTGATTATATTTGATTGATTTGAAAATGGGAGACATAAACAAAATAATAATAATATGACCAAAGAGAGTTACTGACTAAAGATTGGCTACTATCCAATACCCTCAACTATTACTAAAGATTGGCTACTATCCATTACCCTCAACTATTACTAAAGATTGGCTACTATCCATTACCCTCAACTATTACTAAAGATTGGCTACTATCCATTACCCTCAACTATTACTAAAGATTGACTACTATCCATTACCCTCAACTATTACTAAAGATTGGCTACTATCCATTACCCTCAACTATTACTAAAGATTGGCTACTATCCAATACCCTCAACTATTACTAAAGATTGGCTACTATCCATTACCCTCAACTATTACTAAAGATTGGCTACTATCCATTACCCTCAACTATTACTAAAGATTGGATACTATCCAATACCCTCAACTATTACTAAAGATTGGCTACTATCCAATACCCTCAACTATTACTAAAGATTGGCTACTATCCAATACCCTCAACTATTACTAAAGATTGGCTACTATCCATTACCCTCAACTATTACTAAAGATTGGCTACTATCCATTACCCTCAACTATTACTAAAGATTGACTACTATCCAATACCCTCAACTATTACTAAAGATTGGCTACTATCCATTACCCTCAACTATTACTAAAGATTGGCTACTATCCATTACCCTCAACTATTACTAAAGATTGGCTACTATCCAATACCCTCAACTATTACTAAAGATTGGCTACTATCCAATACCCTCAACTATTACTAAAGATTGGCTACTATCCATTACCCTCAACTATTACTAAAGATTGGCTACTATCCAATACCCTCAACTATTACTAAAGATTGGCTACTATCCAATACCCTCAACTATTACTAAAGATTGGCTACTATCCAATACCCTCAACTATTACTAAAGATTGGCTACTATCCATTACCCTCAACTATTACTAAAGATTGGCTACTATCCAATACCCTCAACTATTACTAAAGATTGGCTACTATCCATTACCCTCAACTATTACTAAAGATTGGCTACTATCCATTACCCTCAACTATTACTAAAGATTGGCTACTATCCAATACCCTCAACTATTACTAAAGATTGGCTACTATCCATTACCCTCAACTATTACTAAAGATTGGCTACTATCCATTACCCTCAACTATTACTAAAGATTGGCTACTATCCAATACCCTCAACTATTACTAAAGATTGTCTACTATCCAATACCCTCAACTATTACTAAAGATTGTCTACTATCCAATACCCTCAACTATTACTAAAGATTGGCTACTATCCATTACCCTCAACTATTACTAAAGATTGGCTACTATCCATTACCCTCAACTATTACTAAAGATTGGCTACTATCCATTACCCTCAACTATTACTAAAGATTGGCTACTATCCATACCCTCAACTATTACTAAAGATTGGCTACTATCCATTACCCTCAACTATTACTAAAGATTGGCTACTATCCATTACCCTCAACTATTACTAAAGATTGGCTACTATCCAATACCCTCAACTATTACTAAAGATTGGCTACTATCCATTACCCTCAACTATTACTAAAGATTGGCTACTATCCAATACCCTCAACTATTACTAAGATTGGCTACTATCCAATACCCTCAACTATTACTAAAGATTGGCTACTATCCAATACCCTCAACTATTACTAAAGATTGGCTACTATCCATTACCCTCAACTATTACTAAAGATTGGCTACTATCCATTACCCTCAACTATTACTAAAGATTGGCTACTATCCATTACCCTCAACTATTACTAAAGATTGGCTACTATCCAATTACCCTCAACTATTACTAAAGATTGGCTACTATCCATTACCCTCAACTATTACTAAAGATTGGCTACTATCCATTACCCTCAACTATTACTAAAGATTGGCTACTATCCAATACCCTCAACTATTACTAAAGATTGGCTACTATCCAATACCCTCAACTATTACTAAAGATTGGCTACTATCCAATACCCTCAACTATTACTAAAGATTGGCTACTATCCATTACCCTCAACTATTACTAAAGATTGGCTACTATCCAATACCCTCAACTACTACTAAAGATTGGCTACTATCCATTACCCTCAACTATTACTAAAGATTGGCTACTATCCATTACCCTCAACTATTACTAAAGATTGGCTACTATCCAATACCCTCAACTATTACTAAAGATTGGCTACTATCCATTACCTTCAACTATTACTAAAGATTGGCTACTATCCAAGACCCTCAACTATTACTAAAGATTGGCTACTATCCAATACCCTCAACTATTACTAAAGATTGGCTACTATCCAATACCCTCAACTATTACTAAAGATTGGCTACTATCCAATACCCTCAACTATTACTAAAGATTGGCTACTATCCAATACCCTCAACTATTACTAAAGATTGGCTACTATCCATTACCCTCAACTATTACTAAAGATTGGCTACTATCCATTACCCTCAACTATTACTAAAGATTGGCTACTATCCAATACCCTCAACTATTACTAAAGATTGGCTACTATCCAATACCCTCAACTATTACTAAAGATTGGCTACTATCCAATACCCTCAACTATTACTAAAGATTGGCTACTATCCATTACCCTCAACTATTACTAAAGATTGGCTACTATCCATTACCCTCAACTATTACTAAAGATTGGCTACTATCCAATACCCTCAACTATTACTAAAGATTGGCTACTATCCATTACCCTCAACTATTACTAAAGATTGGCTACTATCCATTTCCCTCAACTATTACTAAAGATTGGCTACTATCCAATACCCTCAACTATTACTAAAGATTGGCTACTATCCATTACCTTCAACTATTACTAAAGATTGGCTACTATCCAAGACCCTCAACTATTACTAAAGATTGGCTACTATCCAATACCCTCAACTATTACTAAAGATTGGCTACTATCCAATACCCTCAACTATTACTAAAGATTGGCTACTATCCAATACCCTCAACTATTACTAAAGATTGGCTACTATCCAATACCCTCAACTATTACTAAAGATTGGCTACTATCCAATACCCTCAACTATTACTAAAGATTGGCTACTATCCATTACCCTCAACTATTACTAAAGATTGGCTACTATCCATTACCCTCAACTATTACTAAAGATTGGCTACTATCCATACCCTCAACTATACTAAAGATTGGCTACTATCCAATACCCTCAACTATTACTAAAGATTGGCTACTATCCATTACCCTCAACTATTACTAAAGATTGGCTACTATCCATTACCCTCAACTATTACTAAAGATTGGCTACTATCCAATACCCTCAACTATTACTAAAGATTGGCTACTATCCAATACCCTCAACTATTACTAAAGATTGGCTACTATCCAATACCCTCAACTATTACTAAAGATTGACTACTATCCATTACCCTCAACTATTACTAAAGATTGGCTACTATCCATTACCCTCAACTATTACTAAAGATTGGCTACTATCCATTACCCTCAACTATTACTAAAGATTGGCTACTATCCATTACCCTCAACTATTACTAAAGATTGGCTACTATCCAATACCCTCAACTATTACTAAAGATTGGCTACTATCCATTACCTTCAACTATTACTAAAGATTGGCTACTATCCAAGACCCTCAACTATTACTAAAGATTGGCTACTATCCAATACCCTCAACTATTACTAAAGATTGGCTACTATCCAATACCCTCAACTATTACTAAAGATTGGCTACTATCCAATACCCTCAACTATTACTAAAGATTGGCTACTATCCATTACCCTCAACTATTACTAAAGATTGGCTACTATCCATTACCCTCAACTATTACTAAAGATTGGCTACTATCCAATACCCTCAACTATTACTAAAGATTGGCTACTATTCAATACCCTCAACTATTACTAAAGATTGGCTACTATCCAATACCCTCAACTATTACTAAAGATTGGCTACTATCCATTACCCTCAACTATTACTAAAGATTGGCTACTATCCATTACCCTCAACTATTACTAAAGATTGGCTACTATCCAATACCCTCAACTATTACTAAAGATTGGCTACTATCCATTACCCTCAACTATTACTAAAGATTGGCTACTATCCATTACCCTCAACTATTACTAAAGATTGGCTACTATCCAATACCCTCAACTACTAAAGATTGGCTACTATCCATTACCTTCAACTATTACTAAAGATTGGCTACTATCCAAGACCCTCAACTATTACTAAAGATTGGCTACTATCCAATACCCTCAACTATTACTAAAGATTGGCTACTATCCAATACCCTCAACTATTACTAAAGATTGGCTACTATCCAATACCCTCAACTATTACTAAAGATTGGCTACTATCCAATACCCTCAACTATTACTAAAGATTGGCTACTATCCAATACCCTCAACTATTACTAAAGATTGGCTACTATCCATTACCCTCAACTATTACTAAAGATTGGCTACTATCCATTACCCTCAACTATTACTAAAGATTGGCTACTATCCATTACCCTCAACTATTACTAAAGATTGGCTACTATCCAATACCCTCAACTATTACTAAAGATTGGCTACTATCCAATACCCTCAACTATTACTAAAGATTGGCTACTATCCATTACCCTCAACTATTACTAAAGATTGGCTACTATCCATTACCCTCAACTATTACTAAAGATTGGCTACTATCCACTACCCTCACCTATTACTGGGGGGCCGCCTTACTCCGCGTTTCCTGACTCTTCCCTCTATCAGCTATCTGCTTTATCAACTATACGTAAGCAGAGTTTGGTGTCGCCCCCCCCCCCCCCCCCCGTATAGTGGGCGTTACCGGAAAACAATTCTCGTCTGTCTGGCTACCATTAGACGATTTGATTGAGCTTAAGAAGGACGTCTGCTATATAAAAGGCTACAGACTATCTCAATTAACCCTTTTAGCTACCATATATACTTCTTGAGCTGCATAAAATTGTCTAAAGCTAGGTAGAATGAAATTAAAGAGACGTCTTCGGTACAGAAGGGGTTAACCCCTTCTGTACCGGCGATGTCTTTTTCATCATATGCTGGCAACTATTAGACTTTTATTCAGCTTAGGAAAGGCGTGTACCAATTAAAAGGCTACATACCATCTCGATTAACCCTTTTTTGCTACCATATATGCCTCCCAAGCTTCATAAAATGTAGCTGGACAAAAATATGAAATACGTCGACGGTACAGAAGGGAGCCACCACATATTGAGGCACGTACAGTCGCGCTAATAAGTGATGCATCGGCACCAAGTATGTTTTGATCAATAATTGGTATTTGCAATATCTAAGCTTATTTTCTTCATATCCAGTGAAATATACAAACATGTTCCTACACTTCCCCACCCTATTCAACATCTGACAGACATTGATACAGCACAGAGCAAGCCAAACGTAATGACAGCTGGCACATGACTTATTAGCGCCACCGTACAGTCACTCAGAATATTTCGTGGACCTCACCTCTTTCTAATTATGGAAGTATGTCTCTGCAACACAATTAATTAACCCCTTCTGTACCGGTGACGTATCTTTGTTTATATTTCAGCTGCATTTAGACATTTTTATTCAATTTAGGAAGGATATATGGTAGCTAAAAGGGTTAATTGAGATAGTCTGTAGCCTTTTATATGGTAGACGTCCTTCTTCAGCTCAATCAAATCGTCTAATACTTGGCAGATTATAATGAAAAGGATGTCACCGGTAATGAAGGGGTTAATATGATTTTATATACATCAAGTGCAAATTATTATATACGATTTTTTGATAAATAAGTTACCTCCAAAAAACATAGAGGGTCCACGAATTTGTATAAGTGATTGTACGGTGGAGGTGTCTTGGTAGCGTAATGCATAGTGCACGGAATTTCGATGTGAGTATCCTGGGTTCGAAGCCTCGGAGTGCCACGTGTATTTGTTGATTTCATTAATTGAGTTTAGATGTGAAGTTGGTTGGTGTAAAAAAACATAATAGGTCATGTTCCAGTTGTCATTACGTTGGGCTCGCTCTGCACTGTATTAATGTCTGTCAGATGTTGACTAGGGTGTGTAAGTGTAGGAACATGTTTGTATATCTCACTCGAAATGAAGAAATCATGTTTAGATATGACTGATACCAATTACTGAGCAACATATGCTTGGTGCCTGGACATTACTTATTTGGCCTACTGTACTGTATAGAGGTGATTAGGGCGACATCTGGCGGCTCATTACCGTAATTACCACCCTTATGGAAGTTATTAGCAAGTAACATTATGGGGAGTGTTGTTGTTTGATAGAGGCGGTAGAGGGGGAAGGGGGTTACTTTAGGGTTCTAGGCATGTATGGCGTCAGTTTCCTTTCATTAATTATTTTCTCTTTTATTAGTGGTTTTCTACTTGATACAGCAGCGAATGAATATATACATAAATAAATACGTAAATATATATATATATATATATCAATAAGTAAATTAAATAATACATTGATAAATAAAGAAAAATAACTTAAAATATACATAACTAACATGAAAACGAGAGAGAAGGTGTCTGACCGGAGGGTGAGTGGACGTTGCCTTGGTGAACAGTGACTTTGGTATTCTTTTGGGGCTCCGGTGATAGCCTCCTACGTTGGTAGTCCTGCTGCCTTCCCCCCCCCCCCTTCATCCCTCCTATCCCCCCCCCCCCCCCGGCTTCATCCCCCCCCCCCCCCCCTTTCCGCCCGGCTTCACATCCCCCCCCCCCGGCTTCACATCCCCCCGTCTCTCCCCGGCTTCACCCCCCCTTCACCATCCCTCTCCCCCCGGCTTCACCCCCCACCTCTCCCCCTTGCTTCATCCCCCCCTCCCCCCCGGCTGCATCCCCCCCCCCCCCCCCCCCCCCCACCCCCTTTGGCTTTATCCCAGTCCACCAAGCCACCCTGCATCGTCTTCATCTTCCGTTCGTTGTTCTGTGATGGCTTCTGTACTCTACGCTCTAAATTGATTGTTGGCATCCAGCGCCTGCCTGGTCCTGTGTTTCGTGGCTTGCCTGCTGGAGGGACGTGGGCCCCACGGTGGTTGACATTGGACACAGCACTCTCTTAGCGATTTTTCGGGGTTCCTTTATAGGCCCCACCTTTCCCGTCGGTGCCCTGGGCTGCCTTCAGGCTCTGGGGGCTCCACCATCCTTGGCAGCTCTCTCAAGTCAAGGAGCACTGTTATGAGCATAATGCACCAGGATCTAAACATGTTTCCCTTCAAAATAAAGTTTTTAAAAGCTCAGACTCGGGGAAATAAGGCTGAGAGACTTGCTTTTTGTCATAACATCAGTCAAACAATTGAAGACCATCCTGATATGCTGGACTTAACATTTGTCAGTGATGAGGCGCATTTTCACCTTAGTGGACATGTTGATAAGCATAACATGTGATTTGGAGCACAAGCTCAGCCTCACGAACATGTGTTTTGACCTCTCAGTGTGGAGAAAGTTACTGTGTGGTGTGCTATCGGTCGCAAGGGTATCATTGGGCCGTATTGGATTGAGGACTTTAATGGGCGTCCAATAATGGTCAACACCAAACGATATGTTGTATTGACGGGTAAGAAATTCATTCCAGCACTGAGAATTAGGCAAGTTGACATGAATACCGTCTTTTTTCAGCAGGATAGGGCAACACCTCATTGCTCCAATATATCCATAGAATACCTCCATGATTACTTCCGTCGACACAGCATGATCGCACGTCATACTGGCCGGCACATTCCCCTGATATCTCTCCTCCAGACTACTTCCTTTGGGTATATTACAGCAACAATCCACAGACAATAGAGGCACTGACAGAAAACATTCGTCGGGAAATCAGAAGTATTCCATGTGATGTATGCGACAGGGTTATCACAAACTTCAATGTTCGTAGAAGAGTTGTGATACAGCGACGTGACACACGTGGATTGAGCATGTCATTAATTATCGAGTTGTGATAATAAATGGTGATGCAACGATTATACACAACCTCACAAAACTTTCATGTCCCTGTGACGGTTGTTTTAAAGATTAGCAATACAAAAATAGAATTATCTCACTTTTATAATTACCTCTCCAAAATTAGTGTTCTGCCCACAGCTAACTCAAAGACAACTGCAGAGGTTGAAGTAACTAAACTAAAGGTTTATAAATACCCCTGATGGTAACAAAGGCTTTAAAGTATGCCTAATAGGCTCAAAATCGCGTCATATGTCGGAGAGGGTTAAAAACATTGGAAAAAAAATCACATGGAATAAAATTGTGTTCAACCAGAATTTTTAACATTTTTGGACCACCCTGTATATTGTATGAACCCATATCAATCAATCAAGCTGGGTGTCATCATTCATCACATCACTTCCCAATTACATCCTTCCATTCCCAGGCGAGTTGGTGCGCCTGTGAAGCACCTAATGGGTCCTTGATGGTTGGACCTCCGGTTTCCAGGGAGGCCGATGAGGCTTGACCTACACCTTGGTAGGGTAGGGGTACAAGGGGTACAAGGTCCTCCCCGCTACTGAGGACAAGATTGAGAGACTTGGACTTTAAAATGGTCGTGGCGGAGGGCCGAATTGGGGAACAACTAGGTTGATTGTAGGGAGGTACTGGTACAAGAAGATAAACTACAATGTAACTAGAATAAAATAGATTGTACACCACATTGTAACTGTCACCTTGGTAGGGTGTATACTGTATAGTCACCCCCATGTTTCAACTCAACAAGTCAGTCAGTAGCCAGCCCTTACTCCCACAAGGGGTAAAGAGGGTCAGCGATAGACACACGAAAGGTAAATGAGGTGACGGGAGAAAACACATATAACATTATTATATGTATTATATGTATATTTCGCCAACAACAACACTATACAGCGACTTTCAGGGTTAGTAGAAAGAGTTACCAAAAATTGTTGCCAGGATAAAACCAGTATCACACTGGAGCTTTTTTAGTCAACATTCGATAATCAACATTTTTTCTGGCAACAATTCTGGAATAGTTTACACTGGTATCGAAAAATAAGACTGATGAGAGATGAATTTACGTAACCCAAATATTGTTTTCAAATGTTGACCTCATAAGCTGCCAGACCAGTGTTGAGGGAAAAAGTGCTCGTGTGATACCGGCTTAACTCTCTCATGTGAAGCCACCTATATAATCTTTCCTTTGCCAGCCTTCTAATAACGCTGCCCCCATCATCATTCCGACGTATTCTCATCATAAACTCAGCCCACTCAATTTCCAGGTCCGGGAGGGGGATTTAAACCATTTTTTTCCCCAGCAATTTGGGATCCGTAACTTTATTCTGGATTTTTTTTTTTTTTTAAGGAAGCCCACTTCGCTTTTTTCTCTTTCTCTCCCTCTCTTTGGCCATTCGGTCCCATTCAGCCTACTGTTTTAAAACGTTTACCCTCATCCAGGTGTCAATATTTTCCTGGCGAGCGGTAGCGAGCCAGAATGTATATATTTTGTTTTTGACATCAAGCTAAAGTTGTGCATTTTTCGATAGAAAAATTTCTCCGGCGAAGCCGGATTTCTCCATACAATGCTGGCTCGCTTTCGCTCGCCAGGAAGAAATCGACACCTGGATGGGGATAAACGTCTTAAAACAGTTGGCTGAATGGGGCCGAATGGATACAAGCCAGGGAAAGAGATAAAAGGAGAGAAAGATAAAACAAAAACAGCAGGTGACCCCCTTTAACCTTTCTGTACCGGTGGCATTTCAAAAACTTTATTCTGGCTACCATTAGATGATTTTATTCAGCGTAAAAAAGGCCTCCAGCAATATACAGACTTCGAACTAACTCCCTTAACCCTTTTTACTACCACATATCCTTCTTAAGGGGATACTAGTCGCTTTTTATGGACCTCCTTCTCCCTCGTGTTTAGCATATTAGTTTTTGAGATTTTAAGACGTTCCTTCCATTAGTTTGTCGATTTTAATATTTTAGGCCCCATTTTGTTGTCAATTTCAAGACCTTTCGTGCCATTTAGGTGTCGATTTTTTCCAGGCGAGCGATAGCGAGCCTGTAATTTTAAGAGGGACCGGCCTTTGGCCGGGACATTTTTATATCGAAGAATTTACAAATTTATCTTGAAGGGGGGTCTAGGTTTTTTTGTTTGTGTGATGGAGGTCTAGCGAGTAAACTTAAAAATAAATTAACATGTTAATTAATAGCCCCCCCAAAACGGCCACTATCCCCTTAAACGGCACAAAATCGGCTAAATATAGCTTGAATAAACATTAAAAAACGTCGCTGGCACAGAAGGGGTTAAGTCAACTATATTGCCAACTATACTCGGTTTCATTTCATCTGGCGGTAAATTGAATCCCTTAGCAGCTAATTTATCGCTACTTAAGGGACAAATATGAAACTACTCTGTCTCTGCTTCCTATTAAGACAAACCACTATGTCTCTGCTTCCTATTAAGACAAACCACTATGTCTCTGCTTCCTATTAAGACAAACCACTATGTCCTGCTTCCTATTAAGACAAACCACTATCTCTGCTTCCTATTAAGACAAACCACTATGTCTCTGCTTCCTATTAAGACAAACCACTATGTCTCTGCTTCCTATTAAGACAAACCACTATGTCTCTGCTTCCTATTAAGACAAACCACTATGTCTCTGCTTCCTATTAAGACAAACCACTCTATCTCTGCTTCCTATTAAGACAAACCACTCTATCTCTGCTTCCTATTAAGACAAACCACTCTATCTCTGCTTCCTATTAAGACAAACCACTATGTCTCTGCTTCCTATTAAGACAAACCACTATGTCTCTGCTTCCTATTAAGACAAACCACTATGTCTCTGCTTCCTATTAAGACAAACCACTCTATCTCTGCTTCCTATTAAGACAAACCACTCTATCTCTGCTTCCTATTAAGACAAACCACTATGTCTCTGCTTCCTATAAGACAAACACCTGTCTCTGCTTCCTATTAAGACAAACCACTATGTCTCTGCTTCCTATTAAGACAAACCACTCTATCTCTGCTTCCTATTAAGACAAACGTTTATATAATTAGCATCATCTTTCACTACAAAATCTTCAAAATAACTGAAATCTTGATGGGAACTTTCCAATTTACCGTCAGTTGAAAAGAAACTGTATAGGTTATTAATCCTTTGAACATACAATGCGCATTTAATTTTTGTTTTCTGGCTATTATTAGACGATGGTATTCAGATTAGGAAGGGTATATGGAAGTTAGCGAGTTAATCGAGACCGTTCTTACCCATATGATTCCCACAGATCCTTCCTAAGCTGTAGAAGATCGTCTAATGAGAGCCAGGCTAAACTGTCTAAATACGTCACGATCTTCAAAGGGTTGAGGGAAGATTTTCACTTGAGGTATATTTTTTCTGGATCCCCTTCTCCCTCGTGCTAGCCCCTTTAGATTTGATATTTTAAGACGTTGGCCCCATTAGTTTGTCGATTTTAAGACCATTCGCCCCATTTTTGACAATTTTAAGACTTTTCTTACGAATTAGGGGTTGATGGTTTCCAGGCGAGCGATAGCGAGCCTGCAATTTTAGAGGAATCGGCCTTCGCCCGAGACATTTTTCTACCGAAAAATTTACAAATTTATCTCGAAAGGGGGTCTTTGGGGTATTGTTTTTAAGCTTGATGGAGGTTTATGGAGCAAACTAAAAAAACTCTCCATAAAGATGATGTAATTCGCTTTCATATATATATATATACTGTATATATCAGAGACTGACAGATCAAATTTGTGGAGAAAAGTTTCGGAGAAAAGTCATTCCTGTATATCCAACTTAATGCAAACTTCCTTTTTCGTTGCAAATTGAGACCCATTAAATGCAAGAACCCCTAAGCCCCCCCCCCCCCCTTCACCCCTCCTCCGCCCTCCTTCACCCCTCCCCCTGTCCCGCTCCCCCCCTCACCACTGCTACAACCCCTAATCCACCGCCCTTCCATCCCCCTGCTGCACCCCCCCCCCCTCCCCCCACACATAGACACACTGCTACAACCCCTAATCCCCCGTCCACCCCTTCGCCCATCCCCAATATCCAACCCCTGCCCCCCCCCCCCCCCCCCCCCCCCCCCCCCCCCCCCAACCCCTGCTACAACCCCCAATTCCTCGCCTACCCCTTCGACCATCCCCCATACCCCCCCCCCCTGCTACAACCCCTAATCCCCCACACACCCCTTCGTCCCTTCCCCATATCCAGTCTCCCCTCACCCCTTTTCCTCACCCAGCCCCACACTCCTAATCCCCCGCCTACCCGTTCGCCCATCCCCTTGCACCCCACCTCACCCCCTTCTCCCCCTCCTAACCCCCCCCCCCCCGCTTTTACCTTACCTTGGTGAATGAACAGTATTTTCCGCTCGGGTAAGTTCAATCCGGCCCCCTCCGAGTGCCTTCGATCGCGGAGTTATAATTTGGGCGACTCTGACTGTCGTACATCGATTCTCGGGGATAAATTGGCCCCGATTCTGGTCCCTGGTATTGAAATGGGTTGAAAAAAGGTGGGCGGAGGGGGTGAGGGGAAGTCTGATAGTTTATGTGAAATTTCCGTAGAGTTATATAGAGACACTGACCACACGAGTCGGGATAGTATATGAGAGATTTACGTAGAGTTATATAGAGACACTGACCACACGAGTCGGGATAGTATATGGTTATATAGTAAACACTACGATACGTAGTAGATAATAAACCACGGACCAGACACTGACCACACGAGTCGGGATAGTATATGAGAGATTTGCGTAGAGTTATATAGATACACTGACCACACGAGTCGGGTTAGTATATGAATTGATTTGGTTTTAGAGTCTATTTATAGAGACACGACCCACACGAGAGGATTCAGATATGAGAAATTTGCGTAGAGTTCTATAGGAGACACTGACACACGAGTCGGATATCTCTGAGAGATTATTATGTAGAGTTATATAGAGACACTGACACACACGAGGTCGGGCAGTATGAGAGATTACACGCTTAGAGTATATAGAAACATGACCCACACGAGTGGAAGATTGAGAGATTGGCGTACTAGCGTTATATTAGATACCTGACCACCATGAGTCGGGTTATGTATAGGAGAGATTTACGTAGAGTTATATAGAGGACACTACACACCGAGTCGGATAGTATAGAGAGATTTCGTAGGTTCTTAGAGACACTGGCACACGAGTCGGGATTTAGTATATGACGAAAATTTGCGTCTAGAGTTATATAGATACACTGGACACAACTTTCATGAGGCCATTGCTGAACACAAAAGTATCAGATGACCAAATATATTTTTCAGGGACACACACCCTACCCACGGAACAACCCCTAAGATGCTGGATATTGATTTCGGATCCAATTTAGAGCATAGAAGCCAGGCCTTATATATTTCCAACACTGCCATCCCACTCGGCCCCTAGCCCCGGACTCACTGGTGAATTCGATCCTAATGAAAAAAAGAAGGAAAAACTCTCAAACCCTCTGCTATTAATGTGGAGAAGGAGTCTAGACACTGGTTGACATACAGATAGCTTTGAAAAATGCCAATAATTGCCCCAACTGCATAAAGGAGGAGTAGTATCTAAATCACTACCAATAAAAAAACTACCGCCCGGGGGGTTATTAGGTAGCTCTAAAACTCTCACATCATTAAAGTGTTTCGAGCGATGTCCTGCGAAGCAAAATTTCAACATTCATGGAGGCAAATGAAAATACACAACAACGTCAGTCAACATGGGTTTAGACCTGGGTTAGGCGGGAGATCAAGATTCGATGTCTCTCACAATAACAAACCTTGGAACACTATGACAAAATTCTTAAAGCGCTAGAAGAAAAGAAAAACGTGGATGTCATTTACACCGATTTTGCTAAGGCATTTGATAAATGTGACCATGGTATAATAGCCCACAAACTGAAAGCAAAAGGTATAACTGGGAAAATCGGACGGTGGATATACAATTTCCTCGTAAACCGAAAACAATCGGTAGCAGTAAACCAAAATCACTTCTGAGCCTTCGGATGTCAAAAGCTCAGTGCCCCAAGGAACAGTGCTAGCGCCCCTTCTGTTCCTCATACTAATTTGCGACATAGATACCAACACCAGACACAGTACGGTGTCGTCTTTTGCTGATGACACAAAATTAAGTAAGATAGTAAACACACAAGAGGACACGGGCCGACTGCAGGAAGACATGAATGTAGTGTTCCAGTGGACCAGGGAAAACAACATGCAATTCAATGAGGAAAAATTCCAATTAATACGGTACGGAGATAATAATGGTGTTAAAGAAATACAAATTACTTAACAGAATCTAACCACATAATAGAACGGAAAGACAGTGTGAAAGACCTTGGGGTATTAATGTCTGAAAATATGGGTTTCAAAGTACATAACCAGGTCAAAGTGGCGGCTGCGAAAACGTAACGGAAACGGCCCTCCTTCTGGGTACTTTTAAAAACACGCGGCGAATTGCCTATGATAAACGCTCTTCAAATCTCTAGTGCTACCGCGGCTTGAATTACTGTAGAGTATTAACATCCCCATACAAAGCAGGTGAAATAAATGACGTAGAGAGTGTACAAAGAAATTTCACTTCGCATATAAGTTCGATAAAACAGCTACACTAATGGGAGCGTTTAAGAGCACTGAATCTGTACTCACTGGAACGTAGAAGAGAACGTTACCTAATAATATACACATGGAAAATCGCAGAGGGTTTAGTACCAAACCTACATACTCCGATAGTCATGAAATTCAGTGATAGAGAGGCTGGGAATGCGAAATCCCCCGGATGAATAACAGGGGTGCTATGGGCTCTCTGCGAGAGGGCTGGTTATCACACAGAGGCCCACGTCTCTCCAACAAACTCCCACGGCGAGTAAGAGACATGAGGGACATCTCGTTAGACAACTTCAAGAGAGCCCTAGATGTCGAACTTCAAAAAAGTTGCCAGACGAGCCCATCCTCGCCTATATGAGGGATTTTCTATATGTTAGTACTAGAGTATAGGCGGGTTGACCTATATTTCCGTCGTTCCTATAGAGTTATATAGAAACTGACGACATCGGGTTTATGATATGAGAGATTTCCGTAGAGTTATATAGATACACTGACCACACGAGTCGGGATAGTATATGAGAGATTTCCGTAGAGTTATATAGATACACTGACCACACGAGTCGGGATAGTATATGAGAGATTTTGCAATTAGAGACAGTATGACCCAAGGTTCGGAGAGTATATGAGAGATCTGACTATAACTCAGTCACTCGGGATAGTGAGATAGATTCCAGGTAGAGTTATATAGATACACTGACCACACGAGTCGGGATAGTATATGAGAGATTTACGTAGAGTTATATAGATACACTGACCACACGAGTCGGGATAGTATACGAGAGATTTGCATAGACTTATATAGATACACTGACCACACGAGTCGGGATAGTATATGTCAGTATATAGATACACTGACCACACGAGTCGGGATAGTTATACGTACTATATATGATACACTGACTAGAGAGTCGGGAAAGATTTGGGAATGATATATAACTGACCGTGGATATAGGCGTTGTGAAGATTTTATCTGTTGTGGATATATACATTGGCCTGAGGCGATCCATTTTAAGGGGCAGGTAATTAGGTTTTTTTCTGTCCGATTATTTATGTATCTTTTAGTGATTGTTAGCATATCAACTTTCAGATTTTATTCATGATCTAGTTCCGTTAATTTGTAAATTTTAAAACTTTTCCGGCCCCAATTCTTGGTAAAATTAAAGGCTTCCAGGTCGATTGTTTCGCCAGGAAAAAAAATCAACTCTTAAATAGCACGAAAGGTCTTAATATTGACAAGAAAATGGGGCGGAAGGTCTTAAAATCGACGAACTAATGGGGCAAACATCTTAAAACCTGAAAACTACTGGAGCTAAACATGAGGGAGAAGGGGATCTAGAAAAACGACCCATCTCCCCTTAAGTATTTTTATAACTTCAATGAGTTGACCTCGTAGTCTGCATGTTTCCAATGAAAAGAGATCAAGAGCTCTCAATCGGTCCTCATAGCTCAGACTTCTAATCGATGGAATAAGTGTTATAGCCCTAGCTTGTACTCTTTAAGGGGAGAGGGGACGTTTTTCTGGCCCCTTTTCTCACTTATTCTTAGCCCCATTAGTTTTAAGTTTTTTAGACGTCCGGCCCATTAGTTTGGCGATTTTAAGATCTTTCGCCCCACTTCTTTGTCACTATTAAGACTTTTCGTGTCATTTAGGTGTCGATTTTTTCCTGGCGAGCGATAGCGAGCCTGTAATTTAAAAATCTCCCTGTAACCCATTCAGTAACAGGGACGTCCTTTTTATCATATTCTAGCAATTCTTAGACAATTTTATTCAGCTTAGGAAGGACCTCTAGCAATAATAAGGCTCCAAATGTTCCCAACCAGCCTTTTTAACTACCACCGATAATTCCTACGCTGCATAACATCGTCTAAATCTAGCTAGAACAAAATATAACACACCTCGCTGGTACTCAAAGGGTTAAATAAATTACGGTAATGTAGCACACTTAAGCTGGAGTCACATGAGCCGTTTTTCGAGCAATTTTTACGGGCAATTATGGTCTGGCAGCTTCAAAAATTACATTTATCAGAATTCAACCGCCTAACATAATCTACTTTCAGCCTAGTTAGCGATACCAGTGCAAAAAAGTCCCGAATTATAACGAGACAAAACTTGCTCATGGAAAATTGACGGAAAAATCGCTCGTGTGACAGCGGCTTTACAGTTTTCGGGCCACATGCTCTGAAGGTGGATGCAATGACTCTCTGAAGGCAAGGAGGCTGTGAAGATGTGTTGAGGGCCTGAGATAACGATGGTGATAGCGATGGTGATGGTGTTGAGGGCCTGAGATGGTGATAGTAATGGTGATGGTGTTGAGGGCCTTAGATGGTGATAGTAATGGTGATGGTGTTGAGGGCCTTAGATGGTGATAGCGATAGTGATGGTGATGGTGATGGTGATGGTGATAGTAATGGTGATGGTGTTGAGGGCCTGAGATGGTGATAGTAATGGTGATGGTGTTGAGGGCCTGAGATGGTGATAGTAATGGTGATGGTGTTGAGGGCCTTAGATGGTGATAGCGATAGTGATGGTGATGGTGATGGTGATGGTGTTGAGGGCCTGAGATGGTGATAGTAATGGTGATGGTGTTGAGGGCTTTAGAAGATGGTGATAGCGATAGTGATGGTGATGGTGATAGTGATGGTGATGGTGTTGAGGGCCTGAGATGGTGATAGTAATGGTGATGGTGTTGAGGGCCTGAGATGGTGATAGCGATAGTGATGGTGATGGTGATAGTGATGGTGTTGAGGGCCTGAGATGGTGATAGTGATGGTGATAGCGATAGTGATTGTGATAGCGATAGTGATGGTGACAGTGACGCTGATGGTGACAGAGAAAGACAGAGAGGTTATGGGTGTGTGAGAGAGAGCGAGAGGTTGTCTGTCTCAATATTCTCGTTTGTAAGAGAGAGAGAGAGAGAGAGAGAGAGAGAGAGAGAGAGAGAGAGAGAGAGAGAGAGAGAGAGAACAGTGCTTGCCAGTAAAGGGTAAAACATGAGGGTAGATCATTCCTCACTACCACTACTGCCCCCCCCCCACCCCCATATCCAGCACACATATTACTGCCTCATACACTGCTACACACCACACATATCTTCCTTTACATACACACATACACATACTCACACTCACACACGTCCATACAACACACATATTACTGCCTCATACACTGCAACATATGAAACATTTGTCCCTTTACACACTCTAAACACACACACTACACATACTACACACACACACACACACACACTACATGCTGCACATACACACACATACTACACACACACACACACACACACTACATGTTGCGCGCACACACACACACACATACCACACACACGCATTCATACCACACACACACACAACGTCTAAACAAATTCAAAATATATAGGGCTAAACATGAGGGAGAAAGGGGTCCAGAAAAAATCCCTCAAGTGAGAATCTCCCCTTAATGACAAAACAAAACAAAAACAAAAAAAACAAAAAAAATCTATTTCTGCCTCGTGTGGTGCAAGGGGAGATAGGCTGGTTTTTCTGGCCTCCCTTCTCCCTCATGTTTACCATATTACTTTTGATATTTTAAGACGTTTGGCCCATTGGTTTGGCGATTTTAAGAACTTTCGCCCCATTTCTTTGTCAATATTAAGACCTTCCGTGCTATTTAGGTGTCAATTTTCTTTTCTTGGCGAACGATAGTAAGCCTGTAATTTTTGGAAGAACCGGCCTTTCTACCGAAAAATTTACAAATTAATCTATAATAGGGATCTAATGGATGTTTTTTTTTTTTTTTGAAGCTTGATGGACGCCTAGGGAGGAAACTAATAACATTATAAAAAGATACATAAATGATGGGAAAGAGGCACGTACCTGACCAGGATTCGAACCCACTCACCCCAGGTACCTCTCTCTCCCAACCTGTCCGACATAATTATCATTAGATACATAAATGATCAAATAAACGGGGGTAGTGCTTGGTTTTTGGTCTATGTATTTTTTTTTTTTTTTTTTTTTTTTTAAGTTTCCTCGCTAGACCTCTATCAAACTTAGAAAAACACCCCCTAGACGATAAATTTGTATTTTTTTCGGTAGAAAAATTGTCTAAAATCAGAGGCTCGCTTTCGCTCGCCAGGAATAAATCGACACCTAAAGGGCACGAAAGGTTTTAATATTGACAACAAAATGAGGCGAAAGGTCTTAAAATCGACAAACTAACGGCACGAAAATCTTAAGACCTCAAAACTAATATGCTAAACATGAGGGAGAAGGGGGGGGGGGGTCAGAAAAAAGCGAGTACTACCCCCTTTAAGTGGTGTATCCGATCATCTAAGTAAAGGTCAGCCAAGAAAAGATCTCTAACCTTTGTTTTTTCTTAAAGGTCAAGGCTTATAAGATGACTTCGCTCTAGAAATGCCTTAACCATTTTTTATCCAAGGGCGGGTCTTTCCTGCTTTGCTCCATTAGTTAGGAGATTTTAAGACGTTTCGCCTCATTAGTTTAGCGACGCCTCACCACGTTCAGGTGTCGGGGTTTTATTAATTTATTATTATTATTTGTTTTTTTACGAGCCATAGCGAGCCTGTAAAAATATGAAATATTGACATTATTATATAGTTTGACATTTGACCTTGACCTTTAAGTAAAATGTTGACTGACCATTGCATTGACCAACCAGATATACGTACTTGTGCAATTTGGTGTAAATCCATTGAACGGTCTAGGAGAAATTGCAGATATGTGGAATAGGCTACCTAGCGCTATAGTAGGATCAAGAACGATAGAGAGCTTCAAGATTAAAATTTGATACACATATGTACGAGATAGGTTGGGTGTGATAGGGATCTGCCTTGTGTGGGTCATTCGGCTTTCTGCAGACTCCCGTTTTCTTATGTTCTTAGACAGACAGATAGACAGGCTGGTGGTGCACAGTATAGTAAACAGGTGGGATCTGTGTGCGTGATACCACTCTGCTTTCGCGGAGTTGATAAACAGTTCATAAGCCATACTATTAACCCCTTCTGTACCGGCGACGTCTTTTTAAAACTTATTCTGGCTAATATTAGACGATTTTATTCAGTTCAAAAATGGCCTCTAGCCAATAAGGGGCTTCAGACTATCTCACTTAAGGGGAGATTTCCACCTGGAGGATTTTTTCTGAACCTCTTTCTCCCTCATGTTTAGCCCCATTGCTTGTGAGATTTAAAGACGCTTGCCCCATTAGTTTGGCGATTTTAAGAACCCTCGCCCATTTCTGTAAATTTTAAGACCATTCGTGCCATTTAGGTGTCGATTTTTTCCTGGCGAGCGATAGCGAGCCTGTAATTTAAGGGGAACCGGCCTTCGGCCGGGAAATTTTTCTACCGAAAAATGTACAAATTTATCTTGAAAGGGGGTCAAGGGGGAGTAATTTTAAGCTTGGTGGAAGTCTAGGGAATCAACTAAAAACCTCCCCTTAACCCATTGTACTACCACAGATCCTTCTTAAACTGCACACAATCGTCTACATATAGTTAGATTAATATTGAAATGCGGTGCCGGTTCAGAAGGGGTTAAGTTGAACAATGGTTATCTCCAAGTTGTAGACAATTATAAATACTTTGGACTCATTTTACGAATTGCATTTATGGATTCAAAAGACATTCATTTTGGATTGAACTACTTTCATACCTCTTTACCAGTATTTTTAGACATCTTAAAAGTTTCAGTCTTTAAGCTATTTTAATCTTGTTTAATGTGTACTGCATCTCACGGGAATGGTTTATTTATGAAGTCTATTGAAAATCTTTAGTAGGATTAAATATAATACGAATGCTTTTAGAGAAGATATGCATATATTTATTTCACGTATTAGCTGGGCACAAAGATACCAGGGAGGCGAAGTCCATGTATTAATATGGATACTGGACCCTGTGTTTTCTTAATGGTGTTTTCATCTATTTTAGAAGGAAGTTTTAAGCGAGGAGTCAACCTGTTATTACACACACACACACACACACACACATATATATATATATATATATATATATATATATATATAGTTTATATATAATATGTGTGTGTGTGTGTGTGTCTATAAAATAAACTTCTAGCACGAAGGGGAGACAGACACGATAGAGTTTGCCTAGGCAGGGAGTCGGCACGGAAGCACAGTTTTGAGTAAAACAGGAAGAACACCATCCGGTCTGTACGCCTTAAGGGGAGATTTCCACTTGAGGGACTTTTTTCTTGACTCCTTTCTCCCTTATGTCTAGCCCCATTGCTTTTGAGATTTTAAGACGTTTGCCCCATTAGTTTGGTGATTTTTAAGAATTTCCGCCCCATTCTGTCAATTTTAAGACCTTTCGTGCCATTTAGGTGTAGATTATATCCTGGCGAGCGATAGCGAGCCTGTAATTTAAGAGTAATCGGCCGGGACATTTTTCTACCGAAAAATTTACATATTTATCTTGAAAGGGGGTCAAGGGGGTAAATTTTAAGATTGCTGGAGGAGTAGGAAACAAACTATAAACCTCCCCTTAATGGTATGAAGCCCAGAGAGAGCAGAAAGTACATCCTTGGGAGAGATAGTTAGGATATTAGGCATAAGTAAGGGAGAGGGGGTGAAGAGGGAGGATTATAGTCTATTCGCTGTAAGAAGGCGATAAATCATGACCTCTAACCTTTGTAACTAAAAAACGGAATAGAGTACTCGAGCTAATATTTCTACCATTTGGGATGAGTCAGTCAAGGAATAGATGTGGACATTTACAGCCAATTTGCTCTAGCCCTTTTTGAGTTACTGAGGATAGAGGTCATGATTGCTCGCCTACTTACAGCGAATAGACTATAGCACTGTAATCACCCAACCATGATAAGGAACTGTTATGCTTTCTTTGTGTTTAACCCCTTCTGTACCGGAGACGTCCTTTTAACTTTATTCTGGCTACTATGAGACGATTGTATTCATTTTTAAAAGGGCCTCCAGCAATAAATAGACTTCAAACTATCTCCATTAACTATTTTTACTACCATATATCCATCTTACACTGCTCAAAATCGTCTGAATAATTAGCTAGAATGAAATTAACTAGACGTCACCTGTACAGTACGGGTTAACAGTGTTTGTATGTTAATCACTACTACCATTGTTTGATACACCACCATCACCACTACCACCTGCATCAAGACTATCACCACCACCAATATCACCACCATCACTATCGACATAAACCCCCCCCCCCCCTGGTAATCCATCAGCGCTGTGACTGATGGCGGAGGGTTAGGTCATGTTCGCACGTAACCCTTCCTACCGTACCCTTGATTACAGGTTAGCAAGGGCCACCTGGAATACCCCCCCCCTCTCTCTATCTATATATATATATATATATATATATATATATATATATATATATATATATATATATATATATATATATATATATATATATACTATATATATAATATCTATATATATATATATATATAATATATATATATATATATATATTTTTTTTTTTAAAGATACTTATTTTGCGTTTAAGATATTTCCAGCTAAATTTCAAGTGAACACAGAATTTCTCTCTCTCTCTCTCTCTCTCTCTCTCTCTCTCTCTCTCTCTCTCTCTCCCTTCTCAACTCCCTCTCTCAGTCCTCAGTCCTCCTCTGGGTCCGTCTACTCTCTCCCCCACTCTCTCTCTCGCTCCCTCCCCTCCTCTCTCTCTCCCCTCTCTCTCTCTCTCTCTCTCTCTCTCTCTCTCTCTCACTTTTATTGAGTGGTCAGAAGATTGTCAGATACCCTTTAATGTAATTGTATGTCAGATACTACAAATAGGCTCCCAAAACAATAAATACAAATAACACATGAATGGCGGAAAGGTAAAGGGCGTAACACAGATAAAAGACCTAGGAGTCCTTATTAACCCCTTCTTTACCGGTGATGTACTTTTCATCGTATTCTGGCAACTATTAGACGATTTTATGGGGCTTAGAAAAGACGTTTACCAATCACAAGGCTACACACTATCTTAATGAATCCTTTTACCTACCACATGTCCTTCCTAAGCCTCATAAAATCATCTAAACGTGGCTGAAATTAAATGAAAACGACGTCACCGGTACAGAAGGGGTTAAGGAAAATCTAAAATTTACAAGCCAATGCACCGCAGCAGCTAACAAACCAAACATAGGACTAGGGTTCGTGAGAAGAAATATTCATCGTCATAGTAAAGACATAGTTATACCAAAAGTATTGTGAGGTCGCATCTGGAGTATGCTGTCCAGTTTTGGTCTCCCTACTTAGTAAAACGCATAGAAAAACTCGAATCCGTTCAGCGTAGAGCAACAAAGTTGATCCCTTCCCTTAGAAATAAACCATACAATGAGATCCTTAGAGAACCCGATCTGTTTTTACTGAAGAAACGGAGAATAAGGGGGTAGCTGATAGTGTTTTAAGATACTAACAGGATTTAGTAACGTAAATTCCAATAATTTATTTAAGATAGCCAAAGAAGGTTCCACAAAAGGAAACAAATTAAAACTAATAAGCAGGAATGGTACCTAGACACAACTAAAAATGTCTTCACCCACAGTATAATTGGTGAGTGGAATAAGCTCCATAATGAAGTTGTAGACAGTGGCTCAATATACACATCTACAAAAAGATTAGACTCATACCACAGAGAAGTTGGTCTGGAGTAGAAAATTATTGTGGACAAGAGAACCTGGCAGAAATTAACACTGTTTTCAGTTGAAGAGAGCAGAACAAAAAATATGTGAAGGTATGCATGCAATTCCCATTCCATATGTAACTATTCTATACATATCTCTCTCTCTCTCTCTCTCTCTCTCTCTCTCTCTCTCTCTCTCTCTCTCTCTCTCTCTCTCTCTCTCTCTCTCTCTCTCTCTCTCTCTCTCTCTCTCTCTCTCTCTCTCTCTTCTTCTATCGGATATGCCATCTCTACTAGAATTAAGTCCTGACCACCTCGTTTGGATCATAAGGTCTGTGTGGCCAGTGTATCTATGTAAATCTCTCTCTCTCTCTCCCTCCCTTCCTTGTCAACGCCCCTGAATACAATGTTACATGTTACCCCGGTAAGTACTGGCCCTGACCGGTTAGTAGGTACTTACCACGGTCATTCTACTTACACCTATGAGCGATGTGTGTGTGGTGGTGGGGGGGGGGGGGGGGGCGCGCTAGGGTAGAGTTTGGGGGCGTTTTAGCTTTATAGGGAGGATTCGGGCCGGGTCTTTTCACGCCTTCCCGACAAACAAAACACAGTGTTCGAAAATGGTAAATGGGTTGAATTTTCTTAAAACACCAAACTAATGGGGCGAAACAAAAAGCAAATCACCAAACTAATGGAGCGAAACAGGAGGGGGTAGGGACGACCCCCTCAAAGGCCACCCTTTGGATTAACCCCTTCTGTACCAGCGACTTGTAATATATTTTATTCTAGCTATATTTTGACGATTTTATGCAGCTTAGAAGGAATCAGTGGTAGTTAAAGGGCTGATTGAGGTAGTTCGAAACCTTATAATTGCTAGAGATCCTTTCTAAACTGAATAACATCGATTAGTAGTAGCCAGCGTAAAATATATACGATGTCAACGGTACAGAGGTTAAATAGTGTTACCACCACCACCACCACACCTGTCATCTCCACCACCACCACTACACCTGTCACCACCACCACCACTACACCTGTCACCACCACCACCACTACACCTATCAACACCACCACGACACCTATCATCACCACCACTACACCTATCATCACCACCACGACACCTATCATCACCACCACTACACCTATCATCACCACACCTGTCACCACCACCACACCTGTCACCACCACACCTGTCACCACCACCACCACACCTGCCACCACCACCACCACCACACCTGCCACCACCACCACCACCACACCACCACCACCACCACCACCACCACCACCCCAAGTCCCCTCCCCTTGACACCATGGTCGATACCTCTACAACTTTTATAACCTCGAAGACTTTGATTAAGAACGTTTCTTATCGAGAGCTGGGTGGACCCTTGCACGCACATACCACGCACACACACACCACACACACACACACACACACACACACACACACACACACACACATACTGGCACACACACACACACACACACACACACACACACACACACACACACACACACACACACACACACACTGGCACACATAAACTTACACGGAATCACACACACATACACACACACGATAAACTCAGACACACCAGACAAACACATGCACAGACTCACACAGACACAAACAACAAATATAAACTCTAATATCCATAAACACATACACTGCACGTACACATACTTATACACTAACCAATCACACCATGCACACATACGAATGGAATCCTAGATTTCAAACCGTATACGAACACAAATACATAGATCCCATTTTTTTATTTTTATTTTTTTATTTTCAATGTATCTACTAAAACAGATGATTTCCAAGTTAAGGTTTTGGCATTATATCTCTAAAATTATATTATTGTTAACTTTACATTTCCAAGTTAAGGTTTTGGCATTATATCTCTAAAATTATATTATTGTTAACTTTACATTTCCAAGTTAAGGTTTTGGCATTATATCTCTAAAATTATATTATTGTTAACTTTACATTTCCAAGTTAAGGTTTTGGCATTATATCTCTAAAATTATATTATTGTTAACTTTACATTTCCAAGTTAAGGTTTTTGGCATTATATCTCTAAAATTATATTATTGTTAACTTTACATTTCCAAGTTAAGGTTTTGGCATTATATCTCTAAAATTATATTATTGTTAACTTTACATTTCCAAGTTAAGGTTTTGGCATTATATCTCTAAAATTATATTATTGTTAACTTTACATTTTTTCCCAACATTTACTTGGATGAGGTTGATTTAATTCCTTCTGTATCGGTGACGTCATTTTAAGTTTATTCTGGCTACTATTAGACGATTGTATGCAGTTTAAAAGGGGCCTTTAGCAATTAACAGGCTTCGTACTATCCCACTTAACCCTTTTTGCCACCACAGATCCTTCTGCAACTGCACAAAATCGTCTAAATATAGCTAGAATAAAATGAAAAAAGACGTCGCCGGTACAGAAGGGGTTAATCTAGATACAAGTTCTGGCTATTGATCCTGAACTACAGAGAACACACAGACACACACACACACACACACACACACACACACACACACACACACACACACACACACACACACACACACACACACATACCTACACCCACACACACATATACACCGACACACACATACGCCCACATACATACACACAGACACAGAGACAGACCCACACACACAGAGACTGACACACACATACACACGCACATACACACACACAAACAGACACTGACACACACACACACACACACACACACACACACACACAGACACACCCACAGACACAAACAGAGACACATACACACAGAGACACACACACACACACACACACACAGACACAGACACACCCACAGACACACACACACACACATCGTTAACCATTGAAGTGTGACAATAGACGCCTTCACATTCGCTGATACATTGTCCGAAACACGTGATGCACTGTTGGAGACGAGATGTAACACTATCTAATCCGACGTGATATGGGTTGTTATGATATTTTGTTTAATCATTATTGAAGATTTTGTTTGCCTAAAGCCGATATCACACGAGCACTTTTTCCCTCAACATTTATCCTCAACACTGGTCTGGCAGCTTATGAGGTCAACAGATACACAATTTCGGTTGCCTAAATTTATCTACCATCAGTCTAGTTTCCGATACCAGTGCAAAATATTCCAGAAATGTTGCCAGAAAAATGTTGATCATCGAATGTTGACTATAAAAGCTCATGTGATACCGGCTTTAGTCATTATCGAGCATAGTCTTTTAGTTTGTCTCATAGGCTAACAAAACTGTCTTCCCAGACTTCCTTCAAACTAAAAATGACCCACCCAGATCCCCCTTCAAGGTAATGACCCACCCAGATCCCCCTTCAAGGTAATGACCCACCCAGATCCCCCTTCAAGGTAATGACCCACCCAGATCCCCCTTCAAGGTAATGACCCACCCAGATCCCCCTTCAAGGTAATGACCCACCCAGATCCCCCTTCAAGGTAATGACCCACCCAGATCCCCCTTCAAGGTAATTTTGATACATTAAGGGGAGATGGGCCGGTTTTTCTGGCCCCCTTCTCCCTCATGTTTAACCTTCTTGTTTTTTTAGATTTTAAGACGTTCGGCCCATTAGTTTGGCAATTTAAAGAATTGGATTTGAATTGAAAATATTTGCTTGCATGGCGCGAAACATGCAGATGCCATACGGCATCACCTGGGATAGTGGCACCAAACACATATGATGCCGATTGTTGTCACCTGCGTTTTATGGGTTAAGATGTATATTGGTGGATAAAAGCCTATCTGATACTAATTAACCATTTCGCGCACCAGGACGCGATTCTGTCATTTTGGGAATACTTTTATACTTTTGTGAGCATCAGGGGTATTTAGAAACCTTTAGTTTAACTACTTCAACCTCTGCAGTTATCTTTGAGCTAGTTGTGGGCAGAAAACTAATTTTAGAGAGGTAATTATGAGATTAAGAGAATTCTATTTCTGAATACTAAATGGCAACCTCCGGACTTGAAAGGGTTTAACAGGTATCCAATGCTCTATATAAACATTTGGCACACCCTTTTTAAGCTCATAATATTTAACAGTGTATGTCATTTCAAGGGGTAGGTAGTCGCTTTTTCTGGAATATCTCCTCCCTCATGTTTAGCGTATATGCTTTGACATTTTTAAGACGTTAGTTCCATTAATTTGACGATTTAGAGACCTTTCACCCCATTTCTAGACTTTTTGTGCCATTTAGGTGTTGATTATTTCCTGGCGAGCGACAGCGAGCCTGTAATTTTCGAAGGAACCGGCCTTCGGCTGGAACATTTTTCTACCGAAAAATGTACAAATTTATCTTGAAAGGGGGTCTAGGGGGTGTATTTAAAAGCTTGATGGAGGTGTAGCGAGGAAACTAAAAAATACATTAATACCCTCTCTAACTATCCTCCTTAAGCCACTTATCTCACGAATCAAACACAAGATCCCATTAGTGAATTCGTCTGAGTCCTTACATGAGCGTTCTCCCCACCTGTCGATCGTACTGTATGATTCAGATACAATGTCTAACGATTGGAAAGTCTCATTTATAATTTACTTCGACACGCACGCATGAAAGCACATATACAGTATATATACACACACGCACACACTGGTATGTACACGGTTCATTCTCAGACATACACATACGTACACTCACGGCGGTAAGTCGCAGACCAGGGCTGTGCCAAAGTCCTAGCCACACATTGGCAGCAAGTTCGAACAATTTCTATCTGCTGGTTCAGCGGGCACGACGCCAGTGAAGGCATAATAGTATGTAACAACAAAATAGAAAGCGGTAATAGTGATTATTGTATTCCGATTTATTTATTTATAAATGTATTTATTTTATTATATAATAGTTTTGTTTGTGGTTCCTTACAGTCGAAATGCTACGGTTTGCAATACAAATGATCAGAATATAACGTGCTTTTAAACTCCAGTTCTTAGGTAGACTACATAACGACCAGATGGAGGGATGAGATCGGAAACTTTGCTAAAGTAGGGTGGAACAGGAAAACATCTGACCAGCTAGATTAGAAACGTTTTGGACTAACTAAGGCTGCTGATGGTGATGATTATGATAATACAATAATGGAAATATAATAATAAAGTAACTACTGTTAATGAAAACGAAAATAATATAGTATTATCCTACCGTAGGTCAATTTACATGTATACAATAAACTCAGGTGACAGCAGGAAACTGACAGTGTGACGAGCGCTACACAACGTATCACCTAGCAATTTTACTGAGACAACCAGGGATTTATAAGTATTTAGCACAGCAATATAAGTATTACTCCATACACATTAACATTTTACCCAATACAAATAACAAGTAATTACTTTTTTAACGTGTCATATCGTTTCTTCCTTAATGACCACTGCGGTGACACACGAGTTATAATGAGGTCGATGTTGCGTCACCACATTGGAATTATCGAACAGAGACTCCAATCTTGATTTGCCCACTGACATATCCTGGCTTAATAATCCAGAAGTGTTAACTAATTATTATAACTACGAATATAAATGTGTATATTTTACACCAGTATTATAGAAATCAAGGAATACATTAATCTTTAGTTTAGTTACTTCAACCTCTGCAGTTGTCTTTGAGTTAGCTGTGCGCAGAAAACTAATTTTGGAGAGGTAATTATAAGAGTGAGAGAACTCTATTTCTTATTGCTATTCTGGCAACCTCTGCGTCATATGAGTCTGAAGGGGTTAAAAGGTGGATGGAAAAATTGACGTACGGTATCCTAAACGAGGTCAGAAACGTGTAATATAATTATGGTAGTTTACATAAAAGGTAACCTAGGTCTATTGTGTTTCGCCATTCTCTTTTACTCATCTCTATGATAAATTATACGTAAGAAATGTATCCTTTTCAGTCTGGGAGATGTATCTTTTATTATATTGTAGCTATACTTAGACGGTTTTATGCAGCTTTAGAAGGATTTGTGCTAGCTATAAGGATATATTAATATAATTAACAACGTTTAAACGCTAGATGTTCTTCCTAATCTATATAATATCGTTTAATGGTAACTGGAATATATTAAAACGGACTTTACTCGCGCTAAAAAGGTTACAACCTAACTACAGTAGACATTATGCAAGGGATGTGGGTATTGAACATTACACTCGTCTTCATCTTGATACCCATTCCGTTATGTGCCTGCACATAACATACTCGATACATAACTAAAATAGTCTGTGCATTATGTAGCATTGAATAATATAACTTGGCATACCTAAGATATACAACGCCAAATTTACACTCTCTGCGGGACTTAATACTACTGTACATATTTACACTCTCTGCGGGACTTAATACTACTGTACATATTTACACTCTCTGCGGGACTTAATACTACTGTACATATTTACACTCTCTGCGGGACTTAATACTACTGTACATATTTTTGTGTTTAGCTTATACTATACACTCTCTTTCCAAAAGCATATAATGAAGTGTGTGTGTGGGTTTCTAAACGATTTTTCTACTTGATGTTTCACTGAGTGTAGACTGTGTTCGGATGATATACACATGCGTGGTGTCTAGAAAGGGGTTCATCCCCTGGTCCACAATTTACCGCCGTGACTGTACATGAGTCACACATATATATCAGCTATACACACACATATAATGTATATAGTCACATGTCATATACTGTATTCACATATACATATAGCATTTAGTCATACACACACACACACATGGTTGTACATATACAGTTAGTCACACACACACTCACGCATATAGAAGTAGTCACATACACATACAAGTTGTCACATTGTCACGGACCTATAGGCTCTGACTGTACGGGTTCACTTCCACCCTTCAAACGCATCAACCAGTCTGAGATCGGGGTCGGGGCTTCAAGCAACCAAACCAACAGAGGCCCGAAACTTCGCATCCCAATATCCTTCTTACTTCTATCCCTCTCATTTTGATCGAGCAGAGTTTCGAAGTCTCCCTCAATAAATATGTAATTCAAATTAAAGTTCAATGCTATCTCTGCTCATGAACACCAGGGGGTGGAAGTTTCTTTTCTGGTCACATTAAATCTACCGTAGTCAATGACGGGACGGGAATAATGAGTGGGGTCAGTGTTTATCTTAGGCTTTCTTTCTCGGTGCAACGTTCTCGGGAATATCGCTTCCAGAAAGCGTTGTTTTTAAAACTCCAGGAACTACCCCCCTTCGGTTTGACTACGGGAGATATCGTGACTATAACTTATATTTTGATTTTTCTTTTTTGTTTTAATTTTGTATAAATTAAATATTTTGCATTAATATTAATTACCATTGTATTTGTTTTATTTTGTTTTATAACTTTAAATTATAATTATATAATACCTAATGGTTTTGTTATATTACTTAAATTTGATTTTATTATATTAACAAAAATTGTGTATTCTTTTCTTATCCATATATATTTATACCCTAATGATTAAATGAAGTGAGGAAGATTAACCCTATATAATATCCAGAAGACTACTTTGAAGTCTGATTAAAATACGAGAACAAATCTTAAATTAAAATATCATCTTAGTAATAAATATTAAAATACGAGAACTACTCTTTAAAGAGACTTTACCTTAATACAAGTACTAAATTAATAAAATTACTTATCCATACTGAACACCCTTAAACTAAAGTTCAGTCTTTGTGTTCAACCTAAAGGTCACCCTCTAGACTCCTTCGGGGCCAAATCTTTAACTAAGCTAGTTCCACTAGTCTCTCCAAACTTTGGGTTGTAACAACATACATACACACATACATATAGTCACACACATACACATACAAGTTGTCACATACATACACACATACATATAGTCACACACATACACATACAAGTTGTCACATACATACACACATACATATAGTCACACACACACACGCACATACACATACAAGTTGTCACATACACACACAAGTAGTTACATACACACACACTCATACTAGTATATACATACACCACCCACACTCATACTAGTAGCTACATACACCACCCACACTCATACTAGTAGCTACATACACCACCCACACTCATACTAGTAGCTACATACACCACCCACACTCATACTAGTAGCTACATACACCACCCACAATAAGGCAGAGGAATATCAGAATAACCCAAAGAAACTATGGAGGCACCTAAAAACAACAGGCTACAGCAACAAGACAAGGGATTCGTCTAACACTAATATTCCTCTCCCCATTAATGATCAGGTTTGCCACGATAAACGACAAATTTCAACCTACTTCAACTCCTTCTTCACCTCCATAGCAAACACACTTGCACAGAACCTACCTCAACCTCTCAATAAATACACGACAACAACGGCCACCTTTCGAAATTTCTACAAAGATAAAGACATACACCCGAATCACATTTGGATTGCAAAATGTTACACCAAAATACACTTTTGACGAGCTGTCTAACCTAAATGTACATAAAAGCACAGGACCAGACAAAATTCCTGCCAAATTTCTACGAGATGGAGCCATTGGTATAGCAGGCCCCCTAACCCACATCATCAACTTGTCAATTAACACCAACACTGTACCTGCTGAACTGAAGGAAGCTATTGTAACCCCTCTATTCAAGAAAGGAAATAAACTAGAAGTTGGTAACTACAGACCAGTTAGCATATTATGTATTGTATCTAAAATCCTTGAAAGAGCGGTATACACCCAAATTGAACACTACCTTAAACAAAATGATCTATTCTATAAGTTTCAACCAGGTTTCAGATGCATGTACTCGACAGACTCCTGTCTCGTCCACTTAACGGATCACATTCGTAAAGAAATGTCTAAAGGTAACTACACCGGTATGGTTCTTCTTGATCTACAAAAAGCGTTTGACACAGTAGACCATGATATCCTATGTAATAAACTACAAGCAATGGGCATAGGGTCTGTGAACTGGTTTAAATCTTATCTTAGTGGTAGAACCCAAAGAGTCAAAATTTATGATAATATATCTGATCCTATGCCAATTAACTGTGGGGTCCCACAGGGAAGCATCCTTGGTCCCTTACTCTTTCTCTGTTATGTGAACGACATGGAACTGAGCGTCTCATGTAAATTATTACTGTATGCAGACGACAGCGTGCTTCTGGTTTCAGGAAAAGACCCAATAAGTATTGCCGCTTCACTTTCCAAAGAATTAGAATCATGTAGTGAATGGCTAGTGGACAATAGACTATCTCTTCACCTGGGCAAGACGGAAGCCATCTTATGTGGAACAAAACGCAAACTGAAAGACATTGTGGGCTTCTCGGTCAACTGTAATTATATTTCTATAACAACAGTGTCACAAGTTAAATATCTCGGACTAAAACTGGACGCGAGTTTGTCAGGTGAAACAATTTTGGAATCTATCCTGAGTAAGTGTAGAGCACGTATAAAATACCTGTATAGACAGGTGGGATGCTTGCCCGCGGCGACCAAAAAGACCCTCTGCCAAGCGCTTGTTCAATGTCATTTTGACTATTCTGTGTCATCCTGGTACTCTGCATCATCTAAATCAGCACAGCACAAACTTCAGGTCACTCAAAATAAAATGGTTAGGTTCATGCTGAACCTAGGACCCAGATCACATGTTGGCCAGGAACAACTTCAGTCACTAGGTATGCTCAATGTCTCTGACAGGGCCAAACAAATCAGGCTCACTAATGCCTTCAACATTTTCTATGACAGAGCTCCAGAGTATCTAAAGAATGATTTTGTTAAAGCAAATGAGAGGAGTGGACATATACAAGAAACAGGATGTTTAATTTTAAGGTCTCGAGAATCCAAGGACAGGGTAAGCAAACATTCTTCTTCACCGCCATCAAAGACTGGAACGACCTACCCCAGTCAGTCCGTGAAAAGAGAACACTGTATTCCTTCAGACGTAGCCTGAAGGAACACCTGAACCGGACAGCTGCGAGAAGGGAGCACCAAGCTTATGTCTACTACTAAATGCGACATAAGAGATAGACAAACCAAACTGAAATTATTACTGATTACGGATTACTGATATTTACTATAGGATGTAAGGTATCTTAAAATAACCCCCTAGAAATACTTTTCTCTAAATTATCTATTTCTTTATCCTCTCCATTTTCCCCAGCTAACCTAATCCCACAAGGACCCCAATGGAAATACGCCTAACGGCCTTATTGGGCTATCCTTAGTTGGAATTATGCAAGGCTGGTACATGTCATATTTGTAACATACTATGTGGTACCAACTCTGTAAATTGCTAACTGAATAAATATTATTATTATTATTATTACCCACACACACACACACTCATACTAGTAGCTACATACACCACCCACACACACACTCATACTAGTAGCTACATACACCACCCACACTCATACTAGTAGCGACATACACCACCCACACACACACACACACACTCATACTAGTAGCTACATACACCACACACACACTGATACTAGTAGCTACATACACCACCCATACACACACTCATACTAGTAGCTACATACACCACCCACACACACCCACACTCATATTAGTAGCTACATACACCACCCACACACACACTCATACTAGTAGCTACATACACCACCCACACTCATACTAGTAGCTACATACACTACCCACACACACACACACACACTCATACTAGTAGCTACATACACCACCCACACTCATACTAGTAGCTACATACACCACCCACACACACACACACTCATACTAGTAGCTACATACACCACCCACACACACTCATACTACAAAGGAAATCAAGCAACAACAGTTCTAGTGACCCTTCTAGGTTGCTTGTCCTCCAAAACACTGAGGATCAAGTGTCCAAACAGTGGTTTAGAGGGGGTAAGGGAACATTGGAAAGGGAATTACTGCCCTGGAACTAATGTCCGTGGCAGTATTAGGAAGTTAGTAGGGGACAGATGGTTTAGTAACTGAGGGGGGGATAAAATAAAGTTATTCATTTACAAACGCAGTCAGTCGCGGGTTTGATGCGAGATATTTGTCTAGGCGGAGTTTAAATGAATCAACGGTGATGCAGTCTATAACGTTTCGGGGAAGCCCATTCCACAAGTTGACAACTCGATTGAAGAAGAAATTCTTAGATTCGTGTGAGTTAAAGATTTACCAATAATTTTGCAACCGTTTCCCCGCGTGTAATTAGATTGGTCGATAGTGAAGTACTTACTACAGTTCATATTGTCGATGCCTTGATGATTTTGAACACTTGAATTAAGTCACCTCTTAATCTGCGCTGGGTTAAAGGAAATAGATTTAATTCTCTAAGACGCTCTTCGTATGGTTTGTTCTTTAGGCTAGGTATCATTTTGGTAACTCTACGTTGAACTCGTTCTAGCTTGTTTATATCTTTTTGGTAATAAGGGCACCAGGATTGAACGCAGTATTCCAGAAGAAGGCGGACTAAGGAATTGTAAAGGGTTAGGATAACTTCTTTGGATTTATGCTCAAATGACCTGCCTATAAAGCCAATTATTTTGTTTGCCTTCTTAACAACTTCTGAACATTGTTGACTCGGTTTTAGGTTACTCGATATTGTACTACTCCCAGATCGGTTTCTCTGTTTACATTCTTAAGCTGAGTGCCATTCATCGAATAGTTTGCTTTCTCATTTAGGTATCCGATATGTAGTACTTTACATTTATCCGCATTGAAACTCATTTGCCAAATTTGGGCCCAACATGACAATTTATCTAGATTGTGTTGCATATCGTCAACTTGTTCTTTTGAGAGTACGCTATTTGCAATTTTTGTATCGTCAGCAAATTTTGAGATTGTACAGGTGAGACCCTCATCTATGTCGTTGATGTAAATTAGAAAGAGAATTGGTCCTAGTACCGATCCCTGGGGTATCCCCGCTACTTACATTGGTCCATTTAGATGCCTTACCGTTTATGACTACTCTTTGCTTTCTGTCGCTGAGCCAATTTTCTATCCATTTCAACACACCGTCTTGTATTCCATGCGCTTTTAGTTTTAGCAGTAAACGTTTGTGGGGAACTTTGTCAAAGGCCTTTTGAAATCAAGGTATATAATATCTACAGCTTTACTCTCATCGTAGAGGTTGAGGATATCGTGGAAGAAGTCTAAGAGGTTTGTTAAACAGGAACGTTTTTTACGAAAGCCGTGTTGAGTATCTTTAAGTATGTTATTTTCCTCTAAGTGATTTACGAGTCTGTCTCGTATGACCGTTTCTAGCAATTTACATACAACTGAGGTTAAGCTAATTGGACGATAGTTACTGGGTAGGGATTTGCTGCCTTTTTTGAATATCGGTGTTACGTTGGCTAGCTTCCACTGATCAGGCATAGTTCCAGACTGCAAGGATTTATTGAATAGTAATGTCAGTGGTTTGGAGAGCTCATCCTTAGCTTCCTTTAGAACTCTAGGCGAGATTGTATCAGATCCAGGCGTTTTATTTACCTTGAGTTTATCTAAACAATTCAATACTTCTCTCTCTGTAACGGTGATATTGCTTAGAACATCTGAATTATCAATCTGAATCGGCGATGGTGTAGGGATATCACTGAGGTCTTCTGTTGTAAAAACTGATGCAAAGAAGGTATTGAGGGCATTACTCATTTGTACTTCGTCTTTGGTGTATTCTCCATTTTCATCGACTAACGGTCCAACAGTTGAAGTAACTACTTTTTTCTTTCTGATATAACTATAGAATTCTTTCGGGTTTGTTTGACTTTGATTCGCAATATGTAACTCTAAGGTCTTTTTACTTTGCTTAATTAACTTTTTGGCTTTGCGTCGTAGCTCTACATATTTCACCCGTTCTTCGTCATTTTGTGAGGATTTTAATCTATCATTAGCAAATTTTTTAGCAAGCAGGCAGTTTGAAATATCTTTATTCCACCATTTGGGCTTATTATTATGGCCTGGACGCCGTACTTTCGATGGTATGCAGTCTTGCACTGCTTTTAGGTAAGTGGTTTAGAATAACTTCCAAGATGTATTTATGTCGTTATTGTTAATTAAAAAGCTCCAGTCAGTTTCTTTAAACATAGCTCTAAGTTTATGGAAGTTTGCTTTCTTGAAATTAGGGACTTTTTCGATGCTACTATTTGGTTCGTTACTAGTAAACTTTAAAGTGAAAGTTATCGTACGATGGTCGCTGTTACTGAATTCATCACCAACATTCAAATTCTCTATTAATTCTTCTTTTGTTGCAAGTACAATGTCAAGAACGTTATTACCACGGGTCGGCGTTCGAAACAAATTGATAAAGCGAACTCTCTTGCAAGTTCGTATACAAGTCATGTCCGGAGTGTGAAGTAAGAGTATCGCCCCACTTGGTCACAGGTAAATTAAAGTCGCCAAAAATTACGGTATCTTGTGAGTTACTTACATCTGCAATTTGTTTTCGTAAATTTCTCGGTCAGATTTGCACTGATTGAGCTGGAGGTCTGTATATTAATGCAAGTATTATTTTTGTACCTTTATTATTCTTATTAGCACAAAGATGCATCGACGTTCACAATTTGAGGTTTTGACAAGAGGGTAGGGTTAAGACTTTCTTTGATATAAAGTAAAACGCCACCTCCATTTCGATTTATTCGGCTTTTCTCAAACATTACATACCCGGGAAGTGAATACTCTGCTAAAAAGTCTCTATCTTCTGTATTGAGCCAAGATTCTGTTATGCCAATCACATCATAATTTTCTGTAAACACTAGCTCCTCTAAATCTGAAAATTTATTGCGTATGCTACGAGCGTTTGCATAGAAAACCTTTAAATTTGTTATTTTAGAACTCACGGAACGCTCTTTAATAATATTTTTGGTTCTTGTCGGATCTACATTTATGTTCATGGCTGTCCTCGGTCCTCGCTGTCTTCGGTCCTTATCGCTGGTGGTCCTCGGTTGCCTCTGTTTTTTCTTCTGGCATTGGATGATTTATGTCACTGCTGCTTCTTCTCGGATGGCGTTTTTTGATCCATGGCTGCGGACTGCTTCGTGTAGGAGACGACCCATGCGTGCTGAACCCACAGGGTTTAGATGAGTGCCATCCTTGCGGAACAGAGTAGGCTGGTTGTAGAAGTTGTCCCAGAGATTGATGAATTAAACTTCTTCCCTCAGACACAAATATTTTAGTCGGCTATTTGTGCTGAAGGCCTTGTCGTAGAATTTGTCAGGTGCGTCGATCTTGGGGAGAATGCCTGAGATGATGATATTCCTTGACTTGTTTTTTGTAGTGCTGGATCATCTTGCGATATTTCTCCATCAACTCTTCGGATCTGGTGCGCATGACGTCATTTGAACCAGCATGGATGACAAAAAGGGTATTTTCATTTGCATCCTTTGTGGTATCTTCGAAGGCCTCCACAATGTCGTCCAGTCCAGCTCCTGGGATGCAAAATCTTTTTCGTTGATTTGGGACTCTGTTGCAGAACTCTTCGACCTGTCCTCGTAGGATGGAATCCCCAACGAGCCTGGTCTCTTCTGGTTCGTCTTCCATCTCTACCAATATCTCAAATCTGTTTGACATTGTGACTGGTAGATGAAACCTTTTCTGCGTTGGCCGTGCACCGTTCCTCACTGGTGTAAATCCGGATATCTGTGGTGGCGGGACTCTACGTACAGGTCGGGGAGAGGAGTGGTTAGAACGGGGGCGAGGGGTTGGTACTGTTCGTGCTAGCAGGCTTCTTGCATGAGGAGTGGGGGAGAGACTAAGGTGAACAGGGTGGCTGTCCTGGTTTGATGTCGGCTCAGGTTCGTCAGAAGCATCTGCTGCAGTGTCTACTGCAGGTGTTGGATTGTTGGCAGATGACGTTGGGGCGGTGGTGGATGCTGAAGTTGAAACAATTGGAGTTAGTGATACTCCAATGTTGAGTGTTACAAACTCTTGGAGTGATTCCAGCTTCCTGGTGAGGGCGTTGATCTTGTTGTGGGCTTCATCCAATTTTGCTGTCAAATCCTCTGGTTGCTGGCAGAGTCGGCAGACTTGTGGATCGGCAGGAGCAAACATGGAAGCACCAAACCTACCGGCGCAGTTCGTACAGGCACGACGCATGGTGACGATCACTTTCTTCAGATCACTTCACTCACTTAAAAACACTTAACTCACTTTAAAAACACTAAACTCACTTTAAAAACACTTCACTCCCTTCAGGTCGCTTCACTTACTTAAATAAGCCTAACCGAAAACAAAAATGTTGAAATACACACAAATAGGTTATCAGCGGTGATAGCCTAACCGAAAATTAAAACAAAACAAAATTAAATTTGAATACGCAGTGATAACCGAACCGAAAACAATTTTATGTTTATTTAACCAGAAATAGGCCACCAGGGGTTATAGCCTATCCTAACCGAAAAAAAAAATTATGAAATACCGGTACGCAGAAATAGGCCACCAGCGGTGATAGCCTAACTGAAAATTTAAAAATTGAAGTACGCAGAAATAGGCCACCAGGGATGATAGCCTAGACTAACCGAAAACAAAAATAACCGAAAACAAAAATTATGAAATAATAGCTACTAGTAGCTACATACACCACCCACACACACACACACTCATACTAGTAGCTACATACACCACCCACACACACACTCATACTAGTAGATACATACACCACCCACACTCATACTAGTAGCTACATACACCACCCACACACACTCATACTAGTAGCTACATACACCACCCACACACACTCATACTAGTAGCTACATACACCACCCACACACACTCATACTAGTAGCTACTTACACCACCCACACACTCATACTAGTAGCTACATACACCACCCACACTCATACTAGTAGCTACATACACCACCCACACACACTCATACTAGTAGCTACATACACCACCCACACACACACTCATACTAGTAGCTACATACACCACCCACACACACACTCATACTAGTAGCTACATACACCACCCACACAGACACACACTCATACTAGTAGCTACATACCCACACCCACACTCATACTAGTAGCTACATACACCACCCACACACACTCATACTAGTAGTTACATACACCACCCACACACACACTCATACTAGTAGCTACATACACTACCCACACACACACTCATACTAGTAGCTACATACACCACCCACACACACACTCATACTAGTAGCTACATACACCACCCACACTCATACTAGTAGCTACATACACCACCCACACACACTCATACTAGTAGCTACATACACCACCCACACACACACTCTTACTAGTAGCTACATACACCACCCACACACACACTCATACTAGTAGCTACATACACCACCCACACACACACTCATACTAGTAGCTACATACACCACCCACACAGACACACACTCATACTAGTGGCTACATACACCACCCACACACACTCATACTAGTAGCTACATACACCACCCACACACACTAGTAGCTACATACACCACACACACTCATACTAGTAGCTACATACACCACCCACACACACACTCATACTAGTAGCTACATACACCACCCACACACACACTCATACTAGTAGCTACATACACCACCCACACTCATACTAGTAGCTACATACAACACCCACACACACACTCATACTAGTAGCTACATACACCACACACACACACACTCATACTAGTAGCTACGTACACCACACACACTCATACTAGTAGCTACATACACCACCCACACACACACACACGCACGTAACAACCAGCTCACGATATGTTTTAAGATCCCAGAGAGCACACACGCCAGGCCTTATATATTATTAACACTGCCATTTGTACTGCGCACAATCACACACACACTTTCTTGCTTTGTAGTAGTCTCTCTCTCTTTCTCTCTCTCTCTATCTATCTCCTATCTATATCTATATCTACCTGTATCTATCTATATATCTCTCTCTAGCTATCTGTATAAATTTATAAGAGAGAGAGAGAGAGAGAGAGAGAGAGAGAGAGAGAGAGAGAGAGAGAGAGAGAGAGAGAGAGAGAGAGAGAGAGAGAGAGAGAGAGAGAGAGAGAGAGAGAGAGAGAGAGAGAGAGAGAGAGCTGGAGCTGAGCACAAGTTCGATACATCGGAGAATAAGAAACTTACTACATTTTTTTAGAACACCATCATCTTCTGGATAGGCTATATGGATCTGCTTCATGCAAGTATTTTCAACTGTAGACAATTTCGGAAAATAATCGAAAGAGCCTAAAACAGGGGTGTCAAACATGCGGCCCCCCTCCCTCTCGCATGCGGCCCGCAAACCAGGTTGGCCAAGTACTGTCAAATATTGTATTTTTATATTAGACATAATTATTATTTCTTAAATATATTATATGTTGGTACTAGCCTATATGTTGGTACTAGCCTATATGTTGGTACTAGCCTATATGTTGGTACTAGCCTATATGTTGGTACTAGCCTATATGTTGGTACTAGCCTATATGTTGGTACTAGCCTATATGTTGGTACTAGCCTATATGTTGGTACTAGCCTATATGTTGGTACTAGCCTATATGTTGGTACTAGCCTATAATAACTTAAGTTCTAATTCTAGGAAGTATTTGTGAGAGTAAGAAGCTTAAAGGAGATTAAATACTCTTTCACCCTTAGACATTCTTCTTAAGCTGAATAAAATCGTCAACGGGTTTATGATATGCTCAATTCGGGGCCAGTGGGACGGTTCTTGCAATCATGGTCAGTATGAGGCCCAAGGCTACGGAGATAATACACAACTAACTATAACTCACTCACTCACTCTCTCTCTCTCTCTCTCTCCTCTTCCTTTATTCCATTTACTACTCATTATCAATTATTTTAATACAGTGACGACAGCCAGGTGATTTTATTCAAATTATGAAGGACCTCAGAGAGAGAAAGAGAAGGGTATGAACAAGAGAGGAGACAACAACAAATAATACAAGTCTAAGAGAATCTTAATTCGAACATAAGACTTTATAGAATGTGGAAAACCCATCCAAACAATAAGCGATAGTCGCCCTAAAAGAAAAAAGAAAAAAACTATTATTGTAAGTAATTCGTTCTATGCTCATCAGTATCCACATAAGTATATTTGCATCACAACTTTAAACGTACTAATAGCATCTACTAAATATTCTGGAAACATTTGGGTTTAATAAAAGACCATGAATATAATCGTTGTGAAGATTTTATCTGTTGTTAAAACAAAATAGTCATAAGGCGATCCACTTTAAGGGGGAGGTAGTCGCTTTTTTCTGGACCCCCTTCTCTCTCTCTCTTGTTTAGCATATTAGCTTTGAGATTTTATGACGTTCGTTCCGTTAGTTTGGCGATTTTGAGACCTTTCGCCTCATTTCTTGGTCAACATTAAAACCTTTCGTACCATTTAGGTGTCGATTTTTTCCTGGCGAGCGATAACGAACCTGTAATTTTAAAAGGGACCGGGTTGATTACCATCATTATACCTTGAAATAGGGAACATTTTCTGGACAATTTAGCTCCTGTACCGGCGACGCCTATTTAAGTTTTATTCTTTCTATATTTAGAGGATTGTGTGCAGTTTAAGAAGGAACTGTGGTAGTAAAAAGGGTTGAGATATTTCGAAACCTGTACATTGCTGGAGGGCCTTTTGAAACTGAATAAAATCGTCTAATAGTAGCCAGAATAAAGTTAAAAGTACGGCACCGGTACTGAACCAGTAGACCATTTCAACCAGTAGCTCTTAATAGGGTGGGGGGGGGGGGTTGTTGTTATGCATTTGCTCATTTATGTATCTTTTATTATCTTTTTTAGTTTCCTTCCTAGACCTCCATCAAGCTTACCCCCCTCCAGACCCTCCTTCAAGATAAGTTTGTACATTTTTCGATAGAAATATGTACCGGCCGAAGGCCGGTTCCTCTTAAATTACAGACTCGTTATCGCTCGCTAGGAAATCATCGACACCTAAATAACACGGTCTTAATATTGACAAAGCAATGGGGCGAAAGGTCTAAAAATCGCCAAACTAGTGGGCAGAACGTGTTAACATCTTAAAACTAATGTGGCTGAACATGAGGAAGAAGGGGGAACAGAAAAGCGACCCATCTCCCCTAACAAGTGGCAGAACAACCAGTTCTAACCAAACCAGTATTAATTTGAGGTACTAACATAATTTTACCAAACCTATTTTAGCCTAACCTAATATAACCTAACCTAACAATATTGGTTGAATTGACTACTTGCGAGTTTCAAGCTATAAGGAAGTTGGAGCCGTAAACATCGATAGTAAACAGAAATGCAATAATAATGTAGGTTTCTAATGGATAAAAAGTATGATCAATTGGGTTTTATGCATTTATATAAGCACTACAACCGCAGTTTAGGTAGTAATTCTGCTAAATATCGATGTCTACAACTCCAACTTCCTTATAGACCGAAACTCGCAAGTGGTCAATTGGCACTCTCGGTTTTGGGACTACGGGTTGATCAAAAGTGGCTCTACTGGTGGTTGAAGTTGTTCGTGGGTCTCTCATCTCCGTCTTCCTGGTAAGAACCTTCCTGTTTTAG
>CM064527.1:29272265-29307265 GCA_032716605.1 Paralithodes platypus
CGGTTCCCCTCCCACCACTTCCACCCCTCCTCCCGTCTCCTCCTTCCTCCTACTCCCACACCTCTTCCCGTCTCCACCTCTCCTTCCTCCTATCCCACCTACTCCCGTCTCCGCCTTCCCTCCCACCTCTCCTTTCCTCCTATCCTATTATTATCCTATCCTATTATGTATTAGTATTGTAACTACTTCAGGGTGTCAATCCACAAAATATGAATTGTGGTATCATTATGGTTTATTAGTATTTCCGTTATCATTATAGACGCGAACGTGACGCAGAAAGGCGAGCGCCGAAGGCGCGAGCCCTAGGGGGGTCCGGGGGCATGCCCCCCCGGAAAAATTTGAGAATTTAGGTGTCTCAAAAAAACAGCCATTTCGCTGCAATCTAAAATCAATCAAGAATGGAAAATATGGAGACGCCATAATTGTGTCAATTTAGGCTAGCTTTCTTCTTTTTTTTTTTTTTTTTTTTTTTTTTTTTTTTTTTGAAAAAATTAGACTGTGAAGTGCGGATGCGCGGAGGCAAGTCTGCTTCAGAGATGGAGTTGCTTTTCGAGCCGTGAAGCGCTTCGCATGTCTCACTCCCTATATTGGGAGCAAGACCTCACGGGCCTCACTCCCGTGTGCAGCGGTAGAGTGTAAAGGCCTATTAGCCTGCCCGACAACAAAAAACTATATAGGGTAGGCCTAAATAAGCTTCAAACTTTATTAAAAATGCCCGTGGAACTCTGTGATTCCCAGGTATTTGTATTTATTTTTGGAGACGCGACCTTTTGCGAAGACCCTAGGCTCTGGGCGGAATGGGACCCCACCCTCAGGTTCCCCTCAGACCCTCCACGCCCCTCACCCCCTTCCACCCGGAGTCACACCACCCATGAGGGCCACCGTTGATATTTTTTTTTTTAATATGCTTAAGCAAAATCCCTAATATAAAATAAATAAATAGCGGTAAAGTAAGAGACAAAAGGTGATATTTTTAACACTTACGCTTCAACGCTTGTTCTGTGTGACTCGTGACTTGAGTCTTGAAACCTGTCATGGGCCGCTGGGGGCGTGGGCAGTGGGGCCGTATTCCGGTAATCACAGGGCGGAACAGCCGGCAAGGATGGTCTTGACTTCGACGGACTGTAGTACTCCGCGGTCTCGAGTCTCGGCAATGGGCATGGGATTGGGCAAGCTATCTACTCCGTCAGCTCATCTGCTGAACCTGGAAATTTAATAAAAAATTAATATACAATAATCTTTTAAATCAAATAATTATGTAAGTCAGTCCATGATTTTCCCCTCATGATTCCTCAATTTCCTCTCAAGCTCTCAATCATCGAATGAAGATTGGCAACATGAGAATTGAGAATTTGAGATGGTGGAAACAAAAAATATATAGGGTAGGCGGCAGCCGTAGGCCTAAATTATGCTAAATAACTTTTACAATTATTAAAAATCCCCGGAACTCTGATCCCAGGATTTGTATTTATTTTTGGAGACGCGACTTGCGAAGACCCGAGGCTCTGGGCGGCAGGGCCCCCACCCTCACCCCGGTCACCCGGAGTCACCCACCATGAGGTCCACCGTTAATATATTTTTTTTAATATCTTAAGTAAAATCCCTAATATAAAAATAAATAAATAGCGATAAATAGAAAAAAAAGGGGATATTTTTAACACTTACGCTTCATCGCCTTGTTCTGTGTGACTCGTGACTTGAGTCTTGACCTGTCATGGGCCGCTGGGCGTGGGCAGTGGGCCGTATCAAGTTATCAACGGTATCACAAGGGGGGCAGCCGGACAGGAGTCTGACTCGACGGACTGACTGTAGTACTCGAGTCTCGAGTCTCGGCAATAGCAGGATTGGCAGCTATCTACTCAGCAGCTCATCTGCTGAACCTGGAAATTTAATAAAAATTAATATACAATAATCTTTTAAATCAAATTAATATTAAGTCAGTCATGTCATGATTTTCATGATTCCTCAAATCCTCAATAACTCAATTTCCTCTCAAGGCTCTCATCATCAATGAAGATTGGCTGCATGGCAATCATGAGAATTGAGAATTTGAGATGGGGGAAACAAAAAATATATAGGGTAGTCGGCACCGTAGGCCTAAATTATGGCTAAATTATACTAAATAAATTTTAAAAATTATTAAAAATCCCGGGAACTCTGATCCCAGGATTTGTATTTATTTTTGGAGACACGACTTGCGAAATGCGAAGACCCGAGGCTTTGGAGACTGGAGTCTGGGCCGCTGGGCGGCAGGCCGCAGGGAAGGCATAGCTTAGGGCGTGGCGTTGCCGTTAGGCCCTAATAGGCCTTACTCCTTGAGTCCTTAGGGACCTAGAGCCTAGATGCTATACGGTAGACGTTAATTTCTGACGGTAGACCTGGCCTAGCCGCCTAGGCTGCGCTAGCCTGTTAGGCTAGGAGGCTTATCAAAGACTGTAAGTAAGACGAAAGTCAAATTGTCTAAAATATATAGGCCTAGGCTAGGCCTAACCAATTTAAAACAAATAAATTAGGCCTAGGCTAGGCCTAAACAATTTAAAACAAATAATTATCCTAATAATCCTAATTAACTATTAACATCATGATTTTCATCATTTCATGCATGATGCAAACTTAGTTGCAAACCTAGGAGCTAGGACGCTAGGCCGTAGCAAAAAATAATTTATGTTTCAGGTCATAAATATTATAATATTATATAGTTTCTTGACCTGATTTACCATGCTATTGACTAGAATACAACCAGTGACTCTTAATGCGTTCAGTAAGATAACAATACTAGCTCTACTGACCTTAATAAGTGTAAAATATAGGATTATGTTCTACAATACTAGACCAGCAGGATTTCAGGAGATAAGATTCTGTGGGACTGTGTTTGGACTGATAAGAATTAGAGATTATTGGAACCTGAGCATCCAAGATGGCGTCTATAATATATTATTATCTGTTTCAACAACATAGGCTAGATGTGTCAAGTTACAAATTTATATTTCGTTTAATATAAACATGCATAGCAAGGCAATGGTACAGATTTTTGTTTAACTAGTGAGCAATCCATGGTCAAATTAATAACTCAAATATATTACTTTTTAAAGTCTTTAATTGTTGTACTAATGAATATTGCGGTCAGGCGGTAGCTTTGAATTATATTGTAGGCTTTAGACTAAAGTATATATCGGAGATTTCCAGAAATAATATGATAGGGCCATAAAAGAATACCCAAAAATTATGTAGCAATGTGTATAATACGGCCATAATCATTGATATATACATACAAGTTAAAGTGTATTAAGATAGTAGCCTAATTTAATACAAGACCTATCATTAGGAAAGCCTACTGTTTGACTGGAAAGCTGCCCAAATGAAAATGATTTGGAGATACGAATTAGTACAGCAATTTTAATTATGCATTTATAATAGTCAATTAAATTTGGTAAGTAGCGTAGTAGGGAGTTTATATATTTCAAAATTGCAGCCTCTCATGCAGAAACTATAAGGTCAAACATTCCCTAAATCGAAATAGTCGAACAAGTTCCAATAGTTAAGGAAGCCTAATGTTCTTTTAATTTTCATTGTGGATGGGTGGATAATATATGCAGGTAGGAGAAGGATACTTTAACTGTAGGCTTATTTCTTACCGATTCTCCACCTTACTGATGCTGGAGCCTGGATATTCGTTGCCATGAAAAACCTTCCTCTCCTGCGTTCTTCCTGGAATAATCTTGGTCATTTCAAAATCACAAACAGCATGAATTCTCTCTTCTAGATTTCAATCAATTTCCCTTCGGAATTATTGTATTGTATAACTATTCCATAAGTTAGACAGTCATGAATGAATACTACCTATTCAAGAAGTGACAAGACCAAACATTAAATCTATATTATTATTATTAATATTATTATTATAGTTATTTTTATTGGCATCGAAGTATAAACATCATCTATGAGTATCTGTGCGAGAGAATGCCATTCATTCTATGTGTCACACAATTTTTGGACTTATATACCTCGGTCTTCGAAGGTATAATACTTACCATAACATATATTGCAATTAATGTGCGGAAGAGTAAGGTTATGTAATGTTTGACAGGCTGATGTTGGTAACTTGGGAGAGAGGTATCCTGACCAGGATTCGAACCCACATCACTCAGGTATGTTTGTGAGAGTTGGGCACCGTATTCACTCGACCATTGAGCGACAGTAGCATTAGATTTGTCATCAGAGAGGTTCCATATTAGTACCAGGACGATTAAAATTGTATCACTTAGCCAAGTTGGCAGGGCCATGGGCAGGGGGAATGTGTAAAATAGTAATTGTTGATGTCAAGTAACTCGCCATGTGTATGAAGGCATAAACCTCCGCAACACTATAACCTGGTTCTCCAAATATGAACTAAGGTTGGTTCCCTTGTATCCGCTCATGGTTGAGTAAATATGGTGCCCAACTTTCACAAACATACCTGAGTGAGGTAGGTTTGAATCCTAAACAGTAATGTTTTGGCCTTTAAAACAGGGTTGCTCACCTGGTAGGGCCGCCAATCGGTAGCGCATGACAGGCCAAGGATTAGGCAGCCCAGGAGATAGCATGACACGTCAGTGCTTACCTATGAATTGGTAGTGGGGAAATAAGAATTGGTTTCTTGTGTGGTCCCCACCTCTTAAGACGTGTCAACCTAAATGTTCTCTATACCCGTGTGTCTGTCGTACCGTGATTTGAATGTGGCTATCGTGGGTGCAGTTACTATCCCGTCTGGGAGTGAGTTCCAGTCATCGATCACCCGGATCGCAAACCAGTTCCCTTTTAGTTTTGTTCTCCAGTGGTCCGGATTTTCGCTAGTTTCAGTGAATGTCCTCTCAGATTGTGTTGAGGCAAAAGAATCTGGTGTAAGGGATGTCGTCGAAGGCCATGCATTAGCTTGTAGGTTTCGAATCATATCACCTCTTTTTCTCCGGTCACTGAGTGTCTGCAGTCCCAGTCGCTGACATCTCTCCTCGTAGGGCAGGTGGTGTTAGTTTTCAGATGCAACATTTGATGTACTGAAATGGGGTGACTGGTAGTGTGTGTCGGACCAATAATATGATGGGGTATCAGGGGTTAAGATGTTGCTTAAAAGTGGGAAAGGGGATTTTATGGGTTGAAGAGCGAGTTGTGGAGGTGTTGGGTCAATATAGATTTGAATTGAGCAAGGGAGGGGGAATCAACTATTTCAGCTGGTAGGGAGTTCCACTGATGGATTATACGACAGGAGTGTGATGGGCTGGTCTATCAGAGTGAGAATTGAGCGATCTCTGCCATACCCATAGCTTACTCCGACTGTTCCTTTTACTTATATATTTTCTAGATCTCAAGTGACGGCGTCTCTTCCGTGGATTGACCTCCCAATCTACCAAGATTGGAAGCCAAAGCGTCACATTTTCCCTTTGCCCCTCGACTTTCTCTTCATAATTGCTGAGGGGCACAGGGCCCTGGTTGTGGCTTTGATTTCCCGGGTTGATTTCCGCACCCTCCTCAGCTCCCCGCCATGGAGTGGCTTCGGTCACCCAGGCTTTATTGTGGTCGGCAGGGAGGGATCTGTGGGGGCGCTCGGTTATGGCCTTGGCCTTGCTTGGGGCCTTGGGGCTGTTCGGCCAGGCAGCTTGGGCAACAACAACAATGACAGGAGAAAAACCTTTTTCTTACTTTGGTTTCTGTGTGGGGAACAAAGATCTTGTATTTATGACCTCTTACTCCTTGGTGGGGTGACATAGTGAACAGGTCATGGTGTTTAATGGGCGAGAGATATGGAATATTTTGTAACACTGAATAAGGTCGGTCCTCAACAATCTGCCTTTAATTGAAAACAGGTTTAAGGTAGAGAGACGGTCATGATAAGTGAGACTTGAGTGGGTTGGTTACTTGTTTCGTCCACCGACGTTGAACAGACTCTAGAAGTCTAGAAGATTAAGATCGCCTTGAAGGCTTGAAAACCAGTATGCCAAACAGGAGAAGCAAAGTCAAGCAAGGGTCTGATGTAGATGCTAAAATGTTGATATTTTGTTGGAGATCTTGAGAGCTTGATTGTGGTGACTTACTTGGATGCTGGATGTAGAGTTTGAGGTCGTCAGCAAACAACTTGTAGTGCGGTCACAGAATGTGAGGTTAGGTTGAATGGTCGGATTATGGAGACTGTTAGCTCATTTAAGTATTTTAAGGCAGTACCGTACGTGTGGAGTTACCTGGGGAGATAGACAGACAAATCAAGAAGTACGAGAGCATTGTGGTGTGGATGTGCTGGAGAGTGTGACTGTGATATTAAGGAACACTTTGAGATGATTCGGTCATAATCAGCCTTGTAGTAGTTCCTGGGTTATAATTGTAGGCCTACAATTTATTTTTGGATCTGGGTTCGTTCTTTATAGAACGAATCTCGCAAGTGGTCAATTTCCTCATTCAGTGTTCATTTTTTACACAAGGGGATAGTTTCCTATTCATTCCGATATATTTGTCAATTCTAATAGTTTACGTGAAGCTTCGAATAGTTGTTGGGTAAATCTTTGCCCCCTACACCTTTATATATGTTTTTTTTAAATTGGCGCCTTGTATAAACCAATATGGCTGACTGATGAAGGATATTCTACACCTAAACTTGCTCTCTTGTAAAAATAATGTATAGTGCCATATAATATACAATAGATTGTAAGAATGCATGTAAAAAATTCTAAATAGCTTCTATTAATATATAATTATTTTAAAATGGTAAATATTGACATATTAAATGAAATTCGCCTCATATTATTGTCCCCAGAACAATGTTGACGAATGTAAACAAACAGTAAATGGACCCTACTTAGGACAGCACGCAAAAAAACACGCAACACGCATACCGTTATATAATTCTTGATAAGGGTTGTGTATCAATAATTATATCACACACGGAATCTGTAAGGCCTATAGACATCATTCATGTATACACACGTTACTGTGCTCTATAATCTAAGGATTTATAGCCTTAAAACTGAAGGCTATCAGAGACTGGGAGGGAGGTTTGCGTGAAATGATACTAATAACTTGTTATCAGTATCAGTTTATTCCAGTTCCAATAATATGGGGTTCTTCCCCAGTCCTGCCATTATTGCTTAACGTTCGTGTAGACAGAACTTGTAATAGCATTTGTGTGTCCTTTAAACTGTCTTAGACTTTAGTAGTGTTTACATATATAAGGCCGAAATCACCTAGATATTGGAGACTATTGCCTGACTAGTGATAAGTGATATTCGTGTGTATGCTGACCTGAAAATATAGTGTTAAATTTATCAGGGCGGGCACGATGTCATGACCAGATTGAGATTCCAGAAGTCGACCCCATTGTTTGAAAATTGATAGCCCTAAGCGGCTGATAAGTGATAAGTGATATTCGTGTCACCGTGTGTATGCTGACCTGAAAATATAGTGTTAAATTTATCAGGATTATCAGGGCAGGCACGATGACCAGATCACCAGAACCAGATTGAGATTCCAGAAGTCGACCCCATTGTTTAATTGTTATACAGTTAATTTGATAGCCCTAAGGTAGTAAGGCTTAAAGGCCCTAAATTCCCTAATCATCCTAATGACCTAATGGACTGTGTAAATTGTAAAATTTGTAATGTCTGAACTCTGAATGTCAGTGTTTTAGTCATAGTGTTACTGAGATTTTCTCATTATTTCTGAAATTCTGGAATCTGGGAAGTGGGAATCTGGTAAGCTCAGACTCTTGAGACTCTCACTCTCAGAAGTCAGACTGTCAGAGCCCCCCACCTGAGCCACCTCTTAAGTCTTAACCCGGGAACGGCGAAGCCCTCAATGCTCAACTCAATTAAGGTAATTATAATATTATTTATTATTTATAAGATGACCTTTTTTTCTAGTTATTAAAAACTTATTCTATGGTGTATTATATAATATTATATATAGAACTTAGAAAGTTAGAACTTAGAAGCAATACTGTGGACAGTGTGGTCCCACTGGTCCGAGTGGACTGTGGAGTGTGGACACCCTTAATTCCAAAAGTGACAAGTCCGAAACAAAATCTGGCCCCCCCCCCCCCCCCCCCAAACACTTTGGCAATTAGGCACTCCAAATTCTTGTGAAGTTGTTTTCTGTAACATTAATACAAAAAAAAAAAAAAAAAAAAAAAAAAAAAAAAGTTAGGCTAGGAGAGTTTCTGTTATCATTATACAAAAAATTCATTTGCGGTATCACTCAAAAAAACAGCGTCGTTTGACACCCTGAACTACTTTGAAAACACTAAACCCCCAACTGTATATAATTATATTTGTAAATACAGTACTATGTAAGAAGAATAACCACTGTCGGTGGAAATAAACTTTATTATTATTACTATCCCACCTCTCCCTCCTCCCGCTCCGCAACCACCCCTCCTCCCTCCACTCCCATACCTCCTCGTCCTCCACCTCCACCTCTCTTCTCCCACCCTTTCCTTGCTCCGCCTTCCCTCCCACCACTTCCACCCCTCCTCCCGTCTCCACCTCTTCCACCCTCTCCTTCCTCCCGCTCCGCTTCCACCACTCCCACCTACATCCTCTTTGTATCCTCCCGTTCCCCCACCTCCACCACCCCCTCCCTATCCCCATGTCCTCCCCTTGCCCCTCTTTCCCACACCTTTCCTCCTCCTTGCTCTAACCCCCACCACACCACCCTCTCCTCCCCTTGCCCCCCTTTCCCCCTCCTTGCTCCAACCCCCCACCACACCACCCTCTCATCTCTGCCCCCTCTCCTTGCTCCAACCCCCACCACACCACCCTCTCCTTGCTCCAACCACCCACCACACCACCCTCTCCTCTCTGCCCCTCCTTGCTCCAACCACCCACCACACCACCCTCTCCTCTCTTCCACCTCTTTCCCCCTCCTTGCTCAACCCCCCACCACACCACCCTCTCCATACTCCCCCCCCCCCCCCCCCCCTCTCTCCCGCCCTCCACCCGACCAACCTGACATCGCCTGAGGTAAGTCCCACACGTGCACCAGATCTTTCAAAACTAAGCCCTTGGTATTTTATATTTTCCTGGCACGGGTGTTGTAAGTGTGCCAACCCTTTCTTTTTCTAGTTAGTAATTCTTGGTGTTGTATTTAAATTTACTAGCTAATATGTTAGTTATTCTTGTTGTATTTATATTTAGTACTATGGGTTTCAAATACCGTGTGGCATAGTTTTTCGGGAATAACTTATTAACAAACAGTTGGATCAGTACGATGTTTTGACACAGCTTTTTTCACACCGTGCCCTAATTTTCGTCAATATAGTGCATTACCAAAAGTGTAGAAATAAGCCACTTGTCCCTGTGTCATGAGGTTAAAGTCACACATTAATGACGAAGAAACGGACAAGGCTACCATGGCTTACCTGTGAGAACCACCAAACCATTATTACTCCTCCATCAAACACGGTAGTTATCAGCCACCACCCAACCCTATTATCACCTTTAAATTCAAGTTATCTCAATATCAAGTATAAATATACAGAAAATACATACTTTTTGTATTTGTATACTTGATATTGACATATAACTTTAATTTAAAGGTGATAATAGGGTTGGGTGGTGGCTGATAACTACCGTGTTTGATGGAGGAGCAATAATGGTTTGATGGTTCTCACAGGTAAGCCACGGTAGCCTTATCCGTTTCTACGTCATTAATGTGACTTTAACCTCATGACACAGGGACAAGTGGCTTATTTCTACACTTTTGGTAATGCACTATATTGATGAAAATTAGGGCACGGTGTGAAAAAAGCTGTGTCAAAATATCATACTGATCCAACTGTTTGTTAATAAGTTATTCCCGAAAAACTATGTAACACGGCCTCTGAAACACACTGTAGCTACCCTATAGGCCGTTGTTAGTAATTCTTGGTGTTTTATTTAAATTTACTAGATTTGTGTCATTACCGGTATGTATTTTAGGTCACGTATGTGTTTTTTTGTATTATAATGCTTTTTCTCATCAGTTCCTTCATTGATTAGTGTGTTTTAAGGGGTGTCCTTCTGCAAATGCATTTTTACTAATTACTTAGGAATATTTAATCATGCCCCCCTAAAACCCTAACCTAAGCTGGGAGCAGACCCCCGCTGGGGTAGCATTGATATAGAGAATTACAAAACAATAATTTAATTTGCAGCAGTAAAGACTTATATTGTGGTAACTAGGCTAATACTGTAAGACAAAGTTATAGAAAACAAAAGACAATTATATCCCATACGTGACCTAAAATAGCCTACATATTGTCCGCTTTGTTAGTAATTCTTAGTGTTGTATTTATATTTACTAGCTACTGTATATGTAACGCTACTCATCATTGAACATAAGCATTGTTTTTGTTATAAGTATTGTCATTTCGTTTATTATTATTATCGTTGTTAGCGTATTACTATATCATGACTTTTTTTTTTTTTAAACATTATACTTGTACCGTTATAATCTTGTGAATTGCATGTTTGTGTGACTTTCAAAGGAATTATATCGTTCCATTAATTTATCTTTCTTCCGACCAAATGCGTATTTAGTGTTTGAAATATAATCGTCACCGCATTCGTATTTGACTTTGGTAGAAATATAGATCTGGACTTCGGCAAGTTTGTCTATTAGGTAGGCTATATATATATATATATATATATTTTTTTTTTGTTTTTAATTGTTTTGATATGTGGACCCTGCAGGAAATAAACATATAACCCACTAGACATCAGTTAAGACTCATATCCCACCAGTGGAGAGGGCCATGCAGATCAGAACTTGCGTCGGATTTTCCTGATTTAGCCTAACAATTAATACACCAGCTAGTACGTGGCACTAGTAGGCTATGTGGGAATAATGGGATACAAGACTACCAAACGGGTAATATGTGACCCTAGTGCCAAAAAGTGGTGATCGAGAAAGACCTTAACCTGAACTATAACTAGTACGTTGTATACAAGACTAACCCTTACCTACCGGCTATTATGTGTCCCTAGTAGGCTATGTGGGATACAAGACTAACCCTTACCTGTTTTTTTATATATAATTATCTCTTACTACGCATCTCGTATAATTCTGTATAGCGGAGAGACCTGTACTTATATCTCAGTACGGTAATGTTACAATACCGGGTACAATAATAATTTGTTTAGCTCGTATAGGTGCAATTATAGATAATACCAAAGATATTTTTCAATGTTTCTTAGTAAATAGGCATCTGAAAAACAGTTCTCCCCGTTACACAGGATCTTACCCGCATCTCCCCCATGAATGAAGCATATTGGAAGGTAGTACGGTATACAATGGAGCTAATCTATGATTCTATTCTATTCTATTTTATATACTCAGGCCCAATCCCCACTTTTCCTTTTTTTTTCCCCTATTTTCTTTTTGGAGGGATGGCCGACTCGAGACAGAGCCAGAATAGGGACAACACAAAAGAAAACAATGAACACACAAAAACAAAATACAAATTCACATAAGCTTATAACCCGGACCCAAAAGGCAATAGTATCCGAACTTCCACTGGTTTAAGTATCAAACCTTAGTTTGTCCAATGGATTTTGATGTACCGGTATCTTTGATTTGTCCACCATGATTTTGATCGGGAATCACTCGTTTGGAGATACAACCCATGTTCCCACCACTCACTCACCAACCATGGAAATTAGTGAATTAGGAAAAGGTTGATGTTAATTTCTCTTAGGGGTAGAGTGGGTGTTTTCTCTTAAGGGTAGAGTGGGTGTTTTCTCTTAGGGGTAGAGTGGGTGTTTTCTTTTTCCGTTACTTTTCATCGATATATTGTGTTTTGATTTATACACAAACCTCGGAAAAAAAAGGTTTTCCCATTCAACGATGTTAAGACACACCGCACGATAATAACGTATTTTAGCAACACATGGTTCGGGTTTTAAGGTTTTTGAAAGCCATAAAACCCAAGCCAAGTGTTGGCAAAAGTTGGCTCGGATTATGCGATTATTAAGTCGAAAAAGACAGTAAGGAACATATTTAATTTTATACCACGATTTTCCCAGTGCTCTTATATTTTTATTTTGTTAATTTGCATCAATATACTGTATAGTGTAGGGTTTGTAATTAATTAGAAATCTCTGGAAAGCCTATTTTCCCCCATTATCTATCGATGTCAAGACACGCCCCCCGATAGTGGGGAGGGCAAATGAAGATCAGGGATTTTTTTTTCTATGTGAATGAGGGAGACAAAAGGCATAACTGCCTGCAGCGAGTGCCTCCCCCAGAGTTGAAAGTGACAGGGCCAAAATCAAGGGACGTTCGAGCTAAAATGCCTGGACACACGGAGTTTGAAGCAATTTAAGTCATAGGAAAAGGGAAAGACTGATTCTGGGAGAGAGTTCCAGAGCTCTGCAGTTGAATAGAAGAAAGTCTGAGAATAGCGTTTCACTTTTGAATTGGAGAGTTGCACAGAGTTGCACTGATTATATAGGGTGGGATTGTGTTGCAAGGCGGGTACTACGTACTCTACGTATAGGAGGTGGTATACACTGGGAAAGCTCCGAGGAACACTGATTATTGTAATAGCGATAGAATAGCGAGAGAGATGCAACATTGCGGCGAAGAGAGAGAGAGCGAGAGATTGCAGAGAGTTGCGGGGTAAAAGGCGTAAAAATGCAATTATAAGGTACCGTATTGAAACAAAACTTGGCTCGAGTTTTCATTATTTTGATACCACTAAAACCCGAAATTTGGAAAAACCGAGCCAAGCTTTGGCAAAGTTTGGCTCGGGTTTTCAGATTTTTCATAGTTGAAAAACCCCCAGTAATCTTATGTCGAAAGGTGGCTCAGGTTCAGTTACCGGTACTTGGAATCCATAAAACACGAAATTTGCGATTTTGAAAAGTAAAATACCGGTAACCAAGTAACCTAACTTAGAGCTAGGCCGTTGTATAGGCTACAATATTAACCTTTATCTACCAGGTAGTAAGTTTTTTTTAGTACGGTGCAGGTACCTAGTATATTCCATACGGTATGGTACCTACCACCAGATCCCTTGTCATTAACCTAACCAAACAACCTAACCTAACCTAACCTAACCTAACCTACCGGGTAACCTAGACCTAGTACGTGGGATACAAGACTAACCCTCACCTAACACCTAGTAGGCTGTATGTTCATAGTACCCAGGACGTGGGATACAATACTAACCCTTACCTAACACCTAGTAGGCTGTATGTTCATAGTACCCAGGACGTGGGATACAATACTAACCCTTACCTAACACCTAGTAGGCTGTATGTTCATAGTACCCAGACGTGGGATACAATACTAACCCTTACCTACCACCTAGTAGGCTGTATGTTCATAGTACCCAGGACGTGGGATACAATACTAACCCTTACCTACCACCTAGTAGGCTGTATGTTCATAGTACCCAGGACGTGGGATACAATACTAACCCTTACCTACCACCTAGTAGGCTGTATGTTCATAGTACCCAGGACGTGGGATACAATACTAACCCTTAACCTACCACCTAGTAGGCTGTATGTTCATAGTACCCAGGACGTGGGATACAATACTAACCCTCACCTAACACCTAGTAGGCTGTATGTTCATAGTACCCAGGACGTGGGATACAATACTAACCCTTACCTAACACCTAGTAGGCTGTATGTTCAAAGTACCCAGGACGTGGGATACAATACTAACCCTTACCTACCACCTAGTAGGCTGTATGTTCATAGTACCCAGGACGTGGGATACAATACTAACCCTTACCTAACACCTAGTAGGCTGTATATTCAAAGTACCCAGGACGTGGGATACAATACTAACCCTTACCTAACACCTAGTAGGCTGTATGTTCAAAGTACCCAGGACGTGGGATACAATACTAACCCTTACCTAACACCTAGTAGGCTGTATGTTCATAGTACCCAGGACGTGGGATACAATACTAACCCTTACCTAACACCTAGTAGGCTGTATGTTCATAGTACCCAGGACGTGGGATACAAGACTAACCCTCACCTAACACCTAGTAGGCTGTATGTTCAAAGTACCCAGGACGTGGGATACAATACTAACCCTTACCTAACACCTAGTAGGCTGTATGTTCAAAGTACCCAGGACGTGGGATACAATACTAACCCTTACCTAACACCTAGTAGGCTGTATGTTCATAGTACCCAGGACGTGGGATACAATACTAACCCTTACCTAACACCTAGTAGGCTGTATGTTCATAGTACCCAGGATGTGGGATACAATACTAACCCTCACCTAACACCTAGTAGGCTGTATGTTCATAGTACCCAGGACGTGGGATACAATACTAACCCTTACCTAACACCTAGTAGGCTGTATGTTCATAGTACCCAGGACGTGGGATACAATGCTAACCCTTACCTAACACCTAGTAGGCTGTATGTTCAAAGTACCCAGGACGTGGGATACAATACTAACCCTTACCTAACACCTAGTAGGCTGTATGTTCATAGTACCCAGGACGTGGGATACAATACTAACCCTTGCCTAACACCTAGTAGGCTGTATGTTCATAGTACCCAGGACGTGGGATACAATACTAACCCTCACCTAACACCTAGTAGGCTGTATGTTCATAGTACCCAGGATGTGGGATACAATACTAACCCTTACCTAACACCTAGTAGGCTGTATGTTCATAGTACCCAGGACGTGGGATACAATACTAACCCTTACCTAACACCTAGTAGGCTGTATGGTCATAGTACCCAGGACGTGGGATACAATACTAACCCTTACCTAACACCTAGTAGGCTGTATGTTCATAGTACCCAGGACGTGGGATACAATACTAACCCTTACCTACCACCTAGTAGGCTGTATGTTCATAGTACCCAGGACGTGGGATACAATACTAACCCTTACCTACCACCTAGTAGGCTGTATGTTCATAGTACCCAGGACGTGGGATACAATACTAACCCTTACCTACCACCTAGTAGGCTGTATGTTCATAGTACCCAGGACCTGGGATACAATACTAACCCTTACCTACCACCTAGTAGGCTGTATGTTCATAGTACCCAGGATGTGGGATACAATACTAACCCTTACCTACCACCTAGTAGGCTGTATGTTCATAGTACCCAGGACGTGGGATACAATACTAACCCTTACCTACCACCTAGTAGGCTGTATGTTCATAGTACCCAGGACGTGGGATACAATACTAACCCTTACCTAACACCTAGTAGGCTGTATGTTCATAGTACCCAGGACGTGGGATACAATACTAACCCTTACCTAACACCTAGTAGGCTGTATCTTCAAAGTACCCAGGACGTGGGATACAATACTAACCCTTACCTAACACCTAGTAGGCTGTATGTTCATAGTACCCAGGACGTGGGATACAATACTAACCCTTACCTACCACCTAGTAGGCTGTATGGTCATAGTACCCAGAGGACGTGGGATACAATACTAACCCTTACCTACCATCTAGTAGGCTGTATGGTCATAGTACCCAGAGGACGTGGGATACAATACTAACCCTTGCCTAACACCTAGTAGGCTGTATGGTCATAGTACCCAGAGGACGTGGGATACAATACTAACCCTTGCCTAACACCTAGTAGGCTGTATGGTCATAGTACCCAGAGGACGTGGGATACAATACTAACCCTTACCTACCACCTAGTAGGCTGTATGGTCATAGTACCCAGGACGTGGGATACAATACTAACCCTTACCTACCACCTAGTAGGCTGTATGTTCATAGTACCCAGAGGACGTGGGATACAATACTAACCCTTACCTACCACCTAGTAGGCTGTATGGTCATAGTACCCAGGACGTGGGATACAATACTAACCCTTACCTACCACCTAGTAGGCTGTATGTTCATAGTACCCAGAGGACGTGGGATACAATACTAACCCTTACCTACCACCTAGTAGGCTGTATGTTCATAGTACCCAGAGGACGTGGGATACAATACTAACCCTTACCTACCACCTAGTAGGCTGTATGTTCGTAGTACCCAGAGGACGTGGGATACAATACTAACCCTTACCTACCACCTAGTAGGCTGTATGGTCATAGTACCCATAGGAAACTGGGATAAAATACTAACCCTTGCCTAACACCTAGTAGGCTGTATGGTCATAGTACCCAGAGGACGTGGGATACAATACTAACCCTTACCTACCACCTAGTAGGCTGTATGGTCATAGTACCCAGGACGTGGGATACAATACTAACCCTTACCTACCACCTAGTAGGCTGTATGTTCATAGTACCCAGAGGACGTGGGATACAATACTAACCCTTACCTACCACCTAGTAGGCTGTATGTTCGTAGTACCCAGGACGTGGGATACAATACTAACCCTTACCTAACACCTAGTAGGCTGTATTGTCATAGTACCCAGAGGACGTGGGATATAATACTAACCCTTACCTACCACCTAGTAGGCTGTATGGTCATAGTACCCAGGACGTGGGATACAATACTAACCCTTACCTACCACCTAGTAGGCTGTATGTTCATAGTACCCAGAGGACGTGGGATACAATACTAACCCTTACCTACCACCTAGTAGGCTGTATGGTCATAGTACCCAGGACGTGGGATACAATACTAACCCTTACCTACCACCTAGTAGGCTGTATGTTCATAGTACCCAGGACGTGGGATACAATACTAACCCTTACCTAACACCTAGTAGGCTGTATCTTCAAAGTACCCAGGACGTGGGATACAATACTAACCCTCACCTAACACCTAGTAGGCTGTATGTTCATAGTACCCAGGACGTGGGATACAATACTAACCCTTACCTACCACCTAGTAGGCTGTATGGTCATAGTACCCAGGACGTGGGATACAATACTAACCCTTACCTACCACCTAGTAGGCTGTATGGTCATAGTACCCAGAGGACGTGGGATACAATACTAACCCTTACCTACCACCTAGTAGGCTGTATGGTCATAGTACCCAGAGGACGTGGGATACAATACTAACCCTTACCTACCACCTAGTATGCTGTATGGTCATAGTACCCAAGGACGTGGGATACAATACTAACCCTTACCTACCACCTAGTAGGCTGTATGGTCATAGTACCCAGGACGTGGGATACAATACTAACCCTTACCTACCACCTAGTAGGCTGTATGTTCATAGTACCCAGAGGACGTGGGATACAATACTAACCCTTACCTACCACCTAGTAGGCTGTATGTTCGTAGTACCCAGGACGTGGGATACAATACTAACCCTTACCTAACACCTAGTAGGCTGTATGGTCATAGTACCCAGAGGACGTGGGATACAATACTAACCCTTACCTACCACCTAGTAGGCTGTATGGTCATAGTACCCAGGACGTGGGATACAATACTAACCCTTACCTACCACCTAGTAGGCTGTATGTTCATAGTACCCAGGACGTGGGATACAATACTAACCCTCACCTAACACCTAGTAGGCTGTATGTTCATAGTACCCAGGACGTGGGATACAATACTAACCCTTACCTACCACCTAGTAGGCTGTATGTTCATAGTACCCAGGACGTGGGATACAATACTAACCCTTACCTACCAGGCAGTAAGTGTTCCTTTTGGCGAGTATACAAATCCGTGCCGTCTACAGTATAGGAGAATATTGGCAACCTTGTTACCAAAAAGAAATTTCAGTGCTGTAAATTTTTATTAGGTTTTGCCGAGGGTTAAAACAAATTTTCATATGATCTTTAGAGCCTATTGTTTCCATATTTGTCTTCAAATATATATACAAAAATCGTGGTTTTAGAAATAAAGTTATGCTGACAGTAGCCTAACCTAATTTTGAAATTTGCCTCTGGTTTTCCCAAATTACAAAGCCATGACACCCGATTTTTTGAAAACCCGAGCCAAGTTTTGCCAAAGTTTGCTCGGATTATACGATTTTCAAGCGTCGCAAAACACAGTAACATAGTTTCGAAAGTAATATTTGTGTGTTTTTAGCTAGTTTTCATAAACACACTGGTTGTAATTAGGCAAAAGTTGGCTCAGGTGATGCGGTTTTGAAAATTATATAAATCCAGCTAACCTAGACCAAGTACATTGGATACAAGATAACCCTCACCTAACTCCTGGTACGTGTCCCTAGTAGCTAGCAGCCTACGTAGGATACAATACTAACCCTTGCCTACCAAATAGTACTGTATGTGTCCTTAGTACGGTACCTAGTACATGGGATACAAGACTAACCCTCACCTAACACTTAGTATGTGTTCCTAGTACCGTATGTGGATATACAAAACTAACCCTTACCTACCAAGTAATAAGTGTTCCTAGTACCGGTACCGTACCTAGTTTATTCCCTACCTACCACCTGATCCCCATCATTGTGAGTCATGGCGCGTCTGTGTTGGTGGTTGTCCCCTGCATAATTCGATTTTATTGTATTTGTGATGTTCGTTGATATATATACAGTGGATTTATATATCGAGGGCCGTCGGAAGTGAGCATTTACCCATGATCCAACAGTAGGTTTGGTTAGGGAAAATTAGGTTTTGGCCACTTACTTACAACATAGATGAGAAATTAAATAGGAGAGAGAGAGAGAGGAGAGCATCTCTCTCTCTCTCTCTCTCTTCCCTCATCAGATCCTGTCGGCTATCCCACGGTAAACGGTTATTGTTAAACGGAGCTTATTTTTGCTTTATTTTACCATATCGTCTTTAACCCAAAATTATCCCTGATCTTCATAGCCCTCCCCCACTAGTGCATGGGGCCGTGTTTTTAGATTGTTGGGTAATGGGTAAACTGTAAGGAAACCTTGTAGGCTACCGGTATATGCCTATGAAGGAAAAATATGACCACGAATTTAGATTTTCATGTGGAGGACTAAAGAAAAATGTGTGAGTTAGGCCTATATAATAACATGTGGAGTGTAGGTAGACATGTGATGGGCGTTATGTATTTGTGGTCAGTTATGGAGTATGAGAGCGAGAGTGAGTGAGTGTATGTACAAAGGAAATCAAGCAACAACAGGTCTAGTGACCCTTCTAGGCTGCTTGTCCTCCAAAACACTGAGGATCAAGTGTCCAAACAGTGGTTTAGAGTGGGTAAGGGAACATTGGAAAGGGAACTACTGCCCTGGAACTAATGTCCGTGGCAGGACTAGGAAGTTAGTAGGGGACATATGGGTTAGTAACTGAGGGGAGGATAAAATAAAGTTATTCATTTACAAACGCAGTCAGTCGCGGGTTTGATGCGAGATATTTGTCTAGGCGGAGTTTAAATGAATCAACGGTGCTGCAGTCTATAACGTCTCGGGGAAGCCCATTCCACAAGTTGACAACTCGATTGAAGAAGAAATTCTTAGATTCGTGCGAGTTAAAAGATTTACCAATAATTTTGCAACCGTTTCCCCGCGTGTACGGTAATTAGATTGGTCGATAGTGAAGTACTTACTACAGTTCATATTGTCGATGCCTTTGATGTGTGTGTGTGTGTGTGTTTGCGTTGGAACTATAGCCTAATTGTATTTATAGCGTGTTTCACAAAGATGTCTTATTAGAATGAAGAGTTTAACGGAAAATTGATTATCGCTCTCTAGCCTATAATTATGTATTTGAGAGAGAGAGAGTGTGTGTGTGTGTGTGTGTGTGTGTGTGTGTATGAGAGAGAGAGAGTGGGTGTGTGTGTTTGCGTTGGAACTATAATATGTCTAGCGTGTTTCACAGAGATGGCTTATTAGAACGAATAGTGTTTAACGGAAAATTTATTATCGCTCTCTATATGTATTTGAGAGAGAGAGAGAGAGAGAGAGAGAGAGAGAGAAGAGAGAGAGAGAGAGAGAGAGAGAGAGAGAGAGAGAGAGAGAGAGAGATAGAGAGAGAGAGAGAGAGAGAGAGAGAGAGAGAGAGAGAGAGAGAGAGAGAGAGAGAGAGAGAGAGAGAGAGAGAGAGAGAGAGAGAGAGAGAAGAGAGAGAGAGAGAGAGAGAGAGAGAGAGAGAGAGAGAGAGAGAGAGAGGAGAGAGAGAGAGGAGAGAGAGAGAGAGAGAGAGAGAGAGAGAGAGAAGAGAGAGAGAGAGAGAGAGAGAGAGAGAGAGAGAGAGAGAGAGAGAGAGAGAGAGAGAGAGAGAGAGAGAGAGAGAGACTGATGAGTTAAGATTGGTAGTATTGGATGAGGATATGAGGGTCTGTAGTCTGTCAACCCCTTCTGAACCGACGACGTCCTTTTACCTTTATTCAGACTGCTATTAGACGATTTTATTCAGCTTAAAAAGAGCCTCCAGCAATGAAAAGACTTTGAACTATCTCACTTCCAATTCCATTTTCCTGTTTATTATATTTGATATATTATTGTGTTTAACCCCTTGTGGATATGACGCGTTTAAGCAGTTTATTATGGCCATCATTGTATGCAGCTTAGGAAGGATCTATGGACATTCAAAGGGTAAAGAGTACCGTACCGGTATCTCCATCAACCCTCTTGACTTCCATATACCCTTCCTAATCTGAATAATATCGTCCAATAATAGCCGGAACACAGAAAAGAAAGGGTTAAGTTTTTCGGTCTGTTTAGATTTTTGTTACTGTATAATTATCTAGTCTATTCTGTTTTTCCTCTACCATTATATTTTCTCTTAACGTCTATATTTATTCTATTTTCCTATTTCTTTTTTGTCTCTTTAATTCCTTTTTTATTTGCACCTTTTATTCCTTCTTTGTATCCTTTATATCCTTAATTATTCCTTCCTTATATCCTTATTTGTTTCTCCTTTATATCCTTATTTTCTCCTTAACTCTTTCACGCACATATGACGCAGAGGTTGCCAGATTAGCAATAAGAAATAGAGTTCTCTCACTCTTATAATTACCTCTCCAACATTAGTTTTCTGCCCACAGCTAACTCAAAGACAACTGCAGAGGTTGAAGTACCGGTAACTAAACTAAAGGTCTATAAATACCCCTGATGGTAACAAAGTTTTTAAAGTATCCCCAATAGGCTCAAAATCGCGTCATATGTCGGAGAGGGTTAATGTTCTTTCATTATTCCTTCTTTATTTATATCCCCTCTTCATTTACTTCTTCATTCCCTCTTTATACGGTATTCTTGTTTGCACCTTCCTTATATCCTTCTTTGTTCCTCCTTTACTTACTCTATATTTCCTTTGTATTCCCTCTTTATATCCTTCTTTGTTCCTCCTTTACTTACTCTATATTTCCTTTGTATTCCCTCTTTATATCCTTCTTTGTTCCTCTTAAAATTCCTTTATTATTCCCTCTTATTTCCTTTTTTATTCCATCTATATTTCATCCTTTTATTCTCCTTATTACCTCTCTTTATTTCCTCTTTATTCCTTCTTTATTTTCCATTCTGTATTCCCTTTTTTCTTCATTCAATCTTGATTTCCTCTTATTACCTTCTTTATTCCCTATGTACACTCGGTCCAAATAATATCTGCACCCCCTACCCTGATAATATGGTGTGTACAGCTTGGTAGAGTTTGCATATCTACCTGGAGCTATATCCATCTATACTACTATCTACCTATACTACCTAAGACCTACAACCTATACTACCAAGCTGTACACACCAGATTATCAGGATGGGGGTGCAGATACTTTTTGGACCGAGTGTACACCCTTGGTTCTACCTTTACTTATGGCTTTCTGCCCTCTTTACCCTCTTTATTTCTATATTCACCCGTTATTTACTTCTTTATTACCTCTTTATTTCTATATTCACCCTTTATTTAATTCTGTATTACCTCTTTATTTCTATATTCACCCTTTATTTAATTCTTTATTACCTCTTTATTTCTATATTCATCCTTTATTTAATTCTTTATTACCTCTATTTCTATATTCATCCTTTATTTAATTCTTTATTACCTCTTTATTTCATTCGTTTACCTCATTTCCGTCTATATTTACTCTGTATTGATATTTTACCTCTTTATGTCCGGCTTTATTCTCTCGTAATTTGGTTCTTTTACCTCTTTATTTACTTTTACCTTTTTATTTCAGTCTATAGCCTATTCCCTCTATAATTAACCCTTTCACGCTCATATGACGCAGAGGTTGCCAGATTAGCAATAAGAAATAGTTCTCTCACTCTTATAATTGACCTACCTCTCCAAAATTAGTTTTCTGCCCACAGCTAACTCAAAGACAACTGCAGAGGTTGAAGTAACTAAACTAAGGTTTCTAAATACCCCTGATGGTAACAAAGGCTTTAAAGTATCCCTAATAGGCTCAAAATCGCGTCATATGTCGGAGAGGGTTAATTCTTTATTTCCTTCATTCTCTTTTTTATTTCAGTCTTTATTTACTCTTTATTTGATTGTGTTACCTCTTTATTTCAGTCTATTCCCTCTTTATTGATATTTTACCTCTTTAATTCTTTCTTTATTCCCTCTTTATTGATGTTTTACCTCTATTTCTTTCTTTATTCCCTCTTTATTGATGTTTTACCTCTTTATTTCAGTCTTTATTCCCTCTGTATTGATGTTTTACCTCTTTATTTCAGTCTTTATTGATGTTTTACCTCTATTTCTTTCTTTATTCCCTCTTTATTGATGTTTTACCTCTTTATTTCAGTCTTTATTCCCTTTTTATTGATGTTTACTTCTTTATTTCAGTCTATATTCCCTATTTATTGATGTTTTACCTCTTTATTTCAGTCTTTATTCCCTCGTTATTGATGTTTTACCTCTTTATTTCAGTATATTCCCTCTTTATTTACTGTTACCTCTTTATTTCAGTCTTTATTGATATTTACCTCTTTATTTCCGTCTATATTCCCTCTTTATTTACTGTGACCTCTTTATTTCAGTCTTTATTGATATTTACCTCTTTATTTCAGTCTATATTCCCTCTTTATTTACTGTTACCTCTTTATTTCAGTCTTTATTGATATTTACCTCTTTATTTCCGTCTATATTCCCTCTTTATTTGATTATTTTACCTTTAATTCTTTCTTTATTCCCAGTGTTTGCCATCGTCCTTGTTGGAACCCATAATTATGTACCGGTGACATCCTTTTCGTTATTATGCTGGCAACAATTAGACGATTTTATTCTGCTTAGGAAGGACGTCTACCCATTAACCCCTTCATTACCGGTGCCGTACTTTTAACTTTATTCTGGCTACTATTAGACGCCTTTGTTCAGTTTATAGAGGGCCTCCAGCAATTAACAGCCTTCGAACTATCTTAATTAACCCTTTTCACTACCACAGATCCTTCTTCAGATGCACAAAACCTTCTAAATATTGCTAGAATAAAATGTAAAAGACGTATCCGGTACAGAAGGGGTCAAAAGGCTACAAATTATCTCTATTAATCCATTTAGCTACCTAATATCCTTCCTAAGCTTCATAAAATCGTCTAAATGTAGCTGAAATCAAATAAGAAAGACGTCGTCGGTACAAAAAGGGTTACCGTAATTAAAACAGGAAAAAATAAATAAATAATTAAAAAAGTAGCTCGTTGGGTCGCGTGATGGTATTCCACTCCGTTTTCTATGAGACTCTCCCAGTAATAATCACATACTTGACATAATATATAATCGGCACTTCAATCGTGACATGAATACCGGTACACTCGGATACCATAGTCTTTAGCCCACTAATGAAATTTCGTGGGCTTCACCGATTAATAATTATGGAAGTATATCTCTAGAAACTATTTTATATATATATTTGTCTATACCTACATCAATTACAAAACTAAGCCTATACAGTATATACTATTTATATAAAAAAATTTTTTTTTTCCTAAAATCTATCCAGCTAGTTATAAATGCATAAAGAAAAACATAGGGGTCCAGAATTCTTATGAGTGGGCTAGAGACTATGGTATCCGAGTGTACCGTATTTCCTACAGCATGGAAGCCTTTTATTGTTGTCCCTAGTTTTAACCCTATTAGGTGCAGGGCGGGCCAATTTGGATCCTCCCTGATTTACTCCATTAGCTTGGATATTTTAAGACGTTTCACCTCATTAGTTTGGCGATTATATGATGCTTCAACCCAATAAGGTGTCGATTTTTCCTGGGCGAGCGAAAGCGAGCCTGTAATTTGGGAGAAGCCGGCCTTTGGCCGGGAAATTTGTCTACCGAAAAATGTACATATTTAGCTAGAAGGGGGTCTTGGGAACGTTTTTTAGTTTGAAGGGGATTTGGAGAGGCGTTTTTCCAAGTCTAGGGGTTAACTAAATACACATTGTTCGAAAATGTCTAAAACAAATATAACCGTCAATAATAATTAAACAAAATACCATAATAACCCCCGAGACGTTGCACCAGATAGTGTTAACCCTTTCTGTACCGGTGCCGTCCTTTGAGCTTTAGTCTGGGTATAATTGGACGATGTTGTTCTGTTTAAAAAGGGCCTCCAGCAATTAACAGGCTTCGAACTATCTCGCTTAATAATTTTTCTACCGCAGATCTTGCTTAAACTGCCCCAGATCGTCTAAATATAGCTATAATAAAATTATGAAGACGATGACGATGCCGATACAGAAGGGGTTGATTGCAATGTCCACACCTCAATTACCGGTACCGTACTCGGTTATTACACAAGTTTGAAGCGATATATATTGTTAATTTGAAGCGATATATATTGTTAATTTTGTAAACCTTGGAATTAATATGATGCAGAGACATAGAGGTTTCATGTATGTATGTATATACTCAGACACGTACCCCATAGCTGGGTGTGGCCGACTCGAAACAGAGCCCGAACAGACACAAAGTTTGAAGTTCCAAAATCCAATACGCAATTCTTTTCTGTTTTCCGGTTATTATTAGACGATTTCATTCAGATTAGGAAGGGTATATGGAAGTCAGAGGGTTAATATTGAGATAGTCTTTACCCTTATAATTCCCACAGATCCTTCTTATTCTGTAGGCTATCAAATCGTCTAATGATAGCCAGAATAAACTATCAAAATGCGTCACAATCTTCAAAGGGTTAATACTTTCTGTTATTATCGTTCTCTCTTCACCTCTCTTATTATACTAATGTGTAGTATGATCTCGTTATACCTCTATAGTCTATGCACCGTAATGCATAAGTGAGCGGAATTTCGATGTGAGTATCCTAGGTTCGAGTCCTTGGAGTGCCACATGTATTTGTTGATTTCATTAATTGAGTTTAGAGGTGAAGTTGGTTGGTGGAAAAAACATAATAATTTACATACCGGTATTATTTTTTATGAGTTATCCCATTATCTTTTTATGAGTTATCCCATTATCTTTTTATGAGTTATCCCATTATCTTTTTATGAGTTATCCCATTATCTTTTTATGAGTTATCCCATTATCTTTTTATGAGTTATCCCATTATCTTTTTATGAGTTATCCCATTATCTTTTTATGAGTTATCCCATTATCTTTTTATGAGTTATCCCATTATCTTTTTATGAGTTATCCCATTATCTTTTTATGAGTTATCCCATTATCTTTTTATGAGTTATCCCATTATCTTTTTATGAGTTATCCCATTATCTTTTTATGAGTTATCCCATTATCTTTTTATGAGTTATCCCATTATCTTTTTATGAGTTATCCCATTATCTTTTTATGAGTTATCAGGTTCAACGTAGTTACCAAAATGATACATAGCCTAAAGAACAAACCATACGAGGAACGTCTTAGAGAATTAAATCTATTTCCTTTAACCCAGCGCAGATTAAGAGGCGACTTAATTCAAGTGTTCAAAATCATCAAAGGCATCGACAATATGAACTGTAGTAAGTACTTCACTATCGACCAATCTAATTACAGGCGGGGAAACGGTTGCAAAATTATTGGTAAATCTTTTAACTCACACGAAGCTAAGAATTTCTTCTTCAATTGAGTTGTCAACTTATGGAATGGGCTTCCCCGAGATGTCATAGACTGCAGCACCGTTGATTCATTTAAACTTCGCCTAGACAAATATCTCGCATCAAACCCGCGACTGACTGCGTTTGTAAATGAATAACTTTATTTTATCCTCCCCTCAGTTACTAACCCATCTGTCCCCTACTAACTTCCAAATCCTGCCACGGATATTAGTTCCAGGGCAGTAGTTCCCTTTCCAATGTTCCCTTACCCACTCTAAACCACTGTTTGGACACTTGATCCTCAGTGTTTTGGAGGACAAGCAACCTAGAAGGGTCACTAGACCTGTTGTTGCTTGATTTCCTTTGTACACTCTCTCACCCGGACTGTTATTTGTTTGTCTTCCTGGTTTATCCTCCGCCTCTCCAGTTCCCATTACCACTCCTCTTTGTTTACACACACTCTCTCTCTCTCTCCCGGACTATTATTTCTTCTGTTATTTGTTGGTCTTCCTGGTTTATCCTCCGCCTCTCCAGTTCCCATTACTGCTCGTCTCTTTGTTTACACTGTCTCTTTCTTTCTCTCTCTCTCATTCACATATCCCCATCTCTCCCTCACATATCCCCATATCTCCCTCTTTCTCACTCATTCGGCCTATCTATATTTTTTTCTGTCTCGTCTCTGTCTGTCTCTCTCGGTCTGTCTGTCTGTCTGTCTGTCTCTCTCTGTCTGTCTGTCTCTCTGTATCTGTGTCTGTCTGTGTATCTCACTCACTCTCACTCTCTCTCTCTCTCACACACACACACACACACACACACACACACACACACACACATATGTTTGCCTCCGTCGGGAACCGGTGATCAACTCATTACCGCCCGGCTCACTATTGCTGTTGTTGTTGTTATTCTTCTTGTTGGACTGGATTAGTCGAAAGATTTGTCAAGGGGGAGAAAGATTGAAGGAGAAACATTGGAGAGGCTAGACGATTGATAGCGTTCGAAGGAGGCCTTCGGTGCTTTGCAATGCTTTCTTGTTTTACTTCTATCTACTGTATATCTTTAATGATTATCAAATTATTGGAGTGCTCTTATATTCACATTTACGGCAAAGCATGTTTTGAAAAGAGTTCTTAACTTACAGAACAATTTGCCAAATTTTGTAGATTGGTCAACAGTTCTTACCGTGACATTTACAGATATATATCAACCTCTTTAAATCCACGAATGGCTGCATTGTTTTTGTACCAGAATATTACACCTACACCTTTCTTTGTTTCGCTAGAGTATGATACGTTGTGTTAAAGACTGGAACATAAAATCCCTAACCTATTTAGACATTCCCTGATCTTACCCCTTACCCTACCACTCACCAGGGGTAATACGTTTCGGGCAGCCCAGTGGGGTACTGGTACCTCATATACTCCAGTGGAAAAGCACGTTCTCAACTTAAATATATAGCCAAACTATGTTGACTTAGGTCAATAATCAGGTTGGCCACAATATTTGTTTCTCTATGAAGGACATTCATCCTGAAAACACGTCTACAACAAATGGATACGTTTACAAAGTGAACTTCATTCAGATAAAAGAGGAAAATTGTTCTCAACCCCGTATTTTTAGCGTAAGTTAACAGTTTAATTTGTAATTTCGGGTCGAGAACGTGCCTCTCAACTGGAGCCTTTGAGGTACCCGGTACTCGGCTGCGCTGCCCGAAACTTATCCCTGGGTTAAGTTTCGGGCACCCCTTTGGAGAAGATATTTCCATTTACGAGTATGACAAATCCTATTTTACGCTTTTGGGTATACGGAAGAAATGCACCGCACCCCCATCCATCCTCCTACACACACACACACACACACACACACACACACACACACACACACACACACACACACACACGCACGCACGCACGCACGCACGCACGCACGCACGCACGCACGCACGCACGCACGCACACCTTCCCCCCATCCTAGGCTCTGCGGATGTAGGGCGATGCAATTATTATCCGACACCCCATTAACCCAAGCCCTGCACCTTCACCAGGAACCACCCAATAGACGAGAACATCTTGTGTAACCAATCACAAATGCTAGAAATCAGTCATTACCCCGCCAGGTCCAGTTCCATCAGCAGCCCTCTCCCTCTCCTCCTCTCACACCCCTCTCCAGGCGCCAGGTTCACCCCAAGACCTTCAGCATCACCGAGTAATCAGTTGCTCTCGTATTCTGAGCCTGAGGCATAACGGAACATGAAGGGGTTCAGTTCCTGAGGAAGTACAACACGTGGCACCAGCAAAAGTTGCCATATGATTGTCGAGCCCTCCGTGGCAGAGAGGGCACAGTCCGAGATACGCCCTGGGCCCACATAGCAGAGGAGACAAAGACCTGTGACGTAACTTGGGTAAGCTGAAGTTGACATAGAAGTGTGGCCAGCTACTGCGTGAAGACCCCCTCCCCTAGAGAGAAGTCAGAGAAGTCGCTACAAGAGGAGCAACGAAGACCCCCCCCTCCCCACACCCCCACACACACACAGCCCACACCTCCACCTCTCTCTCTCTCATTTCCCCTGCCCCTCACACACAATCACACCCAAAGATACACCCTACATCTCCACCATCACCTCCTCCTCATTACCCACCCCCCTCACGAAAAAATTAAATAAAAATAAAAACAAAAATATAAAAATATATGCATAAATAAATACACACACAGGCACAGCCCACACCTCAGTCTCCTCCTCCTCTTTCTCTCAACCCCCCCCCCCCCCCTCCCACACAGACACATCCCACACCTCCACCACACACACTAAGCCTATAATGGTAGTGCACTGTAAGACCTCCCTTAGATACCACTGCCTCTTTGCATTATAATATATTGTGTAGTTTGAAGTGCTGTGCTATATAAATTATGTTTCTCTCTCTCTCTCTCTCTCTCTCTCTCTCTCTCTCTCTCTCTCTCTCTCTCTCTCTCTCTCTCTCGTATGTTTGTCTTTCGTCTGAATTTGTGTCCAAGTGGCTGATCGATCTGCTCTCTCTCTTGGTAAGGTAAATAGATTCAAGTCATCTGATCCAAATGGCTTTCTTTCCCGAGTTGTAGGAGAAGTGCACAATGAAATCACAACTTTCTTGACGTGATTCTTCAATTAATTACTAGAAACTGGAGAGATCCCTGAAGACTGGCCAATGTGATCTCAACCATTAAGAAGGGATGATGAGTGTCCCAAAATTTATCGGTCAATTAGCTTGTTTTCTATCATGGTAATTTTTTTAGAAGGGATACAGTACTAGTAGACAAGGTAGTTGGCTACTTGCAAATCCATAACTTAACTGCAGGGCACAGGCAATTTAAGTATAAAAATAAGGAAATAGTCCTCACACTTTACAACACATACGGCCTCTCCTGGAATTTGCTATTCAGTTCTGGTCTCCAACACTCAGGAAAGATATAGAGCGATTGAAAAGAGTACAAGCTAGGGCTTCAAAGCTTATTCCCTATATTAGAAGACTGAGCTATAACAATCGTTTGAGAGCCCCGGATCTCTTTCTGTTGGAAATACGCAGACTACAAGGTATGGTCATTGACGTTTTTAAAATACTTAATTGGTTTGACAATGTGTATTATAGAAGAATGTTTAGCCTCAATATGAATAATAGACGCATCCATGGCTGGAAGTTAGAATTTAAAAAGTTCAGCACCAGTATTTGTGAAAACTTCTCTACATAAGATCTGTTTTTACATGGAACAAACTTCCCTCAGCAGTTGTAAATAGTTCTTCAGACTTCAGTAGAGCAGTTCAGAAAGAGAGTAGATAGTATTGTGCACACTCTGCAATGAGTAGTGCACTACACAATCTCCCTCTATCCACTTCGAGTATTTCCCCAGAATGGACTGCAAGGTCTTTGAGATGCTAACTATTCCTTGTAATATAACTCTCTCTCTCTCTCTCTCTCTCTTTACCTTGATCTAATTATCTTCCACTTCTCTGTAATTGGTGTTCCGCTATCTCTACTAAAATTTAATCCTGACTACCTAGCTTGGATCGTAAGATGTGTGTGGACTCAGTGTGCCAACGTAAAATAATATCTTTCTCTTTAACTCTCACTCGCTCTCTCTCATTACCCCTGGCCCCCACACCTACCTCCCCCTCCACACCACCTCCCCTTCTACACACACACACACACACACACACACACACACACACACACACACACACACACACACACACACACACACACAGCCCGTAGCCCGTAGCCTAGTAGGTAGAGCTCTCGTCTCACACACGAGGGGTCGGGGGTTCAATCCCCCGCCGGGCGGAGACAAATTGGGCTTGTCTCCTTTCATGTGTTAGCCTCAGTTCACCTAGCTGTAAATAGGTACCTGGAATAAGTGGACGACGTTGTGACGTCCCATCTGGGGTTGGCAAAAATGGTACAAGGCGAGATGGGTATCATATGGTTCACCTAAGCTGATGGCTACCTAAGCCTTCGGGCGAGACGGTACCGTCTATAGTGAGAATGGTACCATACAGATCCACCCTAAGCCTTCGTTTCCGATGTCGCCAATTGGCTAAAATACAGACTACACACACATCCACAGCCATTCCAACGATACATATAACACCTACACATATAGGAGGCGGGAAATAACGAGCATGCTCACTCCCGCAATACAACTAGAGTAAGTACAACTAGAGTAAGCACACACACACACACACACACACACACACACACACTGCCTATAATGGAACGACACTATAAGATCCTCCTTAGATAGCGCTGCCTCTTTGCATTCTATTATATTGTATAGCCTGGGATGCCTTGCTTTATAATTATATCTGGATTCTTGTCGTTCTCTCTCTCTCTCTCTCTCTCTCTCTCTCTCTCTCTCTCTCTCTCTCTCTCTCTCTCTCTCTCTCTCTCTCTCTCTCTCATACCGGTATATATATATATATATATATATATATATATATTACCCCTGGCCCCCTCACAACCTCCTCTACCTCTCCATACAAAACCTATGATGGAAATACACTGTAAGAGATACCGGCCTGTAACGAGTGTCTCCCCCCAAAGCCAAAAGAGTGACAGAGAGCCAAATTCAAGGGACGTTGTGGTCAAACTGCCTGGAAACACGAAGTTTAAAGCAGTCTGAGTCATAAGACGAAGGAAAGATTGAGGGAGAAAGTTCCAGAGTTCACTTGTTGAGTAGAAGAAAGACTGAAAATATATGGTAATTCTTGGGTTGGAAACTTGGACAGCATAGGAGAGGGACTGAGTTGAAATCGGCAGGTGGGCTATGTACTGAGAGAGCTCTGAAGAACACCGATTGTTGTAAAAGCGATAGAGTGAAAGAGGCAACATTGCGGCGTGTAGAAAGAGAATGTAGGAAACTATTAAGAGGAAGTGATTTGATGAGGTGAAAATGCTTTTGAGTTTTGACTCTACTCTCTCGAGTAGTGGAAGCTCCCCACACATGCGAACAATACTCGATACATGGGCGCACTGTGCCCCTATACAGAGCAAGAACCTGAGCGGGGTTGAATAACCCACGGAGATGGTTGACCACACTTGACTTCAGGGAAACTGTAATAACAGGAGTGGTCATATGATCTTTCCAAGAAAGGTTGGGACCGTTGGGTGAACTAGATACCCAAGAATATTGAGAGAAGATGAAAGGTTGATTTGTGTATTGTTGAAGAGTACCGGTAATTGATAGTCTTGTGGAAGATTGTGACAGTTGGATAGAAGAAGAAATCGGGTCTTGGAGTCATTAAAGGTGATAAGATTTTCTCTGCTCCAATCGGAAAATAATTATAGATCAAAAGATAGGCGCTCTATGGCCTCATCACATGAGTTTTGGAGTTATTGAATGCTGTTTTTTTGTTTTTTTAACTAGTTGAAGAGTGCAAGGTTGAGTCAGCATATGAGTGGGTGAGATTAGAGGTACAGTTGTGAAGATCATTAATGAATATTAAGAAAGAGCACTGGAGACAGGACAGAACCCTGAGGAGCACCAGAGTTGTTGACAAAACATTGACAAAACAAAACTTCCATTCCGATATTATTTTTAACATCGATCTTAACACCAATAACCCCCAAATGAAATTAATGAAAGCATGTGATTCTCCCAGGATTCGAACCTAGGATATCTCACACAGAACTTACACGCTCTAACCATTACACCATCAAGACGGTGAGTGAGAAAGTATTGGCGTTCCCATTGTCCCTAATAAATTGTTTCTAATAATCCCATGAAAGGAATTATCAATATACCGTAACTATAATATCGTACCCTACTAGAAACCCTATATCTGAGAGAGAGAGAGAGAGAGAGAGAGAGAGAGAGAGAGAGAGAGAGCGAGATTGATTTTGCCCCGAGGTGCGAGTTTATTGAGCAGCGCCCCCCATCCTGTGAGGGGACAACCACTAGTAAGGCGATACATACTGCTCAAAGAGCCATTATTCCACTGAAACAAACAGCATCGTCGTCTGGTTACATTCATATTTGTGTTTATAAGTCAGGTTGGCATTATTCAGATGTGTTATTATAGTTTCCTCATTTAATTGTCACATGGTCTGTATATACGTATCTCATTAAAAAAAAAAAAAAAGCAAGCAAGCAAGCTTGTAGTGCCTGAATTATTAATTGACAGGTTGTAAATAATAGCACTACAAAACTAGTGCAATCGTATGAGGAGACTATTCATATTTTCATTACATCAATGGTTATTGAGATCATAGTTAGCTGAATACAATTATTACAAAAATAGCCAATGGTATAAATCAACATAATACATTAATGGAGGAAGAGAGAGAGAGAGAGAGAGAGAGAGAGAGCGGAGAGAGAGAGAGAGAGAGAGAAAGCGGAGAGAGAGGGATATAGAGAGAGAGAGGGAAGAGATAATATAGAGAGAGAGAGGAGAGAGTAGAGAGAGAGAGAGATAGAAGAGAGAGAGAGATAGAGAGAGAGAGAGAGAGAGAGAAGAGAAGAGAGAGAGGAGAGAGGAGAGAGAGAGAGATAGAGACGAGAGATGAGAGAGGAGAGAGAGAGAGAGAGAGAGAGAGGAGAGAGAGAGACAAGAGGAGATAAGAGAGAGAGAGAGAGAGAGAGAGAGAGAGAGAGAGAGAGAGATAAGAATCTTGGTTATTCGGCGAGCTTGAGACATATTAAGCTAATGGTCATGTCTGGGTTTTCTTATTCATATACATCTATTTACCGACACAGATGCGGTGTATTCTCTCGGAAATAATGGATATGAAAAGACTATTAAAATGTCCATGATAGCCTAATCTACCCACTTTAACCCTTTGAGTACCAGCGACGTGTGCTATATTGTTTTCTAGCTATATTTAGACGATAATATGCAGCTTAGGAAAAATCTGTGGTAGATAAAAGGGTTGGTTGAGATAGTTTGAAGCTTTATTATTGCTATAAGTCCTTCCTAAGCTGAATAAATCTGTCTAATAGTTGCCAGAATATGACACCAAGGACGTCCCTGGTACTGTATGGGTTAAGGTATATTATTATTTGTCTGTGTATCAAGGAGACAAAAGGCAGGTTGCCTGTAACAAGTGACTCTCTCAAAACCAAAAGAGTGATAGAGCCAAATTCTAGGGACATGCGGTCAAAATGCCTGGACACACGAAATTTAAAGCAGTTTAAGTCATAGGATGAAGGAAAGATTGATTGAGGGAGAGAGTTCCTGAGTTCACTTGTTGCGTAGAAGAAAGACTTAAAAACTTAATTCTTGGGTTGGAGAGCTGGACAGAATAGGAGTGGGACTGTTGAAAGGCGGGTACCTCGCACTCGCTGCAAGGGAGGGGGTATGCACTGAGAGAGCTCTGAAGAACACTAATTGTAGTAAAAGCGATAGCCGATAGAAGAGCAAAAGAGATGCAACATTGCGGCATGTAGAATGAGATTGTAGAGAACTATTTGGGGTTATTAACATATAATATGGAGAGTAACGTATAAAGGACAACAAAGACAAGATAAATAATTACCTTAAGAATATAAAGTAATATATAAAGATTACCGTATATATGTCAGGTAGAACCTGTGGGAAGAATTAAGTGACAATTGTCATGGTAAGTGGCGGAGAGGTTGAATGGTGGGTGTTGTATCAGAGTTAATATTACAACAAATAGTTATATCCTAACCAGCAATGGCAGAGTCGTCTGTGAGGTATTAAAATGTGTGTTATATATAAATATAATCGGTCTGGTGACTAGATGGGACCTTAATTCAAGTGAAAGTCTACTTAATTAGGCAAAGTTAATATGCTTCCCTAGCGTGGTAGGAATTCAATCATCAGGGTCGGCTAGCTCGGAGATAGGGGCGATGGGTAAGCTCAGCGGGAAGACCGAGGTGTAAGGCGGCTGGGCTGGATCGGCGTGGGAGGAGGCATCTCGGCTGAGTTTGTTTTCTTCGAGAGTGGCCCTTGGGTAGTCTGGGTCGATCTTGGGAAGTATCAAGAAGTATTAGAAAGAACCGTTGCAATCGTGGGAAGCACCACGGGTCGACTCTTGGGAAGCACTATGCAGATATTTGGAATCACCTTTATGTGACTGAGCTGTCTTAGGAAGCACAGCAGGGCGTGTCTTGGGAAGCATTGTGGCAGTATTATGATGTACTGCGGGGGGTCGAGTATTGGGATGCACTCTTCAGGCCTTGGGAAGCACCTCTGACAAATAGTAAATCTTGGGAAGCACCTTTATCTCAGCCTTTGGAAGCGCCAAGGGGCTTTGGAGGTGAGAAGTTACCGAACAACCCTTTCATCCGACAGTCAATGGTTTTCTTGTTCCTTTTGTTTTTCTACGGTGTCCGTGGAACGGGCAACTTCTCCCAGGTGTGAAGAGGTGGATTTAGTGTCTTTCTGCCCGGAAGTAGTCCGCTTCTTTTAAGATGCTACCTGAGCGCGGCTGGCATGTAGCTCAGGTTGCGTGACGTCACGACAGGTGGAGCTAACTTGCTGGCTGATAGAGGAGGGTGTAGGGTGTACTGCCCTTTTTCACTTCTTGGTTCCTGGCATCTCGAGATTGTTTGCTTTCCTCGTCATTGATGTCTTTCTTGGTGACCATATTGATGTTGTTGTGACAGGTGTTGCAGGTGTCTGATTCTGAGATGCCAGTTTAGGCAGGGTAGAGTTCTTCTCTTGTCCCATAGAGAATGGTGGATGATAGACTTCTCTATTTTCTCTTCCAATGGCTAGC